>JBAMNC010001286.1:0-637979 GCA_037902135.1 Cetoscarus ocellatus
CCTGATTCAGCAGATGTGTCGTTATGGGACCATTAAAACTCACGTTTTTACCCCCTGTAGTGTGTGATAGTGGAAAACAATCAGAACACATCTGTGACCCTCATGACCTCCTGACAGAAAGTCTAACAGGTCTGTTTTTTCTTTGGGACCCTCCAATCAGAGCGCAGAGAGCTCAGCTGATGCTGTTGTCCTGATTATGACACTCTCAGGATGCCCTTTGACCCCATTTCAACAGGACTGACATATCAGGACATTTTTGTGCATCCCCTGTCGAGTTTGAGAGCCTGATCTGAAGTCAGTGAAAGTCTTTCCCAAAGAAGGACCTTCTGTGTGAACACACTAACTGGAGAAACAAAACTAGCTTCAATGGAATGAATCCTGTTGTGAGTGGTCCAGCTCCACACTGCAACAGAGCTGCGTGACGTGGCATGCAGTTTTACCCCTGTTTCCCCTGTGTCCTGTTTCCATTCTCCTCTCTGTTGCTGATATCAGCACTGATGAGGAGGGAGGGGAGACTGGAACTTACTGTCGGTGGATTTCACTCAGCGGGGCATCAGTAACTAACTGACACACCAGGTGGACTGTTTCACATCTCCATGAGACTTATTTCACATACGTCTGAGAAACATTCTCAGAGACAGTGACTGGGAAGAAGAGTGGAGGGCGACAGCATGTTTCCTCTGTTACAGTTATTTTCAAACCTGTCAGAGGCCGAAGGTCACTGCTCTCTGCTGGTACGACCTCGGCCTCTCTGTCTGTCTCTCTGTGCGAGATGGATCTGCCTGATGAAAGACAAGGAATCTGGTTATCCAATGCTTCACGAGTTCAATCAAAAAAATATCCATTCATACAATTTAAATCTTTTACTGTTCAGGGCAACACTAGAGAGAGAGAGCATTTGGTCAAAGAGACTTGTTTCATGGCAAAATTACATCAAATCAAATTAAGTAAAAATGAATTAAATTAAATTGAATTAAATTAAATTAAATTAAATTAAATTACATTAAGGGTGACACGGTGGTGCAGCAGGTAGTGCACATGCCTCAAGCAAGAAGGTCACCAGTTCAATCCCCAGGACGTGGCAGGGCCTTTCTGTGTGAAGTTTGCATGTTCTTCCTGTGCATGCGTGGGTTCTCTCCGGCACTCCGGCTTCCTCCCACAGACCAAAAACATGCATATTAGGTTAATTGGTGACTCTAAATTCCCCATAGGTATGAGTATGAATGTGAATGGTTGTCTGTCTCTCTATGTTGCCCTGTGATCGGCTGGCAACTGTTCAGGGTGTACCCTGCTTCTCACCCAATGACAGCTGGGATAGGCTCCAGCCCCCCCGTGACCCCGAAAGGGATAAGCAGAATAGAAAATGAATGAATAAATGAAATTAAATAAAATCAAGTCAAACTGAACCTTTTAAAATAAATCAAATCAGAGTCAAACAAATCAAAGTCATATTAAAACAAAGTAAAATCAAAACAAAGTAAATCGAAGTCAAAGTCAAGCAAAGTCCAAATAAATAAAATCATAGTCAAATCAAATCAAATTAAATTTGATCAAAAATCAAATTACATCAAAGTCAAATCAATATAAACTAAATGAACATCAAAACAAATCAAATTAAATTAAATTAAATTATATCAAATCAAGTTAAAATGAAAACTAATCAAATCAAATCAATTTGAAGACAAATCAAATCAAAGTCAAATCAAATAAAATCTAATTACATTTAATTAAATCAAATGAAAGTCAAATCAAATCAACCTGAACCTTTTAAAATCAAATCAAATCAAAGTCAAATCAAATCAACCCGAACCTTTTAAATATCAAATCAAATCAGAGTCAAATCAAATCAAAGTAATATTAAATCAAGTTGTATCAAATCAAATTAAATCACAGTCCAATCAAATTAAATTAAATCAAAATCAAATTTCATCAAAGTCACATCAAAACAAATAAAGTCCAATCAGGTCAAATCAAAACCAATTAAAGTGAATTCTCATCAAATCAAATTAATTTGAGTTCAATCAAATTCAAATTCAAAACTAATTCACATCAAAGGCAAATCAACGTCAAAATCAATTCAAAGACAAATCAAATCAAATTAAATCAAGTCAAATCAATCTTTTGTTGATATGAAGCACTTCTTCCCCCCCTGTGTAATAGGAGCACATGCAGAGCCTGTCTGTCCCGGGCACGGCCTGACACACAGAAGCATATATAGCTCTGCTGATTGGTCTTATTTAACTCTCGTCCATATTGTCTCCTTCTTGATATGGGGGGATGGGGTCGGGGGGGCTCATCAGTGTTTAAGATCGGGTGTGTCCACTGATTGTCTTCAAAGCATCCCAAAGCCTCCTATGAAGTCACATGACTTTCAATTCAATGAACCGTTGACACAACCTACAGTGGGCAACAGGCAAAGTGACGGCCATTACAATTGGCATCAAAGCTAACCAACCACCATTTAGTGTTTGGAAAAACAAATGCAGTAAGAGTACTGTTGTCTAGCCCCGCCCCTCTTCCTCCCATCATCTTGTTGGTGATTATCGGTCAGGTACCACGGTACAGCCCGTCAGGTCTGCCTCACAGGTTTATGTCTCCATGATTGTCTAACTCCTCAGTTCCCCAAACTGGGTCTTGAGTCTCAGAGGCTGTGTGCAGGCCCGTCTGAGCGGATCTGAGGACTGGAGACGATCAAATCTGGAGTTCATTCTGGACCCTAATGGATCTCTGTGTAGGTCCTGGGGGGTGCAACTCCTCTTTGTTAAAGTTTGGAAGCCACTCTGACACAGTGGCCAGCAGTGACCTGAAGATCATGGAGTCTGACCTCGGCATTAGTGTGACCTCCCAAACGACCTTAAACATGGCCAACTCTCAAACCTGCAGCTCACCTCTGGCCTGTTTCAGTGGTCATTCAAAACAGTCACCATCCAAATAGATCACGAATATCAAACATGCTGTTGACCTCCAAGTTTCCGCTCTGCACAGCTGAAATATTAAAATAACACGAAGAGGCTTCACCAAAGTGTGAAGCCAAGTGTGGAGAGCCCAGAGAACAGCAAAGAGTTACGGCTGGCAGATTAAAAACATAAATGTCATAAAGAGCTGGGTGCCCATCACATGGACTCGTGTCCACCAGGAGATAGCGTATCTACTGGGACAGCCTCAGCTTCACAGGCTCCATCTGTAGCATCATAATCACAAATATATGGAAGAGAGGAGCTGGCGGTTTTTAACATGTGCCCAAAACATAAAATATTAGAGGCCCCATGTCACAGACTGCTGCATCACCATCATCATCATCACCATCTTTATGTTGGTAAATGTTCAGAAATTTCCCCACCTGACCTTTGTTTCTGAATCAGTCTGACTGTGTCCTTCACTGAGCCCTCACAGATCATCAGCTGATCCCTTCATCTAATCAAGAACCAGCTGACCTTTGACCTTTTGAACACACCAGCGCCTCAGGACACATCGGATCATTGTGGCGCCCATCAGCTCGGCCTTCTCCATGATGCTCACTCCTTCTTCTGATTGGCTAACAGGGACGCCTCCCACCGCTGAGCCATGGCGTTCTGTCGCCGCGGTGCTGAGGAGAGGGAGGGGGGGGAACTGAAGGGGGGAGGGAGGAGGGGGAGATTCAGCTGAACCACTGGAGTCAAGATGGATGAAGGATGGATGGGTGATGGAGGTGGTTGAATGGAGGTGCAGGAGGGCATGCCACAGAGAAAGATGACTGTTGACACCCGATGACCTTTATGTTGAACTAAGTTTGTTAAATTGTGAACTCATGACTCAGCAGATTAATCAGTTGACTGATTAACGAATCAGAGAGATTCACAATCAGATCAGGTAACAGGTGAGTGAATGATCAAAGGAGAAAATCAATAACCAAAGATCATTAAAATAAAAGGAGATGTTCGTGCTGAGAGAGAATGAGCAGAGCAGATAAGGTCAGCTGCAGGGTCAGGACGGGTCTTCATGGAGGTCTGGGTCCATTAACTGATTTCATTTGTCCCGTCGGCACCCACATTGACCCAACACCTGAACAGGTGAGTTCCTGCTCTGTTACCTGGTGTTTGCCTCTGAACTTCCACTTCCATCCGTCCTTT
The DNA here is from genome assembly GCA_037902135.1 of Cetoscarus ocellatus. Taxonomy (NCBI): domain Eukaryota; kingdom Metazoa; phylum Chordata; class Actinopteri; order Labriformes; family Labridae; genus Cetoscarus; species Cetoscarus ocellatus. Next base: position 4,110 of record JBAMNC010001286.1, read on the forward strand.
CTCCTTTTTTAAAGTTCAAGTCCACACACTCACTCAGGTCCAGGGTTTGAGTCCAGCCTGAAGCCCCTGCACACTAGACCCTGTACTATTAAAAAAAGCCCAAAATACCTTCAGGACTGAAGGTTCAGGTCAGATGAGGACAATGAGAACAGCTCCTCAGTTCAAGGTCAGTCTATAACTGAAGACCCCCCACAAGTCTAAGGGGAGTTTATGACTTTACCTGTAAGAACCAGGGGCCTCATTTATAAAACTGTGTGTAGGAAAGATCACTGTAGGTGGCATATGCAGGAATCACAGGAACAAAACTTTCAGATTAATCAAAAGAGTGCTCACGCCTGTTTCCATTAATAAATCACAATCAACTCTAAAGCTGTGGCACTTTTATGTCGTGGTCCGACATAAAAGTGGAGGTGGAAAGGCAAATTGCTCTCCATAGAAAGAGTGTCTGTGTGACAGGTGGGGGGAAAGGGCACACCGGAGCCCCCCTACAGACGAAAAGCTGTCGGGGTCATTGGGGAATCCCTCCTGAGTGGTGGTGTGGTGATGGAGGCGGGGGGGAGGACACGGATGTCAGAGTCTCCCGTGCTTCAGGTCCTCCAGCAGTGCAGATCAGCCACTGTGCGTCTTTACGCATTGTGAGTGCGTGCTTTTTTTATATCCAACCATCACTTCATCTCCTTAACAGCTACAGGTGTTGTAGCCTAACTGATCAGCAGTTTGGTACAACCATCATGTTGTTTTAATTATAATTATTATTAATATAAAACTTTATTAGTACGGCACATTAAGGGAACACGGTTACTGTCCGCCTTATTGTTTATGTGAATGGATTCTCATTAAAACTTGTGAGGTTTGTTTCTCAAGGACAGAATTGATTCAATAATATGACTGCATGCATTCGCACACTCCATGGGGCATCAATATACATTTTTCCTCTTTCTTCATTTTTGTAAACATATCCTTCATTTATGATGTGTTGTGAAATGTGTAATATTCGATTATTTCACATAAATGTATCAGTTCCACAGAGCTGTCTTTAATTTCATCCTTCTACTGTTTGGGGGGTCGCAGTTTAACGTTTGTCCAGATTTTGTGCATACGGCAGTGTCAGAGCTGCCAAGGAGGTGCGCACAGTCACTAAAAGTTGCTTACTAGTGGCATACACTTTCTTTTGTGAGTACACAGTGTTTATAAATGAGGCCCCTGAACTGAAAAGACTTTTTAAAGGCTTTTGTCTGAGCAGGGAGGACGACAAAACATTAGGAGAACCCAGGCAGCACAAGAGCACCCTCGGTGTCAGCTGACTCGTTTGTCACAGTGCTCTCAGAAAACGGTTCATCACCCCCCCAAGCCCCCTTATGTGTCTGTCCATACAAGCCAATCAAATTATGAAGAGCTCGGACTTTTGTTACCAGCATTTGAACAACAGTGACGGAGGAGAGAGTGATCTGACTCGTCTTTTTAAAATTGTTACCTGCTCTGTTACTTCAATTTAAATGGCTTGAATGATGCTTCTGTTGGATGAGTGACATTATTCAGTGCGTGGTCTGTATGACACAGACCAGAAGGTTGCAAGAAATGGAGCAGAAGATTGTGATCATCTGTGAGAGCCACTGAAACTGAAGGTATGGGGCACCGTCAGCACAAAAAGTTGTTAATGGACCCAGACTCTAGAACAATATGAAACCTTTGAACATCAGTACAGAGACACAGGCCATATTCATATTAAATATACACTGCCTGGCCAAAAAAAAGGTGCCACCTAGATTTAAATAAGCAAATAGGTACGGGCCTCCCATTGGGATAAATTACTGCATGATGATTATCTTTCAGCTGGGGGCTGAAGAGCAAAGCTCCTCGACACACCTGCAAAAAACAGTGAACTGTTCCTTTAAGACTACAGTCATGTTGTGCATCAAATTAAACAGGAAAAAACTCAGCCACACGAACACATAAGCCATTATTATATACACCAAACACAATTAAAACACCAAGCAAATTAATTAAAAAAAATAAAAATCTGTACTGCGCGCCCCTGGAATCCCCACTCGACACATTTTCACCTCTAGCCCTGGCCTACAGCAAGCTACACGCACATACGGGGCATCTGTGGAAAGCTGAGGTCGAGACCTTTCCATTGACACCTAATACATCGTTCTACCACCAAAACTCAGGAAACCAGTAGCCAAAGAAGATGGTAGACTGTCGCAGGAGTCCAAAAAATGTGTCTTCCCTTTGTTGTTTTGTCATAAAACATCGAATTTGAGAGCTTCTGATCATCCTACGGTGATGCACATGGCCTCTATGTTTGTTAAGGGAAAAAAGAACTACATTTTTACGCAATTTCCGGATCGGGGAGCCCTTTATATGCAAGGCGAGTGAAGCCGAGTGAAACAGAGCTAAGCTGAGGAGGGCCGGATCCAGCGGACTTTGGCCAATTTGGTTGGCCAATGATGCATCTGGGAGGGATTTGAGCAGTTCAGTTCGATTCTATTGGCTCAGATGAGTCGATAAAGATGTGAATCATTCAAATCAGTTAATCAACAGCCGAGATATAGCCCTTTGTATTTTAATGCATGAGGCCTCAATGGAGACGTCAGATCATGAAATATAACAGTTTTTAGGTTTATTTATGAGCATTTTTGAGTAAAGAATGTCAGAACAACGATCCAAAAGAGATTATTACATCGAGGAAGTGCTGCAGATGCATTTCAGACACTACATTTATTGAATTTTGCTTTTATTTGACAAAATACATATATTTTGACCTTTGGCTCAATATGCAGTCTTTTGTCAATTTTCTCGCCTGACCATTTTGTTGTAAAACCTTTCTAATTTTGTTCTGCATCACTTTATACAAATAATCCTTTGCAGAGATGATGGTTACATATTTTAGTATTTATTTTTAGAGTTTTAAAGCTGCTACTGCATCAATTTCTAAGGGATATTCACTATAAAAAAGTGTTTTTTGTTTTTTTTAGGCGAGAATGAAATCTTCCAATTATTCTGTGTTCTATCTTCATTTACTCTGTCCCAGTAACATATATACTGATAATTACACATCTGAACAAATCTCACAAGTGTTACCTTTATGATGACACAAAATTATTCAAATAGACCTTGTGGTTGAAGAGATGTACTCTTTTCTTTATGGGCTTGTCATTTTCGAGCAGAAGGCTTAAAAAAGGGGCTGGGGCTGAACAGCAAAGAGTAGCTTCTCATTTCTTAAACAACCATGTTAAAAGACACATCCTGTGGTAGTGGAAAAGATGTTAGCCTGTTTAAGAAGGGTCAAATCATTGGCATGCATCAAGCAGAGAAAACATATTAAAAACTGGAAGGATATAGTGGGGAACCTTTGAGGAAGAAATGTGTTGGAAAAGATCCTGAATGATCGTGATTGGTGATCACTTAAACATTTGGCCAAATCAAATCAAAGAAAAACAACAGTAGAACTCAGGGGTGTGTTTAATAGTGAAAGTAAGAGCATTTCCACACACACAATGTGACGGGAACTCAAGGGATTGGGACTGAACAGCTGTGTAGCCTTAAGAAAACCACTAAACAGTAAGGCTAACTGAAAAAAAGGCTTCAGTTTGTTAGGGAGCATAAAGATTGGACTCTGGAGGACTGGAAGAAGGTCATGTGGTCTGACGAGTCCAGATTTACCCTGTTCCAGAGTGATGGGAGCATCAGGGTAAGAAGAGAGGCAGGTGAAGTGATGCACCCATCATGCCTAGTGCCTACTGTCCAAGCCTGTGGGGGCAGTGCTATGATCTGGGGCTGCTGCAGTTGGTCAGGTCTAGGTTCAGCAACATTATGGCCCAAAGAATGAGGTCAGCTGACTTCCTGAATATAATGAAGGACCAGGTTATTCCATCAATGGATTTTTTCTTCCCTATTCCAAGATGACAATGCCAGGATTCATGGGGCTCAAATTGTGAAAGAGTGGTTCAGGGAGCATGAGACATCATTTTCACACATGGATTGGCCCCCACAGAGTCCAGACCTTAACCCCACTGAGAATCTTTGATATGTGCTGGAGAAGGCAGACTCTCCCATCATCAATACAAGATCTTGGTGGAAAAATTAATGCAACACTGGATGGAAATAAATCTTGTGACATTGCAGAAGCTTACTGAAACAATGCCACAGTGAATGTGTGCTGTAATCAAAGTTAAAGGCGGTCCAACGAAATATTAGAGTGTGTGACCTTTTTTTTGGTGGTGACTTTTTTTTTGGCCAGGCAGTGTATAAGCTATATTGTCCAAATTCAGACATGCACAGTGAGTTCATGAATAATACTACGGTATAACAACTATCTGATGAGCTGGTGGAGACCAGAGATGCACTGACTAAAATAAGGAATTCATCTCAATCAAAGACACTCTAATTAAATTTACTTGACATATATGCATATGTTTATATACATACACACATATATATATATATATATATATATATATACACATTCAGCCTGATGATGTTCAGTTCAGACCTGGAGCAGCAAAGGGCTGGAATCACATTTTAATTTCTGACATTTATGTCATGGTTACATGACTTTGATTTACCAGCCAATGAGGTGCCTCATGTTAATAAATTCACCCTCACTGGATAAAAACACCACATGTGGAGGTAGAAGGTTGTAATTTCCAACCCTGCTCATCCCTTTGGCAGCTTTTTTTATCATAATTATGTAAACATCTGTTCATAGTTGATTCATGTACTGCAGTCAGGCTTGTTTTGTGGTGTCTAACAGGTGTTCAACAACACCTGACAGGACTTAGTGAGTTAGATACTGAGCTTCAAGGTCTTCAGTATTTTACAGACGTGGACAAAGTTGTTGGTACCCTTCAGTTAAAGAAAGAAAACCCACAATGGTGACTGAAATAACTTGAAACTGACAAAAGTAATAATAAATAAAAATTTACCGAAAATTAACTAATGACATTGCTTTTGAATTGCGGTTCAACATAATCATTAAAAAAATAATAATAATAATGAAACTGGCCTGGACAAAAATGATGGTACCCCAAGAAAAGTTTGAAAATGATTTGACCACTGGGACATATTAAACTAAGGTACATTTTTGTTCACGTCTGTATGTAAACCTTTATGTGCTGGGCTGCTGCCATCCACTGATGTTGTCCACTTTAAACAACAAAAAACAGAAAGGATGTGTGTGCGTCATCTCACCTTTTGGTCACATGACAAACTGGAGCGTTCCATTTTTCTTGTCCTGGAGGGGGAGGATGGGGAGGACACACATCTGTCTGGAACCTCTGGAACTGACACAGTAAAAAAAATGAATTATAAATAACTAAGATTATCTTCTGATATCTGTTATTGAATATTTAGTGTCAATTTAGGTGTCTTAAGCTGAGACCCGACAATGCATGGATAAATATGACTAAATGAGTGATCAAGCAGTTTGTTTGTCAAAATAACAAGAGGCGGCATGTTTTTAAAATAAATAAACATGTTTGCAGTAGAGATGAACATGTTTACTGCAAAGAAAAAAACATGTTTGCAGAAAAGATTTATAACAGAAATAAACATTTTTACAGCAAAGATGACCAATTTATAAACATTTCTTCATGATCTTATGTGACCTGGTGGCTGATGTTAATACCTTATCAACATTTGTTGGTGGTTTTACGTACCATGGTAGCTGATGTTGTCGTTGAGTCCAGGTGACACTAGCACAGTGTCGTACTTCTCCCTCCCCTTCTTCCACTCGTCCTCCCTCCTCCGCCTCCACAGCTCCTCCCTCTGTCGCCTCCATTCCTCTTCCCGCTGTCTCACCATGCGGATCTCCTGCTCCACCAGAGACTGGCTACTCAAGGACCGCAGCTTGAAGAAGGGGTTGGATGTGAACGTGCTCTCCTGAGGCTCCACGGTCAAGGGGGTGGAGCTTAAGCAGAACTCGGACGCACTCCGAATGATCAGATTGGATGTTTCCACCACAATGACACTGGCCGAGGTCATGGCCTCTTGGCTCATTGGCCAATCAGTGAGGCCGCCGATGGCAGAGGTGAGCAGGCGGGACCTGGAGGCGGGGCTAGAGCCGTCGGGCTCCAGGATGATGACATTGTTGGCCGTCATCTCATGGTAGGCAGACCGTGGGAGGGAGGAGGAGCAGGAGGGGGAGGGGGAGATGGAGAGGGTGGGTGTGCGGCAGGCTGGGGGTCTGGGCGGAGATCGACCCGTCTGCAGGGTGGATGGTCTGACAGAAGAAGCAGAGGAAAAGCGACCACACCATCAGGAAAAAAACAGGTATAATAAACACTTCAGGTTGTTCTTCAGTTCTGCTCAGGTCACCTGCGTGTAAGTGGACATGTATTTTTAAAGTTACCTGAGTAAGAACTCTTGTGCTAACAAACAGTACCACAGTATATCAGCACAAACTCCACATCCTATGTCAGACAGGAGTAGTTCTCAGATCTCTTCAGACATGAGACTTAAATCCTTTATGTTACATAATCTTTTAAACTTTGTCGTTGTCGTTTGTGATTTTAGTAAAAAGAAGAAACTTCAAGAGCTCCTGTAGTTTCTGAGTCAGTGTCTACTATTTTGAATATTGAGTTATGTGTGGTATCATGGCCTTAGTGTTAGTATATATCTCAAGAGGTTGCTGGAAATACTCTTTATTTTCATTTCCATTTCATTATTTATTTTAGTCATCATTATTATTGTCATCATTATTATCATTTATTTAGGTCATTATTATCATTATTTCAGTTATCACTATTTTAGTCATCATAATTTTCATATATTTTAGTCATTATTTTATAATTTATTTCAGTCATATTATCATTATTTAAGTCATCATTATTATCATTTATTTGAGTAATAAATTTTATCATTTATTTTAGTTATCATTAGTTATCATTATTTTAGTCATAATTATAATCATTTATTTTTGTTATTATTTTTTATTATTATTTTAGTCGTCATTATCATTACTGTAGTCATTATTATTATTATTATTATTATTTTTTAGTCATTGTTTTTACAATTTCTTTTAGTAATCAGATGTTTTTGATTTTTTGTTTGCCGTTTGTCCATCTTTATTTTACTTTCTAAGTTTCTTCAAGGCTGATATATATTAAGAATTGTTCGTGTCTCTCCAGATTGATTAATCCTGTCTCACAGAGAGAGTGGAGCCCTGGTTAAAGAGGTCCAGTTGTAAACGTAATCTAACTGTACGCTACCGATTATTTCAAGTTACCTTTGTCTTAATCTTGGTCACCTGAGCACACCTGTATATACCTGGCTATTTTCACACCCTGTCCGATCAACCCTCTCTCCCGTCGGTGTCTCTCCTCTCTCTCCAGGGTCAGTCTGATCTCCCTCTCCACAGCGGTCTCCGGCTCCTCCAGAGGGCTTCTGTACGAAGACTCATCCAGACCTGAGTCCTCTGAGCTGGGAGAGAGGGTGGAGGACAGGGGGGGCTCTCTGGGCACCTGGATTTCCCTGGGACAGGAGAGAGAGGAAGGGCCTCGGTAAAAAGTACTACACCTCAGTTTGTCTGTTGTAGAAACTGAAACTTTCAACATCTGATCCTGTGAACAATTTTTGGCTTTAGTAGAGCCGTCTCAGATGCACAGGTTACTCCATGAGCATTAAAGCGCCATCACAGATGTTAGCTCAGGACTCAGTCCATCATGGATGTGTTCCTCTCTTCAGCCTGGAGGACAAAGGTCAGAACTGAAGGAACTCTGGTCTTTGCCTCTGACCTAAACAAAATGGCAGCATCTCCAACTGTTAAAGTTTCCTATGACCATCTAATGAATGAACACACAGGACAGCACAAAGTAACATTTAACAACTAGTCAAGAATAAAAACTAAAAAAAAAAAAGATCATTAAGTGGTCTTAGAAGTCCAGAGTGCCAGATCAGAATATTCAATCTTGGAACAGTCTTGTCCAATTTGTTCTTATTTTGTAGGTACAGTGCTCCTCCCCAGCACTGAAAACAAAAATTTAACACGCTTTCATTAAAGCTTTTATAAAACAATTTCAGGGTAGTGCAGTCCACATTAAAGCTCCTCAGTTTCTTTAAAAAAATAGAGACGCTGTTGAGCCTTTGCAAATCTTGCACTAGCGTTAGCGTTCCATGTTAATTTGTTGTCAATTATTGTACCCAGACACCTGCACTCTGAATGATTCAATATCACAGGAGAAAAGGATTAAGATCAATAATCATTTCTTTTGTTTTCCTTGTGTTTGAAATCCTTCATCCTTCATGTCCACAACAGTCAGTCTGTCCCACGGCACTTCCTCACTTGGCTGTGTCTCTGCTGAGGCTCAGCACCTGTCCTGATTGGCCGTTGCTTCTCTCTCTGGTTTGATGCTGACGATGTGAGAGATAAACGAGCGGCAGACTGCACATGGGGTTCATCTTTAAATGCGTCTCGCTGGTCTGACTGACTTCCTGTATGCCCTGATGGACGCTCTGCCCCTCCCCCTAACCGCCACGTCGACTGTCATGTGAAGCAGTGATGAGGGGCACTCTGGCATGTGCTGGAGATGTAAGGCGTTACATGGCATGAAAAAAGGAGGAGGGGCTTCAGGTGTGCAGGCTTACCTGTGTTTCAGTCGGGGGCTCCGGGCGGGTGGGTAGAGGGTGGTGTGCGTCCCCTGGAAGCTCCCCTGAGATCTGAGTCCTGGTTTGGGGGTAGGCTGACCTTTGACCTCCTCCTCCATCTTCTTCCACTGGCGGCGCGCAAACAGGAAGTCCACATGTTCAGTGGAGACGTTCTCACTGAGGGTCTCCTGAAGGACGCAGAAGTCTGCAGGGAGCTGCAGGAGACCAGGATGAGTGATCACAAAAATGTTTGCTGTCCGATGACATACAACCATATCATTATTCATAGATTATTGATTTGTTATTACTAATATAATTGATAAGTTATCAGTTTATTATAACTATGATTATCAATGAGATATCAATTTGTTATTACAGTTATTATTGCTAACTTATCAACTTGTTATTATTGTTATTATTATTATTATTATTATTATTATTATTATTATTGATAATATATCAAGTTGTTATAACTATTATCATTAATAGGTTATTACATTTTAATTGTTATCATTATTAATAAGTTATCATTTGTTATTACAATCATTTTTGATAAGTTCTTAATTTGTATAAGTGTCATTATTGATAAGTATTCATTATATTATCGCTATCATTATTGATAAGTTATTGATTTGTTTAAATTGTTTTTATTGATAATATAAAACTTTTTATTTCAATTATTATTGATAAGTAATCAATTTTACATTACTATTATTGCTGATAAGATAGTAAAACGTTATAACTGTTATTCCTGACAAGTTATCAATTAGTTGTTACAATCATTATTGAAAAGTTCTTGATTTCTTATTATTGTCATTATTGATAAATTATCAATGTGTTATTACTATTATCACTAATAAGTAATTCATTAGTTTTTGCTGTCATTATTGATGTTACTAATTTGTTATAACTATTAAGATTGATAAATTATCAATTTGTTTTTACTCTTTCTGTCATCACAGACTCTCTTAAAATCAGAGAGAACAAAGAACACAGTCCTTAAAGGGATATGCCAACATTTTTTTGTTTATGTGTGTTGCCTCACTCCCAAGTTTATGACAAGCAGATGGACTCCATTCTTTTGACTGTACGTGCAGTAAGAAGGAAGAGACGGGCAGAGCTTGCCCACAGCTAGTTAGCTTAGCTCAAACACTGGGAGTCAATGGAAAGTGTTAGCCTGCCTTTGCCTACAGTCATCAGATAAACTCTACAGCAACTCTTAACAGTCCTGTGTGCTTGTTGTGACTTGTTTTTTTTACTGTGTCATGTTACATTATCTATTTTTAGACTAAGATTAGCACTTTGTATAATTTTCGAAAGAAATACATACAGAACTAAACCACGCACAAACCGCTACAGACGTGCTTGTAAGTAAGCACTTATTACTTATTACATTTATTTTTCTAAGTTATTGATTTTTTATAACTATTTTTATTAGTATTACATTTTTTGGGGGGCATTTTGTGCCTTCATTGACAGGAAAGAGAGACAGAGACAGTTGATAGGCTTGTGAAGAGGGGGAGAGTGGGTAGGGGGAGGACATTGCAAACTGGCCACAGGCTGGATTCAAACCCGGGCCGGCAGAAGCATTAATATGGGTCATTCCTGGTTGCTAACCACTCTGCCAAACCAGCACCCTTTTATTCAGTGGCGGTTTGTCAATAGGGGGCGCTGGGGCGCTGCCCCCTCCAAAATTCAACAGAGAAAGTCTACTTAAACACAACATAATTTTGTCTTTAAATTATAAAAAAATAACGGATAAAAACATTTATTTTTACCACATAGTAATAGTCTGTCAGCAGCACCTGTCACCATTCAATAAAAGGGGTTTCACGATGTTTTTACGTAGTAACTGTGTTGTGAATACATAGTTTACGTACAGAGGGGCGCCGGCCTAATGGGAGTCAATGCAAGTCCTTAAACTTTTGCTCAGCATGTGACCTGAGGTGTCTTTGGGATTGGCCGCTTCAACTTTGCCTCTGGGGTGCAATTGCCTGCGCCCCGGACACTCCCACTTTGACTGGCATTGAATCAGTATTGTTTTGGTGTTGCTTTTCCTCATGTGACTGGACAACAAGCGCTGTCAATCATATCCACACGTCACCGCAGCAGATATGATTTACTCATGCGCAAGCATCTCACGTACGCTCATGCGTCCGACCAACTCTCCTAAGCACAAAGAGGCGTCGGGTACTCCGTCCAGAGAACCATCAGAGGATCGCAGAAGAGGTGAGGAGAAAATCAGTAAGAGGCTATGCTGCACTGAAGATTAGATTAGGATGTATCTATCTTACCTTGTAGACATAACATAATTCAGGGGCAAAGTTTTCCATTTTATGTCACACATGACACAAAACTATAGATTAGGAACTACAAAATGAGTTTGCCAAGAGGATATAAATGTTTTGTTCTGTAGAACGTTATCATTTGCAGACTTAAGTTCTAAAAAATCTATATAGTTTTTTAATTCTTGCTTACTTTTACAAAAACAACATACTTTTAGGAGGAATTGGTGCTTTTATTGGGTGGGTAAGTTTGTTTTTACCCCACCAGAAGTTCATTTTAAATTTAATTGACAAATTTAAAACATTATTTGATGAAAATATTATATAAAGGGACCTATAAAAATATATTTTTGAAAAACATGGCAAAGCAGGAACAAGATAGGAGAAATTATAATATTAATATTATACACAAGTGCATGTAGATTATTGCAGAGGTTTATTGCACTGCTCATTAAATATTTCTGTTACATTGTGTGAAAGCCTTTGAAAAATTACAAAAAGAAGACTTGATAATGCTATCAAGTTATGTGTTGCAGTTTACTGGTGAAAACAGTGGGGTTTTATTAGCCCCAAAAGTGTAAACAACACAAATTCTTTACCTCTTAGGTGTATGTCCATTACAGAATTATTTTTTAATCTACTGGAGCTTTTAGATTTGACACTTAGCTTGTGCCTTTCCAGCTTGTACTATTGTGCACAGTATAAAATCAATGAAAACAGAGCAACAGAATGTTTCATCTTGTCTCTAAATGGTGTAGTTTTATTATGGCAACTAAACATGTGATATAAAATAATAATGATCAATATAAATATATACAGTATTGTCATTTTATATAATTGTATACCATATGTTTAGTTGCTATGATAAAATGTTCTATTTGAATACAGAAATTATAAATTCTGTTGATGCTTTTTGCTGACTGAATACTGCACATACAAAGTTAAAGTATTCAAAAGCTTCAGCAGATGGAAACAGACTCCTGTAATGTAAAGTTTATTTTTTTGACTTTTTAAAATTTGAAGTAGTTTTGCTGAAAACTATAAATGTCATTCATACATTGTCAGTTTCCATTTCAGTTGTGAGAATCGGTCAGCTGGTGTGAGCCGTCTGCCCTCTTGTGTTGCATGCTTGTATCTGATTTTTTTTTCTTATTTGTTTTTTTTTTTTTTTGTTTTGTTTTGTTCATACTTTTTACAGTTAATCTATACCAAAAACTGTATCACATAGTTTTACCTTTAGTTTTAAAGCATCAGTTTAGTGGTACATAAGATTCTGTTTGTGTTTACAATCTTGAGCCATGAGACATCATGTATAAAATAAGACACTGTTCAGGTGACACAAGAAATGTTCCTAAAATAGTGAAAATGACATAAATTACAGCTTTATTTTCTGGGAGCAGGTTAAACGTTGGCTGTTTTATTGATTTTTTTCAGTAAATACTGATGTTAACTTTTGGTAATAAAATGTTCTTTTCTATGTATTTTTAATGACAGATTCACACAGTACCACACCATGTTTCCTGAAGATTCTCTCAGCAGCACCTTGAAGGCCGACCCAGTGCTCAACTAAAGCTGAAGACAGAGCTCAGTCTGAATCTACAGCAAGGAGGAGTTCAAGGCCTGCTGTGGAGCTGTGGACCTTATCCTGTTGTTGATGGAAAATAATCTTGGAGAGGTATTTTCAGAGACTGTCACTCTGCTAAAGATCCTCATCACCACACCCATGACCACTGCAGAAGCTGAGAGGTGCTTCTCAAACTTAAAAAGAATCAGAACTTTCCAGAGACACACCATGAACCAGGACAGGCTGGATGCACTGGCCATGCTGTAAATGGAAGAGAGACTGGTGACGGATATGATATGGATTTCAGTCAGAGGGTCACTGAGAAATTTGCAGCCCAGAAGGAAAGGAGGGCAAAATGTCTGTTCAAATATTGCATTGTTCAAAGTAGGTTGTATTGTGATTATGTTTTGTCTTTAGTTTCTTTTCACTGTGGTATGGAGCGCTTCTTTGGTTTGTTTCCTCCAAAGCTGCGCCCCCCCTTAAATTTTTTGGCACCAGCCGCCACTGCTTTTATTAATACTATTATTGATAAGTTATCTATTTATACTACTATCATCATTGATAAGGAGGTTGAAGCGAGCCCAACCTAAAGTATTGTGATGTTTTATAGTATAATACATACCCTGGTTATCTGGAGAAATTAAAGATATTACAAAAGAAACTCTCTGTTCTATGACACTTGTCAGAGCTTGAAGGCACCATAAAAACATCTGCACCTGTGTCCAGCTTCAAAAAGCGCCTGAAGTAAAAGTTGTTATAGAAACGTAGAAACTCCTAAAAGTCTGAGGATTTAAAGGATTCCTAAATAACTTTATTCAGAAAATATGATGATATATGACAAAAGATTTTTACAGTCACTATCTGTGCTGTTGTATTCATGTGCTGTTTGTGGATATTTAAGGGTCTTTTGGTAATGTTGGAGATTTAAGTTTAACAAATCATGCTTGTGTGATGACATGGTTGTGTTCATTACTTGATGTCTGGGTCCCTACTTAGAAGCTCTGGTTAGCTTTGGAGAGTTCTATTTCACAAATGACAATCTTGAGCAATTATGTCTGCACACCTGCTTTGAATTTCTTCATAAATAAATTGATTGACTGATTTTAATGATTGATATTCTCTATCCAGTCTTAAGGCAGACCTGGATCAGTCTAAGGGACATCTGTATCAGTCTTCAGACACGCCTGTTTCAGTCTTAGGGGACACCTGCATCAGTCTTAAGAGACACCTGTATCAGTCTTAAGGCACAACTGTATCAGTCTTAAGGCACACCTGTATCAATCTTAGGGGACACCTGGATAAGTCATATTGGACACCTGGATCAGTCTTAGGGGACACCTGGATCAGTCTTGGGGAAACCTGTATCAGTCTTAAGGCACACCTCTATCAGTCTTAGGGGACACCTGTATCAGTCTTAAGGCACAACTGTATCAGTCTTAAGGCACACCTGTATCAATCTTAGGGGACACCTGGATAAGTCATATTGGACACCTGCATCTGTCTTAGGGGACGACTGTATCAGTCTAAGGGGACACCTGTATTAGTCTTAGGGGACACCTGTATCAGTCTTATGGGACACCTGTATCAGTCTTAGGGCACACCTGTTACAGTCTTAGAGGACACCTGCATCTGTCTTAGGGGACGACTGTATCAGTCTAAGGGGACACCTGTATCAGTCTAAGGGGACACCTTTATCAGTCTTAGGGGACACCTGTATCAGTCTCAGGGCACACCTGTTACAGTCTTAGAGGACACCTGTATCAGTCTTAGGGCACACCTTTATCAATCTTAGGGGACACCTGTATCAGTCTAAGGGGACACCTTTATCAGTCTTAGGGGACACCTGTATCAGTCTTAGGGCACACCTGTATCAGTCTTAGAGGACACCTGTATCAGTCTAAAGGCACACCTTTATCAATCTTAGGGGACACCTGTATCAATTATAGGGGACACCTGTATCAGTCTTAGGGGACACCTGGATCAGTCTTAGGGGACACCTAGATCTGTCTCAAGGCACACCTGTATCAGTCTTAGGGCAAGATGTTTATCAGTCTTAAGGCACACCTGGACCAGTCTTAAGGTACACCTGTATAAATCTCAGGGGACACCTGGATTAGTCTTAGGGGACACCTGGATCAGTTTTAAGGCACACCTGTATCAGTCTTAGGGCACAGTCTTAGGGGACACCTGGATAAGTCTTATTGGACACCTGTATCAGTCTCAGGGGACACCTGGATCAGTCTTTGGGGAAACCTGGATCAGTCTAAAGGCACACCTGTCTCAGTTTTAGGGGACTCCTGTATCAGTCTTCAAAACATTCTAAACATTCTGCTTGCTGTAATTGTTGCCTTCTTTGATTCTGTTACACTATTTTCTATTTTAATGTCGTCTCTGATCTCCTCTAATGTTCCTGCTACTTTCCCTTGTACAAAAGCACCTTGAAGGACCGATTTCCTTATAATAAAGTTTTCCTGGTAAGGCAGGTCCAGGTGGGCCTTACCACACCATTTGAGGACCACCGGTCTGCTGTCTGAACCTGCCTTCTCTCTGAGGGGCAAGGCTGGCTGAGGACATCATGCTGATGGTGTTATGTGGAGCCAACATAAGACCTGAACAAAAGTTGGACCTTCAGGTGATGGAGTAACTCTGAAACCTTTCGAAAGGCAGAAATGTTTGAGATCTTGATGGTTGGACAGGTTTATCATTATTATAAGGAAGAGCAGAACCTGGGTTTGAAAATACAGGCCCATGTGTGAAGAGGACCTGCTCTGCCAGGTGAGCCTCAACTTTGAGATGTGTGTCGTCAGAGTGGGTGGGGCTTACCTTCCTGTCAGGGTCAGATGAGCTGGTGGTGGAGCTGCAGGATGGAGACCTCAGGAGAAGGTCAGACCCCCTGCATGGCTCCTCACTTCCACCTTCCGCCTGTTTGGTGACATCACAGGGGGTGGAGCCTGCATACTGGTCATCTCCCGCGTCGCTGTCCGAGTAGACAATGGCGAGCTCAGCCTGCAGACAGTCGCTCAGATCGTCTCTGGTCTCCTCGGGTTGATCAGAGGGGGGAGAGCAAGGCGGAAGGTCAGAGAGGACGAGGTGCTCTCCGTCTTCTGCTTCTTCATTGGTGTGTCCTCCGTCTTTGTCCGTCCCTCCATCCTCCACTCCATCTAACCCTCCGCTATGAGCTTGACTCTCATCTCCATCTTCTTCTTCTTTTACTGCCCCTTCATCTCCCCCCTCCTCACCCTCTCCCCTTTGCTCCAGGTCAAACACCAGGTAGTCACACTCGTCTTTCCTGTCTCCATCCTCTGCAGCCTCCTTTTCCTCTTGCTCATCTCTGATTGCCTCCTGTCCCCCGTGGCCCTCTGGGTAATGAAGTTCCTCTGCATCCTGGTCGTTCCAGCTCTGCAGATCGGTCGGTGAGGAGCTGATCTCCATGGTAACAGGATCTGCGAGCTGTTCTGCAGGGTTGTCCTGGTTACTGGTGTCCTGGTCACAGTCAGTCAGCTCAGCAGGCGTCCTCCGCAGGCCAGCTGTAGCTCTCTGAGGACACAAGCAGGAGAAGGTGATCAATCACAGTCCTGTGAAACAAATCAGATGGAAGGTCCCATCATCTGGACCATGTCTGCTCTGTCAATATACCCTTTGACTCTCGTTTAGCTCTGAGTGAGGGACAGCTCCAGTGTGGAGGGGTATGAAGGTCAGGCACCAGGATGAAGAACAACAGGAGGAACATTTAGGTTTTTCTTTTAGATCTTCAAGAGAAAGTGTGACGTGAGGATCGAGCTCTGATGGATGGGGGGTTATGTCTGTTCAGTCAATCAACCACCAACATCTACATCGCTGATCAGGGGGCAGGAGTAGATTCCAGCTGACAATGGGTCAAAGGCTGGTAGACCTTCAACAGGTCACCAGCCATTCACGATGCTGGCAAGAAAGACAGGTGATGGCAAGCCACACCCAAGGTCACTTTAGAGTCTCTGACTGTCACGCGTTACTGAAAATGATGGTATGGTCCTACAGTCTGCTGGATCTCAGAGTCTCTGACTGTCTCACATTAATGAAGATGATGGTATGGTCCTACAGTCTGCTGGACTTGAGGGTCTCTGACTGTCTCACGTTAAAGGATAAGTTTGGTTTTTTGACACCTGGACCTTATTTTTAGGATTAAATGCACTTGTAGACTCACGCAGACAATTTTGGCTGAGCTCGGAGCCGTTTTCGAGCAATTTAGATCCATCCGACAGCATTTTTCTCTCATGCCATAGTAGCAGACGGGGCCAGAAATCGAAGCCCCTAAATTAGACATTATCTGCTGCAAAACTCACTCCTCCTCTGTTGCCATTGCCATGCAATGTCCACAACAACACCACCAGTTAGCCCCCATTCGTGGACATGCAGTGGTTGCTTGTTCTCTGGTCAGCTGTTCGGCTCTTTCCCTCTGCATCCTCCTTTCAAATACCTCCTCGTCGGTATATTCTGGCTCACAACGATATGGGCATCCATTATACTAAAAGTCGTTGTCAGACACTATGGATTGCACATTGGATAAATATTCCACCATGTTGCACAAAAATAGCCGTGTAGCCGTGTAGCCAAGCAACAACGGCGGCTCTACTCAGCTGCGCTCTTGTCTATGACGTCACCAAAAGTTACCCATCCTTGTAAAGCCCCGGATGACCATAACAACGAAGTTGAGCTGACATGGTGATAACACTGGCCATTCATTTATAAAATGTAGCTGGAATGAGTAAGTTTCGCAGCAGATAATGTCTAATGTAGGGGCTTCGATTTCTGGCCCTGTCTGCTACTATGGCACGAAAAAAAAACGCTGTCGGATGGATCTAAATTGCTCGAAAACGGCTCCGAGCTCCGCCAAAATTGTCTGGCTGAGTCTATGAGCGTATTTAATCCTAAAAATAAGGTCCAGGTGTCAAAAAACTGAACTTATCCTTTAATGAAAATGATGGTATGGTCCTACAGTCTGCTGGATCTGAGATTTTTTGACTGTCTCATGTTAATGAAGATGATTGTATGGTCTGACAGGCTACTGGACCTGAGGGTCTCTGACTGCCTCACATCAATGAAAATGACGGTATGGTCCTACAGTCTGCTGGATCTGAGGCTCTGACAGTCTCACGTTAAAGAGGGTAATGATATGGTCCTACATTCTGCTTAATATGAGAGTCCCTGAGTGTCTAATGTTAATGAAGATGATGGTATGGTCCGACAGTCTGCTGGATCTGAGAGGTTGACTGTCTTATGTTAAAGAAAATGATGGTATGGTCCTGCAATCTGCTGAATCTGTTGGTCTCAGACTGTCTCACATTAATGAGGATAATGGTATAGTCCAACAGTCTGCTTGATCTGAGAGTCTGACTGTCTCACGTTAATGAAAATGATCGTTTAGTCCTACAGTCTGCTGGATCTGAGAGTCTCTGACTGACTCATGTTAATGAAGATGATGGTATGGTCCTACAGTCTGCTGGATGTGAAAGTTTGACTGTCTCACATTGATGAAGAAGATAGTATGATCCTACATTCTGCTGGACCTGAGGCTCTGACTGTCTCACGTTAAAGAGGGTGATGATATGGTCCTACATTCTGCTGGGTAAGGGAGTCTCTGATTGTCTCACGTTAATGAAAATGATGGTATGGTCCTACAGTCTGCTGATTCTCTGACTGTCTCATGTCAATGAAGGTGATGGTATGGTCCTACAGTCTGCTGATTCTCTGACTTTCTCACGTCAATGAAGGTGATGGTATGGTCCTACAGTCTGTTGGATCTGGGAGTCTGATTGTCCCACATTATTGAAAGTTATAGTATGGTCCTATAGTCTACTGGATCTGAGAGTCTGACTGTCTCACGTTAATGAAGATGATGGTATGGTCCCACAGTCTGCTGAATCTGAGGGTTGCTTGACTGTTTCACATCATTGAAGATGATGATATGGTCCAACAGTCTGCTGGATCTGAGATTCTCTGACTGTCTAACATAAATGAAAGTGATGGTATGGTCCTACAGTATGCTGGATCTGAGAGTCTTTGACTGTCTCATGTTAATGAAAATGATGGTAAGATTTAACAGTCTGCTGGATGTGAGGGTCTCTGACTGTCTCTTGTCAATGTTCTGCCAGGGACAATAACACTCTGGACCACTGTTACACAACTCTGAAAGATTCATATCCCTGTGTAGCTTTGGGACACTCTGACCACTGTCTAGTCCATCTTATAACAGCCTACAGGCAAAAACTAAAATCTGCCAAGCCTATGTTCAAGACAGTGAGGAATTGTATGAGTGAAGCAAAACAGGAACTTCAAGACTGCTTTGACTCGACTGACTGGAGTGTTTTTGAAGCTGCAGCCACTGCAGCCACTGCAGACACTGTGACAACGTACTTCAGCTTCTGTGAGGATGTATGTGTGACAACAAAAATGTTCCGCACATACAGTAGCAATAAACCCTGGTTCATATCAAAACTCAGCCACCTTCATCGAGCCAAGGAGGATGCCTACAGGAGCAGGGACAGAGGTCTGTACCGGCAGGCCAGGAACACACTGACAAAGGAGATCAGAGTGGCTAAGAGGTGCTACTCTGAAACTCTGAAGAACAGGTTTTCAGCCAACGACCCAACATCAGTGTGGAGAGGCCTGCAGGAGATCACCAGCTACAGGAGACGCCCTGCCCCCCCTACTTCAGACAACAAAGCCCTGGCTGACAACCTCAACACCTTCTACCGCAGATTCAAGAGGGACCACTTCACACCTGTCCCTCCCCCCCGTAGCTCTTCTGCTTTCTATTCCTCCCCCACCACCACCCATTGACACTGAGCCCCTCGCCTCAACCTCATCACCACCCCCATCCTCCAGCACCTCCAACCCTCAGACCCTTCGAGTGAGTGAGGAGGAAGTAAATGGCTGCTGCGGAGACAAAAGACCAGGAAAGCTCCAGGCCTGATGGAGTGTCCCCCTCCTGTCTGTGAGCCTGTGCAGACCAGCTGGCCCCCATGCTCACTCAGCTTTAAAACAGGTCCCTGGAGCTGGGTGAGGTCCCCTCCTGCTTCAAGCACTCCACCATCATCCCTGTCCCTAAGAGACCCACCATCTCTGGACTTAATGACTACAGGCCTGTCGCGCTGACATCTGTAGTCCCGAAGACCTTTGAGCAGCTGGCGTTGGCCCACCAGAAGTCCCTCATGAGCGACCTGCTGGACCCCCTGCAGTTTGCCTACCGGGCAAACAGATCAGTGGACGACACTGTCAACTTGGGGCTGCATTACATCCTGCAGCACCTGGATCGTCCTGGGACCTATGCACCTGTCCTTTTTGTGGACTTCAGCTCGGCTTTCAATACTGTCATCCCCAACTCCCTCTGCTCCAAACTGTCCCAGCTCACCGTGCCACCTGCGCTCTGTCAGTGGATCTACAGCTTCCTGACTGACAGAAGCCAGCAGGTGAGGCTGGGGCAGGTCACCTCGGACATTCAGACCACCAGCACAGGCGCCCCCCATTGGTGTGTCCTTTCTCCCCTGCTCTTCTCTCTCTACACTAATGACTGCACCTCCACGGACACCTCTGTGAAGCTACTGAAGTTCGCAGATGACACCACTGTCATTGGTCTTATCCAGGATGGTGATGAGACTGCTTACCGACAGCAAGTGGATCAGCTGGTACACACTTTAGGAGACACCCCTCCGTCCTGACCTCCCTCACAGTCCACTGTGGAGAGCTTCAGATTCCTGGCACGATCATCTCCCAGGATCTGAGGTGGGAGCAGAACATCAGCTCCATCCTCAAGAAGGCCCAGTAGCGCATGTACTTCCTGCGTCTCCTGAGGAAACGTGGACTCCCCCCTGAGCTGCTGCTGCAGTCATCGAGTCTGTCCTGTGCTCCTCCATCACTGTGTGGTTTGGAGCTGCCACCAAGCAGGACAGATCCAGACTGCAGCGCACTGTGAGGACTTCTGAGCACATCATTGGTGCCCCCCTGCCGTCAGTCCAGGACTTGTACTTCTCCTGGACTTGAAGGAGGGCAGGGAACGTTGTGAAGGACTCCTCTCATCCTGCTCATGAACTTTTTGAACTGCTTCCATCTGGCAAGCGCCTCAGAGCCCTGCGGATCAGGTCGAGCCGGTACAGGAGCAGCTTCTTTTCATCTTCAGTCACAGTTAAACAGTTACAAAGCTTCACTATCCATTCGGATAACTGTACTTTAGCCATGCACAAAAAAGTTTCACTTTCCTCCCAACAGCTGTAAATAAGACAGATGTTTGTATATGTTCCTGATTTTTGGCATTTTGTATACACACACGTGGACAAAATTGTTGGTACCCTTCAGATAAAGAAAGAAAAACCCACAGTGATCATTGAAATAACTTGAAACTGACAAAAGTAATAATGAATAAAAATTTACTGGAAATTAACTAATGAAAATCAGACATTGTTTTTGAATTGTGGTTCAGCAGAATCATTTTAAAAAACAAAATCATGAAACTAGCCTGGACAAAAATGATGATATCCCTAGAAAAGATTGAAAATGGTTTGACCATAGGGACATGTTAAACTAAGGTGTGTCCTGTAATTATCATCTCAGGTGTCTTCAAGCTTGTAATCAGTCAGTCTGCCTATTTTAAGGCTGAAAAGAAGTCACTGTGCTGTTTGGTGTCGTGGTGTGTACCACACTGAACATGGACCACAGAAAGCTAAGGAGAGAGTTGTCTGTGGAGATTAGAAAGAAAATTATAGACAAGCATGTTAAAGGTAAAGGCTATAAGACCATCTCCTAGCAGCTTGATGTTCCTGTGACTACAGCTGCACATATTATTCAGAAGTTTAAGGTCCACGGGACTGTAGCCAACCTCCCTAGACATGGCTGCAAGAGGAAAACTGATGACAAATTGAATAGATGGATAATACGAATGGTAACCAAACAGCCCAGAGCAACTTCCAAAGAGATTAGAGGTGAACTCCAAGGTCAAGGTACATCAGTATCAGATCACACCATCCATCACTGTTTGAGCCAAAGTGGACTTAATGGAGGACATCACTGTTAAAAGCAAATCATAAAAAAGTGAGATGGGAATTTGCCAAAATGCATATTGACAGGCCACAAAGCTTCTGGGAGAATGTCCTTTGGACAGATGAGACAAAACTGGAGCTTTTTGGTAAGTCACATCAACTCTATGTTTAAAGACACAAAAAACGAAGCATACAAAGAAAAGAACACTGTACCTACTGTGAAACATGGAGGAGGCTCAGTTATGTTCTGGGGCTGCTTTGCTGCATCTGGCACAGGGTGTCTTGAATCTGTGCAGGGTACAATGAAATCTCAAGACTATCAAGGCATTCTGGAGCCAAATGTGCTGCCCAGTGTCAGAAAGCTTGGTCTCAGTCACAGGTCATGGGTCCTCCAACAGGATAATGACCCAAAACACACAGCTAAAAACAGCCAAGAATGGCTCAGAACAAAACATTGGACTATTCTGAAGTGTCCTTCTATGAGCCCTGATCTAAATCCTATTGAACATTTGTGGAAGGAGCTGAAACATGCAGTCTGGAGAAGACACCCTTCAAACCTGAGACAGCTGGAGCAGTTTGCTCATGAGGAGGGGGCCAAAATACCTGTGGACAGGTGCAGGAGTCTCATTGAGAGCTGGGCCTTCACCTCA
Source organism: Cetoscarus ocellatus (assembly GCA_037902135.1). Lineage (NCBI taxonomy): Eukaryota > Metazoa > Chordata > Actinopteri > Labriformes > Labridae > Cetoscarus > Cetoscarus ocellatus. Next base: position 26,209 of record JBAMNC010001286.1, read on the forward strand.
GCCATCACCGTCAAAGAAACCATCAATAAAACTCTTCGCAACAAGAAACCTATTCAAAATTTACCTCTGAAACTGGGGATAATTTAGGCTACATAGTTGAAATCAAATAAACTACTCCCTAAAACCAAAAACTGGAAATATAAAAGAGGTCATCCAGAATGACAACCGAGAATATCACTCTGCAATGGTGCCGACACAGACATCAACGCTCTACACCATGGACAGCGCTATGAAATCACTGCCCATAATGTTACTGAATACCCCTATCAAATAAATTAGAGTCTTAATTTACATTTAGATGTTCTACGACACCTCCTTAGTTATCTACAGGGTAGGGACAGAAAAGAGGGCAAGAGGGAAAACAAAACCTTTAAGAATAATCCCAAACCTCTACTGATAAGGGTTGGCTCACACAGTAAATTAGAGGCAATTTGCATGGAACGTTTTACAGACAACCTCCGCAATAAAGACAAATATCTGAATGTTCTCTTGGTCCTTAATATTAACCCCATGTGAATAATAATCAAGCTGGCTTATAACATGGGTCTACCTTACTAAATGAAAACGAAGTCCATTTGTTGGTCCTTCTTTGTGAAGTGGACGATGGCAGCATCATACAGTTTGTCCTTTGACTTGAATTCCAAAAGAAGTCCTTTCTCAGTGGACATCAGTGCCAAAGCACCCAGGCGATCCTGTCCAGTGCTCTTCCTTGCATGCATATTGATGCGCTTCAGGGCCGAGAAAAACCGCTTAACGGAAGAGGTGGACACTGGGATGGTTGGCACCAGGCAGGTGAGGTGATACAGCTGCTGCATGCTTTCAGTCAGTTCATTCTTTTCAATCTAAATCTGGAGTTGGTCTTCTGTTTTTTATTATTTCTAGCTTTTCGGTGAAAGGCTGCCTTGAAAAAGTTGTGACTGAAAAACTGTGATTGGTCAATTTGCCCCTCACTCTCTAAACCACAATACATAGCTTTGTCTTACCATGGATTCATGAAGTCCTGACTGGGTCTTAATAGAGATGAACAATTCTGATCGGATAACATCAGTCAGGATGTCAGGATTCAGTCACTGTCAGGATTCTTGACAGTTAGTATAAGTTTAGAACGTAGATGAAAAAAAATGTATTAAATGTATTGTATTAAATTAAAGAGATAGAAATTTTACTTTTGAATTTTTTTCAGGCCTTCTCTGAAGGCCCTGAGGGTTCCCCTCTGATTTAAAGGTACCATCATTTTTGTCCAGGCCAGTTTCATAAGTTTGTTTTCAAAATGATTCTGTTGAACCACAATTCAAAAGCTATGTCTGATTTTCATTAGTCAATTTTCAGTAAATCTTTATTTATTATTACTTTTGTCAGTTTCAAGTTATTTCAGAGACCATTGTGGGTTTTTCTTTCTTTAATGGAAGGGTACCAACAATTTTGTCCATGAGTGCATTTTTCGTTTTTTTTTAGGAGTGTCTTTGTATGTGTTGCAATAAAAAACAATTCTGATTCTGATTCTAATATTTGAAGATTATTCACCACAGCAGGGGTTGGAATGAATTCAGCAACATTATCTCACTTTCATCATCAGTTATTTAATCACACATTAATATTTTCAAATCTCTTTATTCCTTCTTACTTTTAGTATTTGCAGATTTCGTTGGTCAACTCTTGCTCATCTTTGTCTCAGTTATTTTGTCTTATATTTATAATTTGTTTTTTTTTCCTTTTATATTTAGATGTTTGCAGCCTGAACAGTCTGACCTACAAACAGAGATGCTGCAGGCTGCACACACAGAGGATATTTTTATCATCACCATCATCATTCCATCCACTGTTTAATCCTCAGATTGATTTCTGTCCTTCATACTAATGTATTATGGGTAATTATAATCTCTGATTTAGTAAAAACACAAACTACTCAGGATTTACTATCACACACCATCACAGCTACAGTAGCCTGCTGATGGTTGCCATGGTGACGCTGCGTCGGCTGTGAGTGGGTTAGCAGATTATTATGGTATGTTGGTTCAGGCATGTGCTGGGAACAGGTTGGAGGTGTTGCCATAGCAACAGTAGGTCTAAAAGCAGAAGGAGCTTGTTTCTGAGAGAATAGACTGGAAGGTTCTCACAGGAATAATAATTATTAAAATTATTAAAATTATTAAAATTAAATAAAGTTTAACTGAAAAATAATTTCAATTCATACTGTGCAGCATGGTTTGTGCAAGTGGCTCAAAGCAAGAGGGTTGCTGGTTCTACTCCCTGTGTTGACCAGGGTCTTTCTGAGTGGAGTCTGTATGCTCTCCCTATGCCTGCATGGGTTGTATACTCATATATATATATATATATATATATATATATATATATATATATATATATATATATATATATATATATATATATATATATACATACAAATACAGATGGACAAAATGGTCACTGAAATAACTTTAAACCGACAAAAGTAATAATAAATAAAACTGAAAATTAGCTACTGAAAATCAGACATTGCTGTTGAATTGTGGTTCAACATAATCATTTTAAAAAACAAAATAATGAAACTCGCCTGTACAAAAAGTACCACATTAATGCGAAGCATGCCTCAGATGATCCTGCTTGCACTTTGGCTAATGCTTCATCCAGCTTGCAACGACCCACCCTCATGCGATTAATATAGATTAAAAATGAATGATATTTAATCAAGATTAATTGAAATGAATCCACAGCAACCCTGTGATTAATCTGATTCAAATTTTTAATAGTTTGACAGTCCAAATATATATATCCCTTGTACTGTTAGCTTCCTCCGTACATGCTCCACACTAGGGTTGGTTTTGACCTGTGCCTTAAATCGGCTGTAAAAACAACTATCTATCATGCAATTTTTTTTCCCTTATCTCTTGGTTACCTTGTCAGGCTTCATTATCCATGAAAATATTTGTTTAATATCTTTTGGTGTGGGCCTTTGGCCTTCCTTTGTCTGTATATCCCTTGATATCAATAAAAAAAAAAACATGTAAAATGATCCTCAAGAGAATCATATAAATAACTAAGAGGTTGCATTGTTACCTCACTATCACTAGGGGTTGTTAGAACACATATTGTAGAGGTATATGTATATACAATTTTTCATTCTAACATTATAATATATTAACTATAGTAACATCGATGGCGTGACGGGTCGATTTCGACCCATGTATATTTACATAAAGAAAAAGGCAAAACAGATTTTTTTAGAGAACTTTATGAGCATGAATATTTATGAATGTTTATGAACGTTTATCTGTTTATCTTCACAGAGGCACCATGATTTCAGTTTGGCTCCAATTATTGCTTTATAATCTTGTTTTTATAACCGGGTCAAAACCGACCCTAACAACACAGATGACACTATTTCAACAAAGCACTTATAATTAATTTTCCTTTTTCTTTTTTCTTTTTTGTTTAAATAGAGGTTCCTGACAAAGTCAAAAAGCCTTGATGCAATAAACAAATATTAAGTGGCACTTATATGCATTTAAAACCTAAAGTTGAATGTGAATTTAAATTTGTCCGTTTGGTTTAACATTAAAATGCTGATGTGTCCATAAGATCCTTATTCATCTCTGCTGAGGAGATTTTGTTACCTCCGCCAAGGAGGTAATGTTTTTGCCAGGGTCTGTCTGTTTGTTTCTTTGTCTGTTTGTTTGTTTGACTGTTAGCAAGATTACGCAAAAACTACTGAATAAATTTACATTTTAATTTAACTAGACGTATGGCTTGGTCCAAGGAAGAACCCATTACATTTTGGTGGTGATCCCCATATTTGTCTGGCTGCAAAAAATTGCCAAAGTAAGTTGAAATTGGGCCGTATTTAAAAAAATCATATCTCTGACATCAATTGAAGGATTCACTTCAAAATTTACAGGATAATATATATAACTCTATCATCACAGTCAATTTAATCTGGATCTGATCCAGATTGACGTAAAAAAAAAAAAAAAGACATTGCAGTTTATAATGGCAAATCCCATTCATTTCTCCTCAGCTGCTGTGAGGGTTCCGCCCCCTTTACGTCATTATGGGAATTGTACTTTATTTGAAAACTCCTGTCAACGTTTTTCAAGCTGTTGTCACTACATTACCCAGCTTCCCTTACAATGCCAGCGGAGGACTTCTCCACATGGACAGACATGAGCAGAGACTTGGCCGTCATATTGGAGCACATGGTGATCCAGAATTGTATCTTGGTGGAGGTCTGTGCTCTCCAAGAGTTTTTCTAGTTTTTGTCGGTGTCCGCCTGTCAGCAAGATATCTTAAAAGTTTGTGACAGATTTAGAAGACATTTTCAGTGAATGTTGGTCATGGCACCAGGAAGAAGTCATCAGATTTTGGTGGAGATCCAGATCTGGATCCTGATCCAGGATTGTTTTATAGGATTCATCAACATTGTGAGGAAGGACAGTTTTTCCTTAATAAAAATGCTTTGTCATGTGGGTCTATGCAAAAGGGGTTCCTGAATGATAGAGGAGGATGGTGGAGAGACAGTGGACGAACTAAAGGCCATAGAGGGTAAAGGACTACCAAGACAGCAACCTGCAGGGCTGAACATAGAGGCTAATGCTGAAGTGCCAAACGCTCAAATGTCAAACACACCTGTTTTTACTTGATTTTTTTTCTGGTTAGAAATAGGGACATGATTAACATGGACACAGGTCTGTGCAGAGTGGCTGTTGGTCAGACAGCCTTAAGTCAGCGTCTGTGAGTAGGTGGAGCTAAAGTGTGGTTGAGATGACCTGCAGTATGGCAGTGTCCAATATGATACCTCCTCTAATGATCAAACAGCTATAGGACTTCATCCTATACTTTACAGTCAGTGGGGAAGCGAACAGCACGAAACTGTTGGAATCTCAGAAATTCACCAGGAAGGCATGTCAAAAGAACTGTGCTGCGGCAGCAAAACAGACTCAACACCAAGTGACAGTGACTAAGTGCTGCTTCGAATGAAACAGAACCTTAACATGTCCGTGTGATTGTCAAAGAAGAACTTCAGGAGCTGGAAGTGTCCCTCAGCTTCTTCTCAGCAGGAGACGCTCCATGATCATCCTGCAGCTCCAACACCATCTTCATCTAGATATCATCTCTACATCATCATCACTGACATCTGGAGGACTCCGGGCAGCTGGGATACAAACAGCATCAGGAAATCCACCGGGATGGAGGTCTGGACTGTGACGTAAGCATTCAGATACTTTAGAAAAGGACAAAAGCCTCAATATGATGTGAGCACATGGTTGCAAACCTCTTTGCAATAGCACCCCCTCCTTGAATTTGCATCTTGATACAGAAATGAACTCATTCCAAGTTCTTCATGTAGTGAATTAAAACTGCATCAGCTGCAGAAATAGTTGTAGAGACACATGGATGGACAGACTCCCCTGGTCCACCTGGACTTGTCTCAAGGTCAGACCATTATGGAACCACTGATCTGGGCTGAAATACTGTTCACCACACAGTCATGAAACTTTTAGGTTTCCTTGTGATCACTTGAGGAACTGCAGATTTTGGAGCTGTAGCTCTGGCTTTATTTTAAAACACTAGAGGCTGACGCTTGGACATAATCAAGTAGAAGCAGGGCACAAGAGTCTTCCCCAGGACTCATCAACATCTGTATGATCTGGGGATCAAAACCCCAAAACTTGTATCTGAAAACACTGAACTCTCCAACTGATCCACAGCCCACATCCTGCGGATGCTGGCTTCTATTTAGAACAAACACTAAAGCCGGTCCACCATGAGTCTCAAACCTACAAGTGCCCTCTAACAGCTGGAGACCACGTCACCACTTATCCTTCATGTGTTACAATACAGCCTCTGTTAGCTTCTATATGATCTAACTCTGTCCTCCCTCCTTTAATGATTCTGCTCTGTGTTCTGGTTCATGCAGATCTACGTCCTCCTGCTCAATCGTCTTATTTCTGTTATATAACACACGTTCTCTGAGCAGCATCGTGACAGACCGGCAGCGTACAGAGCCTTCGCTCTCTGACAGCAGCTCGACTCAGAGGCAGGCTGCCCGCCAAACAGCCCCAGTGTGTGTGCGTGCACCTACCAGCAGCTTCCAGCACAGCAGCCAGAAGGAGATCATCTCCAGCCGGCCACCTCCACCCAACGGCAGCGAGAGCAGCCAGGCGGCCACCCGCCGCCGAGAGGATGGACGCATACAGGCTTACGGTGGCGCGTGTGCGTGTGAGAGAGAGAGAGAGAGGGAGAGGGAGAGGGAGGAAGTATCGACTCGCTCTGATGTGATGAGTGTGAAACAGAGCGGAACAGAAACATCCCTATTGACTCTCTCTCTCTACCTGCAGCAGCATGAGAAGCTGCCCCACCCCCGACAGGAAGTGGGACAGGCCAGCACACTCATGACGTCACACTCTCACCCCGTGATTGGAGGAGCATTGTTCAGTGGTGAGAGTTGGTGAGAATCAGTAACAGTGTGGATGAGACAGATATCAGACCTATGAGAGCAGGAGAGGGTCTCTAAGCAGCAGCTTCCATCTTTGAACCATAATAAGTCCAATCTGGGGGTTAAAACACCCTGCAGTGCCTAAAGAGATCCACCAGAGGCTGTCTGCAGGAGCCAAGCAGCTACATCCAGGGTTGATAAATGAAGCCAGTGCTAAAGCACCAAAGATGACAGTTCTTCTGGTGTCCACTAGAGGCTCACAGCAGATAGATTATATATTTCACCAGTCCATCCGGGCAACAGCTCATATACAGAGTGACTGGGGGGGGGCCATCCCATCTGAGAACGGTTATTGGACTATACCTTGTGTAGTTCTCTCTCTAGAGTTTGGTTAATAGTTGGAGTCTGAAGATTCCTTTATTGTCATTTAACTTCCACACCAGACAGTCCCAAAGTAATGACATCACATCACATCTGGTTCGAGACTCTTAAACAGACTAACAGACTGACTCCACCTTTTACAGAATTCCCAACATTCCTGTTTTGTAAAGACAAAAACAGAAACAACAAGGTTTAAAGGATCCTACAGTTGAAGTCTCAGATTTAAGGCTATAACTTATACTTAGAAGTTAGAGCCATTTTAGCCTTTGTTTTATGTTATTAGAGCATTATTGGCCTAGACCATTTGTAACATGCACTACTAGTAGAACTGCACCATGGGTGAAACCCAATCCAGTCCACTTCATCTGTAAAGCACCATTAAAAAAAGACAGTGTTTACCAAAGTGCTGCCCAGTGGCTACAGAATTAAAATGGGATAAAATGTAATTAAACAGACACTAAACTGCACGATTACAGAGAACTTGTAAGACATAAAAGCACAGGAAACATGCAATGAAATAAAGCACATAAAAGCATAGCTAAAATTTTAGATAGTTAAGAAAATTAAATACACAAGGACAGAGACCACGTGAAAATAGAGACCACACAACTCAACCACAACACAACCACACTGAATAAAAGCCAACAAATGAAAATATGTTTGAAGACGATGTAGAAGCAGTTACAATGGGGACATTTCGATTTCAGGAGGCGGGTTGTTCCACAATATATGGACCACCACAGAGAAAGTTCGGTCGCCTTGTGAGGAGAAGATGCTCCACAGACCTCAGAGATCTCAAGGGGTGTAGACTCCTAAAAGATCAGGGATGAAACAAGGTGCCAATCCATGAAAAGCTCTGAACCATGATGGAAAATAAAAGACCAGGTTCACTGCTGAATTTGGACAACACAGGTCAATATCTGCCCCGCTGGAATCTGGCACGCTATACTCCACATCGACGTGTCAGAGCAGGAACCCAGCTCCCAGGGTGACCCCGCATCGACCTGGTCAATATGGACGCCACACACGACACAGCATCCTGCAGACCAAACTAAGATGATGGGAGTATGCATAATAACAATACGCCTGAGTAAGAAAATACTGCAGTAAGTTAATACTGCTGAGGAAGACAATACTGCTCTAAGACGATACTGCTGAGTGAGACAATACTGCTGGGTAAGGCAATACTGCTGAGGAAGAAAATACTGATGAGTTAGACAATACTGCTGAGTAAGACAATACTGCTGGGTAAGGCAATACTGCTGAGGAAGAAAATACTGATGAGTTAGACAATACTGCTGAGTAAGACAATACTACTGAGGAAGACAATACTGCTCTAAGCAAAACTGATGAGTGAGACAATACTGCTGGGTAGGGCAATACTGCTGAGGAAGAAAATACTGCTGAGGAAGACAATACTGCTGAGCTAGACAATACTGCTGGGTAGGGCAATACTGCTGAGTAAGAGAATGCTGCTGGGTAAGACAATACTGCTGAGTGAGACAATACTGCTGAGTAAGACAATACTGCTGAGTTAGACAGCTGCAGAGTTAGACAATACTGCTGAGTGAGACAATACTGCTGAGTAAGACAATACTGCTGAGTGAGACAATACTGCTGAGTAAGACAATACTGCTGAGTTAGAAAACTGCTGAGTAAGACAATACTGCTGAGTGAGACAATACTGCTGAGTAAGACAATACTGCTGAGTTAGAAAACTGCTGAGTAAGACAATACTGCTGAGTGAGACAATACCTCTGAGTAAGACAATACTGCTGAGTGAGACAATACTGTTGAGTGAGATAACTGCTGAGTTAGACAATACTGCTCTAAGACGATACTGCTGAGTAAGACAATACTGCTGAGTGAGACAACTGCTGAGTAAGACAATACTACTGAGTGAGACAACTGCTGAGTAAGACAATACTGCTGAGGGAGACAACTACTGAGTAAGACAATACTGCTGAGTAAGACAATAATGCTGAGTGAGACTACTGCTGAGGAAGACAACTGCTGAGTTAGACAATACTGTTCTAAGACGATACTGCTGAATAAGACAATACTGCTGAGTGAGACAACTGCTGAGTAAGACAATACTGCTGAGTTAGACAATACTGCTGAGTAGTCAAAATCATAAGAAAAAAAACACTGCCGAGAAAGACAATACTGCTGAATAAGACAAAACTGCAGAGTAAGACAATAATGGTGGGTATTACTGCTGAGGAGGACAATACTGCTGAGTGGGAATCAACTGGAGAGCGAGACAATACTGTTGAATACGTCAAAACTGCTGAGAAAGAAATATTGCTAAGTGAGACAATACTGCTGAGCGAGACAACTGCTGAGTAAGACAATACAGCGATAAAGAAAACATGGCCGAGTAAGACAATACTCCTAAATGAGACAATACCACTGAGTAAGTAAAAATTGCAGAGAAAGAAAATACTGCTGAGTAAAACAATACTGCTGAGTGAGACAATACTGCTGAGTTAGACAATACTGCTGAGTTAGACAATACTGCTGAGTTAGACAATACCACTGAGTAAGTAAAAATTGCAGAGCAAGAAAATACTGCTGAGTAAAACAATACTGCTGAGTTAGACAATACCACTGAGTAAGTAAAAATTGCAGAGCAAGAAAATACTGCTGAGTAAAACAATACTGCTGAGTTAGACAATACCACTGAGTACTCAAAAATTATAAGAAAAAAAATATTGCCAAGAAAGACAACACTGCAAAATGAGACAAAACTGCAGAGTAAGTCAAAACTGCTGAAAGAGACAACACTGCTGTGTAAGACATTACTGCACTGAGTCAGTACTGCTGAGTATAACAGTACAGTTTTTCATTATTCAATACATGGAAGTGGAATGCAGGGGAGTAAAGAGAAGCAAAGAGGAATCCAGAGGAGTAAGAAGGAGCAGAGAGGAGTAAAGAGAGTAGAGAGGAGTAAAGAGGAGTAAACAGGAGGGAAGAGGAGTGAAGAGGAGTAGAGAGGAGTAAAGAGGAGTCAAAAGGAGTAAAGAGGAGCAGAGAGGAGTCAAGAGGAGCAAAGAGAGTAGAGAGGAGCAGAGAGGAGTAAACAGGAATGAAGATCAGTGAAGAAGAGTAGAGAAGAGCAGAGAGGAGTAGAGAGGAGTTAAGAGGAGCAAAAAGTAGCAGAGAGGAGCAGAGAAGAGGAAAGAGGAGCAGAGAGGAGTACACAGGAGTAAAGAGGAGCAAAGAGGAGTAAAGAGGAGTAAAGTGGAGTTCAAAGGAGCAGAGAGAAGCAGAGAGGAGTAACGAGGAGCAGAGAGGAGAAAAGGGGTGCAAAGAGGAGCAGAGAAGAGTAAAGATGAGTAAAGAGGAGACGAGAGGAGCAGAAAGGAGCAGAGAAGAGTAAAGACGAGTAATAAGAAGTAAAAAGAAGTAAAGAGGAGTCAAGAGGAGCAGAGAAGAGCAGCAGAGAGGAGTAAAGAGGGGGGGATCAAGAGAAGTAGAGAGGAGTTAAGAGGAGTAAAAGGAGACAAGAGGAGCAGAAAGGAGCAGAGAGAAGTAAAGACGAGTAAAAAGGAGTAAAGAGAAGCATAGAGGAGCAAAGAGGAGCAGAGGGGAGTAAAGAGGGTAGAGAGGAGTAAAGAGGAGTAAACAGGAGGGAAGAGGAGTGAAGAGGAGTAGAGAGGAGTAAAGAGGAGTCAAAAGGAGTAAAGAGGAGCAGAGAGGAGTCAAGAGGAGCAAAGAGAGTAGAGAGGAGCAGAGAGGAGTAAACAGGAATGAAGATCAGTGAAGAAGAGTAGAGAAGAGCAGAGAGGAGTAGAGAGGAGTTAAGAGGAGCAAAAAGTAGCAGAGAGGAGCAGAGAAGAGGAAAGAGGAGCAGAGAGGAGTACACAGGAGTAAAGAGGAGCAAAGAGGAGTAAAGTGGAGTTCAAAGGAGCAGAGAGAAGCACAGAGGAGTAACGAGGAGCAGAGAGGAGAAAAGGGGTGCAAAGAGGAGCAGAGAAGAGTAAAGATGAGTAAAGAGGAGACGAGAGGAGCAGAAAGGAGCAGAGAAGAGTAAAGACGAGTAATAAGAAGTAAAAAGAAGTAAAGAGGAGTTAAGAGGAGCAGAGAAGAGCAGCAGAGAGGAGTAAAGAGGGGTCAAGAGAAGTAGAGAGGAGTTAAGAGGAGTCAAGAGGAGCAGAGTGAAGCAGAGAGGAGTAAAGAGGAGTAAAGAGGAGTAAAGAGAAGTAAAAGGAGTAAATAGGAGCAAAGAGGAGCAAAGAGGAGCAGAGAGGAGTAAAGAGGAGTAAAGAGAAGTAAAGAGGAGTCAAGAGGAGCAGGGAAGAGCAGCAGAAAGGAGCATAGAAGAGTAAAAAGGAGCAGGAGTAAAAAGCAGTAAAGAGGAGTAAAGGGTAGCAAAGAGGAGCAGAGAGAGGTAAAGAGTAGCAGAGATTAGCAGAGAGAAGCAAAGAGGAGCAGACAGGGGCAGGGAGGAGTAAAATGAAGTAAAGATGAGTAAAAAAGAGTAAAGAGGAGCAGAGAGGAGCAGAGAAGAGCAAAGAGCAGTAAAAAGGAGTAAAGAGGAGTCTAGAGGAACAGAGTAGTAAAAAGGAGTAAAGAAGAGTAAAGAGGAATAAAGAGGAGCAGAGAGGAGTAAAGAGGAGCAGGAGGACGGACAGATGGATCAGTGCTCCTGTCCCTGTCTGAGGAGCAGCTCAGTTTGAGGTTGATGAAGCCTCTCAGCAGGAGTCTGCATCATATCTGCTCCCTCTTTGGTCGTTTCGGGCTGAGGATTGGGGTGCTGATGGGAGTCAGGTGGGAGGAGTCAGGTGAGTCTTACCTGGTGTCCCGGCTATCACTTCAGCAGCGAGCAGTGGAGCAAAGACCCACCAAAGAGGAGTAAAGACTCACAGCTGGGCTCTGACTCCTGTTATAACCCCCACACACATCTGTGCCAGCAGGGGGCGGGGCCTGAGGCATGTGTAGGCAGCAGCCAATCAGAGTGCAGCAGCTTTGCTGACATTAGCCCCCCCCCCACACACACATGTTCATGGTGACACAGTTTTGATGGGACGGTGGGTGGGGGGGATTAGCGTGTGTCAGAGGATCATGGTGTCTCACGCTGTGCTCTGACTGACTGACGCTCTGATGTCACAGCTCAGGACGAATGATTGGATATCAAACTGAGTCCTTGGAGGGCACGCCGTGACATAATACATGACGATGGACATGATAATACAGCGCAGACACGCATGAAGAGTCAGGTCATTTACACTCACTGGCCACTTTATTAGGTACACCTCTCTGGTCCCAGGTCGGCCCTCCTTCCCCAACACTCTGCCTGTAGCAGACATTGGGACTGGCAGCGTCAGAGGGAGGGTGCAGTGATCAGTGAAGAGTCTGAGGCCTGAGAGGTACTCTTCAGCTTCAACTTCAACTTTATTATCATCCCATGGGAAAATTGTTTTTCAGCAGCAGGCATCAGCACACCAGTACATGATACAACATAAAATATACAGGCATTAGGAACAAAAAAAGGACGACACTTAAACCACAAAAAGCCAAAGGCTAAAGAATGAGACAAATCCCTTAAAGTGCATTCAGTCATTAGAGTGCTGTGCAGTAGATACATAAACAGTAATGATGAACATACTAGGTAAAGCAGATAAAACGAGATTCAATAAATAGTAAATAAATATTCAAGGATTACAGTCTAAAAATCAACAATCAATTCTATCCACAAGGTGCATAAAGCACACACAAGAAAATTGGTCAGGACAATGAATTAAGGTTGTCAATGGCAACCAGAAAAAAAGAAGTTCTGGCTCGAGAAGATCAAATTCAGTAAACAGAGGGTGATCAGGACAGTTCAGAATTTGTTGGGCCGTACTAATGATACGTCTGCTGTAGATATCCTGCAGCTGAGACTGCTGCACTCCGATCATCTCGCTCGCAATTTTGACCAGATTCACAAGTCTGTTTTTACTAGACAAAGCAAGACAACCGAACCAAGCAGCAATGCAGTACATGAGAACACTTTCTATCAAACACTGATAAAAAACAGAATCTTACAGACCTTGAACGTGTTCATCTTTCTCAAGAAATAAAGTCTCTGTTGGACCTTCTTACAAACAGCATCAGTATTGGGCTCAAATCGAAGTAAGTTATTGATAATTGTTCCCAGATATTTGTATGGAGAAACAATCTCAACATCCATGTCATTAATGACAGTATAACTGACACTGGGCTGTGAGCTTCTAAAATCAATAATCATATCTTTAGTTTTGGACACATTAATCTGCAGGTGAAAATCTTTGCATCAAGTAATAAAGTCTTCAATGACAGGACCATGTTCAGACTCATCCTTACCTAAGAGACTCACGATCACTGTATCGTCCGCAAAATTAAGAAAATGCCTGTTACTGTGCTCCTGCAGTCGTTGGTGTACAAGATAAAAAGCAAAGGGGATAAAACACCATTGACCCTGACACATTGTGACCTGTCAGTCAAGAAGTCTATACTATCCAGCCAACAAGGTTCAAGTTCAAGTTAAAAAGAGAAAGAAGTTTCTCTGCCAGCAAGTGTGGCTGGATAGTATTAAAAGCTGAGGAGAAGTCAATGAACAGGAGCCTGGCATAAGTCTTCAAGGCCTCCAGATGCTGAACTATATAATTTAACAATGTCAGCGTTGCATCTTCAACTCCTCTGCCTGTCCTATAAACTGAAGAGGGTCCAGCTGACCTTCCACCTGCCTCAATATCTCAGTTTTAACAAGCTTTTCGAAAGTTTTCATCACCAGTTAGGTGAGAGCCACTGGTCGAAAATCATTTAGTGTCTTTGGATTCATGCATTTGGCAACAGGAACAACAGTGGCATGTTTCCATATTTCCAGGACTCTCTGCACTAAAAGAACCTGGGTAAGGATGAAATGAAAGATTTCACTCAGCTGTGAGGCACATGAATTGAGCACACGGCCACTAATGTTATCAGGACCACAGCTTTTGCCTACCTTAGTTTGTTTAAATGGCTTTTCGATCAGATGAACATCAATATTCAGAACAGGGGTACCCAGAACAGTTGATTCATCAAAGGCTGACTCGTCATTTTTTAACTCCTTAAAGCCTGAAAACACAAATTATAGCCAAAAAATTCTAATTTTTGGATCTGAAATGTTTTTCTCACTTTCTACTGAAATCCAAAAAAAAATCAAAAGTTCCAAAAAATTTAACATATATATTTTTTGTATCTCATTCCATACATTTTGTTGTTTTTGGTAACTGATAATCCACTTAAGGGCATTTTTATCATTTATCTGATTGTATTACTGTTTTTTTAGTAATTTGTTGATCATATTAATTAGACAGAGGTATCATAAAAGTATGTATCAAATATGATACTACAGGCTTTAGGGGGTTAAGTCTTTTCATGTTTTGTGCTGTTTAACCGAAGGCAGCATTTGTTTTGTTGAATGTTTTACTTGAATGATCAGACTTTGTGTGGGGGGGAGTGGATGGCTTACATAGTGAGCAGCGTAAATAGTCAGACAACAGGTTGGAGAAGGGTCAGAGGAGAGGAGAAATGCATTTTAATGAATGCAATGAAACGATAGCGACGCATTAGACTCTAAAATTGCGCAAATTAGAGTTAGCTTTTTTATTTGAGTGTGTGAGGTTGTATTAATGAAATGGTAATTATTTAGACATACATAGTGTGAAGCAACTCACAGTCTGCGACGATTAGCTCTGGCTTGTTGTCATTTTTTCTCTATCAGTGGTGTCACCATAAAGAATTGTGACACCTTTGGTAAGGTGGCAAAATGTTTTTTGGTGTCCTCTCATTTCCTTTTCTCCGACGTGCTCTGATAACTTTGTTTCATTTTAACTTGCGCGCTTCTCACATAAACAAACCCACATGACTTCCTGGTTGCTCAGTCTTCTGTCTTCATGGAACAGTCCATTGTATTGTGGGGAGAGGGGGGGCAGATAATATGATTTTGGCTTTCGGATGGGTTTCTTGTTTGTTTTGTTATTTGTATCTTTAGTACGCTAATATAATTATACATGACAATAGGGGGGGTGCTTCTGGCTGTGGTGGCCCTGGCCCTTCCTGGTTGGAGCGGGGGCAACTGGTTGGGGGCCCCCTACTGGTTAGGGGCCAAAGGCAATCGCCTATTTCTCCTTAATGGTAGGTCCGCCTGCATCAGTCAGTCCATCCACGTCCCTTGATGATTCCTGGAAAATGGACCAATCTGTGCAGTGAAAGCATCCCTGAAGAGCCAGAAAGCTATCCTCAGTCCACACCTGGACTTCACATGCCTGCACCCTGTCCCTTTGCAGCACAGTCCTATAAGAGGGTAACAGATGCACCACATTGTGACCAGAGCATCGAAGAGGGGGCCACAGACAGACTTATAGCCTCCCTTAATAGAACCATAACAATGGTCCAATATCCTGTTACCGCGAGTGGGGCAGGTGACATACTGGCCGAAGTTGCTGAGTGACTTTTTACAGTTAACATGATTAAAGTCACCCAAAAAGAAACACGGCACATCAGGTGATATAGACTGAAGTCGTTGCGCCACTGAAAAGATGACATCAGATGCTGCTTTTGCGTCGGCTATCGGATGAATATAAACCGCTGCTAAAAAAATATGGGGAAATTCACGTGTCAAATAGAACAGCCTGATAGTGACAGGAGCTCAGTGTCTGGTAGACAGATACGTTCACGTACGGTGACATTTTTACACCAATTTGGATTCATATACACACAGACACCCCCACCATGGTGTTTCCCAGTCATCAGTGGGTCATGGTCCAGGCGGATCGGGACCCTAAATCCATCAATATTCAAGATGGAGTCCAAATCAGAGTCCAATTACCATGTCTCAGTAAAAGCCAAAACACACACATCCCTGAGTTCGCGCATGGAGGAGACGAAAGCTTGCAATTCATCAGTCTTTTTTTTTAAGACTGGACATTTGCCAAGACAATGGGGGGGCAAGGGAAAACGTTTATTCTTAGTTAATTTCCTTATACGCTGGCGTACACCTCCCTTCTTTCCTCTTTTCCAGCATTTCTTCACTTCAGGTTTGCAAGTTTGCGTAAATGCCGCATCAGGAATGAAAACATCATACTCGCCAATGTCTGAAAGTAGATCCATTTGTTGATCCAGTGGTAGGTTGTGTGATTGAAATCCAAGAAGAAAGTCCCAGGTGTATTGAATCTTGTTTGTTTGCTGGTTGACAAACAATTCCATGGCAAGGTTCAGCATGGCTGACAGGAGTAGGAAAAAAAGTACCTCCATTCTCACTTAAGCTCAGGACATGTTACCGATGCAAAACAGTTCAAGACATAGACACGCTCAGTATGACAATTTTAGTACAAATAAACAAGTTAAAAAGTTAAAAACAAGTTAAAAGGTTAAAAACACATGAGCACTAGTGCCGCTCTGACAGGTTGCAACATGAGCAGCACCCTCTGATGTTTGTTTGAATGTATGATTTGGTGAAAAATGTCAGAGTGCTTTTATGTGTAAATTTTTTGGTGATGGTGCCGGGCATCGAGCCTCCCAGGCTCAGGGGGCCTTTTCTATCCTATGGCCTCTATGCTCAAACACTTTGCTGCTCTAAGTCTTATCTCCTTAGAGATGTGCAGGAACAAAAACTTTGTAGAAGGAAAAATCAGAAGAAGAGTCAAAATCAGAGGAGTAAAGTCCAATCAACTTGCAGCCAGCATTCTTTATTCAGTTGACAAATGGACAGGTGAGCTGGGTCTGCAGAGTCGATTCCAGAACAAAGCATTTACACTGTGGTGTGCGTACATGGTCACACAAGATCCAAAAAGACAAACCCCTGTTTCTTTTAAAACTCTCTGATTGGAAGTTCTGACTGGTGTCATAACTATGATTGGATCATTCTTGATAATAATGCTCCACCCTGAAGTGCGACTCAAGAGGTTGATGTCATTCATGATGCTTCAGGAAGACCCCTCAGGCGTCAGACAGTCCACTGGCGTAGTGGTAGTTTTACTTTATACACCATATCTGTTTGAGATAGACCGATAGAGAAATAGTCCATGGATGGTACACACCTGCCTCATTAGGCAATAGGGAACCAGGCTCTGCTGAGAGTTTTCTGCAGAGGGGAGGGGACGTGTCTGACAGCCAACCTCCTTCTACAGACAGATAGGAGTCCAAGGTTAAATCACTGGTTGATACATCCATGTGATGGCAGAATCGTGTGTGCATATGCCATCTGTGGTATCAAGAGAGAGAGACGAGCTTGTGGGAAAACCCCACTCACACATGCTCTGGTTCACTCTGTCTGAGGCTTATGACTGCAGTCTTCTGGGGGTCAGACCTAACTAGGTCATAAATCAGAAGACCAGCCTGTAGATGGCCCAGAGAGACTTCAGCTGAGTATCTTTATTTGTGATCTGACTATTGAGTAAATGGACAGACCTGTGGTCTAGTTCAACTTTAACTAACTGATCATTGTCCTTCTTGTTGCATTATATTTTGAATACAGCTTATAATCTCATTAGCAGACATCAAAATGCTACCACAGCTTTCCTCCAGGAAGTCTCTGAATTTGGCACTATTTTACGATGCAGCAGATGGCTATGTATTCCTCCGCCCGGGCACATCAGAGGACAGATAACTGGATGTCCTGACCTCTGATTCAGACCTGTCAGGAGGGTTCATAGGCTTGCAGCCTACACCACCACCCTCTCACTTTCAGCCCACTGAATCTCAGCGTCATTGTAACTTCAGTCTAAACCACTCATATTGGGTTCAGGTTTAGTCCACAGAGCCAAGAATACAGAGCCGTCTGCTGCTTGGTAAAATAGATCCAGACTGAGACTTCTGGAGGAAAATGTATTACTAGCCTCTCCAACAGGAACATCCTTTGAGAACATTGTGCTCGTCAACCAGTTATGGGTAAATAGCCCCAATTATGGGTAAATAGTGAAGACCTCAACAGTGGACCAGGCAGAAGATGGTGGAGGCACCACGACGGTTGGGAAGGCGGATGAAGGCTGCAGTAAAGGTGGGTCCCCAGTTGTCCTGGTTTCCATGCCACTGGATCCTGGCCCATTCGACTGTATGGAGGCTGACGGTGCACCAGTTTCCCCACATTAAAAGATCTCACGCACAAGCATCCTCCCGAAAGCGATCAACTGGACCATCATCCTGGATCAAAGCCCTGTGGCCATCAGGAGGTGGTGACAGGAGCAGGACTGTGATGTCTGGAAGCTCCTAGCCACAATCAGTCAATCAATCAATCAGTCAATCAATTGATGTCTCACTCTTCTTGTTGAAAACAGCATGATGTCTCACCTCCTGAAGACATGGTCAGTAAATTGTTCCAGAGAAGAGGAGCCTGATAACTCTACCTCCCAGACTACTTCTAGAGACTGATGGAACCACGAGCAGGCCAGTATTTTGGGAGCGTAATGTTCTAGAGGGGTTGTACGGCACTACAAGCTCTTTGAGATAAATTGGTGCCTGTCCACTGAGAGCTTTATAGGTGAGAAGAAGAATCTTGAATTCTATTCTATATTTTATGGGAAGCCTATGCAGAGAAGCTAATACAGGAGTAATGTGGTGTCTTCTCCTAGTTCTAGTCAGTACACGTGCTGCAGCATTTTGAACCAGCTGAAGCATCTTAAGAGACTTGCTGGGACAGCCTGTATGTGAGAGTTAAAGGATAGATCCTGATCAAATAGAACCCCAAGATTTCTAACAGTTGTGCTTGGTGCCAGGCTAATGCAATCTAGGGCAGTTAAGTCATAAGAAAAGGTTTCTCTAAGGTGTAGGGGGCCCAGCATAATGACCTCTGTCTTATCTGAGTTAAGAAGAAGAACATTTCTGGCCATCCAGGTCCTAACGTCCTTTAGTCACGTGTCTAGTTTAGATAACTGATTTTTCTCACCTGGATTCATTGATAAGTACAGTTGACAGTGAAAATTAACAGAGCATTTCCTCATGATATCACCGAGGGGAAGCATATCTATGGAGAAGAGAATTGGACCTAGCAAGGAGCCTTGAGGAAATCCGTAACTTTCTTTAGTGTACACAGAGGACTTGTTCACGTGTACAAACTGGTATCTATCAGATAAGTAGGACTTCAACCAATTTGGGCAGCTGCCACCTGCAGAAGTTTTCTGACGACTCTGCGATCGTCTGCCTCATCACTGAGAAGGATGACCGGGAGTACAGAGGACTGACACAGGACTTTGTGGACTGGTGCCAGTGGAACCACCTACAGATCAATGGGGAGCAAGACCAAAGAGATGGTGGTGGATTTCTGTAGACGTGTTAGGATATGACCCAATGCTCTTAACAGTTGAACCCAAAAGCTCAAAGAAGGAGGCAGGTAACGTTGACAGTTATTTATTAAACTCCAAACAACAGCAGTGAAAGGGGGAAAGGGGAATCTTCGTGTCTGTGGGGGAATCCAGTGACACAGGTGAGAGAATAGTTAGTGCAGCGGTGCTGAGGGCTCGTGGATGACACTGTGGAGAAAGGAGCAGAAAAGCAGGTAAGTTCCCAGGTCACCAAAATCACACTACAGACAAAAAAAATCCCAGGGGGGAGCAGCAAAATAAGGCTTAAAGCCAAAGTAAGCACAGTTAAAGGCTGAAGAGATCACTTGGTTACAAACCACGGTTCTGATGGAAATCCATCGATGCTCCACAGGTGTCCAGAGCCAGCTTAAGTAGTGGAACGTGATGAGGTGAGTAGAATCAGGTGTAGAGAATTGAGAACGGGGAACCACTCCCACTCCTGGAGCAGCAGGAGAAAACAGGAAGGGAGGGGGGAGAGCAGGGCAGAGGAGGAGGACTCCTCACAGTCCCCCCCCCCCCAACGGACGTCTCCTGACGTCCTTCCAGGCTTGTCAGGATGCGCCTCATAGAAGTCACGGAGGAGGGACTAATCGAGGATGAGCTTCCGTGAGAGCCAAGTGCATTCCTCCGGGCCGTATCCCTCCAAGTCCACGAGGTACTGGAAGCCCCGCACTCTGGGCCTGACGTCCAGGATCTGAGAGACTGTGAAGGCAGGGTTGTCATCAACGATCCAGGGGGGCGGAGGGGGCTCGGCCAGAGGGCTGAGCTCGCTGGTCGACACCGGTTTGAGCAGAGAAACATGGAAGGTGGGGTGGATCCTCAAGGAAGCAGGAAGCCTGAGGCTCACAACAGAGGGGTTAATAATTTCTTCAACAGGGAAAGGTCAGATGAAACGAGGAGCAAGCTTACTTGACTCGACTTGGAGAGGAAGGTCCCGGGAAGAGAGCCAGACCATCTGTCCAGGTTGATAGTCTGGGGCTGGAGAGCGGAGCCGATCAGCGAACCGCTTATTCTGCTCCGCGGTGTTGGAGAGAGCAGTCTTGATGTTTCTCCAAACCTCCTTACCCTACGGAGGTGTTTGCCGACTGAAGGGACTGAGACTGCTGCTTCCTGTTCCGGGAAAAGAGGGGGTTGGAAGCCAAAGCAAGCCATGAAAGGTGACATACCAGTTGCCGAGCAGGAGAGGGAGTTATGGGCGTACTCGATCCAGGGAAGATGCTCACTCCAGGAAGCCGGGTGATGCGCTGCCACGCACCGGAGGGCGCTCTCCAGATTCCGATAGGCCCGCTCAGTCTGGCCGTTGGTTTGGGGATGGAATCCTGAGGAAAGGCTGGCTGCTGCGTCCAAAGCTCTGCAGAACTCCTTCCAAACACGAGAGGAGAATGGGGGGCCATGATCTGAGACAATATCAGAGGGAATACCATGGAGCTTGAAGATATGAGATATTAAGAGGTTAGCCGTTTCCAGAGCAGAAGGTAACTTGGGAAGGGGGATGGAGTGAACCATCTTTGAGACACGATCTATAACAGTTAGGATGACTGAGTTACCTTGCGAGGGGGGGAGTCCGGTGATGAAATCCACAGCGATGTGAGACCAGGGATGACCAGGGATGGGGAGAGGGCGCAGTAGCCCAGCAGGAGGCTTATGAGTGGCCTTACCTCGAGCACAGACTGAGCAGGCAGCGACAAAGTCGCGGGTGTCACGGGCCATATTAGGCCACTAAAACAGTTGCTGGTGGAACTGCAGGGTTCTATTAGCTCCGGGATGCTAAGTGAGTTTGGACGAGTGTCCCCATTGTAATACCTCTGAGCGAACTGAGTCAGGAACAAACAGCCGGTGAGGAGGTGCAGTACCGGGGTCAGGTTGGGCTCTTTGAGCATCCTTCACTGTCTGTTCAATCTCCCACCTAGCTGCTCCGAGGATACAGGAGGAAGGGAGGACGGAAGTGGGCTCAGAGAACTCAGAAGGGGGAGAAAACACTCTGGAGAGGGCGTCTGGTTTGATGTTTTTTGATCCAGGGCGATAAGAGATGTTAAAGTGAAAGCGACTAAGGAAAAGGGACCACCTAGCTTGACGGGGATTGAGTCATTTAGCCGAGCGTAGGTAGGAAAGGTTCTTGTGGTCAGTCCAGATAATGAAGGGTAACTCCAAACCCTCGAGCCAGTGTCTCCACTCTTGAAGAGCCCCCACCACCACTAGTAGCTCGACGATGAGAGAAGAATGCGCAGGGGTGGAGCTTTTGGGTCTTAGGATCTCGTTGAGAGAGTATGGCTCCTATGCCAGAGTCCAAAGCATCGACCTCAACAACAAACTGAGGAGAGGGGTTAGGATAGAGGAGGACAGGTGCCTCAGTGAAAAGCTTTTTTAGCTTACCAAAGGCGGTCTCTGCCTCCGGAGACCAGGAGAAGGGGACCTTAGTGGAGGTCAAAATTGTGAGGGGAAGCGCCATCTTACTGTAGTTCTGAATGAACCGGCGGTAGAAGTTGGCAAACACCAAGAAGCATTGAAGCTCCTTGCGATTTGTAGGGGTGGGCCACTCAGCAACTGCCTGGGTCTTACATGGGTCTGGGCGGAGTTGACCGGCCTCAATAATGAAGCTGAGGAAGCTAACTGAGGGGGAATGGAACTCACACTTTTCAGGTTTAACGAAAAGCCGATTTTCCAAAAGGAGCTGAAGAACCTGGCGGACATGTTGTTCATGTTCTTGAGGGGACCTGGAGAAGATGAGTATGTCATCGAAGTAGATAAACACGAACTTGTTTCACATATCTCGAAACAGGTCATTCATTAGGGACTGGAAAACTGCAGGGGCATTGGTTAAACCAAAAGGCATTACCAGGTATTCAAAGTGTCCTAGGGGTGTGTTGAATGCCGTTTTCCACTCGTCACCTTCTCTGATGCGGATGAGATGATAAGCATTTCTAATGTTGA
The DNA here is from genome assembly GCA_037902135.1 of Cetoscarus ocellatus. Taxonomy (NCBI): domain Eukaryota; kingdom Metazoa; phylum Chordata; class Actinopteri; order Labriformes; family Labridae; genus Cetoscarus; species Cetoscarus ocellatus. Next base: position 48,259 of record JBAMNC010001286.1, read on the forward strand.
GTTTTGAGAAAATCTGGGCATGACAGAGTGGCTCAAAGGACGGATCGATGAGAGGGATGGGTGACTTGTCCTTAATAGTGATACCATTTAGCCCACGGAAATCGATGCAAGGTCTGAGGGATGAATCCTTCTTCTCAACAAAGAAGAAACCAGCACTGAGTGAGGAAGAAGAGGGACGGATGATGCCTGCAGCTAGAGACTCATTAATGTAATTCTCCATGGCGACTCTTTCTGGACGAGACAGATTATAAAGCCGACTGGATGGGAGAGGTGCACCAGGGAGTAGGTTGATTGCACAGTCATAAGGACGATGAGGAGGAAGGATACGTGCTTGATCCCTACTGAAAACAAGTGCCAAATTGTGGTAGACTGGGGAACATTGGTCAAATCAGGCGGTGAAGGACAGGAGGAGGGGGACTGAGCTGCAGGCATGACTGAATGAAGGCAGAGAGAGTGACAATTGGTACTTCAACTGACTATGGTGGACTTAATCCAATCGATATGAGGGTAATGGAGTTTAAGCCAGGGGATATCTAAGATTAATAGGGAGTGAGGAGAGGGAATAACAAAAAAACTGATTGTCTCTCTGTGATTGCCAGAAACAAGTAATGTTAAGGGAAGGGTCTGGTGAGAGACAGAGGTGATCAGACGTCCATCCAACACTTCTACTCTCTTGGTCTGAAGAAGGGGTTGCAACAGGATCCTGTTCTCCCGAACAAACTTCTCATCTATGAAATTATCATCAGCTCCAGAGTCTAGGAAGGCATGGGATTTAACTGAGTTAAGGGACCACAGGAGAGTTAAGGGGGAAGGAAACTCTTAGTAAAGAGCTAGGGGAAGAAGAGGTTCGACTCACCATTACGCTCTTCTTTAATGATGAGTCTGCCCTTTCGGTTGATTTGGGCAGGCAGGAAGGGAATGACTACTTTCTCCACAATAAAGACACAGTCTTTCCTCCAGGCGTCGCTGTTTCTCTTTTAAACTCAGATGGGTCTCCCCAAGCTGCATGGGCTCCTCCTGAGCAGCAGGGGGAGCTGGAACCGTAGCAAGGGGTGGAACTGGACTGAAGGCAGCAGGTAGGTTTTCATGACCAGAAGGAGGAGCTGTCCCACGAGACCTCCCCGCTCTCTCCCTGGCTCTCTCAATCGATTATCAATTTTGATACATAAATTGATAAGGTCCTGAAGAGAGGCTGGCTCATCCCTAGTGGCTAACTCATCCTGTAGACTGTCTAATAACCCCTTAACAAAAACTGCCTTGAGAGCCTGTACATCCCAACCACATTCCTGAGCTAAAATTTGAAAATCAACTGAGTAGGAGGCTACAGACTGAGAACCCTGAGTAAAAGACAAAAGCCGTTTAGCGGCTTCCTGCCCCTGGACTGGATGATCGAACACCTGACGTAAATGAGAATTGAACTGATTGTAGGAAGATAATAATCCTGAACCCCCCTCCCACAATGCAGTTGCCCATTTAGCTGCTCTACCCCTGAGTAAATTAACCATATAGGCAATCTTAGCTTCATCAGAGGTGTAACTGGAGGGCTGCAACTTAAAGACTAACTGACAATTAAAAATGAATCAGCCACAAGAGCCAAAATCCCCCGAATAAACTTCGGGAGCGGTGACAAAAGGTTCTTTAAGCTGCACAGGTGAGAGAGAGGGAGAGTCAGGAGCTGAGGCTGGAGGAATACTCACGGGAGAAGTGGCTGCAGCAGGGAGAGTGAGCTCATTGATTTGAGTGCTGATTCTGACCACCTGGCAAGAGAGCCCCTCCAGAGAGCTGGCTACTCCACGTAGCATACTGTCGTGTTGTCCAAGCAGAATGCCCTGATTGGTTAATACCTCCTCCATTTTGGATGGTTCCATTTCCTTTTGGTCGGTGGATTACTGTTAGGATATGACCCAGTGCTCTTAACAGTTGAACCCAAAAGCTCAAAGAAGGAGGCAGGTAATGTTGACAGTGATTTATTAAACTCCAAACAACAGCAGTGAAAGGGGGAAAGGGGAATCTTCGTGTCTGTGGGGGAATCCAGTGACACAGGTGAGAGAATAGTTAGTGCAGCGGTGCTGAGGGCTCGTGGATGACACTGTGGAGAAAGGAGCAGAAAAGCAGGTAAGTTCCCAGGTCACCAAAATCACACTACAGACAAAAAAAATCCCAGGGGGGAGCAGCAAAATAAGGCTTAAAGCCAAAGTAAGCACAGTTAAAGGCTGAAGAGATCACTTGGTTACAAACCACGGTTCTGATGGAAATCCATCGATGCTCCACAGGTGTCCAGAGCCAGCTTAAGTAGTGAAACGTGATGAGGTGAATAGAATCAGGTGTGGAGAATTGAGAACGGGGAACTACTCCCACTCCTGGAGCAGCAGGAGAAAACAGGAAGGGAGGGGGGAGAGCAGGGCAGAGGAGGAGGACTCCTCACAAGACATAGACTCTTCCCCCAGCACCAGTGAGCATCCAGGGTTTGGACATTGAGATAGTGGACTCCTACAAATACCCAGGTGTTCACCTGACCAATAGACTGGACTGTTCTGACCACACGAGTGCTCTCTACAGGAAGGGCCAGAGCAGACTGTACCTGCTGAGGAGACTGAGGTCTTTTGGAGTGCAGGGAGCTCTCCTGAGGACCTTTTTTGACTCTGTGGTGGCATCAGCCATCTTTTATGGAGTGGTCTGCTGGGGCAGCAGCATCTCGGCTGCAGACAGGAACAGACTGGACTGACTGATCAGGAAGGCCAGCTCAGTCCTGGGGTGCCCCCTGGACTCAGTGCAGGTGGTGGGAGAAAGGAGGATGCTGGTGAAGCTGGCATCCATGCTGGAGAGGGACTCTCACCCCCTGCAGGACACTGTGACAGCCCTGTGCGGCTCCTTCAGTGACAGGCTGAAGTGTGTGAAGGAGAGTTACCACAGGTCCTTCCTGCTGCTGCTGTTAGACTGTACAGCCAGCACTGCTCCCAGTCACCATACACACAAACTCACTATAAACTGTGAAATTCTCCAACAATGTGCAGTATTCCCATGTGCAATTACTTTGAGAATGTGTACATAATTTTTAGTGTTGTTTTTTCGTTTTTATATTTCTATTCTTTTATACATTTATAATAATGTAACTACTGTCATTTTTATACGTAAGTCTATTTTCTTATATCATCATTGCTGTCCTCTTTGCTTCTGTAACACTGGAAATTTCCGTGATGTTCATGCCTCCGGTTGTGAAGTAATTACCACCTATTGTAGAAATTTATGTTCAGGAGTCTGTGCATTGTTTCAGTTTTAAAGCATAGTCCGCATGTTTGACTTCCTTTTCTGGTGCATTCTGAACAACTGGAAAATAATGAGGTTCAGCAGCAGTCATGCTGAAAACAGACCTGCAGCGTATCTCAAGAAAAGCAGAGTGCGCTGGCGCTCTAGGCACGTGCCTCTGCCAGACTGGAGCGCCGGCTGTGGAAATGCTCTGATAGACTAGAGAGAAAGCGAAGTGCTCTGCAGTATGATTCGCAGCCGGTTTGCGAGGCGTTCGCTTGATGTGGAATTTGGGGTAAGATAAGTTGAGGACCTGCTGAAGCATGACTGCGGTAGGATGACTATGTGGTTGGTAAAGCTGCTAAATGTGAGATAAAGGGGACACTGATGACAATGGAGCAGAGCGATAGGTCACAGCTGTTTCAGACCATCATCAATAGAGAAACACGTAACGAATACACACAATCAGCTGTGAAAAGTTATAATACCTACATATTAGACAATGAAGGCAGTTAGTAATTATATGACATAAAAAGTTATGTAGAAATGTTACGTCTGTTCAATTGTGTAATCTTCTCTCTCTTTCTATGTTAGATACAGCCTCCATCTCAGACTCCTGAGAAGTTAGAGGATCAGGAGAGTCGTGCTGCAGTGAACTGTATAGAATATATAATCATCAGATACATCTGAGCTGATATGTGAAATAAATTTTATGATTCTAACTCATAACATTAGCATGTGTAGCTAACACACATGCTAACAGTAACTGTGTATTTCTAATGTCCGGCTGTGTCAGTGTTGATGCCATATCGCTGTTGAGAGGCTGAATTGATTTTTGATCAAAAGCACAATGACAGAATAAAACCTCAGCAGCTCAAATGAAAAAACAAAAAGTTTAAAGACTTCTTTACTCGACCTCTGACAGCAGCAGACCAGCTCAGAGTCTGACTTCAGCCTGTTGATTGCTGAAGTTCGTGCCAACACGTCAAAGCTGGTCCAATCTTCTCTCTGGTCTGGCTTCTTGCTTGGTTTTTCCTCCTCTTTCTTCTCCGATCCTCATCTGTCACAGTCCTCTTTCGTATCATAGCCTCAGCTTTCATGAAACCTGGAACACGCATATGAGAACTGCCATTCATATCACCCATTAGTTTTCCTAAGGCCAAACTCACATTCATGCCATAAAGCAGTATGCACTTCTCACGAAATGACTGTGGCTTGCGGTCAAGAGTTACGCAGTGTAAGTAATGAAGACAGGGGTGCCTAAAGAGGGAGGGAAAAAGACCATTAGCTCTGTTGAAAAAAAGGATATGTGGCCATCAAAAACAGGATACTGAAGGAATACATGGAATAATTCATTATAAAATAATTTATTTCAAAAGATGGAACAAATATGAACGTATCCAGCATTAAAGGGCCAGGGAAATGAATGTGGGATTTTTGACCCATGTTGTGCATCAAGAGGGGTTCAGACCTCATGGGCTCTAATGTCGTAGACCAGGCGTAGGCGCAGGTGCGCTGCGCTGCGCCGCGCCAATGGGTGTGTCCAGGGCATTTTGCAATTTTCCTACACGGCGCAGTCCGGCTCAGAGAGGCGCACCCAAGCCCCCGTCCCTCCCACAGGCGCAAGTGGCAGCAAGGGAGGAGAGAAGGCATGAGTGGGTTTAACACAGCCGAGTGCAATCTTCACCAAACAAATGCCTTTGAATGAGCTGTGGGCGAGGTGTGAAATTCTCTCTCCTGGTATCTCCTCCTCATCCTCCTTGCAATAATGATAATAATTATGTACTCCAACTTTTTAGATCACGTTAAGAATAAAGATTCAAACAGAGAAATATGGGCAATCACAGGTAAATCCTCAAGACACTGAGCGACTTACATTTATTAAAGGAGTGTCTCTCTCCTTTTTCTTTTCTTTTGAATTTCATGAGATGAGAGAAGCCGGATACTCCATATCAGATGATGTGGCTGTTTGTGGTTGGCTGAAAGATGTGAACTCGTTAGTTTGCGTCACTCTTCCAGCTGCCATCAGGTTGAGTTTCCATTATGTCAAACGTCTCTGATCTGACATCAGATGTAACGGGACAATTAATATAAATACAAATGTATGTGCTGGTTCAGATGGTTACATTAAATAGTGGTTGCTGTGATTGTTTATTGCATTGAAATGTGCCTGACACTCTGGACACCTGCCTGTGAGGTTCTGGTGTCGTGTGCGCACTGTTGCCTGTCAGCAGAATTACCACTGCTGCCCCAATTCTCAGGGCAGCTCCAACCTGCCCTGAGAATAGACCAGGTTGGAGCTGGTGAGCTTTTAGAGCACCTTCCGCGCAATGTTTTGGCACGACATTGTCACTGCGCCAAGCTGAATCTGTCGACACCTCTGAGCATTTTGGCTCAGAGAATTGCTGCTTACTGTATATTTTCTCTTCTTCAGACCATTCTCTGTGAACCCTGGAGATGGTTGTCTGTGAAGATCCCAGCAGACCAACACCACATTCAGAGTCTCTTAAATCTCTTTTGTGCCATCATGGTGCTCTGTTGTCTTTACCATGTCTACATGCCTTTGTGCCCTGAGATGCTGCCATGTGATTGTTTGATGAGCCATATGCATTCATGAGCAGTTGAGCAGGTATCAGTTGTATTAATGTGTGAATCTGTCTGTCTGTCTGTCTGTCTACAGTGTGCTGTTACATAACTTAACCATAAGTCTGTAAGATCAGAAAATTGTGCAACACAAATTATGCAACAGCTGCGCTGACACTGGCTTACAGAATTATTCTTGTTAGCTTTCATGTGGACAGAAGATTACCGATATCTCTACAAACCCACGAATAGTTCATCATCATGTTAAACAGATGGACAGAGCTGTGTGCCAAACATTGTCGACAGTTATCATTATAAAATATCTGACCTTTGTGGAGAGAAGAACCATGTCAGATGTTCCTGTAGGCCACCTCAGCATCATGATGAGGACCATATTTATCTCCATTTATTTAATTTAATTTTAATTTAAATTATTTATTTAGATAGAACATAGGCATGTAAATGTGCCAGATTATAGCCACAGGCTAATTTCCATCAGTAGTCCCCGGCAGGTTGATGTAATGCATTTTTACAGATATGTACAAATGCATGTGCTATGGGCGTCGGCAGACCCCCTTTATTGGGGCATGTACCCCTGTATAATCAGCTGTGCCCCAGTATAATCCCAGGGTGAACGCAGGGGTCGTGTAACCCCCTTCAGTGATATTGCCCTCCCCCCAAAAAATCCCATTGTAAACACATACACAAATTTTCCAATGGTGTGGTAGCGATTGTTGACGATACAATACAAGTCATGCTATAATTTTATCTACTGAAAAGATTAAGACCCCCCACCCAGTTATTGTTTAATGTCACTGTTCTTGACAGCTAAATCAAAGAGGCAGTCAGGGTGTGTGTGTGTGTGTGTGTGTGTGTGTGTAGGGGGGTGTGTGTGTGTGTGCATGCGGGGGAGGTATGCAGTAGGGGGCATGTGCCAAAGTAGAGCTTTATGCATAGAACCTCCCCTGATATATATATATATATATATATATATATATATATATATATATATATATATATATATATATATATATATATATATATACATATATATGTGTATATATATATATGTGTATATATATATATATATATATATATATATAAATATGTATATATATATATATATATATATATATAGATAGATAGATAGATAGATAGATAGATATAGATAGATATTTATATTTATATGCATATATACATACATATCTATATATATGTATATATATATATATATATACATACATATATATATATATAGATAGATAGATAGATAGATAGATAGATAGATACATATATAGATATATATGTGAGGATTCATCTCTCTGAATCCTCACTCTTCCCCCTCCCTCTCTGCCTGCCTGCTCTGCTGCTCGGTGAGAGGGTGTAGTCTCTTGAAGCCTCTTCACTGCAGCTGCACACCTGCCTTCTGCTTCATCTAATCAGCAGTCCTTCTCCGGACTTAAGGATCTGTTCACCAAGGCACCTGTGCTTCTCCACGCAAACCCATCCCTCCAGTTCGTGGTGGAGATCGACGCCTCGGATTCAGGCCTGGGAGCTATTCTCTCTCAACGAGACCCTAAGACCCAAAAGCTTCACCCCTGTGACTTTTTCTCTTAGCAACTCACACCTGCAGAGAAGAACTACAACGTGGGCAATAGGGAGCTTTTGGCGGTGGTGGGGGCTCTTCAAGAGTGGAGACACTGGCTTGAGGGTAAGGTATTGCCCTTCATGATTTGGACGGACCACAAGAACCTTTCTTACCTGCGCTCAGCTAAGAGACTGAATCTCCCAGCAGGCTAGGTGGTCCCTTTTCCTCAGCCGTTTAATTTCACCATCTCATACCGACCTGGATCTAAAAACACCAGACCGGATGTCCTATCCCGAGTTTTCTCACAACCCTCTGAAGAGTCCTCACCTACTCCCATTGTCCCAGCTGCCTGCATCCTGGGAGCCGCTAGGTGGGACATTGAGAGGGTTGTCAGGGAGGCTCAAAAGGATCAGCCTGATCTGGGAACTGGTCCTCCTAACCGGCTATTTGTCCCCAACTCCACTCGCTTCGATGTGTTGCAGTGGGGGCACTCCTCTAAATTCACCTGTCATCCCGGAGCCAATCGTACCCTCCAGTTCCTCCAGCAAACCTTTTGGTGGCCTAATAGGGCCAAAGATACCCGGGGGTTTGTAGTCGCCTGCTCAGTCTGTGCCAGAGGTAAATCCTCCCATAAATCCCCTGCTGGACTGCTGTGTCCCTTGCCCATCTCCAATTGCCCTTGGTCTCATATAGCTGTGGCTTTTGTCACTGGACTTCCCCCTTCTTCAGGTAACACAGTCATTCTTACTGCTGTTGATCATTTCTCAAAAAAATGGTCCACTACATCCCTCTACCCAAACTACCTTCAGCCCTTCAGACTGCTGACCTTCTCATCTCACATGTCTTTAAGTTACATGGCCTGCCTGTTGACATTGTCTCTGACCGAGGTCCCCAGTTTTCTTCCCGGGTCTGGACAGCATTCTGCAGAGCTGTGGGCGCATCGGCCAGCCTGTCATCCGGATTTCACCCCCAGAGCATGGCCAGACTGAGAGGGCCAATCAGGACCTGGAGAGCGCGCTCCGCTGTGGGCTGCTCATCATTCGGCCTCTTGGAGTGTTCATCTGCTGTGGATAGAATATGCCCACAACTCCCTCTCCTGTTCGGCTACGGGTATGACTCCTTTCCTTGCCTGTTATGGTTACCAACCTCCCCTATTCCCTGAACAGGAGACCGAGATAGCTGTCCCGTCTGTGGGTGAACATCTGCGGAGAATTAAGGAGGTGTGGAAGGATGTTCGGACCGCCCTCACCAGCTCTGCAGAAAGGAACAAGCGGGTGGCAGACCGACATCATTCTCCAGCACCTGACTATGTCCCTGGTCAGATGGTTTGGCTGTCCTCTTGGGATCTCCCCCTTCAAGTCGAGTCTAGTAAACTGGCTCCTCGTTGAAGAACCAAAGAAAAAAAGTGTCTTACAATTTCTTTTTTTGTGTGATTTTCTATCTATTTGGGCCTAAAAAAACACCTTACAATATATATTTTTTTAAATATATTTTTTATTTTAATTTCACAGCATGTCCACTGAGGAGGACAACAGGACGATTTTTGTGTGAAAATAGCACTGAATTTAGAAGAAGAACAAAATGAGCAGATTATATCTTTAGAGTGATATTAAGCCAAGAACATATTCAATTTGATAAAAAATAAATAAATAAATAAAGCGTGAAATGTCAATCAAAGAAAACATAAGCTTTACTAGTAGTACTAGTAAAGACAAAAGATTCACTTGTTGTACTAGTAGACCTATTGTAAATGAAGTAGGAGGGATTATAACCAAATTTAGCACACTGTTTGGTTGTAATATTTTCGAAAGCCAATGGGAAGCCTGGATTTGCTGTTCCCCACCTCCTTATTAGCATGTAAGGCTCACTAGCAGTGCTACTGAACAATTTTAAGTGTACTAGTAGTACTAATGACACTTTTGGCTTTGCGAGTAAAGTCTACCTGTGCACTAGTTGACTAAGGCTCTGTTTACACAACAATGTAATCACCAGAAAAGGAAAGACTTTCCGTTGCATTTCCAAAAGCACTCCTTGTTCACACAAAGATGGTGTTAAAATGATGTGCATTCACATGGATTCACGAGAACAACTGAAAACGTGGTAGCGTGTATGCCATGCCAGTAGTTGGCGATGTAGGTTTGTCATGAAATAGCGGTGTTACAACATGCATCTGCACACTAAGGCTTTCCGGTGAAGACAAACTTTTCCCAAACATCAGTCTTTGACGAATATAACAAGTGCGTCTCTATTGCTGCAGCAAATCCACATTGTGTTGGAGGAGTGATAACAAACCGAGCACAGTTACAAACACACATGTTGCTCGGCAGCTGTTGTTGTTCCTAGGTGTATGTGCAACCTTTTTGTAAAAGAGTACTGTGCATGTGCCGCACGTCACCGTTTTCCCTAACAATGCTGATTCCTGTTCGGACAGAGACGGATACGAAAACAAACAAAACTTTTCACTCTGGACCCCAGTCTCAAAAGTTTAGAATCAGGCACTACAGGCACTATTCTCTTGTAAATGGTAGGTGCAAACACAATGAAAACTCTCCATTTGCGGCCGTTTTTCATTATCGTGTAAAAACTTGACTACATGTACTCAATTTGAGTACTAGCAGAGCTGAACTATATTTGATACCATCAGTAATTTATGCTCAAATGGCTTTCCATACTCTCCCTCTACATCACCGGTACTGTGAGGATTCATCTCTCTGAATCCTCACTCTTCCCCCTCCCTCTCTGCCTGCCTGCTCTGCTGCTTGGTGAGGGGGCGTGGTCTCTTGAAGCCTCTTCACTGCAGCTGCACACCTGCCTTCTGTTTCATCTAATCACCGCACACTATATAACCGGCTTTCGATCTCACCTGCTTCGTTGGTGGATTTCACTCCTGACGTGGTTTGTTCAGGCCATTTCTCCTTTGACTCTCTTGTGCTAAGCGTTAAGCTGGCCTTAAGCCTTTTTCTCCCTTTGGAGATTAATTTGTGTTTTTGTTCCTGTGTTTTTGTACGCTCTACCTACTTTGATTATACTCACCTTCTGTCTTCTGCACCCTTCTCCTGCAGTAATCTCCTGGAGCCCTCACCGCTGCTTTCACCTGTTTAAACTCACCATCGTCACTGGATCACAGTAGTTCTTTCACCCTGCCTTGGATTGTCACATCAATAAAGTCACTGTCAACTCTTACCTACCTGATCCCTGAAGCTTTTAGGTCCAAAATTAAAACTCAGAGGACAATTCCTTAACAATATACATATATGTAACAGTTAGACCTCTAACATGGCTGTCTTTGGAAACATCCACCCCAAAGACCATAGCGTTAACCACTGGGCCTGTCATCAGTGTTTCTCTAGACCACCCTGACACCACCTTCTGATGAGTTCACAGGTCAGCCTGTCCATCATGATGGGTAAGAATCAAAGAGGAGCAACAGCTCTTATCAAGAACTGACTTTCTTTGGTCAACTCATCATGAAACCTGCTGATAAAATAATACATTCTTAAACCTTTTCTCAATCGCAGTTATATCCACAGCTACACATTTATATTACAAAATGCTCCCCCCCACCTGCAGTCTGTGAAGCTAACAAGCATCCACAGATCTCAGACACATTCTGCTGAAGTTACAACAGTGTGGCTTTAGAGTGAAAGAGTGCAGATACTTTACTGACCTGCTGCAGTCCTCACCTGTCTCCACTGAACAGGTGGGGAGCATCATGAAGACAAACAGAGATCCCACACTGTTGAGACACTGAAGATCAAGAATGAGAAAGAATTCACCTCCAAAGCTTCAACAGTCAGTGTCCTCAGCTCACAATCTCTTGCTGGGTGTTAATATAAATAAAGGCGATATTACACAGAGGTAAACATGCCACTGTCCCAGCTTTTTTGGAATATGGCATCACTATCAAGCCATTCCATCCATCCACCATACCGCTTATCCCTTTTGGGGTCGTAGCGGGGCCCATCCCAGCTGACATCAGGCAAGAGGCAGGGTACACCCTGAGCCAGGCACCAGCCAATCACAGGGCGACATAGAGAAATACACAACTACACACTCATACCTAAGGGCAACTTAGAATCACCATTCAACCTAATGAGCATGTTTTTGGTCTGTGAGAGGAAGTCAGAGTACCTGGAGAAGGGAGAACATACAAACTGACCTTCTTGCTGTGAGGCACATGCACTACCTGCTGCTGCCCACAGTCAAGCATACATGCAAAACTGATGGCCACCTAAGAGCACAGTACACTACATACATCTTAAACATAACAAGGGCCCCATCTTGCAGTGCAGCTAGATACTAAAATAGCATTTTGGCTGTCACACATTTCTTCAAAATGTTTGATGTGTCTGGAAAGACCTGAATGAATAAGCTCTTCAAACATGAGCCTCTGCAGCCTTGACACAGGGTGGACAATCCTCAGCTCTTCATGAGGCATCCACATGTGTTGTAGGTGACGTTTACCTACGCTGAGAGACCATCAACATTTTGGTGAAAGAACATTCCTGGGGTCAGTTTTATAGATGGATTTTAAATGCCAACATAGATGTTATGTATTGCTAGTGTGCTCAGCTACAGGGAACTTTGGCCTGACAGAGCTTGGTCCTTGTTCAAATTTGCGATGTCACTCAACAAACACCATAGATAGTGGACATTGATGCCATTTCACCACATCCAGCTGAAGTTGGTCTCAGTATTTCAACACCATGCCTAGAGGACAAAAGATGGCTGTCCCCGAAAGGGCACCTCAAGTCGTACAACAAGAGTCCAGTCCTGAAGAAGAAGCAGCTAGAGCTGACAAAGAAAGCAGGCCACATATTTTGCCAACCACGTTTGTAAGTGAGGGTAGCGAAGGTAAGCAGAACAAATTTTTAAGAATGCATGAAATCTGTCTAAAAACCCCATGAACATCAAATGGTACCCAACTGACGTTAACTTAGTTCTTGATAGTAAGTGAGATGTTTAGTGAAGGATTCTCAATGCCAGACTTTGGATTATCACCGTTTATGACATGGTCGGTACAAATAGAGGGATGCAAGTGGATGCTGTCATAGTGTGTGTGTGTTAGTCTGAGGGAGGGTGTCTGCTCACTGTGGGGGTGTGTGAGTGAGGATGTCTATCTCACTGCAGGAGAATAAGATAAGAGATAAGATAAGATATTCCTTTATTAGTCCCACAGGAGGAAATTCCAAAATATACAGCAGCTGCAGGATACAAGAGAAATATAAGAAAGAAGCATTATACTAAAAAAGGTAATTACAAATCAAATACAGTAATGAAAAAACAGAAATAAAAATTCAAAAAAGTACAAAAAAGTATATACTATATAGTAAGTGGCATATTTACAGTCCTTATGTACATGTTTGTTGTTTAACAGATGGTTATGTACATGTTGTTATTTTACAGGTGGAGATTTGAGATATTATAATATAAATATGGTGGCTATGTACATGTTTGGTATTTTTGCAGTGAAACATTTTAGGTATCAGATATAAACATGGTTTATTGCACACTGGAGAGGTTTTTGTTATAAAGTCTGACAGCTGCAGGAAGGAAGGACATGTCACTTCCTCCCTGCAGGAAGTGACATGTCCTCCTGTCACTCACGGAGCTCCTTAGTGCAGTGAGTGTGTGTTGGAGGGGGTGGGAGTCTTTCTCCATCATGGAGGACAGCTTGGCTGTAGTCTTCCTCTCCACCACCTCCTCCACTGGTTCCAGAGGGCATCCCAGGACTGAGCTGGCCTTCTTTATCAGTTTATCCAGTCTCTTCCTGTCAGCTGCTGTGATGCTGCTCCCCCAGCAGACCACTCCATAGAAGACTGCAGAGGCCACAACAGAGTCATAGAAGGTCTTCAGGAGTTCCCCCTGCACCCCAAAAGACCTCAGCCTCCTCAGCAGATAGAGTCTGCTCTGTCCTCTTTTATAAAGTGCGGTGGTGTTATGAGTCCAGTCCAGTTTATTGTTTAGATGAACACCCAGGTACTTATAAGATGTCACCATCTCAATGTCCCTTCCCTGAATGTTCACTGGTGATGGGGGGGAGTGGGGGCGCCTGCGGAAGTCCACAACCAACTCCGTGGTCTTTTCAGAGTTGATGTGCAGGTGGTTCTGCTGGCACCAGTCCACAAAGTCCTGGATAAGTTCTCTGTACGACTGGTCGTCCCCATCTGTGATGAGGCTGACGATGGCAGAGTCATCAGAGAATTTCTGGAGGTGGCAGGTGGGTGACAGGTGGGAAAAGTCTGCAGTATAGAGGGTGAAGAGGAACGGCGCCAGCACCGTTGAACAGATGTCCAAAAATCCCACTCAGCTGGTCCGAGCAGGACCTGAGCAGTCTGGGACTGAGGCCGTCTGGTCCTGCAGCCTTCCTGGTCTTCATCCTCCTAAGCTGATTCCTCACCTGAAGAGGTGTGAGGGACAGGCAGGGGGACTGTGTGTCCTGGGGTGGGGCTGGATACTGGAGGGGGGGAGGTGAGGGGGGGCTGGGGGGGGAGCTGGTGATGGTCTCCTGGGTACTGTGGGGGGGGAGGACTTGGGCAGAGTGCTGGGAGAGCGATGGATGGGGGCTGCTGCAGGGCTGTCACAGCTGGGGGAGGGGCAGACACTTCCTCAAACCTACAGAAGTAGGTGTTCAGTTCATCTGCCCACCTCTGGTCCCCGGCTGTCTGGGAGTTGGACCCCTGGTGGCCCGAGATGGTTTTTAGGCCTTCCCAGACTCCCTTGGTGTTTTTCTCCTGCAGCTGTTCCTCCATCTTCTTCCTGTATCTGTCCTTCTCCTCCCTGATTTTCCTCCTCAGCTCCTTCTGGACAGTCTTTAGCTCCTCTCTGTTTCCTGACCTAAAGGCCCTCTTCTTCTTCTTTAAAAGAGCCTTAATGTCAGGAGTAATCCAGGGTTTGTTGTTAGAGAAATACCGTACTGTCCTGGTGGGTACGGTATTCTCCACACAGAAGTTTATATAGTCCGTGATGGTGTCTGTTAAACTGTCGATGTCCTCCTCATGAGAGTCACTGAATATTTCCCACACTGTAGTTTCAAAGCAGTCCCTCAGAGCCTCTTCAGCCTCATCAGACCACTTCTTCACCGTGCGGGACACAGCTGGTTGTCTGTTAAACAGGGGCTTGTAAACAGGCAGGAGATGAACCAGGTTGTGATCAGCTTTTCCCAGAGGGGGAAGGGGTGTGGAGTTATATGCCTCCTTGGTGTTGGCATAGAATAAGTCCAGTGTTTTATTGTCTCTGGTGGCACATGTGACATACTGGATGAATTTAGGCGGAGTGGAGGACAGAGAGGCATGGTTAAAGTCCCCAGAGATCAGTAAGAGAGCCTGAGGTCTCTGAGTCTGCAGTCTGTGGATCGCGGTGTTGATGACGTCACAGGCTGCATCGGCGTTAGCAGAGGGACTAACAGCCAACAGCTCAATGTCCGGACAGCAGTGCTGCTCTTTGACAGTGATGTGCCTGGAGTTACACCATCTATCGTTCACAAACACCGCCAGCCCCCCTCCTTTTCTCTTACCGCTCCTCTCTGTCCTGTCTGCCTGTATGAGGGAGAATCCATCCAGCTCTACGGTCGCGTCTCTGTGCGTTGTGCTCAGCCATGTCTCCGTATACAGCAGCATGCTGCACCGCCAGAACTCCTGCTGATACCGGGTCAACGCTGCCAGCTCGTCCATCTTATTGGGGAGAGATCTTACGTTCCCCATGATGATGGACGGGAGAGTCGGTCGATAGGCTCTCCTCCTTTCGTGGCGTCTAGTCCCAGCACGGCATCCCCGCATCCTCCTCCGTAACTCTCGGGGGATATCAGGTCGCTCCTCCGGTAGCACAGCTGTGTTACGCAGGGCCAACAGCTGATCCCTACTGTAAACAATGGGAGCCATTGCCGCTCACGGACCCACAGACGCGAGGAAAAGTTGCAGAAAAAAAGTGTTTAAAGTAGCACCAGATGATCCGTGCTCAGTGTCTCTGGTGCACTGAGGTTTCACACGCCGGCAAAAAGGTAAAAGAGAAAGGACGGACAATAAACATAGTAAGAAAGAGAAAACTCTGCAGAGTTCGCGGAGCTGCTGTAAGAGGCTGCCGTTCATTCAGCGCCCGAAGTAAAGTGTCACTTATGCTTGTGTTTGGCATGCTTCTATACATTCCAAACATGGCTTAGATACTGTGTTGGTATCTGCTCTCTAAATGGTCATGCTATATTAGATGTCTCTCCTGGGGTTCATCTGATTCATTGAAACGTGTATAATTTAGAGAAATGGATGCATGGATAGCAAACATAAAAGATATATTGATAGAATAAATCCATCAACCAAATGATGATATATGAATAGGTCCATGACCTAAAATTCATGCTATCAGTTCTGTGTGGCCTGACTTAGCTCAATGTGAATCAACAATTCCCTATTCATCAGCCAAAAACACCTGCCTCTGTGAAGACCAACTCCTGTTGTCCGAGTGGGAGTATTTGTCAGCTCTCCTCCTAATACCTGTGTCCTTTATCAGCATGTGCTAACAAACCAAACTATCCAGCTGGGCGTCGGTGGCACAGCTGGATACTGCGCTTGGTCAGTGATTTTGCAGGTTCGAGCCCAGCTCGGGGCGACACATGGCGATGTGTCCTTGAGCAAGACACTTAACTCCAAGTTGCTCTCACTTCTGTGTCAGTGGAGTGTAAATGAGCATGAAAGGGCGTGAATCCGTTAGTGACACTGATGGGTAACTAACATACAAACTCTGAACCATCAGTGAGTGAGTATGGGAGTGAATGGGTGTGAATGGGTAAGTGTGACCTGCGGTGTAAAGCAGCTTTGAGTAGTCAATGACTAGAAAAGTGCTATATAAGCTCAAGTCCATTTACCATTTTACCATTTACAAACATGTCCATCATTCCAATAAAAACAAGGTCCACACAACTGTTGATGCTGCAGAAATCAATTTTATTAATGATGATTAGAAACTATAGTTCAAGTCATTTCTGACAGAAAACAAATACAACACATTTAAGGCTGAAATAACCCAAACAGCAGTTTGGACATAATCAGTTTAAAGAATAAAGAAGTCTGGGATCACGGAGAGAAGTTTGGACTGAAATGGTTTAAAGATTAATGAAACTGAGATCAGGGAGAGAAGTTTTGACTGAAATGATCATCTTTAACAGAAGAAGACGGTCGTTGGTTTCCACGGGCTTCTGGTCTCTAAAGTTTCATTCAGGTTGTCAGCGATGAGTGAGTGATCAGCGCCTTCGGCGACGTTTCATTGGAACAAGAGTGGTTCCTCCCACACACACAGCTCTGGTGCACCTGCAGCTCTCCACTTGGATGTATTTCTGCTGGACGTTTGAGCCATCTGCACATTTGAGCTCCACGCTCCTCTCACTGGTAGAGGCCTCTTGGCAGCACTGACACTCGTGCATCATCGTGCTAACCAGAACAGAATACCTGCACACACAAACAAGACATCACTGGTGACTTGACTCATGTTAACAGGATTGAATGGCCCTAACCCCCTTTCTTCTGAAACATGAGCACACTCAGTCCCATCACCATGATTCTCTGAGACGACTATGGTGGTCCGGGTCAAAGTGGATGAGACCTCTAATGAAAGCGTGAGCTTGTAGAGATGCTAGATTGTCAATCAGAGGGTCAAAGGGTCGCTGAACACTCTTAACTCCAGCTGTGCCCCCTGCTGTCAGTGGTCTGTTAATGGGTGTGATAGCATGCGTTAGCTAACATGGGACTTAACCCTTTAGGCACCAGAGTTTTTCTTGAAAGTATGCAACTTTGCAATCAAGATTTGATCAGGCTGTGGTTTGGAAGTGGTTAGAGATAAAGGCAGACTGTCAATGAGAAAAATCTTCAGCATGACCTAAAATTTGGGATGGAAGTAAATACACTCATCTGTTTGTTTCATTCATTCATTTGTGATTAGGCTGCAGAATTCACCATCCAAAAAATGAGACAGGAAATCATTGGGCTCAACATTTGTCAGATCCCTGTCTCCACAATATCCGACAGGCTCATCAAAATGTCTGACCCACTTGTGATACTCTTCCTCATCTCTCAAGTAAACCTCGCCACCACCATCACTGATGGTGGGGTTTACGAGGCAAGCATGAACGCCTCACTGCTATTGGCTGTGCGTTTTATCCCGCAGCGGCTTCTCTCACGTCTGTCGGCTCCGTATTTTTTGTAATCCACCTACCACCGTCATTATTCGTGTGTTTTGAGCTCCCCTGCTTCCCAAACCACGTCCCTTCCTCGGCACTCTGCGATTACTTCCACCCTAGGCACAGTGAGGCAAAGCATCGGCTTCGGTATGTGCTGCTTTGGGACTGTAATGGCGCGCAGACCCGCTGTCGCTGCGCGTAGTGGTGCCGCTAGACGACTGAACGTCCGAGGGTGAATATTCCTTCAGCTGGTACTTAATGAAGTACTTTGTCAACAGTGAACAGACCTCTTGGCATCGTGAGTATTCTAAGTCGCTCTCTTTTCTTCTCTCTCTGTTCTGCTCTATAACTGCTACAGCCACTTCCGCGTCTCCTCGATCTGGGGTCTGTTTTTTCAACCAATACATACGCTGAAACTTTGAATAGAAACAAGTCCACAGATGCTTTTTGGATTAAAGCTACAAATGTCTGCCATCTCTTGGTGAAAGTGGTAACAACATTCAGCACCATATTTGCAGTTATGGCCTGTTTTATTCAGCAATGTTACTTGTCGCAATTTTGCAACTTTGGCACTGAAATAGTTAAAAGCCCCTTGAGTCATCAGAAGACTAAAAAACAGTACAAGCTCTGCTGAGGGAGTCCATAGACATGGAGAGTTAGATGAGTCGGTCAGTGGACTCTTTGGCCCTTATTCAATCTGCACAGTACCTGCTCAGTTCACTAATGTGGGCTGCAGTCAGATTTACAAAAACCTGCAGTGTGCTAAAAATACCAGCATGTTAGACTACTTCAGGAAAAATGAGCAGTACAGACCAGTCTGCCCCATGAACTATTTCCCACAATGCAAAGCACCAACAGGTTGAAATGGCAGAAGGCCAGCATTGGCCATATTAGCATTAGCATTGATTCTGTTACATTTATAAAACCAAGTGAATCAAAGTCTGTAGATTTACATTTTTGAGTCATTGCATGGGTGATACACAGTTCTCATGTGTGTTTAGAAAACAAATAAACAAATACATTGTGCACTCTTTAGACTTTTTTAGACTCTATTAGTATTAAAAATAACAATGTGGCCCCTCAGTAACCAGAGTTTTTCATCCCTGTCCTGCATGATGAAACATGTTCGACAATGTTCAGGCCAATTTAGGGTAAATCCCTGTTTTTGCTGAGTTAACAGTCTTTTTAAAGTCCTGCTGTACTTCAATTTGGTGATTTTAATGTTGGTAAACTTATGTAAGCACTGGCAGCCCGACGGACTGGCCTGGGCTCTGCTGATCCTTTCAAACAGATGCAAATAAAACAAGTTTTCATTTTCTTATCGGACTGGATAACCATATTTCCTTCACTCAGTTACGTGCACTCATATAAACGTGCGGCTGGTGGATATTTTAATCCGCCTGCCAACTTGGCATGTGAGACAAAGGTTAATTTCAGACTCTGCACAGAAAGGCTACGTTCACACTGCAGTCAAAAGTGACCTGGATTTGATTTTTTTGCTCAAATGTGACCTGCATCTGCTTTGTTTCTGACAGTGTGAACAGCACAAGTCAATGAAGTCAGTGAATCTGACATTTTTGAATCAGATTCAGACCACTTTCAAATGTGGTGCTGAATCAGATACATATCTGATTTTCTTGAATGTGACTGCGGTCTGAACAGCCAGGTCGCATTCAATGCGACTTTGACGTCATTCTAGAGCAGGGGTCGGCAAGTTACCTCGGGCCAAATTTTTTCAAAGTCACTTCATAGCCAGAACAAAATCAGAGGTTAATATATAGACATGATTATTAAAAAGTTTCTACCATTTTTTCTTAAAGTAAAGATTTTTAGTTGATTTTCCCTCCACAAGCTTTCAACAATGCATAAAGGGAGGAGTGACGAGAGAAAGTGAGAGAGCGCTGGAGCGATCGACTGGTGTCTCCATTAAACGCACAATAAACAATAAATGTGAATGAATCATACGTCTCTACACTGTTTGTATTATGATATGATAAACTTAGTTTATTAACACTGCACCAACATTTTTAATGAATTCAGGCTAAAATAACAGTTTACGGGACACAGGTGATCCATTGCTGACCATCTCATCCGTGTGCATTTTCACGCTACTGTATGTTTATACGAGACAGCGTCAGTCAGTGAACAGTCTGCTCCTGTCTGATCTGCTCTCAGATAAACAACATCAGAACAGATGCTAAAATTAAGTTTTCACCTCTTTGTTCACCTGTTCAGCGTGCTATGGCTCTGAGCTGTTTTTCTCTCCATTAGTAATCTCCCATTGGCAGGGGTCGACGGGAAAGAGCGTCCACTTTTAGGTTCATAAGAAATAAAATTTACCTATAATTACTTTAATAAGAGCTCACTCAAGGTGAGCTGCTGTATTATCCGGTTCTGCGTTATGAGAACAAACTTCTCCAGCATTGTGAAGCACATTTTTGGTCTCTCTTTGTTTGTTGCATCACACCGTTTTGTGCGTGATGTCACTAGTACTCAACTGAGCATGCCTGTCATTTCTGAAGCGTGAGCTGTTCAGATTGCAGTCTGCAGACAGGCCACATTTAAAGGCGTAATCTGAACAGCCAAACAAAAAAATTGGATTTGAGCAATAAATCAGAATTGAGCATTAAGGGCTGCATTGTGAACGTAGCCAAAGTGGCTCCTGCTCCCTGGCAACATTAAGCACCGGCGCCCTGAACCTACTGAGAACAGCGTCCCCTGAGGACACAAGCCCATAACTTCACGCTGACAGAGAATGTCCTCGTACATTTCCTCAAGCTCCATCCTGCCTAATAACTTAAACTGTACTATGTTTGGATATACAAACAGAGAGCTGGTACCTCAGGAACCAGACATTCTGAAGGTCTTATGAGCACTTACATAGACGTGCTTCCACAGTGTCCGTCGCAGTATGTCATGTTGACCGGCATCGGGCTCTTGCACTGGTTGACTTCAATGACCTCCATCTTACTGAGGACTTTACAGACGCTGCGAATTTCACCTGAATAAAAAAAAACAGAAGATCCTGGTTTCACAGAAGAACAATCTCAGGGCATCTTTCATGGCCTGATGAAGGGATTATGGAGCTGGGAACAGGCAGGAAGTAATCTGTGAGAAACCCTTGACTCTACAGCGTGTGACCTTTACTTTCACCTTTGTGAGTCGAGTCAGCGGCGCTTGAGCCTGACAGAGAAACTAAGGGGGACCCAGTCCATGTTAGGAGGAAGGAAAACTAGAGTGTTTTGGGGATTAATGTCAAAGGGAACAGCAGTTTGGTTCATTCAACTCTGATGAGTTACAGGTAGCCAGAGAGATGGACTCTTGGCTGTCAGCAGACACCTACTTCTAGAAACGTGTTTCAGAAAATTATGTCGGGAAATATTTAAAAGAAACATAAACCAGTTCTTGAGGAAGGGAGAAAAAAAAGCAAGGACTGCTTCAAAATTATTATTATTGTTATTTCATTGAAATAATGTTAATGAAAATAATCATAGAAAATAAATGTGATGATGAATATTGTTTTTATTCTTATGAATATACATATATAAATGGAAGTGACTGTAATAATTAATATAACATTATCTTTTATTCTTTTGAATAGACTTGTATGAATTATAAGAATACATTTAAAGGTCCCATATTATGCAAAAAAACCCCACTTTTTTAAGGCTTTTGAACACATTTTTGTGGTATTTGGCCTTCCTCCCAGCCCACAAAATGTGATAGTAGACAACAAAACCTGTATCTAGCGGGCTGCATGAATGTAAACTCATGGTATTCAGTGAGCTGTTGAGTCTGTGGATATACTGTTACGTAAAAGTATATTTTTTATTTGCATACCTGACCTGATTGGTCTACCTTTGGAGGACCAAAGGGCCAGTTGATTAATTTCACTTTTGAAGGGAATGAGCAGCTACAGTCGGCTAAAACCTGTATGTGTGTGTCAGTCACTTCACGTCAAACTGCTTCTTCAACTTCAGTCAGTTCAACACAGGACTGGGAACTAGACTTTTCCTGAATCCAGGCTCAGTACCAAAAATCTGTCGCCAAACCTGATAATGGAAATGTGAGTATTTTAATGCTGTGTAGAATATATTTTACTTATTGCTACGAGCTAATGCTAACAGCAGGGTGAAGTGAACTAGAGGTAACTGCACAACATGTTCATCAATGTTCACGTTACTTGTTGAAAGTCTGAAGGATAAACTTCAATGTATGAGCATTCTTACATTAGTCAATAGAAGTTTAACAGTTGCCTGAATATAATCAGTCCCACTGCGGTGACTAGGCCGAGGTAAGCATGTTGTGCATTAGCCTGTGATGTTTGGGGAAACCGGATCACTGTTATCTGTTAAACTGCTTCAATTTGTGTTTCGTGTGTGTTCAGGGAGAGAAGTTTAACAGTTGGCTGAGTATAATCAGTCCTTAATCTACCCCAGGTCCCTCTGTTTGTGCTAACGTTAGCCCAGAAGGTGGGCTAAGTTGTGGCTATCCCTCTGCGGTTAGCATGTTGTGTGTTAGCCTGTGATGTTTGGGGGAAAAGAGCTTTGCTGTTGTAACCGTGTGTGCGGTAACCGGTGTGGTACAGGTCTGGTACTTACACCGGCATGAATTAAGGGTTTGTATGTGTTCATGACTGTAAGTGGCGCTCTGCTTCACTCGAGTTATGCTGCTCTATCGTGAATTGCCGTACTAACGCTGCTGCTTAATTACGACGCAGCTGCGTCAGGAAAGTTTACTTGAGGCGGCGGGCAATCATTCCAGTCAGACCATCGTCAGGAGCACACAGCCCGTTGGTATGTAGCCAATGCTTAATTTTAACAGAAGCCTGTTTGCCTGTTTAAATCGTTCATAAGTCAATGTTGTGCCTCATTGTGTGTGTGTTAAACACGACTACCAGTGTTGATCATGGATGACCGATCGTGTGTTGCGGGCGCTTGGCAACGCGGACGCTGTGTAGCATTATGCTATCGATGTTAGCCCTAAGGGTGTAACGCCAGCTGGTTAGAGATCAATGTGTTGCAGTCTGTGATGGGGCTAAGCGGTGATTTGATTGATAATCCGTTGCATAGCGTTGCATTGTGCTTGTGTTATATTATATGCTTCCTCTTTCTCCACAAATACGGTGGATGGTGGAGCTCCGCTCTGCGCTTGCTCCCTTTATGCTAAGCATTCTGGGTAATGTAGTCAATATAATTATTCTGAGCCAGCATTAATATGATTATGAATGATGGTACAGGCTTGCTTCTGTTTGTCATTATTTTGGTAAATTTATTGAAAGAATATATTGTAATTGGTTTTCTATTTTATTGTGTTTCAGGTTTATGACCTGTGGTTATTGAATCAAATAAAAACAAAGCAATAACAAACACGAGTTATAAAAGTGTGCTTCCTGGTAAGCCTGTTCGGAGGGCTGAGTGAAGAAAATCCGAACAGTCATAAACCACGGCTTTTCCTACAAAGAAAGGTAAGCCAAATAACCTTGGAGAAAGGATAACCCAAAGACCAAAATAATTATAATAGTCATCAGGAGGCTGTTTACCTTCCAATAGAAGCCAGCAGCCCACCTATAAAGCTGTCTGCACATCTACTAATTTTCTAGCTGAAGGATAGAGAAGCAAAAGTCAAAAGAGGACAGAGTCCACGAGTAAAGGACTACTTGAGCCCAGTTGGCAGTAAAAGCTTGTACATTCAATTAACACTAGAAGAGAAAGCAAGATGGCAACAACAGAGGAGGAGCTGGAGAGGCTCAAGCAGAAGCGTTCAGCAGCCCAGACAGCGTTCACTAAAAGAGCCAACCACCTAACCTCCAGAGTGAACGTACTAGGGGAAAGTGAAATGAGAAGTGAGTGGAGGAACTTTAAAGTGGATCACTCCAGAGTCAGAGATACAGGGTTTGATTATGCCATGGCCCTGAGGGAAGGAGATGATGAAGCAAAAAAGAAGGCGGAGAGCAGTGACGAGAAAACTGCGGAGTGCGACCGTAAATTTGATGAAGCTGAACAGATTATTCTGACGAGCTTCTGGACCAGGTTCGCTGAGGAGGAAATTACCACCCTTACTAAAGAGGCTGAATCAGCCATTGACCAGGCTGAGGCAACGGACCACCAGCAGATGACTAGGAGGCAGCGTGAACTGATGAATAGAAACCTAGAACGAGAGGTTTATGAACTTGAAAAAGGAGTGAATGAGTGGAAAGACCTGATCCCCAGGTCCAAAGCAACAGAGTCAAGAGACCGTACTAGGAAGTTAAAGAAACGGCGTGAGAAACTGTGGGATGAGTGGGCATGGCAAGGCAGTGCTCTAGGTTGGGACCAGTCTGATGATGAAGAGGAGCTACAAAAGGACAAAATTGTGAAGCAGGTGGAGCCAGATGTTGCGGTACAGCAAAATCAGGACAGAGAACTTAATGACATCGGTGAGCAAGCTGCAGCTGTTAGTTCTCAAACTGACACTGATCTGATTCACCCTGTTGATTTTATCCCCCTTCCAGGCAGCGTCCAGCCTAGCTTGCCCAGTGTGCCCCTCAATATTGGTGGTGTACCTCCAAGTGTAGCGAGTATGCCACATGGTGCTATGAACATGCTGCAAGGTGGTTCCGGCTCGTACCCCATGGCTTACAACCTCAGGCCCCAGATCAGTCTAGAACGAGCACGTCTGCCCATGTTTTCTGGTAATATGAGAGATTACTACCGCTGGAAAGCCGAATGGGAGGACCTGCAACAACTAGGAAACCCTCATGGATTGGAAAATGTGAGGAAATTCCATCTTTTAGGCAGCTTGGATGAGAAAGTCAAGAGGGACCTTGTATTGTCCAGCTGTGGTTCTGCTAACGACGTGTTCAGGCTCCTGGATAACAAGTATGGAAACAAGGCTAAAATAGTGCTGCTGATTGCAAAAGAAGTGCAAGGACTCTCCCCTGTCAAAGGGAACCACCCTAGAAAGACAATCGAACTGATTCAGGCTGTGGAGAGAGCTCTTCGTGACCTCCAAGTCCTAGGGGAGGAAGATGCTGTAAAGAATCGAGTGGTGGTGCAGTCGATTGAAAGTAAACTACCTGACTCCCTGAAAGAAAAATGGTTAACACACAGAAATGACCCTGGAAGCAGTTTTTCGCCACACAACCACTTTGATTGTCTACTGCGCTACCTGAAGAAACAAGAGGACATTCTCGAGGAGCTTGACCAGCTACAGCCTAGCCCAGCGGACGATACTGAGAGGTCAGCCAACAAGAGAAAGGAAAAGAAGGCATTCACCAAAGCCGCGTCGGGAAACCCTCTAAGGGGCTCTCAGCAAAGCTCATGCATTGCGTGTGGAAACAACGAGCATGGGGGTAGACTGTTTGCCTGCAAGGTCTTCAGGAAGCTTAATCTGACAGCCAAGAAGGCTCAGCTCAGGAGAGCAGGAGCCTGTTTTAAATGCTTGTGCCTCCATGATGAAAACGGCTGTTGCACCCAAAAGTATCTCTGCTCTAAAGATGACTGTCAGAAAGAAGGGTTTTCAGACCACAATTACTTGCTCTGTCCGAAGCCACAGACCAAGAAGAATGAAAAACAGATGGGAGAGCAGAGCGACAGAAAAATGGGAAGAAGGGGACTTGGACTGACTGATAAACAAGAGGAGCTCCTTGCTAAACTTTCTCCAGAGCTGAAAGCGGAGTTCAAGGAAGCCTTTTCAAACAAGATCTCGACGAGAGTATGCACCAGCACTGGTTGTGAGCCAAAAGAGTGCCCTGTCATAATGATGCTACTTAGTGTGATGACAAACTCAGGCCATCTAGTCGGTACACTAATCGACCTCGCTTCAGATACTAATTATATCTCCAATGAAGCTGCAGAGCGTCTCAAGCTGAATGGCGAGAACATTAGGTTGATCGTCCAAGGAGTTGGGGGGATGGAGAAGACAGTTGCTACCAAGAGGTATACCCTGAGGTTAAGGGTAAAAACTCCCAAAGGAACAGTAACGGAGCATAAACTCCTTTGTTACGGCTTGGAAAACATTGCAAAGGTGAACCAGGCAGTCACGCCATGGCAACTCCAGAAGTTCTTCCCAAACGTTGCCCTTAAAGACTTGGTCCGCCCCAAAAAGATTGACCTGTTGATTAGCCACAGGCAAGGTCGACTAGTCCCACAGCCAACCAAAGTGGTGGGAGACCTCGTCCTCTGGGATGGCCCCCTGGGAACGACAGTAGGTGGTACTCATCCTGACCTCTTTGAATTGGTAGACCTAGTAGTACACCGTTCTGAAATTCACTTTACAAGGTCAATGAGAACAGCTTCGAGGGTATACAGGGAAATTCTTGTGGATCCAGCAGAACCTAGCGAAGCATCGGGGGATAGAGAAACAATCCTCCGAAATACCTCAGCTACCAACAAAGAAGTCTTTGAATGGTTTAAGTGGGACAGTGTTGGCGCTGCCTGTGATCCTCAATGTGGTGGTTGCAAATGCGGCAGGTGTCCCCCTGGAGGAAAAGAAATGACCCTTGGAGAAGAAAAAGACTTGGAGAAGATTAAAAAATGCCTCACCTATGTGAAAGCTGACAAGCACAGCGAATCTCCTCACTGGGACACAGCTTACCCATGGAGAGTAGATCCCTCAACGTTGCCAGACAACCGACGTGCAGTGGAATCAACCTTTCGTAACACTGAGAAATGCCTCGAGAAGGAACCGGAATGGAAGGCTGCATACAGAGAGCAAATCCATGATATGGTGTCAAGAGGAGCTGCCGTTAAACTCGCCAAAGAGGAACTCGACAGCTGGAAGGGACCGAAGTGGTACATCAGTCATTTAGTTGCTCCAAATCCTCACTCAACCACTACCCCTGTGAGGATTGTTTGGAACAGTAGCCAAGAATTCATGGGGCTAAGTTTAAATGACTTACTACACAAGGGTCCAGATGTCCTAAATCAGATCAGAGGCGTCCTTCTGAGATTCAGGAGTGAGTTGTACGCCGCCCTTGGTGATGTGAAGAAAATGTACAACTCTGTCTGGCTAGAAGACAGAGAGGTACATCTCCATCGATTTCTTTGGAGAGACAACCCAGACGATGAAATCGAAGTCTTCGCTGTTGTCAGGGTCAACATCGGCGATAAACCTGCTGGATGTATTGCTCAGGTGGCCATGAGAGAAACAGCTAACCTGCCCCAGTTTGCAGTCATGGTCGAAGAACGCCAGGTTTTGGTAGAAGATAGTTATGTAGATGACATCTTGACATCCCACAATGACCTTAAGATGCTGGAGAAGATCACCGAAGGGGTGGAAAGGATCTTAAAGGATGGAGGCTTCTCCCTTAAACCGTGGGTCTTATCAGGTCAAAGTGGGAGGTATGCAGCCACAGCTGATGCCAGCGTTAGTAAAACAATGGTTCGTGTGCCCAAAACTTTAGTGTTGCCCAACCAGATGCGGGACGAGGAAAGCAAAGCACTCGGAGTCGGCTATGAACCAGAGACTGACAAACTTCGCGTAATGACATCTATAAATTTCTCAAAGAAGAGAGGAAAGATGAGGACAGGACTCGACTTGCGCGAAGAGGAAGTCAGAAGTAAAACTCCAAACCCACTGACCCGTAGAATACTGCTAAGCCAGATTGCTGGATTCTACGACCCCATTGGTCTTGCCACACCCGCAAAGCAGAAAGGGGTGATGCTTGTGAGAGATTCTTACCAAGAGGCGAGTATAAACAATCCCCTTAAAGACACTTGGGATGACCCACTCTCACCAAACTCCGGGAAGCTTCCATAAGACTCTTTGAAGAGTATGTGAGACTTGCCCAGATCAGATTTGAAAGAAGCCTCACACCAACAGGAGCCACAGGCCGGCCGCTGGGAGTCACATTTTCAGATGGGAGTGAGGCCTCCTACGGAGCTGTGTTTTATCTCCGTTGGGAAACGAAGGATGGGGTCGTTGTGAGGTTGGTTGAGTCAAAAGCAAAGCTCACCCCTCTCAACCAAAAAGGAGATGTGATTAAGGCAGAGTTATGTGGTGCTGTCTTTGCGACCCGTCTGAAAAGATACTTCGAGAAGCACTGTCGCATCGAAGTCGCACGCTGGGTTCACTTCGTGGATAGCCAAACAATCCTGGGAGCAATTCACAAGGACAGTTATGGTTTCCAAACCTTCTTTGCCAATCGCATCGGAGAGATCCAGAAGGCTGGACCAGTAGAAGACTGGAGGTGGGTTGAGGGCAACCTCAACATATCGGACATCATCACAAGGGGAGCAACTCCTGAGGAGCTTGATGACAGGTCAGAGTGGCAGCAAGGCCCAGATTTCCTCAGGTGGCCAGAAGCTGAGTGGCCTGTGAAATTAGCTAGTGAGATAGTGACCAGTGTTGCTGATGACGTTAAAAGGTTACAGAGAAAGGCGTTCTCAGCTGTAGTCACCAGGTCTCAAGCAGGAAATGCTGATGACAGTGCAGACTTGGGAGACTCTGCACTGCAACCACCAAAAAACCAGGATCCATCTCCAGCAGAAAAGAGGCCAAAGAGGACACCCTGGGGTGTGGCTCTAGTGCGCCTTGTCAAGCCTGAACGATTCAGCAGCTTGTCTAAACTGTGTGGAACAGTCGCCTGGGTGCGAAGAGCTGCAGAATTCTGGCTTAATGCAAACTGCCAAGCATCAAGCTCAGCAAAGTGGAAGGTGAGAGGCCCCAAGCTGTTAGCGGAAGAGAGAAAAGCAGCGTTCCAAGATTTAGCAATTGCAGCCCAAACTGGCGTGAACTTCCAAGACACAACCTTGAACCGCCTTGTGGTGATCAAAGACGACAAGAATGGACTCTTACTTTGTGGTGGTAGAGTCCAATCTTGGAATGGAGACGGAACAGCTGTACCACTGATCCCGTTCCAGTCTTGGCTCGGAACATTGCTTGCTAGGGAAGCCCATGAGACAAATCATGAAGGTGTTGCTGCCACACTGCTGCACACCAGAAGAAAGGCCTGGGTGGTGCAAGGTCGAAGGACGGTCAAGAAGGTGATCAACGACTGCATCACTTGCAAGAAGCAAAGAGCCCAGCTGTGCCAGCAAGTGATGAGCACCCTTCCTCAGGAGTGTACCAGCAGAGCGAACCCATTTGAATACACTACACTGGATCTTTTTGGCCCCTTTGAAGTGAGGGATTCTGTCAAGAAAAGAACAAAGAAAAAGGTCTGGGGAGTCGTGTATTGCTGCATGGCTTCCAGAGCAGTCCACGCTGACCTGGTCGATGACCAATCCTCTGAGAGCTTCCTTCAGGCCTACTCCCGATTCACTGCTCTGAGGGGGCATCCCAAAAAGTTATGGTCAGATAGAGGCACAAACTTCTTGGGCGCTAGGCCCGCTCTGAGAGAGCTTCACAGGCATCTGGCTTGTTTGCAGAAGGCATCAGTTGAGGACAAGGCTGCCAGAAATGGCACAGAGTGGCAATGGGATTTTCATCCTGCAGACTCGCCACACAGGAATGGAGCGGCAGAGGCAGCTGTTAAACTCATTAAAAGAGCTCTCAACAGTCTCTGTGGAATAACTGGCAGCTATACCTGGGGGGAGTTCCAGACCCTTCTCTACTCTGCAGCCAATTTAACAAACGAGCGACCTATCGATGCAAGGGCGCAAGAGCAAGAGGACACAGTGGAGTACTTGACCCCCAACTCCCTTATCCTGGGATGCACCGGACAGAGGGGGGACATGCACGGGATCGATATGGAAACCCGCCCTTGGCGCAGGCTAAGAGCTGTCCAGGCTGGAGTCGACAAGTTCTGGGCGAAATGGAGCGAATTGGCAGGACCAACGTTGTTCATCCGACACAAGTGGCACAGAACAGAAAGAAATGTCAAGGTTGGAGACATAGTCTGGATTGCCGACCAGAATGCCCTGAGAGGACAGTTCCAGCTCGGCCGGGTCATCAAAACATATCCAGATGAGAAGGGGATTGTCCGGGATGTGGACATAACAACCTGCATGGGCCTCCCTGTGCCCATGGTTTCCAGAGCCCGACGAAAGGATTCTGGCATGCCCGCGACCATCGTCATTCGCAGGGATGTGCGGAGGTTGGTGATTTTGATTCCTGCTGAAGACCGACAGGAGGTAAGATAAGTCCTTGCCATGGGCACCCAGAGACTGTGACTTACTCTGTTTTCAATTTAGTTAGTGGGTAACCCTGGAAGGGAACTGAGTGCTTTAAGGGCAAACCTACACTCAGTAGGAGGAACGGTGGTGGTACCTACCTCCTTAGTTAGCCTTGTACTCGTGATCTCAAAAAAAAAAAAAAAAAAATAGACTATGGACAATGAAAAGACAATGAAAGGACAATTTTGTTCGAGATATCTTAGTTTCCATTGTTGCCAACAAAGGCTGGACTTTAGGTTTACAATTCCTAATAAGAGACTCAAGTGACTGTTGGGTTTATTGTGCCCTCCTTGGATCGTCGATCAGTCGGCCAAGTGGGAGGTGTTCAGACTTTTAGTTCACAAAGTAAAAAATTACTGGGGTTTAATGGGTCTAAAACATTTGATTTATATTAATTACAATGGGAATTGGTTGTTTCTTTAAGTTCAATTAAATATTCAGATATTTCTGTTTGTCTGTGGATGGGTGTAGCGTTAATTACGACGCAGCTGCGTCAGGAAAGTTTATTTGAGGTGGCAGGCAATCATTCCAGTCAGACCATCGTCAGGAGCACACAGCCCGTTGGTATGTAGCCAATGCTTAATTTTAACAGAAGCCTGTTTGCCTGTTTAAATCGTTCATAAGTCAATGTTGTGCCTCATTGTGTGTGTGTTAAACGCGACTACCAGTGTTGATCATGGATGACCGATCGTGTGTTGCGGGCGCTTGGCAACGCGGACGCTGTGTAGCATTATGCTATCGATGTTAGCCCTAAGGGTGTAACGCCAGCTGGTTAGAGATCAGTGTGTTGCAGTCTGTGATGGGGCTAAGCGGTGATTTGATTGATAATCCGTTGCATAGCGTTGCATTGTGCTTGTGTTATATTATATGCTTCCTCTTTCTCCACAAATACGGTGGACGGTGGAGCTCCGCTCTGTGCATGCTCCCTTTATGCTAAGCATTCTGGGTAATGTAGTCAATATAATTATTCTGAGCCAGCATTAATATGATTATGAATGATGGTACAGGCTTGCTTCTGTTTGTCATTATTTTGGTAAATTTATTGAAAGAGTATATTGTAATTGGTTTTCTATTTTATTGTGTTTCAGGTTTATGACCTGTGGTTATTGAATCAAATAAAAACAAAGCAATAACAAACACGAGTTATAAAAGTGTGCTTCCTGGTAAGCCTGTTCGGAGGGCTGGGTGAAGAAAATCCGAACAGGCGGTATGCACCTAAAAAGCGATCCGCCAATCAAACAGAAGAAGAAGAAAAAAGAGTACAGTAGGTGGCAGTGTGAACCTAAAAGTTTTGCGACCCGCCAATCAAACAGAAGATGAAGAAGAAGAAGAAGAAGAATTTAAACTGCAGAAATGGAGCAAAATATGGGAGTAGTAGAAGGCCTGAAACACCTTTGGTACAGTAGGTGTCGGTATGCACCTTGAAAGTGATCTGCCAATCAAACAGAAGAAGAAGAAGAAGAAGAAGAAGAATATAGGAGTAGTAGAAGGCCTGAAAGTCCTTCGTTAAGTAGGTGGTGGTATGCACCTAAAAAGCGATCTGCCAATCAAACAGAAGAAGAAGAAGAAGATTTAAGCCAAAGGGCTGAATCTGCTTCTTGGATATTCCCACACCTGGTGTGGGAAAGGAGTGATGTATCTTAATATTTTGCAGTATCAGAAGGCCTGAAAGTCCTAACAGAAGAAGAAGAAGAAGAAGAAGAAGAAGAAAACCTTCAATAATAATAATTGTTATTCATATGAATAGTAATATCAATTAAAATATAATAATAAAAATAATAACATTAATAATAATAAATTAATGAAAATGATAACTGTAGCAATAATATATTTATTTTCATTTATATGAATTTAGGCATATTTATGAAAATGAAAAATAAAAAATAGATGTCATAGGAATAACTGTTTTTTATTTTTATTTTTATGTTATGAATATAAATATATTAATGAAAATGATAATAAATAATAAATGTAATAGTAATAATTATTTGTATTCTTATGAATATAAGTAAATAAATGAAAATGATAATTATAATAATAATTTTAATAATAATCATATATTTTTATCTTATGAATTTAGAATATTACTGACAATGACAATCCATAATAATAGATGTACAAATGATGATGTTTGCGTTCACATTTATCAAGTGACACGTCATTTGAATGTTTGACTCTTACATGTCTGGCAGCACCCCTTAGCATCAGTGGTCTCTGTCCCCTGTGAAAGAGGACAGTAATGAATTATTAGTGTTCACTGGCTCAGCTCATATGTTCATGATTTTGTTCATATTTTCATAAATGCTCTTGTTTGCTTTGAGCTCAGTTGGCTTACTGGCTTGCAGTCCAGAGGGTTGAAATAGGGACAAGCGGTGGTGATCTTTTTGGTCATGATTTGTCCGGCTTTGTTCTCACATACATACTCCACACAGGGATCATCAGAAAGGGAAAGCTTTTCCCCAACCTGTTTGAACAGAGGAAACAGGATTAACCAATGGACTTCTTCTATTTGACGTACAGTACTTAGTTACTGTCACATGACCTTCAGAGATGAAGAATAACACTAATACAGGGTTAAGATGAAACTGCTGGTGTATATAAAATTATTAAACACTGACGGAAGAGAAGAAGAAGAAGAATTACTCATTATGACCACCTGCAGACGTGCCTTTTATGACATTGCTCTGCTCTGTGGCTGGCCAAAGTATAAGTCAATAGACCATAATGCATTTAGCGTAATTAGATCACAGTTACAGAAATGAATCAGTCAACACAAATGTCTCCGACCCTGACAAAAGAGTCGTGTCACCATAAAAACACTCACATGAGTGCAGGCTGGGGTGAAACAGCCAGGGACCTTAGAGCAGGCCACGGCCTCGCTAAACTTTGATTGTAATCAGGTTTAATGTGCTGATCAGGCATGTAGCCAGGGAGAGTCCAGGATGTCTGAGGTGGGGCTGTATGGACATGTCAGCTGCTGCAGACAGAAGAAAACATGCTTCTCATGTGTCCTCCGCCTGCTGCACTGATCACTTGTTCTATAGGGAGGCTCTGCATGCTACACCAAGAGGAACCACTGCCTGACCGGGTAGACCGGGGATTTCTGCAGAGATTATGGCCGTCGTCTTCTTTGGATACTCTGGTAAACAGGTCGTAAAAGCTAAGACCTCAACAGGAACTGGAGGACATGAGAAATCTGAGTTACCTGACTCATGTCATAAAACCCTGTGAAACATCAGCATGACTAAAATCCCCTCAGGATGTTAGAGGACCAGAGGTCACCTGCAGCTTCTGGAAGAGCCTCTGCAGTCTGCAGCTCTCATCATCAGAGTCTCCTGCTGTCATCAACATCAGACTGTAGGCGCAGAGTCACAGTTTATCAAACTAGCAGAGAAACAGGAGCTGAGTGAGAGTCTATCTCCACAGAAGTGTTCAGATTATACCGACTGTTGACTGGATAAAGGCTCAGCCGTGGGTTAGGACACAGACTGAGGAGGTAAACCCAGAATAACTCTCTTCATCAGCATCACTGAGACATTTGAACATTTAAAGAATCTTTATTTGGGATAAAGTGATATCACTGTGCTGGGCATCACAAAGCTGAGGCTGTGTGCTGAAAAGTCCCTTGATGATGAAAGTCAGTTGGTGTGATGATGTTGAACACAGCATAAGACCACCTCAGTCTGAAACTCCACGAATAAGGAGGAGCTCTCGGCCCCACCTCCACGGTGATATCACCCCAGCTCCATGCCGTTTCTTTTCGCAGAAGTCGATCTGATCCGTCACTATGGCTAAAGTTTGTTTTATAGTGCTGTGAAAAAGTATTTGCTCCCTTCCCGATTTCTTTTTTTTTTGCATATTTGTCACACTTAAATGTTTCAGATCATCACACAAATTTTAGTATTGGACAGAGATAACCTGAGTAAATACAAAATGCAGGTTTTAAATGATGATTTTATTTATGAAGGGAAAAAAGCTCTCCAAACCTGTATGACTCTATGTGAAAAAGTAATTGCCCCCCCTTGTTAAATCATGAGTTAACTGTGGTTAACCAAATATTTTTTGGAAAGCTGAGTTCAATTTCACTGACCACACGCAGACCTGATTACTGCAGACCTGTTGAATTAAGAAATCACTTAAATAGAACCTGTCTGACAGTGAAGTAGGCTGCAAGATCTCGAACAGAAACACATCATGCCACGATCCAAAGAAATTCAAGAACAAATGAGAAACTAAGTGATTGAAATCTATCAGTCTATTACAAAGCCATTTCTAAGCCTTCAGGACTCCAGTGAACCACGGTCAGAGCCATTATCCACAAATGGAGAAAACTGGGAACAGTGGTGAACCGTCCCAGTTTTCTCCATTTGGAGTGGTCGGCCTACCAAAATTAAACCAAGAGCACAACGACGACTCATCCAGGAGGTCAAAAAGAACCCAGAACAACATCTAAAGAACTGCAGGCCTCACCTGCCTCAGTTAAGGTCAGAGTTCATGACTCAATAATAAGAAAGAGACTGAGCAAAAATGGCATCATGGGAGAGCTCCAAGGCCAAAACCACCACTGACCAAAAAGAACACAAAGGCTCCTCTCACATTTGCCAAAAAACATCTTGATGATCCCCAAGACTTTTGGAAAAATATTCTGTGGACTGACGAGACAAAAGTTGAACTTTTTGGAAGGTATGCGTCCCGTTACATCTGGCACAAAAACAACACAGCATTTGATAAAAAGAACGTCATAGCAACAGTCAAACATGGTGGTGGTAGTGTGATGGTCTGGGGCTGCTTTGCTGCTTCAGGACCTGGATGACTTGCTGTGATTGATGAAACTATGAATTCTGCTGTCTACCAGAAATCCCTGAAGGAGAATATTCGGCCATCAGTTCGTGACCTTAAGCTCAAGCGCACTTGGGTTATGCAACAGGACAACGACCCGAAACAAACTAGCAAGTCCACCTCTGAATGGCTTAAAAAAACAAAATTAAGGTTTTGGAGTGGCCGAGTCAAAGTCCAGACTTAAATTGAGATGCTGTGGTGTGACCTTAAACGGGCAGTTAATGCTCGAAAAACCCTCCAATGTGGCTTAGTTAAAACAATTCTGCGCAAAAGAGTGGGCAAAATTCCTCCACAGCGATGAGAAAGACTTTTCACCAGTTATTGCAAACACTTGATTTCAGTTGTTGCTGCCAAGGGTGGCACAACCAGTTATTAGGTTCAGGGGGCAATTACTTGTTCACATAGGGTCATGTAGGTTTGGAGAGCTTTTTCCCTTAATAAATAAAATCATCATTTAAAAACTGCATTTTGTATTTACTCAGGTTATCTTTGTCTAGAGTTAAAAATTTGTGTGATGATCTGAAACATTTAAGTGTGACGAATATGCAAAAGAAAAAGAAAGGAGGAAGGGGGCAAACAGGTTTTCACAGCACTGGTCATTATACACTTTGCTATGGAATAATCTTCATAAAATGACTTCCAGACATGTGATGGTGTCTCTTGGATGTTTCTTAGAACAGTCCACTACACAGCAGGAGATAAATGTGGTTGAGCATGTAGGTCAAAGTTCACAGCAGAGACATTTTTATTGATTTATCACAGACGTCCATTGAGTAACATGCTGGACGGGGGCAGGACGGTCTATGCTGAAATTTGTATAAAAAGGTGATCTTCTACAAATGGGTTGGAAAATATTTTCAAATGACTGACCTCGATGACGTACTGTGTGTTGTTAGGCCCCGTGATAACACACTTTGTCTGAACGCACTTCCCACAACACTGGCCAGAGACATTCCTGTACTCAAAACCCTGGAGACAGAGGGGGACGACAGGCAACAATAAGAACAAAATAATACCAATAATAATACAATAGGATAATAATAAGCATTTATAATAAGGTATATAACTATGATGTTATTCTCTAACATAATTTTAACATATCCAGAAACACCACAGATTTTTATATGTATATATATAGATATATGTTGACTGAGGCTATGAAAGCTTTTTGTAACTCCAAGGGCAGGGCTATGGGGCTATTCCTGAGACTCAATGGGTAAACATATCTGATTTTATAATTCCCCTTTGAAGGGTGGGGCCCACCATGAAACCTCTAAAATGCAGAATCTCAGAGTGGAAACAAGTAGTGATGCTTTTATTTAATTTCCCATGAAAAATACAAAGTCAAATATATGTCATTCAGTATTACTGAAATCTCTTCTTGAGCATCGTATTTGCCTTCTAACAGGAAGGAGTAATTTACTGTGCATTCACCAAACTTGATAGCCCTCCTATTATCCTCAAATATTACCAACACATTTTACCCTTGGGTCAATTTGACCCCAGGGATATCTGCCTCTAGAAAATGATTGACATAAAATTGTTGACCAAGTTTTTGTGTCAGGCACTTTGTTGATTTGTTGAATACATAAATAACCCCTTAACAATGAAACCTATCAGGGAGTTGACCTGTCCTCTAGCACCCCCATCAGGCCAAACTTTTAAATCAGAATAAATGTATGTTGACAAGTTTTCATACAAATCTTCTCAAATTTACTGACAACAGTCATTACCACAAGAGTATGAACCCTGTTGGTTTTGATGACAATATGACCTTTCCTGTAGCGCCACCGTCAGGTCAAACTTTCAGTTTTAGAGTAAGTGTGTCCTGAAAATCTTTTATCCAAATCTTGAATGAACCATATTGATTGAAGTTGGTGACCCCCCTTTCCTCTCATAAACATATTTATTTACTTATTTTTTTCTCCCTTTTTGTGGTTTGTCACTGTAAAGTCACTGGGAATTTTGGTGAACATATGAACTCTGCCAAGACCTACAAACAGACATATGACCCATACTGCGAAACAGAGAGGAAGTCAGCCTTTTTTTAAATCATTCAAAATGGCAGAAAAAATCAGTTTGTCAAGAGCTCCTACAGCGAGAGGGTCTCCTGAATGGGGCGTATCCATTTGCAGTCTGCCATTGAGCTATGGGACACAGAGGATGTTTGAATGGTACTCTCAGCTTCAGGGTGTGTCTATGGTGGTCTGTTAAAGAGAAAACAAGCCTCTGACTTTCTTGTATCACGTCATGGTTTGCTTGAAATACTGCCAGACTGCCAGGTCTGTGGCTAAGCTGTGGGCATGAGAACTAATGGTTCACTATTGAAAAAGAAAGTACTATATTGATGGCTTCAAATGTTTTTTCCTGAATAAATTTTGCTAGACAAAGGCCTAGTTGACACATGAGAAGTTTCACAGAGTTTGGTTTGCTCCCTCCTGCAGGGGGGGCACAGACTTTGAATTTGGTTGACAATGGACCAAGGTCTCTGGGATCCATACTGTAACCATTAAAAGGGCCCCTCTGAGGTGGACTTCTTAAAGGAGATGAAGCCTCTGCTCCTGACTTTTGTGGTTTTTACTGCCTGTAGACATGATGATCAGCTCATGTGTGTAATGCAGAGGCCCTGCAGCTCCACATCGTCTGAAGTCTCTCCGTAACACAGGAACTCTCTGTGACTCAAACAAGAGGGATGGCACTTTCAGATCTTTGTAGTGACCTGCATCATTTTGCTCAGCCCCATGAACCGCCTCTATTTGGCTCACTAACAACTCTTTTTTTTTGGTACCAATTTTGGCGTTTATGACATTAAAGCTAACTTTAGCCATTCACAGCTCTATTTGACATTTTTGCTCAAATGTGATCAAATGAGTTCCTGTTATCGTGCTGAACTGAGTATTGATCACAGTAATACTTCCATAAGATGTAGAACAGTGTCACATTAGGACAGGTGTAGTGAAATGACCCTTCACTCCCCTGACTGAATCAGCATCTGGACTCAGAAAACCAGGAAAACTAATCAGTCACTTCAGCTTCAAAGTGGTCATGGTCAGTGGTCATGGTCAGTGGCGGCTGGTGAGAAAATTAGTGGGTGGGACTGAAGGTTTGGAAACCAAAACCCCGTAAGGGGGTCAGGGGGTATCCTCCCCAAGGAGATTTTTTTTTGGTTTTCACATGTAAATGAAGCATTCTGTTGCATTTTGAGAAAATAATTAAGGCAAAACACGACCTTGACCTACAAAGACAAATGGGGTCGGGAAACTGTATTTCAACTTATTAACAGGACATTATAGCCTACACACAGGCTACCTACATTCAATGTAGTCCAATGAAATAGAGACTGACAGTAGCATACTTGTGTACATTCACCTGCATCTTAACAGGTTAGGCTACAGCACATGAGCACACGAAGACAAAAGCAGAATTATAGTAAAGAGCAGGCCTACATTTATAACAAATCAGGCTGCATATCGATACGATCAACCAAAGGAAAACAACACAAACATGTGCTTTGAATACATTTTAAAAAATAGATAGCGATGCGCACCCATGCCTCCGTCCCTCCCACCGGCGCAAGAGGCAAAGAGGGAGGAAAGCAGGTGTGAGTGGGTTTAACACAGCTGAGTGTAATCTTCACCAATCAAATGAATGCCTCTCCTTGCCTTTAAATGCACTGCGGGCAAGGCGCAGTGCCAGTTTCACCTCATCATGGATGAAGACAGCAGCAGCAGCAGCTCCAGGCAGCCGAACATCTGTCAGGAGGAAACTGATGTGCTGGTCCCAGAGGTCCAAGCTTGCAGTACCAAAATATATGGTCATGCGAACAGACCTCTACGGGCCTATGATGCAAAAACAGCCTGGGAGGAAGTTACTAATATTGTCAGTCTAGTTTGCCCAGATATTCTGAGAACCGCTGCCCAATGTAAAAAACGGTTTAATGATGTAAGGAGAAGGGCCAAAAGAAAGCTGTCAGATCAAAGAAGGCACACATTGGCCACCGGGGGCGGCCCCTCCACCAGCCTCACGATGAGCTCAGCGGAGGACATAGCAGAGTTTCCATTATGACAACCATCTCTGATCTGACATCAGATGTGACGGGACAATTAATAGAGATACAAATGTATGTACTGGTTCAGACGGTTACTTTAAATAGTGGTTCCTGTGCCTGTGATTGTTTATTGCATTGAAATGTGCCTGACACTCTGGATACCTGCCTGAGAGGTTTTGGCAACGTGTGTGCACTGTGCGCCTGTCAGCCAAATTGCACCAGGCCACTTTGCCTGCGCCGAGAATAGACCAGGCTGGAGCTGGCGAGCTTTCAGCACACCTTCTGCGCAGTGTTTTGGCCCGAAATTGTCATTGCGCCAAGCTGAATCTGTTGACACCTCCCCCTGGTGTGCAGCCACACCCATCTCGGCGCAGCCGGTCCACCAAATTGCCAAATTGGCTGCGCACCACCAGACGAAATAACCACTGCACCGAGTGCGCTACGCTCCGCCACCCTGCGCGACCCTGCGCCACCCTGTATTGCGCCAGGAAATAAGAGCCCTGAGTGTTACTTGTTAAAGGTTGTGTGTTGAGCTGCTGTGAGTTTACAATCAGTGACGTCTTTGAAGCTGCTGACTGAAGTGTTTACTGGGACCATCAGAAACTCTTGAGAAGATTCAACAAAGTGAACAAAGGGTTGAGATGATGGAGGTCTCAGAGTGAGAATGAGAGCAGAGATGGTCTCAGCTGATACAGAGACAGCTCAGAGACTTTTACAGGAACATCTGAACATGACTGAAAACTGAGACAAAGTCTCTCAGAACTTCTGACTCCTGATCAGAGGGACAAACACAAGGACATCTGTGGAGACACTTTGGATCAAACTTCAGGAAACCCAAAGATAAGGAGAGATGACAGGAGATGAAACTTGGATCTTCAACACCATGCTGAGACAAACATCAGTCAGTCAGTGGAGAACACCATCATCACCAAGGATGAAGACAGGTACACAGAGCAGGTCTAGACTCCAGAGCATGGGGGTGTTTCTTTGACATTCAGGGGGTCATTTAGGAGGAGTGGGTCCAGAGGGGTCAAAGGTGAATTATCACACTTACAAACAGGCTCCAGAGAAACTAAGAGGAAGTCTGAAGAAAGACACCACATCTGTGGAGAAATGCTTTCATCCTTCATCAGGATGAGGCTTCAGCTCACACTGCGCTCTCGGTAAAGCAGTTTCTGTTCCAAAAACAATCACAGGTCTGATCACCCTCCCTGTTCACCTGATCTAGCGGAACATGTCTGAAGTCAGAACATAGCTGTCAAGTCTCCCTTTTTTTGCCAGGAAACTACCATATTTTACCCCTCTTTCCCATCGTCCTCCCATATTAGTATTATCCCATAAATTTCCTGTATAATAAAATAATAATTAAAAACATTCCTCTGTCTCTCCAAACTGAACTCTGTCACTAGCCTTGTGAGAATTGGTTGGTAATGCACCAAAGTGATGGATGCCAACCGCTGTAAAACTGAGGAAGAAGAAGAAGCTTTCTGAGAACTGTCACCTGCAGTAGCCTGGGTGGCAGTTGTCGCGAGGTTAGTGCCAACAGCGGGAAGAAACTAAGGGAAACAAGATGGATGGCTGCGAATGAGAAGGCATTCCTAGAATTAGAAAAAGAAAGTTTTGTAAATATCTCAAAAATACGGACCTCATATTTAGTTGCATAAAGAGGAGCAGGACTGGGCACAGTCACGTGTTCTGTAAGATTTGTAACTGTGATTTTAGGGTCTCACATGTGGGGAGGAATGATGTCAGTCAGCATGAAAACATGCCCAGGCAATGTCAGCATTTGTGACTGGAAATACCACAGACCAAGTCATAAATGCAGAGGTTAAAATGGCAATGCTGTGTGCCAAAAATAACATTGCTTTCACCTTCTGTGACGTCTTCAACAAATGTGTAGCTGAGATGTTCCCAGACTCTACTGATGCACAGAAAAACTCATTGGGGAACACCAAGGCTACACAGCTCATCAAAGGTATGATGAGTCAAATTAAGTGAGTATTATGTGTGCATATGCCTACTTGATATTGTCCTGTATGCTTATTGAAGGCTAATTTTTAGCTAACATTAATTACTGGGCACTCACTCAACAGGTGCCATAGCAGCAGAGCTAGATGAGTTGGCCAAAACATGCCGATCTCAGCCCTTTTCACTGATGTGTGACGAATTGAATAACAGAAAAACAAGGAATTCGACATCCTGACTAGACTCTATGATGAGGTCACTCTGCAGGTCACTACAAGATTCATGGAGATACCTATATGCAAAGTGGGAAATGCGGAAAATCTGAGTGAAGCATTAAGGTAGAGGAACTACACTGTTGTAGTTTGCATTTGCATTTAATTACAACCTTACGGTTTGCCTGAGTTTTGTGGAATTTTTCTCTGTTATCAGTAGAAAAAGAGGCATCCCATGGAAGAACCTGATAGCATTTAACTGTGATAATGGGAGTGTCATGAAAGGCAGACACAACTCAGTTATCAGCAGACTGAAGACCAGCCAGCCCCACATATAGGACCTTGGCTGCATCTGCCACCTAGCACAGCTGGCCACTGGCTGTGGCATCAGAGCAGCCCAGGTCCCAGTGGAAGACATCCTGGTGGGGACATACAATCACTTTGATAAAAGGTAAATGCATATAAATTAAATAGGCCTGCTGTTTTTGTAGACCTGAAGTTCATATCCTTACAAACACATACATTTCCAACCACAAATAGAATTATTTTCTATCTTTCAGTGCAAAAAGATGTGAAATCTAGAAAGCGTTTATAGATTTCACTGATTCAGACCACCTGAAGCTCCTCAGGTACTGCAGCAACAGATGGCTAAGTCTGTTAACCTGCATTCAGAGAGTGTTGAACCAGTGGGCTGCACTACAGGTAAGGAAGGCCTACTTCATGTTCCTGAGTGTCTGCCCTGAAGCCTTTATCTGAATTTAATATTGCCTTCCAGGTGGGCATCAATGATATTGAATGAATGAGTGAATAACAGTCAATTATAATTATGATTGTGCTTATTGTAGCATATTTATTTCACTGTTATTTTGTTGTGACCAATGATAGTTTCTGCAGTCAGAGGGAGTATAAATTCACAGACTTGAAGAGGAGATGTGCAGGCTGATCAGGAGGATCCTGGGCTAGCTAATTCCAGCCAGGGCCATCGCGGTTATACCTCTCAGGGAGGTGGAGTATGGAGAAGGACATCAGTTGGCTGATGAAGAGCTCTTTATCGGAGCAGACACAAAGGCATTCATGAAAAGCAAAGTAGTGTGCTTTGAGAAAATTCTATGAAGCAGTGCTTCAGAAGGGACATGAATACCCGGTGACAGATACGAGGGCTAGTCAATAAGTAACCAGCCTAACATATTTGTGGTTGAGATCCACCTCTTCTTTTCCAATGTAATTGCCCTCTAGTGTGATGCACTTAGACCAACGGTGTTCAAGTGCCATCAGCCCAGAACTGAAAAAGTCAGGGTCCTTTCCATTGACCCACTCCTCAACTGCCGTCACGACTTCTTCGTCAGACCGGAAATGACATCCACGGATATCCTTTTTCAAGTTTGGGAATAGGAAGAAGTCACCAGGACCTAGGTCAGGTGAATAGGCAGGATGTGGTATTAATTCATACCCGTTTCGCTCTACAGCATCCATTGCAACTTTGCAAGTGTGGACTCTCGCATTGTCCTGTTGCAGTAAAACACCTTTAGAGAGTTTACCTCGGCATTTTTCATGGATGGCGGTTCTCAGCTGGTCTAGCAAGTTTGCATAGTACACTCCAGTTATTGTACTTCTCTTGGGTAAAAAGTCCAACATAACGCCTTTTGCGTCCCAAAATACTGTGGCCATCACCTTGCCAGCAGATGGTTGCGTCTTGAACTTCTTAGGCCTCGGGGACCCCAGCCCTACCCACTGATGACTCAGCTTTATTCTCTGGCTCATAATAATGAACCCAAGTCTCATCTACAGTCACCAGACGCAAAAGAAAATCATCTTTTGACCTGAAACGCTTCAACAAGGCGCTGTATACTGATGCTCTGGTTGCAATTTGCTCATCTCAAAGTGATTTGGGAACCCAACGGGCTGTTAGCTTGCGCATACCTAAACGATCATGTAAGATTGTTAAAACGCTACCATGTGAAATGCCTAATGCCTGCGCTATCTTTTCCACCTGAATTCGCCTATCAGAGTATACCAGATCCCGAACTTTGTTACACATTTCTTCGTCGGTGGCATCCAGCGGGCGTCCAGACCTGGCTTCATCTTCTAAAGACGTTCGACCGCGTTTTAATTCCCCTACCCAGAATTTAACCTGAGCATAAGATGGTGCAGAAGACCCATAAACATCGGCTAACTCGCCATGTATTTCCTTGCCTGTTTTACCTTTTAAATACAAGTACCGAATTACAGCACGGTACTCAACTTTAGATGAGAAGCATGCCTTTGCATCAGCCATGTTTGACATGCAATATCTTACTAAAGAATGACTTGATAAGCATGCAATTTTGTACCAAGGTATAAAACATGTATTGATCAAGGCATGAAAATTGTGATCGTCTCGGTCAATCGGAAATGGGATAGGCTGGTTACTTATTGACTCGCCGTCGTGGCAAGCAACTCCCCCAAGAAGACAAAGTTGACAGATTCTGGGGCCTGGTAGGGAAGGATATGAGGTTCAGTGAGCTGCCAAGACTAATGAAGGCTTTACTATGCATTCCCCAAAGCAATGCCAGTTCTGAAAGGGTTTTTAGTATGGTGAGAAAGATTGTTACAGAGAATAGGATGTCTTTAGACAACAGCACTGTTTGTGCTTTACTGTCATGTAAAATAAACCACTCTGGCCGAGCCCACAAATACACTCCTTCCAAAAAAGTGTTAAAGGATGCAAAGTCTGCAACAAATCTGTACAATAGGTCATTAGTGAATGCCAGAGAGCCACATGAGTGATCATGTGAAAAATGTAATGAAAACAAAATGCAAATGTTTTTAAGAATTGTGAAATAAACAGAAAATATGTAATGTTGACTTGCATATGAACTGATAATTTGTAAAATAAATAAATGTGTTTCATATAATCTTTTGTTTTTTCATTTAGGCTGTATTATAAAGTAGGAATGTTCACAGCATTTCAATGCAAACAAAGGTAGGCCTGTCAGATTCTGATCACCTAATTGTAGTTAGTAAGTGGCTGACTACACCTGTCTTAAAATGTAATTGATGTTTGGGACGGCTCGCAACAGGTGCTGGAAAATTTCCCTTGTTTTCAAATCCAAAACTTGACAGCTATGAGACAGAAGTTAAGAGTCAGAAGTCAGAAGTTAGAGTCGCACGTCCCTCATGCCCATTTGACCTCTGTTTTGAGGATTTCATCCCTTTTCGACCCTTTCATATCACATTTGAAGTGATGTGTATTTTCTCCTCCTCAGGCTTTATAACAGGTGTGTATTACACACTCCATTTTCCCGCCTTCAGTGAGTCACATGACCAGCTGCACTGAGCTGTCAATCACTGAGTGATATCATCAACTGCCCCCTAGGAAGAGTGAATTTGAGTGAACATTTGTAAAATACCTCCTCACAGATGCCACAGTTCACCAAATCTCTGTTAAAATAAGATATTTTGATGGTAAGTTTTGTCAGGAATCCATCCATGTAATTTTTAAAGCTGTAGTACTTTTGTTTTGTTGTGTAGAGGCCTAAATCCCACAGCTTACGTGGAGCTGTATCTTGTTCCCCCAATTCATTTTAATGGGAGGAAGAGGGAGGGCTGCTTCGGGGTTGACCATCTTTAAGGCCTTTTCATTCTGAAACTGTTTGAGAAACAACAAATTCCCTCAGAACTTCTGATCAGCATGGCCTACTTACTGATTTCAATGAGACAAACAAATCGCCGTTGGTTTGATCTCTCTACGTCATTCCTACTGCCCATGAGGGCTGATTTAGTGTGCCTGGGTGGCGCTAGAGAGCATATTTTGGTAATTTGGGGGTTATTTTTTCATTTTATGAAATTTTTTTTACCAGATTTGGGGCGTTTGCCAATTTTGGTGAGTTTTTGAGTGTGTTTAGGGGGTCAAATTAAGTTTTAAAGTGCTGGTTGAATAATAAGAAAGAAGAAAGAAATGCAGCAGGAACAATAGGGTCCTTTCCTTAGGGTGAGGACCCTAAATATGGCATGTCCATGTGGTGATTAATGTCAGCCCCTTACAGCCATCATGACTCTAATGTTTGCCACAATATCTAACACAACAGTTTTAATCGAGTCAAAACTTTTTTGACATTAGTTAAACTGATAATTATAAAAGCACTTAAGCTCCATTTAAACTCT
Source organism: Cetoscarus ocellatus (assembly GCA_037902135.1). Classification (NCBI taxonomy): domain Eukaryota; kingdom Metazoa; phylum Chordata; class Actinopteri; order Labriformes; family Labridae; genus Cetoscarus; species Cetoscarus ocellatus. Next base: position 93,146 of record JBAMNC010001286.1, read on the forward strand.
GCCACTTCCTTTTCTTTACAAACATAAACATCTTTTCCAGTAATAACACAGTTGGTGGTGAAAAACTTATAAATGAAAAAAATAACCAATAAATGAGCTTACCAGAGGGCATGACATTTCACAAGGAATCGGGTTGCAGAAGATGATGTTGAGCATGGTGCTGGGATCTGTCATTGGACCACAGAAACATTCCTGGCAGGGATCAGACAAACCGGGGTGCACTGTCCCTGTTGGTGTTGTAAATGGCAGTGTTCCTGCTCCCATTCCAGGAGACGATGTTCCAGCTCCCACTCCAGGAGGTGATGTTCCTCCTCCTGCTCCAGAAGATGATGTCCCTGCTCCCATTCCAGGAGGCGATGTTCCTGCTCCCGCTCCAGGAGGCACTGTTCCTGCTCCTGCTCCAGAAGGTGATGTTCCTGCTCCTGCTCCTGCTCCAGAAGGCGATGTTCCCGCTCCAGGAGGCAATGTTCCTGCTCCAGCTCCAAGAGGCGATGTTCCTGCTCCTGCTCCTGCTCCAGAAGGAGATGTTCCTGCTCCTGCTCCTGCTCCAGAAGGCGATGTTCCTGCTCCTGCTCCCGCTCCAGCAGGCGATGTTCCTGCTCCTGCTCCTGCTCCAGAAGGCGATGTTCCTGCTCCTGCTCCAGGAGGCAATGTCCCTGCTCCTGCTCCAGAAGGTGATGTTCCTGCTCCCGCTCCAGGAGGCGATGTTTCTGCTCCTGCCCCAGAAGGCGATGTTCCTGCTCCTGCTCCAGAAGGCAATGTTCCTGCTCCCGCTCCAGGAGGCGATGTTTCTGCTCCTGCCCCAGAAGGCGATGTTCCTGCTCCTGCTCCAGAAGGCAATGTTCCTGCTCCCGCTCCAGCAGGCGATGTTCCTGCTCCTGCTCCTGCTCCAGAAGGCGATGTTCCTGCTCCAGCTCCAGGAGGCAATGTCCCTGCTCCTGCTCCAGAAGGTGATGTTCCTGCTCCCGCTCCAGGAGGCGATGTTTCTGCTCCTGCCCCAGAAGGCGATGTTCCTGCTCCTGCTCCAGAAGGCAATGTTCCTGCTCCCGCTCCAGGAGGCGATGTTCCTGCTCCCGCTCCAGGAGGCGATGTTCCTGCTCCTGCTCCAGGAGCTCCTGGCGATGTCATCACTACTCCTGGTGTTGTCCCATGTGGTGTTCCTGGTGTTTGGCCTGATGTTATTCTCTGGCCAGGCTGAAAAAAAGTAATGAGGGCTGAACTTTTACTTGTTTAGTACACCATATCACACCCTGTTTTTGAAGGGGACAGCTGTTACAGTTAGCATTTTGCATAATAAAAAATGAAGTTCAAAATTGAGGCTAGGATAAACAGGTTCGAAAAAGATCAAAATGCTTTTAAAGAACAAGAGAACTGTTTATATCCATATATCAAAGAGAACAGAAAACAGAAGCTCTGACCTTATGATGTGACCCCCTTTGTGATCAGCTGTCTTCACAGTTATTCAGTTCCATATGGATTATGACAAAAACCCTTCTGGTTTGAAGTTCAAGTTGTGAGCATGCACACTTCTAATCTGAGTATAAACTTAGTAAAAACTCAGTTTTTATTATTTCTAAGGATAGTTCTGTTTTTCAGGAGTGGGGTTGGCTGAGGCCCATGGCATGAGTAAATATAACTGCAAATTAAAGCTGCAAGCAGCATTTGTCAGGTCCTCGCTCCGTTGCACGTCCCTCATGTCCGTTTGACCTCCATTTTGAGGATGTCATCCCTTTTCGACCATTTAGAGGTATCACAGTTGGAGTGATGTATATTTAGCACTAGAGAGCACATTTTAGCATTTTGGGGGTTATTTTTTTCATTTTATCAAAATGTTCCTCGGATCTGGTGTGTATGCCAATTTTGGTAAGTTTTTGAGCATGTTTAGGGGTCAAATTAAGGGTTAAAGAGCTGTTCGGGGAAATAATTAGAAAGAAAGAAAGCAAGAAAGAAAGAAAGAAAGAAACGCTACAGGTACAGCAGGGTCTATGGCAAGGACCCCTCTGGCCCTAGCTAAAGGGGTCCTTTCCCTTAGGGCAAGGACTCTAATAAAGTGTGTCCAGGGTGTCCAGCTCTGCCCCTGAGGGGAGACAGTCTAGTGCAGTCTCTATGAGATACAAGGCAGTACATGGTGCCACAGATAGCCTCGTAATTCCCCCATTTTAGGGTAAACAACACAAAATCAATGTTAGCTTGACCAGATGCTTCGGTAAGATTCTTTACAGTGTTCCACTTTCTCCCCCAAAAGCCACTGTGATCAGATCTTTTTTATGTTATGACTTTAGCTTTATATATCACTCCACCCTTACCCCCCATGATGACTACACTAACTTCACTGAAACTGAACTAAAATGAGCCATTTTAACTCCTATAACAACAACGTGCTGACAGTTGTCATTAGAGAGGATGCCTTTATAAACCAGAGCATCAGAAGGAGAACTTTAGCAAGTGGAGTCTCAGGTAGAGAGAGGGATGGAGGATGCAGTAACAGGTCACACCACAGGTCACCTGGTGGAGCAGATGATGAACCTGGAGGCCCATTGCTGTCAGGACTGGGAACTAGAAACACTCCTCCTGGACCTTTCTGGTCCTGATGTGAATACTGGGCACAGCAAACACGATGTTCTGTCACTGCAGAGGAGAAACCATGATGTCCATATTCAAAACATCATGCCAAAGCTGGTGAAGGCCCATGTCCAGTGCCAGAAATCTATTCTGTGACCATTAGTTCTGCCTGTTTTTACATCTGGAAAAAAGAAATGAGTGACCATCCTCTAAATATTCAGGGAGTCAGATTTATGTCCCTTTGTGCTCCAGTGAACACTAACTGACCTAAACAGCTGATGAGAGAAGAGCTGGGGCTTTGTGGAGGAAAAGTGAAATGCTGTAAAGAATCTTACTGCAGCGTCTGGTCAAGCCAACTTAGTTTTTTGTGTAGTTAACCCTAACAGTATCTGCCCTCAGGTGCAGAGATGGACAGGTGCTTTATTGGCAATTAAATTTACTAAAGCCACGAGCCTTGAGCAACCTCACTTCAAATCAGCTGAACTGTCCCTTTGACTATTAATGGACCAGGATCTACAACCATCCACCCAGAAAATGAAAAATGTGTTTGTTAATATCATGACTTCAGTTGTTGAACTTACCATGTATATGGTACCGAGGTAGACGCACACATAGAGGAGTTCTGTAAAAAATGAATCAAGAATCAAATAAATAAATAATTTAGAAAGAAATTCTGTTGTTTCCTCCTCCAAACCATCAACCTGCCTGTTAGATCCAATCCCACCTAAACTGTCCAGGGACTTCTCTGCCTAAGTTTGTAAATCCTTGTTGAATAGATGGAAGATTAAATTAGATAGATTAGATCATTAAGGCCATCAATATATCTTTATCAACAGGCTACTTGCCACAGTCCTCTAAAGAAGTTGTAATCAAACATCGTCTTAAAATACCTACCCTTGATTCAGGCGCTTTAGTAACTACAGGCCTATATCAAACCTTCTAACTACAGGCCTATGTGAAACCTTCTAACAACAGGCCTGTATTAAACCTTCTAATTACAGGTATGAATCAAATGTTCTAACAACAGGAGTAAATCTTCATCTTCATAACATCACTAAAATCAGGCCTATCCTGTCTCAGAGTGATGCTGAAAAGCTAGTCCACTCTTTTATTACCTCTAGACTGGACTATTGTAATTCTCTTCTTTCAGGCTGTCCCATCAAGTTGCTTAAGATGCTTCAGCTGGTTCAAAATGCTGCAGCACGTGTACTGACTAGAACTAGGAGAAGAGACCACATTACTCCTGTATTAGCCTCTCTGCATTGGCTTCCCATTAAATATAGAATAGAATTCAAGATTCTTCTTCTCACCTATAAAGCTCTCAGTGGACAGGCACCAATTTATCTCAAAGAGCTTGTAGTGCCGTACAACCCCTCTAGAACATTACGCTCCCAAAATGCTGGCCTGCTCGTGGTCCCATCAGTCTCTAGAAGTAGTCTGGGAGGTAGAGCCTTCAGTTATCAGGCTCCTCTTCTCTGGAACCATTTACCGACCTCGGTTCAGGAGGCAGACACCCTCTCTACCTTTAAGGTTAGACTTAAAACATTCCTCTTTGATAAAGCTTTCAGTTAGGGACCAGCTCATAGTCCATAGTTTAGACACATAGTTAAGATGCAATAGGCTTAGACTGCCGGGGGGATCTGGCACACTGGGCTCTATCCCTCTGTTTCTCTAACACTCTCTCTCCATATCTGCCTTTGTCCCTTTCTGTTTTCTCCTGTACTCGTCTCTGGCTCTGGTCTTGTAGACGTCCTGAGATCCTTGGTGTGGACCATCTGCTGCTGTGGAGTCACAAAGCCTCAATAACTATAATTACAGACATAACAAACATCTGTCCTCTCCTTTAGGCCCATTCCATTATCATTACAGTTCCTAATATTAACTTCAGAGAGATCAACTAAATTAAATCCATGGTAGTTCCTGCTAACAGCACACATATATTAGAATGACCTTGACAAACAATCATGGATGACCTGCTGGATGGACCTGCTCAACTCTCCGACATAAATTCATATTTTGGAAACAGTTTAACCCATTTTAATTGCAGTTCAGCTAGATGCTGCTATATTAGCCAATATCAATATTAATAGATATCTAATATCTATTAATATTAGATTGATTCCTGTCTATGGTTGTTATTGATTAGACCTCAATAATAAATATCTTCACAGCCACATAGACATGAGGACCTCCTTGAACACCAGATGCCACATCTGAAGGGGCTAACCTCTAATAAATTTTTTTCAGCAGAGACAAAGGTGATGAGGACAGATTTATGATTGGTCCATGGATCTGTCTCTGCCTTCAGTTCTGACTTTAGTCCACTTGTCTCTGCCTTCCTAACTTCCCTTGTCCACACACCCATCACAGCTTTGGTATGATGGCTGTTCAACATGAGACTGGATCTGCTTCAGAGCTCCATTTGCTGAACAGGTTTTTGCTGACCACTGTTACTGAGAGCCTCCGACAGATGCACTGCACTGGAGGTTGGCCCAGTGCTGCTGTCATGGTGGAGTCATGTTGGTTTTGAATACATGTATATGAATATATGTGTAAATGTGTACTTGTATATGTATATACAGTATGTGTGTTTTATATATACTATGTTGCCAAAAGTACAGATTTATGGTCTGGGCATCCATGAGTTTGACACTACCTTAAAATTGTTTTTTCAGTCCTTTGTCTCTGGACCCCCCCCCCCCCCCCCATATAGACATGAGGACCCTCCCCTCCAGATGTTGCATCTTAAGGGGCTAACCTCTAATAAATTTATTTTCAGCAGAGACAAATATGATGAAGACAGATCTATTATTGATAAATGGATCTGTCACTAGCTTCAGTTCTGACTTTAGTCCACTTGTCTCTGCCCACCTCCCTTCCTTTGCCCTCACACCCAACACAGCATCATGTGGATGGCTGTTCATCATGAGACTGAGATCCACATTCAAGATTTCCTGCTGCTGAACAGAGGTTTTGTCTTGCCGCCATGATGAGGGATTCCTGATTGGCTACTTGGATTCATGTTGGAGGTTGGATGTATGTATTTGTGTATATATATGTGAACATGTGTATTTTATATATGTATATATGTATCTATTAGGGCTGAAACGATTCCTTGGGGCAAATTATGTGCCTCGAGGATTCATTTAAATCTGGACCACTATACAGCACTGTGTGTGGCACAGACAGTCATTTCTGTGGCGCAATGGGCCTGCTGCTTCCACGCCCCTGTAACGTAGATGTGCGGCGCGGATTGTAAAATTCTGCAGGACAAGAAAAGAGAGGGGCAGAAAGAACAGAGTCCGTAGAAGAAACAGCAGAAAGTATCTCAAGTGTGGGATCACTACAAGCTGAAACGAAAACAAAAAAGAAAACATTGTGCAGGGTGTCTGTTGTCAACAGAGTTAGCTTCGCATAATAGCAGCATAAAAGCTGCAGCACGTCAACAGCAAACATTCGGTCTGTGCGTCAAGTTCACAGAGCGGACACAACAAGATAACACTCAGGATACATTAGCAGTAGCAAAATGTCAGTGATCAATAACTGAGATTAGGTCTAGATGACATACTTTGAATATGGCTCTGTGTGAAGGCTTGTTCACAACGTAAATCAATGCAGCAGCTACTTGCCTATGTATTTTGTGCACGTACTTTTCACATCCAATAACATTCTTTTTAATTTGATTACAGTGAGTAGAACAGAAATAGAACAGAAAATACTGACAGTGAGTAGAGGAAGCAGGTGTAGGGCATCCTTTCATATATTAAATAACTGGCATTAGCTAGTTGAATTATCTTAGTAGCTCAGTATGATATTATTTGGGCCTAGTAATAAAATATGATAAATTAGATCCTCAATATGGAAATTAGCATTATTACAGCAGGAAAGACAATAATATAGCAAAAAGGGATAAGCATTAATTAAAAAAAGTCATACAAAAAATAACCAAACTAAAAATGTGTACTTAAAAAAAGCAAGATATGACCCAGAGAAAAAATAAAACTCCAAGAACAATATAAACAAAACAAATTTAAAAGTTAAGAAATATTGACACCATTTCACATGGGTAAATTTCAATATCATTTGATTTGTTGTAACTGGTTTAGTGCTCACTGCAGAGACGGTTTTCATTAAAACTAAAGGGCCCGTTTATCCATTTAGGTTTTTACTGTTTGTATGAGTTGTACGTTTTTGAGATATCAGCTGTAGAGATGTCTGCCTTCTCTCTAGTACAATTGGCAAAAGTCCCGTGATGCTCAAAGTACCAAAGATTCATTTGAAAAGATTAAAACTTGTGTCTCGTTCTAACAATCAGGACCTGGTTGCTAAAAATAATCTGCAGACCTTGTTGTGAGCAGTTTCATGTAGGAACCACTCTTTACCAATAGCAAAATATGTGTTTTGATTTTTGGATCCTGTTATACTTAAAATGTTCAAAAAGGAAAAAAAAAATTGTTCATTTAAGAGACCCGGATTATTTTTTGTTTTGTGTGTTACTGATAGTTTTCAATAAAGATGAAGTGATTCAATGTAAAAAAAAAATGGCAGTGTGTGCAAATATAATGGATAGAGTACTCAAATACGAAAAGAATCAATAGCTGCAGTCCTACTACCTATGAATATATGTGTATCTGTAAATGAAGAGTTTGTCTTGAGCCTACTCTCTTGAAAAGAGTCTTGAGAGGACACTTGTTATAAACTGGTGCAATATAAATGAAGACTGATTGATTGACTGATTGACTGATTGAAAAAGGAAATGGTGGAACTGGAGTCTTATCGAAAATTAGTCTTTAGTTGTTGCCTTGAAAAAAATCCCCTGTTGAAAAAGAATAGTGAAATAACCCTTTATTGATTGAATGACCAATCAAAAAAGAAGGGAAAACATACCACAACGGTAGGACCTGCAACAGGTGCCATTAGTGTGTGTAAGCTTGAACCCTGGTTGGCAGTCCATTGGATCAGGACACTCCGATACATCACACTCTGTAAGGACACATGAGTATTTTACTGTTAGGACACATGAGTATTTAATTGTTAGGACATATGAGTATTTGACTGTTAGGACATATGAGTATTTAATTGTTAGGACATATGAGTATTTGACTGTTAGGAAACATGAGTATTTGACTGTTAGGACATATGAGTATTTAATTGTTAGGACATATGAGTATTTGACTGTTAGGAAACATGAGTATTTGATTGTTAGGACACATGAGTAGTTTACTGTTAGGACACATGAGTATTTGACTGTTAGGACATTTGAGTATATGATTGTTAGGACACATGAGTATTTGACTGTTAGGACATTTGAGTATATGATTGTTAGGACACATGAGTATTTGACTGTTAGGACATTTGAGTATATGATTGTTAGGACACATGAGTGTTTAATTGTTAGGACACATGACTATTTAACTGTTAGGACATATGAGTATTTAATTGTTAGGACATTTGAGTATATGATTGTTAGGACACATGAGTATTTGACTGTTAGGAAACATGAGTATTTAATTGGTCGGACACATGAGTATTTGATTGTTAGGACATATGAGTATTTGACTGTTAGGACATATGAGTATTTAATTGTTAGGACATATGAGTATTTGACTGTTAGGAAACATGAGTATTTGATTGTTAGGACACATGAGTAGTTTACTGTTAGGACACATGAGTATTTGACTGTTAGGACATTTGAGTATATGATTGTTAGGACACATGAGTATTTGACTGTTAGGACATTTGAGTATATGATTGTTAGGACACATGAGTATTTGATTGTTCGGACACGAGTATTTGATACAAGGACACATGGGTATTTGACGCTAGACGTTGTCTTTGGAGGTCCCATTTTATCAAAATATTTAGCTGCTCTAGGACTGAGGACTGCTCCCCCTCGGTAGGGTAGGTGTGATTTGGGATGAAAATGATGAGCAGTGTTCAGGATGTCTGGTTCTGCTGCTCTGTAATCACCTCACAGTAACTTAGGAAGTGTTTGCGTCCTCCTCTCAGAGCTCCTTAATGGTGTGTGTGTTGTTCATGGAGGTAACAACAAACCTGGGAACTTTTATGTGGGTCACTTTTCACCTTTGCAACCTAAGACGAATGTGGGTAAATGAAAGTTTTGTTCAATCACCCTGCATTAACCCCATTTGTATGTTTCTGTTGGTTTGTACGCCCCGTCGAGCATCAGTTCAAACTATGACAGTCCATTTAACAGCCAAGTATACAGCTCACCACATTTATATGTTGAGCAGCAGCCGTTGGACTCGTTGACCAGCTTCTGGCCAGGTTCGCTGCACTCTGGGATTTCCACGGTCTCACACTGAGCCAGGTTACACTGCACACTCATGGTGTCCAAGTCACAGGTGCAGTTGTTACAGCCAGCCGTCCACGTTTCGCCGGGCTGGTTAAAAAACACACAGCGAGGATGCATTACTGAGCACAGCAACGCAGCCCAACTTTAAACACACAAACACGTATTTGGATCCTCACCAGTTTGGGTTTCCCGTCCGGTCCGATACAGTCTGGAAGCCAAAAAGACAGAGTTAAGTCCTGACAGCTTGTGTGAGACATAATCCATGAAACAGTCATTAAAGTCTGAGCACGTGTTCTCACCGCAGACTGGGACACATTCGTCGTAGGCCGAGTTAAACAAGGTGGTGTTCTCAGGACAGAAGCAACCCTCCATCAACAGGGATTTAATGGGAGTTAAAGGAGGAATGACAGGGAATAAGGGGGGTCCACTGATGAACTTTTCGTTGTAACTGAGGACAGGAAGAGAGGATAGGTCAACTTTCTGGAACCCTTATTGATGCTTTAATTTTTTTTTTTAAACATCTATGGCTTGTTTGTCCTTTGTTTGATTGTTTGTTTGTTATATGTTTCTGTTTGTTTTTTGTTTGTTTTTCAACAGCCTGTATTAAAAGTTTCCCCTCGCTGGCCTGTTTGATATTGTTGTCCGACTGTATTTGTTTGCTTTTCAACAGCCTATTTTTAAAGTTTTTTTCCTTACTGGCCTGTTTATTTGCATTTTTACCTGGTCTTATGACCTTTGTCCTTTCACCTGACCAGGAAGATTTTTCTTCTGTTCCCATCAAATTGCAAACCCTTTCAACTGGTTACACCTGTGCTGTATTCTTATATTTTGGAGTCTCTAGACCACACCTGTTCGACACTGCCTCCATTGTCAAATGAAGATCCTGTCCTGAAGGTTTTGAGACGTTCTGTGGTCCTTTATAACAGCTGAGACAGAAATAGCATCCAAGAGTGGAACGAATGACTTTCTGGACAAAAAGATGTCAGGAATAATCCGTGTAAATATGTCAATAGTTTCTGCAGTAAGTTTCCTTGCGTACTCAAAGTTTTCTCTCACAAAGGCCAAAGCTTGAATGAACTATATGGCGGTGTGAAAAGGCTGCTCCTAACTGGCCTGTTTGTGAGGTGTATAACGTGTATACAGTTCTGTGAGATTTAAATTCTGTTTTTATTGTTTGTTTTATGTCTATGGTCATACAACTCTGAATACATCCATCTGATATCAGGACGGCGTACACATTCTGACAGCCCCAGTTGTTCTGCCTTAAAGGTGTCTTAATCTTGCTGCTTGGCAGAGTTGAGGTTTGTCAGAAAATATCTCAGGGAGTTAAGGAGGAGTTATACAAACTCTGCCCCTCGTCTGCTGTGTGCGTTGTGTCTACTTTGTATGATACTGCAAATATAAAAGGGCTATCCTCACTCTGTAGAGTTGTGATTTGGGGCAGAATTGAAAAACCTAAATCAGTGAAGAAGTGTTCGCATTTTTGAATCAGTTATAGATCAATCACCTGCTGCTGCATGTAGGCTCCTCTACGGGGGCACAGGCCTTGTAGACTTTGTTCTCTGGACACTCGTACTCTGGGGGACAGAATTAAGTTTAGACCAACATCTCTGACATGTGACACAAGAGCTGCTGTATTTAGACTGTAGACTCACCACACGTCCCATTGGTGGAGCTCCTCCAGTCTATGCACACTCCTTTTGATGCACACAAGGAAGCGTATATCTCTATTATAATGCAAGGGATTTTGGGGAGTTTTAATTCATGGCAGGGATCAACCAGGCAGGAGAAGTAAAATGGTGCCACACCAATGAGTGGCACACATGGAGCAAATAAGCTGGAGATAGAAATGAAACAAAAGAAGCAGAAGTCTTTGTCATGATGATATAACATTTATACAGTGAAACAAAGCTGGTTAGGCTCCAATTTCCTGTCGCAACTCAGGGTGGCACAGGGTGGCGCAGCCTGCCGCACCACGCGCAGTGGTAATTCTGTCTGGCGCACCACCGTGCGGAGCCAATTTGGTAGACCGGCTGCGCCGAGATAGTTGTGACGGCGCACCAGGGGGAGGTGTCGAAAGATCAGCTTGGCGCAGGGACAATTTCGTGCCAAAAAACCTCGCAGAAGGTGCACTGAAAGCCCGCCAGATCCAACCAGGTCTATTCTTGGAGCAGGCGAGACGCACCCCGTGCAGTGGTAATTTGGCTGACAGGCGGGCTGTGCGCACCTGTCACCAAAACCTCACAGGCACATTTCACATGCAATAAACAATCACAGCAACCACTATTTAATGTAACTGTCTGAACCAGCATATACATTTGTATCTATATTAATTGTCCCGTCACATCTGATGTAAGATCAGAGATGTTTGTCATAACTAACAAGTTCACATCTCTCAGCCAACCACAAACAGCCACATCATCCGATATGGAGTATCCGGCTTCTGTCATCTCATGAAATTCAAAAGAAAAGAAAAAAGAGAGAGAGACGCTCGCTGAATAAATGTAAGTCCATCGGTGTCTTAAGGATTTACCTGGGATTGCCCATATTTCTCTGTTTTAATCTTTATTCATAACGTGATCTAAAATGATGGAGTACATGATTGCAAGGAGGATGAGGAGGAGATATATTTTCACCTAAGGCGCTGCTATTTGGCAGTGACAGACCAGTAATGCAGGTGGATCACAAGCATGATGAATGGATTAGCCTGCTGCTGTGTTTAAATGTAATTATCACTTAATTTTGTACTCCTATTTATGACACAGGGACAGACTGCGCTGTGCACGAATCTTTGCCAGAAACTTGCAAAATGCCCGCGCATCGTGGCCTCCGATCCGCGGCCCAGTGGCCCCTGTGCTCTCCCAGTTGCTGCAAAAGTGACAGCAGCTCTGACCTTCTTCGCCACCGAGATGAAATTGTCGCTGCGCCTCGCCCGCGGCGCATTTAAAGGCGAGGAGAGGCATTCATTTGATTGGTGAAGATTACACTCGACTGTGTTAAACCCACTCATGCCTCCTCTCCTCTCTCTCCGCTACTTGCGACGGTAGGAAGGACGGAGGCGTGGGTATGCCTCCCTGCGCCAGACCGCGCCAAGCACGAAACTTGCAAAATGCCCTGGACACACCCCGTTGGCGCGGTGCGGCGCAGGCTGGTCTACGAAATTAGAGCCCCCTATCATGATCTGTGGAGAAACCAGTATGATCTATGGAGAGACCGTTATCTGCTGAGAATGTAATCATTTGTTTCTGACATTCAATAAAGACTCTATTACTTTTCATTAGTATGTCAACTAAGTATCACTGATGTTCATTCACAGAATGCTCCCTTGTTCATGTTGTGTTGTAGTTTAATGTCATTAATCATATATCCTGGTCCAAACTATCTTTAAAGTTCATCGATTTTTCTTGACATCAGCTATGTCACTTACCTTGATAATAAGATTTTACAGATAGGCGGTCTGCAAGGCAGTCGGGTGGTTAAGGCTGTTGGCCGCACTGTAGGGGTTGTTGTTGGTGGTGCTGGTGTTGTGGATACTTCACATGTATCATTGACATACCATGAGTGAGCACAGATTGGAAAGGGTTCGTACGTCCCATCTGGCTTCTTGCACTCATTTACCTGAGTGTTATCACAGGACCCTGAGAAGAAGCATCAGAAGTTTGACGTGTGCCCCCTGTTATGGGTTTTTATAAATATACGCTGCTGGATTTAAAGCACATGACCCAGCTGAAGGCTTCATGTTACCGAAGAGTAAGTGTGAGCAGTACTCACCGCACAGCCCCTCTGTGTTGCTGTTGAACTCTTTGAAGGGCAGGTAGATACTGAAGGCGTTGGTTCTGTAGGTGATTGAAGTCATGATGAAGGGTATTCTCAGCTCGACCCACATAATCGGAAAGCCCTGGAGGTATATTTCTCCATTGAAGTAAATGGGATAGATACGTTTTCCGTTCATGTAGACCTACAGGGAGCGAGGATGACACCTTAAGCACAGTCGACTGTCTGGTTCTCAAAAGAATCAGATTGTTGTTGTGTTTCCTCCTGCCGGTCAGTGACTTACCACTATGCCATCAGCTTTGGTCTGGGTTAAAACAACTCTGTAAGTCTTGTATTGGACCGTGATGGTCTGGGGGCAGAAGGAGCTATCCAGAGGGTCACAGATGGTGTTATCCAATAGAATCGTCAGGTTGTATTGGTAATATGTTTCTTTGACCAGGATGAACTCGCATTTCTCATAGAAAGTGTATCCCACTCCATCAAACGTGGTGAAAATTTTGTGCGCCCAAACGGTGCACACGCCTGCAGGAAAAGAAGATCACATAGAAAAATTTTGTTTATTTAAAGACTGGAGAAAATGATGAAAGGACTTTCCCAAGAAATCCAAGGAACTCATTCTGTGGACAGTTCTTTCCGAAAGCCCATGGCACACAGCCTCAGGCCAAATATGTCCACAGTTTAAGATTCAACCAGCACATAATACCGGCATATCAAAACACACGGTATAGCTGCCCACTGTCCCAGCTGAATACACAAACAGTAATTCGAGTGCTTGGAGAGTGAAGGACAACGATGACCTGTAGATTTATGGAAACCAACTGGACCGACCTCAGCAACAAGTAAACACAGCTGGAACTTGGAGTCAGAGGTCTGAGGTCGAACCACCAAGGAAAATACTCCTAACCCCCGCGCATCCAGATCTGGACAGTGCCTACTGCAGCCAGAAGCTCAAGCCATGACCAGAAGAACTCCGGCCTGTAACTGTAAGGCTCTTCTGATATACCAGGAAAAAGGGCAAGGACAGGGTTAAAGTCTTTGTGCACTGAGACGGAAGGACAGTCTTTATGGTCCCAAAGAGATGGACATCACTTCAGCCATCAGCAGACAGCACGGCTCTCCTTATAGCAGGGCGTGAAGCTTTAGGGCGACCTCTGGCAGCAGGAGCACAGCTTTAACTCTCCTGAGAAAACATCATGTCAGCCCTCTCACGTCTAAGGGGCGACACCAAATCTTCATCAGCAAACATGCCCATCTATGTATCTCTGATCTACAGTGAACATTTCCCATCTTTCTCGCACTTATCTACAGTAAAAATGTCCCATTTATATAACAATGATCTACAATTAACATCTACAGTCAACAGGTCCAGTCCATGTAGTACTGATCTACAGTCAACAGATCTAGTCTATGCTGCACTGATCTACAGTGAAAAGATCCAGTCTATGTAACACTTATCTACAGACCTTTGTCCTACAGTCTACAGTTTTTGATTGCAGCCTTTTTAAACCAAAGGGAATCTGCCTAATCTCTAGAAATCAGGGTCGTTTCTGAAGGTCAAATGTCATATGAAGACAATGACTCCTTTGGACAATACAGTCAGTGCCTCCCTTTGACTCTGTCCTCCACAGGTCTGAATCTGGTCCTGACACACTTAATGCCTGATCTACTAAGATCCCAAATAACGAGTGCTAAATTTCATGTGCAAACTAAAATATTGCAAATAGTGGGCGTGTTGTAGGTGATCTACTAAGACTGCATGTACGATTGATAACAGGCGTAAAAGTGCTGCGGACCGCCCTCTTTAAAGGAGGATCTTGCGTGTGCTGTCACCATGGAGAGTTTGGGAGAACAGAGTGGCCGTAATTGAAAAATGAAGTCTGAAGCCATGGAGCTGGAGGCAATTAAACACACTTGCAGTAACCTGTTTTGCTGTCTGTCATCTGATGGACAAGGTCATCACTATTCCCTCTTACCATGTTTTTATCCGTCATTTTTTATTTTCCTTTTCTGGTTACAAGTAAACATAATCTAAATGACAGCATTCACACAGTTACACAGCTCCATCATCAATGACCTCTCATGTGAAGAGCAGCCTTACAGTTACACACACACAGACAGTGTGGGTACTCTCACCTTTTACGCATTGACTGTGTCACACTCTCCACAATCTGACAGCCTCTAAACTCACTGTCAGTGTGTGGAGAGTGTGATGCAGTCAGCTCTGAGTGACGAACAGAGTGATTATGGCTCTGAAGGGGATCTATCTTACATAGGATAAATGACCTCCTCCACGATGTACTAAGAGACAAAACAGAGAGGGTTTACTTTACGCGTGTGTCTGCATGAGTATGATGGCACACTGGATCCTCCCTCTTTTTCCAGTCCATCATAATGAAAGACAGCCTCCAAATCTTTCCATCAGTCATCAAAAAATTCAGTCAGTGATGGAAAATATTCAGTTAACACAATCCCTGTTTCTTGCCACAATGACCGCAGGCCTTTGTGTGTCACGCTGAAAAAGGATCTGGAAGAAGCACCCTGAAGAAGAATCTTGAAGAAGGACCCTCCAGAATCACCATGAAGAAGCACCCTGAATAAGGACCTTGGAGAATGACCCTGTAAAAACACCCTGAAGAAGCACCCTAAAGAAGAACTCTGTTGGTGTCAGCTTCAAGTGTAAGTCCATGCTCACACTTACATCAGCCCATCCATTCATATCTTACATTTCTTTCCCACATTTTTGAGTCTGTGATCATATCCTGATCTCTGGTTTTGTTTCCATGTATGTGGTTGATAAATAGGAGACAAATTAAAAAGCTAGGGTCCCCAACCTGTAGACCATGATCTACAAGTGGATCTCTTAAATAATTCCAGAGGATCTTAAAGGGCTTGTTCTGTTTTTTTTTTTTTTTTGAAACGCTGGATTGACCCTTTCATTTATTCATGACATACCCATGTATGAATTTGGCGGCTTTGCAAGACAAATGTGGTCTAAATGATGTTCCAGTTGATTAATTTTCAAACAAAAAAAATCCATTAGTTGTTAAAAATAAAACAAAGTAAAGTAGATAAAAAAGCAAATACAGGAAAAAAGAACAATCTGGGTGAGGCCAACCAGAGATGAACTAGTTGCAATCTGTGTCCTGAAGTCCACTTACATTCACATTCATAGTGGAAGCAGCATCCGTCATCATCATAAACCTTAACAGCCTCATTTCCATTGGCACAGCTGGTCATTGCCGGTGTGGGACATATGTAAGGTTTCTCTATGATCTTGCCGTCCTCACAGATCGCAACAGTGCAGTTGTCAATCCGCCATGTCTCATTGTGCTGTGGGAAGATTCAAAGGTTACACTGGAGGAGAAACTGTGAGGACCTCTTGTAACAGTTTGCTTAAACCCCATTTTCTTACTGTAAATACAATTAAGATAGACAGATAGATAGATAGATAGATAGATTGTGAGGAGGCCTCCTCCTCTGCCCTGCTCTCCCCCTTCCCTCTATGCCTCACTGCTGTTCGAGGAGTAGGCGTGGTATCCCTGCACTGAAGCCTCACACCTGCTTCTACTCACCTCATCACCTCTCACCATATAAGCCGGCTCTGGACACCTCTGCAGCGTCGGTGGATTTCCACTTCTACTGTGGTTTGTCCTAGTGATCTTTTTCTGCTCACTCAGCCAACTTGATTCTGGCTCTAAGCCTAACTTTTGTTTCTCTCCTTGGGTGAGTTTTTTTTGCCTTGTGTGTTTTGGTGACTGAAAGCTTCTGTTCTGACCGATGCACTTACCTGATCTCTGCTCCTCTCTCCGCAGTGTTCTCCACGAGCCCTCGCCACTGCTGCAACCTGTATTCACTCACCTGTTTCACTGGAATCCCTCACGGACACGAAGATCCTCTTTTGCCCCCTTTAAGCTTGTGTTTACCAATAAAACCACTGTCAACTGCTTACCTGCCTCCATCCTTGAGCTTTTGGGTCCAACTACTCACTTAAGAGGGTCATATCCTAACATAGATAGATAAACAGACATAAAGCCAAACAGACAGACAGATTTAGACTTGATTGTTTCTTCTTATGAAGAATGTGTTGTTATCTTCTGACCTTTCTCGTTTGATTCAAGTAGATGCAGTCATTGGGTGGTGGGGTTGACCTTGGGGTTGTGCTGGGGGATGTAGTTGGTATTGTTGTTGCTACTGGACATGAGATGTTATATCTCACAATTTCACAAGATGAGTTGCAGTATGCAACCAAACAAGCCCCCAGGTCATCACTGATATTGTAAAGAAGCGCTCCTGTGAAATTGAAATGAGTCCAAAGTTGAAGAGCAGGGAAACTATCTGTAGGGTCACTTTACAAATCCTGTCACTGTGGGAATATGATCAATTAACCTGATGAACACTTCGCACAGCCTCCATCATTAGTGTGTGAATATGATCAATAATACTGATGACCATGTTACAGAGCCTCCATCATCAGTGTGTTAATGTGATCAATAATGCTGATGACTATTTTATGGAATCTCAATCATCAGTGTGTAAATGTGCTCAATAATTCTGATGATCATGTTCCAAATTCTCCATCATCAGTCTGTAAATGTGATCAACAATGCTGATGACCATCGTACAAAGTCTCCATCATCAATGTATGAATGTGATCAAAAATACTGATGATCACGTTCCAAATTCTCCATTATCAGTGTGTGACAGTAATCAACTAGAAAAGCACTCAGAGATTTCAGACCTACGCCAAGCAGCTTCAGTTCACTTTGGCGAAATTGGCTCTACAGTTTAAATCAATTTACCCCAATTCAGTTCAAATTCAGCTCGATGCTCCAGTTTATGATCCTTATAGATGTTGATATTGATCTCTCTGTTCATGGCTGTTATTGATGATACATCCATAATAAATACCATATAGGCACGAGCATCCCCTTGAAAACCAAATGTCACATCTATCGGGGCAAATCTTGAATGTGGATGGGGGTGCAGGATAAAAAATAGGAGAGAGAACATCAGCCTGCTTCTTGTGAAGTGTTTTAAATTATAATTTCTTGGACTGGTAGCTTTAAAGTTTAGATAGTTGGACTAAAAAACTCAGAAAATGAAAATAAATGGAAATGTTATTATTGAACTTAAAACTTGCTGAAGGTTTTGTAATTTTGTTTAAAGGATAATGAATTGAAAGACATCCTACCGGGAGGGTATGCAATTCCAGCAAGGTAGCAAAAACACGTTGTTTGAGTTGTTTTTTCTGTGCTTGCAGATGTAGTTGTAGGAGTTGTTCTTTCTGTGGTTGCAGATGTTGTTGTTTGAGTTGTTTCTTCTGTGGTTGCAGATGTACTTGTTAGAGTTGTTCCTTTTGTGGTTGTGGATGTAGCTGTTTGAGTTGTTTTCTCTGTGGTTGCAGATGTTGTTGTTTGAGTTGTTTCTTCTGTGGTTGCAGATGTACTTGTTAGAGTTGTTCCTTTTGTGGTTGTGGATGTAGCTGTTTGAGTTGTTTTCTCTGTGGTTGCAGACGTAGTTGTTTGAGTTGTTCCTTCTGTGGTTGCAGATGAAGTTGATGCTGTTGTCTCTTCTGTGGTTGCACTTGTAGTTGTTTTTTCTGTGGTTCCAGATGTAGTTGTTTCAGTTGTTTCTTCTGTAGTTGCAGATGTAGTTGTTGGAATGGTTTCCTCTGTGGTTGTTTCTTCTATTGTTGTGGTCTCTTCTGTTGTGGTCTCTTCTTCGGTTGTGGTTGTTCTTGTTGTCGTGGATTCTGTAGTGCTTGTTGAAGTTGGGGCTGTGGTGGTTTCTTTTGTTGAGGACTGGGTTGTTGTTATAGATGTTGAAGTTGATGTTTCAACTGTGCTGAAAGTGAAGGGGGGCGTTGTGGTGACGGGACATGAGTAGAAAATCCTATCTATTGTTTTATTGGCTCGACATATAGCCTTGATGCAACTTCCAAATCCATCATTTATGTCATAGAGTACATCTCCATAGTTGTAGATTTTATTTTTGTATATGCACTTGCAATCTGCATTTCAGGACAAAAATAAAGAAAACAAACATATTTTTATGTTATACACACATATATGTATATTTACATCTTTAAATATATTTTTGGATTTCCATTCAGGTTATCATCAAGCACGATTGACTTATTTTTAGTTCTTTATCTCTGAAATTATTTTTTCTTTTTTTCCACTGGTGTACTTACAGGTCACATCATTGTTGCACTTTATTCCTTGCATTGTACAATGACTGTAAACAGAAGAAAATCGTGGACATTTTGTTGAACATTTGCAATACACAACATGTTCTCTGGAGTATTTAAAAATGATTATTCAAAGCAGATTTAAAATGAATTAAAGTATATATATAATCTAACAGGTTAGCTGAAATAGAGATAATGAAATCAGTTTGAACTTTTACTATAAACTGCTATCAAAAGCTTTGTCTGAAACAGCATTACATCTCATATTTTTTAATTCAAAACTTCTTAAAAGTATAAGACCAACTTTGGAACCAAGTCAACTGAAGTGTAACACAAGTCCAAGTAAATGTCCCATTGAATGGCTGATTTAAAAACTATGAAAATAAACTAACTGACAAAAGAGACCTAGAGTCCTAACAGTCGCTCTGATGAAAACACAATCATAAGCAGGCACGCAAAGATGTTTTAAGTAGGTAGGGGTTGCCAACTGAATGAATGAAATGAGTGACGTCATTATATTTGTTGTCCTCCTGTGTAGTGCACATTGTCACTCACTAGGCTGCTGACTGGCTGCCATTAGCTACAGAAAAATGAAACATTCAGAAGCTCTAACACAGGCATCACCAAATGATGGACCTCAGTCCGGATTCGGACTGAGTGGTAGTTCTGTGACCAATCTCTGATTAATTCACGAGGATAGATTTCAATGGAGCTTTGTTTCCGATTATCGCAGCTGTAGACATTGGGCACTGCTACTCCAGTTAACACTAAAACACTAGGTGGTCTGATCACAAGCCTGTCATGCCATGAGTTTTCCTAAATATATGTTTGTATGTTTTCTGAAGCATAAAGTTTGTTTAGTGAAGCATTAAAGATTTCTAAGAATTTATTCCTCCAACCAGTAAACAGGAGGCAGTGCCAAATAAACAGCCAGTGCAAAAACATAAGACCCTTATCACCTGCAAGTGACCTGCAATGAGGTCTGAGAGCTTCTGCCCTGAGTGTGTGCTCACCTGTGCTGCTCCTGTTCATTTGTCAAGTTCATTTTCTGTTTGCAAATCTATTTGATCATCTGTTCCTGTTATTTTCATTGTTGCATTTCTACAGTTTTTAGCACTAGTGTTTTTGAATGTTTCATGTTTGCAGTTCTAGCAGCATTGTTCTGTTTATTTATTATGTGAGTGTCAGGTCATGCAATACGTGTAGCGCTGTTTGTGGGGGAGAAAGACAAGGAAAGAAAGAGAAAGAAACAGACAGAAAGCAAAAGACAGACTGAAAGACAGGAAGAGTTAAGGACAGAGGGCTCTAAGGTCTGTTAGATACATACACAGGTGCAGGCACAGGTGCGCCATGCCTGTGCCGCGCCAACTGGGTGTGTCCAGGGCATTTTGCAATTGTCCTGCACGGCACAGTCCGGTGCAGTAAGGCGCACCCACGTCTCCACCTCTCCCACCAGCGCAAGTGGCAACAAGGGAGGAGAGAAGGCGTGAGTTGGTTAAACACAGCCAATCAGATGAACGCCTCTCCTTGCCTTAGAATGAGCTGTGGGCGAGGCACAGTGACAGTTTCACTTCATCATGGGTGACAACAGCAGCAGCTTCAGGCGGCCAAACTTCTCCCAGGAGGAAACTGATGTGCTGGTCCGAGAGGTCCAAGCTCGCAGTACCAGAGTATATGCTAATGCGAACAGACCTCCACGGGCTGAAGATGCAAAAACAGCCTGGGATGAGGTTACTAATATTGTCAATCAAGTTTGCCCACATATTCTGAGAACCGCTGCCCAATGTAAAAAACGGTTCAATGATGTAAAGAGAAGGGCCAAACAAAAGCTCTCAGATCAAAAAAGGCACACGGTGGCCACGGGGGGCGGCCCCTCCACCAGCCTCACTTTGAGCTCAGCGGAGGAGATCGCGTCCTCCACACTCTCTGCGATAAGTATTGAGCGTTTTGGTGGGATAGAAGTTGGGATAACAGGTAAGGCAAAAATATTTTTCTACTAATGAAGACACTCACATGATGACATCTCAAGATGAGCAGTGTGGACAGATCACAACATAAATAAATTGTGCAATGGCATGGAAATCAGCTGCGGAAATTACAGTGGTGCGCCAGACGAAATTACCACTGCGCGGGGTGCGCCACCCAGCGCCACGCCAGGAAATTAGAGCCCAGAGAGTGAAACAGAGAGAGAGAGAGAGAGAGAGAGAGAGCGATATCCGTAACCTGCACAAATAAAGTATTTCTCTTCGTATCACTTTCTTGTTTCTCTTCTTCTGCTATTTCCGCTATATTGAAACAATATAGCGGAAAAGAAGTTTCATCCCCACAACTCTGTTTAAAGCCCTTCTACACAAATTTATAGTTTTTTATTTAAACATTTTAAGTGTACAGTTATTGCTGAATGTAAGATGCTGACGCATGCAGCGTGCAGGGGGGATTGTTGGTCATCACAAGCAAAAGCAACGTGAAATCTGCAGTAAAGCTCTTCAATAGTATGCATACATGGAAAGACCTGACAAATGCTTTAATCAGAGACTTGGTTTAACATAAATAAATGATAAAACGATCAAAACTAGAAAAGCAGTCGGAGAGCGCAGACCTCCGTCAAGCACCACAATTCCCTCCATATTGTTTCATATTCTGGATCATAGTGTCCGGAATTATTGCATATCTGGATCAGTCTTTGATATCTTGTAGAACCTGTTGGAAACTTGTCTTGTATTTTTTTTCCAAGAGCCCTGACCATTTTGTGTGAAGTTACATGGACAAATGATGAAAATGGTCCTATCTTGCAATGTTAAAGAATCCTTTAAAAAAATCCTTGATCCAGAGGGTGATCCGGATCACCTCCAAAATTTAATCAGTTCTTCCATATCCCATTTCTGACAATTCCTGAAAATTTCATCCAAATCCATTCAGAAATTTTCAAGTTATTTTGAACACAAACAAACAAACAGACAGACAGATAAACGCTGGCAAAAACATAACCTCCTTGGTGGAGGTTATAGCGTAGGAACAACCAAAGTAAAGCTAAAGCTCTCTTTAGGTCTGTCAAAGATCCCTTTTTTCAGGGTAAGTGCCTGTTCCCTTTGTCTATCTAGCAACAGGATGATGCTATTGAACACCAGTGTTTATCTTTGTAGGCCAGACTATTCAGATGAACCAATAGCACTGAAGTCAAAGCCTTGTGCATTCAAGGCCATTTACAAGGGAGACTTCAGTGCAAAGGGCCATATTTTGATGGCTTGAAATGTGATGTCTAAAGTTTGTGGCTAGTGGCAGTTTGGGCATATCAGTCTATATTTGGTATTTTAATAATGCAAATTCTTGTCCCTAAGCCAGGTGCAGGACGCGTAGAGGACGTGTTATGTGCCTTGATCATACGTGGGTGTGTTAAGGGTGTGACATAGATCAAACCAATCAGAGGGTCAGCTCTCACTCCCTAGCTGGATCATGCTTTTCCTTTGATTGTGCTATCACACTCAAAAGACGCCCAGGACACTGACATTTCCACCTGAGGGTCAAGTGAAACCTCAATAATGATTAAAATCTCCAGGTGAAACTGTCAGGATCACGGTGGTGTATGTATCGAACAGACCTGATTACTAAACATTAAGTAAGTGTAGGCTGTGAGTGGCTGATGTTCTCATTCTCCATGCCTCCTCAGCTCTTTAATGTGTGCATAAAACACACTGGACAACCTGTAACATTGCAAATATTACAAATATTATAAATGTAGCTCCATGTTGCTTGAGAATCTGTGATTGTGTTTGTGTTTTTTCTTTTTGGGAGTATTAAGCACACGGGGCGGGGGGTGGAGGTGGGGGAGTCTGAGGAGTGCTTAAAAAAACACTGTCCTGTTAAAAATTGTAAAAGAGTATAAAAGGCAAGAAAACTGCACAGAAAAAAAACAGAATTTTATAGTCAGAAACATACTGAACTCTATGAGCTCCATTCAAAAATATCTTGGGAAAGGCAAATACTCCTTGTTAGCTCCCATTGCTGATAACTCTGACTTTGACTGTTATTGTAAAGATAAGGGGTTCAGAGACTGGAAAGCCTCTGGCATTAAAACCTTGTATGATTTATACAAAGGGAACACATTAAAGACCTTTCAGCAATTACAAGAGGAGTTTCATCTTCCTCACACACACTTTTATCCCTACCTACAGATTAGAAGCTATCTGAATTCAATCTCAAATTATAAAAATGTGGCAAAACTCACCATTTTTGATCGAATTATAATGAAAGCAAAAACACTTAGTAAGAAAATAATGACTTATTTTTATGGCCCACTGCTAATGAATGAGAAGACTACGACGAGTATTAAACATAGCTGGGAAAAAGATTTTGGTGTTCAGCTCGATGACCAGATCTGGAGCAAAGTGTTATATAGTGCCAAAAAATCACTAGATCAGATAAATCACACGAAACACAATATAAGAAAATTAATAAACTACATGTAACTCCTGAAATTAGAAGCAAATATGACAAAACTTGCTCCTCAACATGTCGTAAATGTAAAGAACAAGTAGGCACATACTACCACTTAATATGGTTACGTCCAGTTGTTATGACCTTCTGGTCTGCTGTTCAAACTGAGGTTGAAAACTTTCTTGGCGTCAAAATGGACCCAAAACTCTGCATTCTTGGTGCTAACTCCAAATCTGGTCAGAAAGCAAAAATGGTCAATATAATGTTTTATGCAGCACGCCTCTCAATTCCGCACGTTTGGCTGGATGAAAATCCACTCACACTGTCAATTTGGAACGATAAATTGTTGTCTTTTCTTCCATATGAGAGAATATCACATGTACTACAAAGAACATTAGATGAATTTATAAAGAAATGGTCCCCCCTCAGTGAATATTTAGGTAATGAATGGTCCGCAGTAATCTGCTTAGGAGTAGACTGACCAGCATACTGATTTATCATTTGTCCATTTATCTGTTTATTTAATTTGTTATCTTCTGTAATCATTATTCTGTTTTTGTTATTCATTTACTATACATTTCTCCCCTATGTGTATTTGTGTATGTGTGTGTTTGTATATGTTTTTTTTTTGTCACTACTTTTGTCAAATATGTTAATTGTCAATGCAAGTTAATAAACTAATGTTGGGACGACAGTGTAAGAAAGTTATGACTTTGACTCGTTGGTTTACAGAGTGTATCCTGCACTTGCATGAATTGTGTTGATGGAATAAAAATAAAAAGTATTAAAAAAAAGTTAGATTAATAAAAATAAAAAAAAAACTTGTTGAAACTGTTAAATACAGTACATACAAAACCCAGATCCAATGAAGTTGGGATGTTGTGTAAAATGTAAAAAAAAAAAAAAAAGCCAATGATTTGCAAGTCCTTTTTGATTTATATTCAACTGAATAAACTACAAAACATGACATCTAATTTTTTTGCAAGTATTCAGTCATTTTGAATTTGTTGCAAGAATTCCATGGAATTTAAAGGCCTCATCATAGACAGTCCATAATATTATCAAAAAATTCAGAGAATCTAGAGAAATCTCTGAGCTTAAATGGCAAGGTCACAAATCAACACTGAATGCCTTTGGCAGCACTGCATTATAAAGCAGCATCATTCTGTCAAGGATATCAGCACGTGGGCTCAGGGACACTTCAGAAAACCATTGTCAGTTAACACAGATTATCTCTACATCTACAAGGTCAAGGTCAAACTCTACCATGCAAAGACAAAGCCAAATATCAACAACACCCAGAAACACCGCCGGCTTCTCTGGGCCGAGCTCATCTGAGATGGACTGAGGCAAAGTGGAAAAGTCTGCTGTGGTGTGAGTCCACATTTCAGACTGTTTTTGGACATCATGGACGTGGTGTCCTCCAGGCTGAAGAGGAAAAGGACCATCCAGACTGTTATCAGAGCAAAGGTCAAAAGACAGCATCTGTGATGGTATGGGGGGGGTGTTAGTGCCCATGGCATGGGTAACCTTAGGGACCAGCTCATAGTCCATAGTTTAGACACATAGTTCAGATGCAATAGGCTTAGACTGCCGGGGGGATCTGGCACACTGGGCTCTATCCCTCTCTCTCTCACACTCTCTCTCCATATCTGCCTCTGCCCCTTTCTGTTTGCTCCTGTACTCGTCTCTGGCTCTGGTCTTGTAGGTGGTCTGGGATCCTTGGTGGAGACTGCCTGCTGCTGTGGAGTCACAAAGCCTCAATAACATACAATTACAGACATAACACATATTTGGGGATTTCGTTATCCCCATTCCAGTTCATAATCATTATAGCTGTTAATGTAGAAATTAGCATGATCTTTCCATCCGTGGTTGATACATCTATAGTAACTATCTTTAGTAACACATGGACATGAGATCCCTCTTGAAAATGGGATGTCACATCTCAAGAGGCCTACCTTTAATACATTTATACTTAATGGAGACAAATATGGTAGGGACGCATTTATGGTCTAGGCACCCATGAGTGTGTCACTACCATAAATTCTTATTTCCAGTATGACTATTAATGATTATACTTCTATAAAATTATCACCACAATCATACAGACATGAGGATCCTCCTGACTCCTGACCAACATGCAGACATCCATCTTTTCAGGGAAGTCTCTGCTTATTTCAGAGACAATGAAGACACATTCTGCTCGAGTTACAACAGCGTGGCTTCACAGTGAAAGAGTGCAGGGACTAGACTGACCTGCTGCAGTCCTCACCTGTCTCCACTGAACAGGTAAGGAGAATCATGAAGAAAAACAATAGAGACCTGGACTGTTGAGACACTGAAGATGAACATCAACAAGAATGAGAAAGAATCACCTCCAAAGCTTCAAATAATCAGTGTCCTTAGCTCACAAACTCTTCCTGGGTATTGTGTTAAAGAAAGGTGATCTTCCAGCTTTGTTCAACCATGGTGCAGACATGGTTCATGAGAAAAATACATTTTATTTAAAAGCGTCTCCTTCTTCTTCCTCCTCTCGCACTTGGACTGCTGGTTGGAGAAGGAAGGACGGAGCCTCAGGAGAGCCGTCCTCCCCCTGGTCCAGGGTCTCAACGGCCTCGGTCGACTGCATCTGCCAGCCTACCGAGGCTGGAGTCAATGGAGGAGAGATTGAAACTGGGACTGCGCCTTGCCCGCAGAATCCATCTTGAGTACAGCATTAGCCCAACATGCAGTGCAGTGTTTCTGTAGGAGGCTGAAATCATTGTATTTATTTTTACACAACATCCCAACTTCATTAATATTGGGGTTTATAACTGTTGTCTGATCCTTACAATGTTGGCTAATGGTAGCTGGGGTCTGGGGTGAGGAGTAGATTTGTACCCTGGCAACTCAAAAATTAGATAATGAAGTAAGATAAAACTTATATATAAACATAGTAACCAGGATAAAGAATTCACTTGGTCATGACATAAAGTGAATAAATAAATGAACTGATATGGACCTGGCGTTACTATAATTGGATTGATGCAAGGACTCACACTTCGATGAAGTGACTTCGATCTTACGGCAGGATTAATGGAAGTGTTTGGTTCTGTGAAGAGCAGCACTGTTACTCACTCAGGCCAGAAGCTTTGACAGAAATCTCACATTTGTTAAATCTCCACATCCCGAATAAATTGGTCAGATGTGTGGATGTAAAAGTGCCTTAAGACAGCAGCTCACTGTGCAAGCCAGAGGTCAACAATAGGAGTCTGAGGGTCATTCACGTGGAGGACTTGTTCAGATCTGTTGAAAAATATTTTAAGAGAACGAGCAGAAAACTGTTCCAGCTTTAGCCTTTGAAGAGCTTCATTAATGTTTTTATTCATCAACAAGCTTTCTGTGTTGTTGAGTGGAATAAGAGTGTCAGTGTGAGTGAAGTTTGACTCTGGCGGGAATGAATCTACACAGAGCTTAACGTTAAATTAAAATAAGAGCGTATGTGGCATCAGGTTTTATTTCTTACCAGACTTGGCAGTTTGTCCCTGGGAATGTTTCATTTAAGCTGTAGCGATTACCAAGATGATCATAGCACCCACATTGAGGGAAGTCAACACACTGCATGGAGTCTTCATCAAAGTAGGGGAGGGAGGGCGGACATGTTGGGTAACAACCTGCAAACACATTTTTATGGATGAAAGGCACTGATCATCTGAGAAGCAGCAAGACCAATGACAACAGCTTAACAGGGGCCCTAACACATCAATGACAACAAATGACAAAACAGTAAATCCTGAACACCCCCCAACATAATATATAATCAGTGAAGCTGTAAACCCTGAACAGCCCCCCCCCAACATAGTTTATATATAATCAGTGATGCTGTAAAACCCTGCGGTGGATGCACCCCCCTCTGACGTAGCTTAATTGTAATCCCACCCCCTCCTTTCTGTTATCTTTATCGTTAATGCTTTTTCCAAGCACACCAGAGAACGTGTTTTTGTTCAGAGCTTGAAACTGACCAGCTGCCACATTGGTCTGTTTTCTTACCTTCTAAGCCCGGGATGAGGCTGGAGCAGTGTCCTGATGGATTTCTACACGTCTTCAAACAAGGAGCTCCACATGGTTGGTAGTGCCATTGGCATTCATCGGGGTCATTGTAGTAGTCACAGAATATAGCTGTAGGAGACGACAAAGAAACGTGTGTCTGTTTTGTTAAATTCAGCAGTGCACTACAGACACAACAGAAAACAGAACATTTTCTCATTCTGACTGATTTTATGACCTGAAAGACCAAGGACAAAGACACCCATGCAGATTTCATACCTGAAGCCTGTCTGCGTCCAATTCAGGTGAAAAATTCTACAACTTGTCAGATTTCTGTTGGACCATTTTATGTTGACACAGTAGTATTTAGAACAGGGCCGAGTTAAATCAATGCCATTCTATGGCCACTGCTGCTCTGACGACTATGTCACAGCCATTGCTTCAGGTAAGAGCTGCGCTGTGCATTATGGGAAGAAAGAAGGCAGCCCAACTACACATCAATCGATATTAAGATGATGATAATAGCACAGATAGAAAAGGTCTTCATTTTGGAATATGCTTTACAATTAAATGTAGACAATCTCTGCACCCAGAAGAGGGGCTTTTATTGATCATTGGGGTCTAAAGACAGAAATACACTACCGCTCAAAAGTTTTAGAACACCCCAATTTTTCCAGTTTTTTACTGAAAATTATTCAGTTTAATGTCTCATTGCACTCTGAAATGAAGCATAGTACAAATAAGCAATTGGAGTAAAAAAAGAAATCATGACATCAATTTATAGGCCAAAATGTATTCTAAATTCTTGACTCATCAAAGTAGTACCCTTTGGCAGATATAACAGCTGAACACACACGAGGCATTCTTTCTACAATAGAAAATTCTTCCCACGTCTGTTGCAGAAGTTCAGTCAGTCAACTCACGTTTAAATTGTTTTATTGTAACTGCAAATACATGTTATACGTTTGGCGCCCAGGCTCCGGTTTCATCACTCCCTGCAGAAAGGTTTACATGAAGGCATGGAGTGATGAGCAAAACATACTGAACATCCCCAAAACTTAACCCATTGGAGCCTGGAGCTGCTGATGAGATCTACTATGTGTGGCCATTCCCCCCAGCGCCTGCTGTTAGAGGAATATACTATCTAGTGAATGCAGATCTAAGCATGCTGAATTGATACAAACTGAACCCCAGCACACCACCTGATATGCAATACAGAGTTATGCAGCAAAGTCAGTGCAGTTTTAATTAAACATTAAATGCAGGAACTCGTGAGCTTTTGAGCAGACAGGATCTCTTCTTTGTGAAGCCTCACGTAGCGTTGATATGTGGAAGAGGACTAGCGACTCAAGGACTTATGTGTTGAAGTAGGCAGATGAAGTGCTGTCGTTGTGGCAGCGCCAATCCTCCGGGAGTGAGGGGAATAGAGTCCAGGTGGCAGGCCACAGCTCGAGCAGAGAACACGCAGCTTCGAAGAGAACCAGGATCTCGTCATAGGTTTGTGACCATTGATGATGAACAAGGGGGTGATTGTTGAGTAGGGGGACGATGATGCAGATATTTCATCATGGAAGAGAAAGGACAAAGAAGTTTTAGTTTTAGCAATAATGATATGAGTACCTTGGCAAGATCGGTCAGTTTTGAGTGTTTGAAGAATAAGGAATACATGTGCTTTTCTATATTCAAATCAGAGAAGGTGAGATCATGCTGTGGATTAAAGGAGAGAGACCTGGTCGTAAATTTGCCACACTGAAGAAAACCATAGAAAGCCATTAGGAGTACTGCTTCTAATAGAGAATGAATATAAGGTGAAAAACATCCTGTCTCAATCTTGTCACCAACTTGTGCACCAGTGATATAGCGAGAGGCATTCTTTTATCATTACTTGAAGGACATGCCTTTTTAAGACCACTGAGGATCAACTGCATGGAAGGATTCCCAAGAAGGCTCTGGGATGCTGGGTCTTAGCGTCGAATGTAAAACTGAATCTAGCATAGGCTTTGATACTTTGCATTTGGAGATTGTGGGATTCAAAAAGAAATTACAATGAATGCACAAACGACTTAAATGTCTATAGGTAAAGGGCTAAGGAGAAGACTGGCACAAAAGGATGAAAAGAAAACCAAGCTGAATCGTAGGCTTTAATGATGCTTTGCTGAACCCAGTCTCATGTAGTTAGAGGCAGAGGACAGGAGACATACTTACTCTAGAATCATCTGTTTCAAAGGAGGACATGGCAGGCTGGAGGACTGGCTTGGAGACACATAGTTTTGAACTCCTGATATTAAAAGCGAGAAAGAGCATTGCAATACGATTTGCATGTCTGGGAATGAGTTAGCTTTCAGGATGAAATTATTAAGCACGCATATCCGAGTTAAACATCGTAAGAGATTGTTGATAGCTGGTGATTTAGAGCGGCCTTTATTGACAATTTCAACTGTAGCTGCATTGTCACAAAACACCATGATTTGCTTTCTTGTCCAGTTGATACCCCACAGAGAGCAAGCACAACTATTGGGTAAAGCTCATAGAGGGATCCTCGAGGGTCTGTATTTCAGTTGGCCGTACATCTGCAAACCACTTGTTATTATAGAATCCCCCAAACCAACAGATGGAGCAGCATCAGTATAGAAAACTGAAGACTCTACAAAGTCATTGTAAAAGAAAGAAATACTGTTCCATTCATCGCAGAGCAAAGACCAGAATTGCAGATCTGAACAACAGCCTTCATCTAAAACCACTGTGTCTTTAAGATTTTTAATCGAACTAGAAAAATTGCATTTCCTTGCAGCAAATGCGTTGAAATGCTGAGTCTGAATGCTGGAACTGTGAAATGAAATGGCTAAAAGCAATGCAAACAAAGCTGAAAATGTAAAATGTGACATAAAATAGTTGGAAGCAGTAAAGCACAGCTGCAAATGTGGGAAATGTGTAATAAAAATGGTTACAGTTGGGAAAGAAAGCTGAAAATGAATAAATGTGAAAGGAAATTGCAGAAAGCTGTAGAAATGTTTGGCCACCATGAAGAAGTTGTAATCTATGATTAAAAGAGTAAAATTTGTTAGTGCTAAAATGACAAAGATTGTAATCAGCTGCAGAATTGTGAAATATGTTACAAATTTGCATTGTAAAGACAGGAAAAGAATAAAGTTGTATGGAAGTTAAAGGTTGAATGACCGACAGCCTGTGACATCCAGACTGAGAGGACAGCAGCCAGATGCATACAGCAAGGAGCTGTAGTAATCAGCAGTCTGTATTGGACACACAGTTGAAAAGTACAACTGCCTTCGCCAGAATTTGACCCGGGCCGCCGGAGGGAGAGTCAGCAACTTTGCTGCTAAAAATATATATATGATAAATGTTATGGAAATTGTGATTTTGTTGGATTTCAGTAGGAAGTGAAATAAACATTTCAGCTCCAAAAAAAACTGAATTTTCTGGCTATTATTTGTGCATTCAGGCTTTAAAGGGTTAAATTATGAAGTGCAATTGAATATGCATAATTAGCCTAGATTACATTTTCCCTTCGTAACTGAAAAATGTTTTGGCATCAATTTGTAGGCTACAAGTCCACAACATTATGAACTATCCAGTATAAAAGCATCTGACTTGAACATTAATGTAAACAGTGGTGATTTTCATTGAGGACAATAAGGAGTAAACATTAACAGTCAGAATGTCATTAGAAACTTTATCTGCTCAAGTTAACATCTAGGTCAAAGTTATCACTACTTCATTTTTAAATCAACAAATCTATACTTGAACATCAAACTCAAAGTAATAATAGCCTACATACATGAATTTGTAAATCTGGACAGGAATATCTAAGTAGAGAAATGTAAAACAGTGTAATATTTGTGTGCAGTCTGGTTTATTCTAGTGGGTATAATCTGACATACTCTGATGATGTTTGTCCTCTTAGGGCCTCCATACACTGAAGACATTTTTGCCACAATTTGACCAGATTAATACACCGTCCACTGAAAACAGCTCTGAGACCCACAATGGGCCTCCACCTACAGGTTGGGAACCGCTCCACTAGTAGACTGTATTTGAAGATTGATCCATCAAAGATTGATCTGTTATCATGGAGAATAAGTGATGGAGGATCCCTCAGGATGAATTTATTATTTAGAAAACAGTGAGTGAGTGAAAACAAGAGCTGGACTGATGAAGAATGTAGAGTTTTGATTAATGAAAGGCTGACTCGTCAGTTTTTGAAGTCTTTTGTTCACTTAAACCGGGCACATGAGCTGTCAAGACACCGTGTGAATGATAAAATCACACAGAGTGACTGATGGTCCCTCACTGTCCCTGCGATGTGCGTCTATCTGCGTCTTTACGCTCACCGGCAGACGGAGGAGCGCACACACACACACGCTGAGAGAAAGTGAAAGTCACACAAGCATGCTGCTATACGTATCCTTGCGCATTTTGTAGTGGTTATATGGTATTTCGGGGCGATTTCTAGTGGGTATATGGCGTATACCTGCGTATGCACCCAGAGTCTGACAGACTGTAGAGCAGAGTCCGCGCAGAATGTCCACAGACGTCAGAGCTGTCATAGTCGAGCGCACTGCCGCGTAGTATTTTCTTGTGAAATGAATGTGAAAGCCTACATTTCCCACTAACCTTGCGCATTGTTTTCCATTTCTCTGTCATGACGCTGTAGACTGAGGACTAGGAAGAGGAGCTGCTCTGCCTGCTGACTTTGCAAAGCACTAACATGAAAAGGCGGAGGCAGTGTGACATTTAATGTGGGTCAATGATAAAGCTGGGGACTTCCGGGTATACGACCTAATGCTGTGCCAAAACCGTGATAGCTATCAAAAAAAGGACTGCACCGTGAGCATCACAAGAATCAGCTGAAACGATTGATATCAGCTTCGTGTTTGTACTGTAGAAAATGTTGACACGAGAGGAGTTTAAAAACGGGCTTGAAAGTGAAGCTGTCGGCGTACATCAGCCTACATTTCCCACAATCCTTTGCGCATGTCTGTGTCATTAGGCTGTACAGTGAGGACGAATGCCAGCTGACTTTGCAAAGCAGTAACATGAAGAGACGGAGCTCGTGTCACATTTAATGTCGATGTGAAAATACATGGCGAGCAGTGTTTTGTGTGACAACAGTGCGCGGAGCGGACTCGGCGCTGTCGTATGGTGTCGGCGTACTTCTGCCTACATTTCCCAGAATCCTTCTCGCATGTCTGTGTCATGACGCTGTACACTGAGAAGATGAGCAGACGAAGGTGGTGATACGCCAATGAAATGTGTGGGTCTGACGAGCAATGCATGACAGCTGACAGGCGTAAATTTTGAGGAGTAAAATGCCAAAGACTGTAATGAGTAGCATGCGTGTTTATGTATTTTCCTAAATATACATTATAGTATAAAATTGTTTAAAGCAGGAATTGAACCCCAGTACCCCAATTACATGACATCTGTGCTAACCACTCAGCCAACAGCTCAGATGAATTACTATGACACACCCGCCCATACAGCAGCAGACTATGTAATGATGCTGAGTAGCATGGGTGTTTATGTATTTTCTGAAATATGCATGGTAGTATAAGATAGCCTCTACCAAGAATCAAACCCCAGTCTCCGGATAATTTACCGATTGTGCTAACCGCTCAGCCAACAGCTCAGATACTTTACAATGACACACCCGCCCATACAGCAGCAGACTATGTACTGATGCTGTATGCTTGCCAGAACGGTGAAGTTAAGCTGGGTACTTCCGGGTATACGGGCTAATGCTGTGCCAAAACCGTGATAGCTATCAAAAAAAGGACTGCACCGTGAGCATCACAAGAATCTCCTGAAAAGATTGATGTAAGTTTCATGTCTGTACTGTAGAAAATGTTGACACAAAAGCAGTTTAAAAACGGGCTTCAAAGTGAAGCGATCAGCTCTCTGGGGACGAAAATTTCAATTGGAGTAGACGAAGGACTTTGCGGGATACCCGTGGCTCTGAAGCTCACTGAGACAAAACGATGTCAATGTCGAGGTTGAAACAAATTTCAGCTGAAAGAGCAGAAGTGTAGCTTTATTTTGATGTATAAATCATATATGTGGAACAAAGTTTGAATCTTTTATTGCAGTTTATCCGCTAGAAATGTTGGAATGTTTAGGCGAAGCTCACGCTCTAAGAGGTCACGTGACACGCTCTAAGAACAGAAATCCTCAAAACTTAGTGTTGCTTAAACAGTGATATCTCAAAAACTGTAGAAGACAGCAAAAAGCTGAACACATGTAAAAATAGTTGACAAGTCAGTGAATCTGTCAAAGCAAGAATGAAGTCTGTAGGTGGAAGTATGCCGAAGCTGTACAGCCTGAAAGTTCAAGCACCTTTTAGCAGACCTGCAAAAATCTCCCATTGACTTCAATGCAAAAAATCTGCAGAAAATCATTTTTACTGTAAAAACTGTAACAGTTAAACATGTGAAAAATACAAGTGCAAATCTCCTGAACATGCTGCACTGCTCAATTTTTTTTCTGTGAAAAATTTGAAAGTTGTGAAAAGGTCCAAATAGCTGAGGGAAGAAGAAGAAGAAGAAGAAGAAGAAGAAGAAAAAGAAGAAGAAGAATAAAGTCGGATAACAATATGTTGAAATGCTGACTCAGCATTTCAACATAATTAGCCAGTGTCAGCAAGCGAGAAACAAATGAGTGTTCGTGAGGGATAATGCGCATAGCAAAGTTTAGGTGACCTAACAAAGATGGAAGATCCCATTTAGAGAGAACAGCAGAGGGAGACAAAGCTCAAAAAGCTTCTCTTATACGGCTCAAGTTATCCTGAGGCAGCGAGGCTTGCATGAGCACACTGAGAGTTATGGCGAGAAATTCCGAGCGCGAGGTTGGTCCCACCGTTTTGTCTTCTGAAAGTGGCACACCTAACTCTTGAAAGAGGTTTTTGACTGTGGAAATGCAGTGGACTGGTGGAATAGAGGGGAGGTCAACTACCAGAAAATCATTCAGAGATGCAAGGCAAAGGGGAATTTGCATGTGTTATAGAGAATCCAGCATAGAGCCTCTGATAAGGTGTCAAAAATGCAAGGCTACTATGAGGTCAACTTAACAGAGAAATAAAAAAATTAAAAGTTAAATTCTGCCGGAGTAAGGGACTTCGACAGTCTTGGATCACTATCCTTAAGAACCGTTGAAAAGTCCCCACAATCCTCATATCTTTGTTTGCAGATTCAGAACCACAACAACAGAATCTTCACCAGATTAATGTCATGGCCTGTCAAAATAGGAGCAAGGTTTAATAATTAGTTTAAATAATTGTGCAACTGAGTCTATGCTGATCCTCATAACCTCCTAGATGAATGAATAAATAAATAAATAAAATGTAATTAAAATAGATAAATAAGTAATGACACAAGCAGATAGATGACAGGCCCAGAGGCAGACTTATAATTCAATCATTTTGTCAGCTGTTAAAGATGATGGAAATAGGATTACCTGATAAATTTTTTTGGTTCCTTAGAGAATCAGGAATGGCAGCAGCAGGAGGCAGAAACCAAGAACCCATGGCAGGAGCTGAGACTGCAGATCCCAGGGATCTTTGTGGCATGACATGGCAAGCGGAGGATTACGCGTTGCTTTCCAAGGTGTTCAGCCTGGCGTACATCATGTCCAGCGCCGATTTCACTTCGAGAAGTGAAGACAGGATGGACGTGTCTG
The DNA here is from genome assembly GCA_037902135.1 of Cetoscarus ocellatus. Lineage (NCBI taxonomy): Eukaryota > Metazoa > Chordata > Actinopteri > Labriformes > Labridae > Cetoscarus > Cetoscarus ocellatus. The sequence continues at coordinate 128,140 of JBAMNC010001286.1, forward strand.
TGGAGATGCCGGAATCTGGCTTCTTGGGCTCCTTGGTGGGAGCGCCGAGCTCCGGTTTGGGAGAAGCAGGAAGAAAGGCAGTGCGCTTTTTAGCTGGCGCTTTACCTTTCCCCCCCGGAGGACCACTGGACTCTGTGCCTCTGGCACCCGACCCCGGGGCATCGGTGGAGTTCTGCTGGATCATCAGATAATCGAAAACATGGCTGAGGCCACCTGGTGCGGTGATGTTATGGGTGTAAAGCTCTTCCATGATGCAGTGCACAGGCCATCCAGCAAGTCGTTTGTGAGTGATGCGAGAGCTCCAGTGAGGACGAAGCAGCAAAGTCAGTGTAGGGCAGCAGAGTCGTTGCAGGGCAGAGGGAGAGATGGGAAAATTCCCAGTTTAAGTATACCCGCCAAATTGAGGGGTGAAGAGTGTGAATGGAGGAAGGTTGAGAGGAGTGAGACATGTGACATATGAGGATGTTTGAGAGGAGTGACATGTGACATATGCATAGCTGAGCAGCTCGAGTTGTCTGCCTGAACTAGCTGCAGAATGCTGTGGTAGCCGTTTTGTTTCAGGGTGCCTCTCACGCTGTACAAGTCACTAACCCTGGATCCAACAAAATAGCCCCAGACCATCACACTTCCTCCTCCATGTCTGACAGTTGATGTCACACACTGTGGAACCATCCTTTCACCTACTCGACAGCGTACAAAGATCCTGCATGATGAATCAAAGATTTCAAATTTTGATTCATCAGTCCGCCATACCTTCTTCCAGTCTTCAGTAGTCCAGTGGCGGTGTTTCATGGTCCAGGCAAGCCTTTTTGTCTTATTCTGACGTCTTAGCAATGGCTTTCTTGTTCCAACTAGTCCTGTCAAACCTGCAGCTCCAAGTCTCTCTTCACAGTTGAAACTGAGACTTGCTTACTGCGACCACTATTAAGCTGTGCTGGAAGCTGTTGTCTTGTGAGCCACCTGTCACGCAGACTGTTAAGTCTCACAACTTGTCCTCTGATTTAGTCGTGGCTTTGGGTCTGCCAGACCTCTTCCTGTCAGACTTTCTCTCAGTTTCTGAGTTCTTTTTGATGGTGAAGAAAACTGTACTCACTGACACCTCGACTTTCGTTGCAATTTGTCTGTAAGGAAGACCTACATTTTTAAGTGTTATGATGGTCTGGCTCTCTTCCATTGTTAATTGCCTTTTTTGCCATTTTTGGAGGGAAATAGGACTTTCTGCAGTAAACTGCTGACCCAGGTATCTTGCTTGTGTAATTTAACTTGTGCTGAATTTTATTTATTTACAGTTATGTTCATAATAATAGCAGTGTGTTTAAAAAGGTGAGTAAACCTAAAAATTCTTCAAATAAATTTTATTTTAATGCACACAAATGCATTGGGGACACTGCACATTCTATTTCAAAGCAAGAAAATTGGAAAAAGTAATAAAATTTGATTATATTTTACAGAAAGTCAAGAAATATAATGTTCAAAAAATAGCAGTGTTGACATCTTTATTTACAAACTCAAAAATGTAGTGTATAAACTAAGAACTGCTTGATGATTCAACTTTCGTGAGAATCATAAACTAATATTTAGTTGCATAACCACAGTTTCTGATAACTGCTTCACATCTGTGGTGCATGGAGCCTACCAACTTCTGGCACCAGTCAACAGGTATTGAAGCCCAGGACAATTGTACTACGCTCCACAATTGCTCTGCGTTTCTTGGTTTTGCCTCATGAACAGCATTTTTTATGTCAGCCCACAAGTTTTCTATGGGATTAAGGTCCGGGGATGTGCTGCCACTCCATTACTTGAATTTTGTTTGTCTGGAACCATGATTTCGCTTGCTTGCTGGTGTGTTTGGGGTCATTGTCTTGTTGAAACACCCATTTCAAGGTCATTTCCTCTTCAGCATACGGCAACATGACTTCTTCCAGTATTCTGATGTACTCAAACTGATCCATGATCCCTGGTATGCCATAAATAGGACCAACAACATAGTAGGAGAAACATCCCCATATCATGATGCTTGCACCACCATGCTTCACTGTCTTCACTGTGTACTGTGGCTTGAATTCAGTGTTTTCAGGTCGTCTGACAAACTGTCTGTGGCCCTTAGACCCAAGAAGAACAATCTTACTCTCATCAGTCCACAAAATATTGCGGCATTTCTTTTTAGGCCAGTCAATGTGTTCTTTGGCAAATTATAACCGCCTCAGCACGTCTTTTTTTTTAACAATGGGACTTTGCGGGGGCTTCTTGCTGGTAGCTTGGCTTCACATAGACGTGGTCTGATTGTTACAGTACTCACAGGCAACCTTAGATCTTCTCTGATCCTCCTGGAGCTGATCATTGGCTGAGCCTTTGCCATTTCGGTTATTCTCTGATCCATTCGAATAGTCGTTTTTCTTTGTCTTCCTCGCCTTTCTGGTTTTGGCTGCCACTTTAAAGCATTGGATTTCATTTTTGCTGAACAGCCTATCATTTTCTGAACTTCTTTATAGGTTTTCCCCTCTTTTATTAACTTCTTAATCAAAGAACGCTCTTCTTCTGAACAATGTCTTGAACGACCCATTTTACTCTGTTTGTCAAGGACAAATGCACAGCCAGCATATGCAGTGTCAGTTGCCTTGATGCTTAAATAAGGGCCACACCTATTTTTTTCACACAATCAATTACCTCACTAATTGAACTCAGCACTGCTATTTTTCTGAACACGCCCCTTTCAGTTAATGATTCAGTTTCACAGAATCAGCAGCATGCACGTCATGCCTGTTGGGTCTGTTGGTTTTCTATACCTTTACTAAACCTTCTAGAACTTACTTGCAGTGTAGAAGTTGAAATTCTAACAAAATCAGTGATTTATCTTGCTACTGATGTGGGACTGCTATTATTTTGAACACAACTGTATGATGTCTGTTTTAAATTTGTACAGAATTTTGTCTATTTATGATGTCTCTTTTTATGTAAGGACTACAGATGGAAATTAGCTTCTCTGCTAAAATCTGGTGCAGCCATCTTTTTATTTCTCTGGAATAATTTATGTCGCTGCACACTGTCCTGTTATAAACCAATAAACTAAACTAAACAATGCTGTTCAACTGATGCTCACAAGGGTATGGTACCACAGGGTATGCTTTTATGCAGACAGAGGGGGTTGCAAGCAATCCAGAAAAGTTGGAATACCCGTAGGATTTACTCGAGCCAGCTTTCAAGGCTTGATCAACCTTCATTGCTGCAGAACAGCTATAAATTGTTAACCCATTTCATGGTCCCTGAAAAAGGCCTTTTTTTGTACAATTCTGTGTACATAATGTTTCAGTTTCGAGTAACCTAACCTTTTCTTTTAAGCTATGGCAGTACAGCACTTACCGTTGTGACATTTCAAGCTATTCATTGGACTTGCACGACTTGAGTTGCAATAAATAACTGGAAAAATTGAGGTGTTCTAAAAGTTTTGATCAGTAATGTAGACAGCAGAAAAATGAAGACATTTTATACTGCTACATTAGAAGAATGAGTTAACTCTGCTGCTACTTATACTGCAAGAGCAGAGTGATGAGTTAACTCTGCTTCTGCTTCTTTAAATACAGCAGAGTCATGAATTAACTCCACTGCTGCTTATACTACTACAACAGAGTCATGAGTTAACTCATCTGCTGTTTTATGCTGCTTAGGTTTAATTGTCTTGCCCTAGAACATACAGACATGACACAGCCTTCTATCCTCCTGTTCATTTCTATTAGCTTTTTTCTGGACTTTTTCAATATCCAGCTGAACTAAAAAGTCAGCATTTTCTGAATTCAAGTTAATGTTATCCAGCGATCAAAAGTTAAAAATGAATGGTGATTTATATTTTCAATATTTTCAAGCACTAGTTTTTATATTTCAACTCACATCCAGCCAAAAAGTAGATTTAAAATTGTGTAGTGTGTAGTGTAGCAAGATGAATTCCCCAAATACTAAAAGGACAAGAATTCCTTCTCTTCCCCCCCTTCTTCTCTCATGAGGACCCCACTATAACTCATTAAAGACATGTGGAGCCATGAAGTCCCGCTTCTTTCCTGCCATCTACCATGAGCAGACACCTTTGTTAATTCCAGGGATTTTATTTGTCCATTGGGAATTCTGCCCTGAACTTCTGATAGGCTGAGATCAGGGGACATTTACTTTCCCAGAGACTCACTTGCTCACTTTCCTATTCACAGAGTTTATCTGTGACACCTAAGAAGACGTTTGATCTCCCTGGCTGTTCAGACTGGGTTAGGGTTAGCTGCTTAATCTTGTCATGGACCAACAGCGCCCCTCAGTGGAATACTGGGAAGAGAACTTCAACCCAGAAATGCAACTGTACTCGGCTTTATGCCATGTTTTATTAAAGGAATATTTATTGTAGGATTTCTATACATTAGGTTTTGGTAGAAAAACATATCAAAGGCATGCAAACTTAAACATCTAAGTGTTAACCACATATCTTTTGTCTGTTTGCATTTTAGAAGAATGTCACTCCTTATTCTTTTCTTATTGTTTAAATATAGACATGTTTGATAGCAAAATGTTTATCTTAGGATTTTCTGCTCAGTTGGAGAGTGTATATTGAGTGGTTCATCAAAGTTCGACTTAAATCTTGGCCAAATTTAGGTTGACAAATTTTCTGATAGTCATATAAAACCCGCCTCCAGCGTGATGCTCGCCTATTGAGAAGTAGTATCACAGAGAAATGCATTTCTTCTGTCTCTCTCTTCCCTTCAGATCTCTTTTCTTCGGACTATTTATCTCTTCACTTAGTTTCACATCTATTTCTTCGGTCTCATCCATTTTTCTTTTTGGGAACACATGTTCCTTGTGTTCACATCTTTTGGAAACAGACCCGCCAGTTTTGTTTATAAGCCAGTCAGTTATAAACTCTAAATAATTTTGTCTCACAGCAGACTGTCGATTTTTGTTTGTTTACCTCTGAGGTAACACTGTCTGGCTAAAGAGTTACTTTTTTTAAATGAATACAAGAATTGTCCTTTTTCTTTTATCTAATCGAGACCCCCAAGCTCCAGCTTCACCGGACAACAGAACCTGCTAAAGTCCAATCTAAGAAGGCACATCTCTCCCAAAATCCCGGGAGCAGCTTGGAACCCTGCCTCACTGGATCCATCGCGTTGGGTCGAGTGTGGACTTCTCACCCTCCCTTTGGGACAACTCCTGACCAAAAGTCCTTCAGGCTCCCTGGTAGCTTCTGGACCAGCTGAGGATCCGACCCAAAACGTCATAGTAAGACGGTTCTTAGACAGGCTTGAGCGTCTTGGTTAAATTCTCAGTTAATTAGCTACCCCCTGATTTGACCTTCCTAAATTGGTTTTAATTAGTCCTCCATAACCACTCAATATACTTGAATATGTCTCTTCAGTGTTCATAACTTCTTTCATTATCACAGCATCATTGATTTGTTTACTACTCACAATTATTCTAGGTAAATAATTTGCATTGTTACTGCATGGTCAATAACTGCTGTTACATTTCACATTGTCACTTTAATATCACTGTCATTTTATCTTTACTGCACTGCACAAGAGGCTCAGTTGTCCTGAATGACACTTACTGTGTTAATTTAGTATTTTAGTATGTTACGTAATTTTGGTAATTGAACAACACTTACTCTGTTAATTTAAGTATTTTAGTATGTTAGTTAATTTGATAATTGAATGACACTTACTCTGTTAATTTAGTATTTAATATGTTGGTTATTTTTGATAATTGTAAATATATTCGATTCTTTGATCTCTATTTTTTTTTTTTTTTTTGTATTCAATGCATGCTACTATCCCTGTACTTGCCCTGTACTGCTGCAAACCAGAATTTCCCCTTGGGGATCAATAAAGGATTATCTTATCTTATCTTATCTTATCTTATCTTATCAATATGACCCTTACATTTATTCCTTCTTTAGTGTTTTCTTTTTATTTTATTTTATTTTGTCTTGTATATCTATCATATAGATTTTAATAAATCATCCTTACATTCAAACTTCTGTCTGTTGGTATTCTATTTGGAAGATTGACATCACTATATGAGAACTCTGTTTTGAGACTTGAGATTGATAAAATTTGATTGAATTGATTTAATTGAATTAATTAGGTAATGAATGAATGAATTAAATGTGTTCTTCTACACATATTTTAGAGGAGGGTGTCCTATAAAAGAAATGCAACTTGGTTATTAAATGAATATTAATTTCTTTAATTAATATCCAGTAATATCCAATAAATTATCGTTACAGTAGCCATCCTTAACACTCATAAATTCAATGTGGGAGTAAGTGTATGGATGTTGGGTCAAGGCCTGTATCACAGGCAGTGTATTTTGAGCTGGCAGCATTTGTTTAGCAATTCTAAACCGACGTAGACCAGCGTTCTCAGCGCTCAGTGCCCTAGGTGGAGTAACACCCTCACTATCAGTTGATTTTCATTCCTGCTCTGTCATCAAAATAGTTCAACTTTTGAGAGAGTGCTGTGCCCATCAATGTCACCCCTCACTGACCATCAAACTAGAGATTGATTAACTGGTTGACTGAACTGGAGAAGGGCAAGACCTCTGCTGCTTTGTAAACAACAATGGTGGAGGTGACAATGAGCTGCCTTGCATTAACAAGGGAACTTTTTCCTGGTCTTCAGCCCCTGTCAGTAGCAATACATGACTTATTGAATCTGGGTTCAAGTTCTCTGACTGACATTTCAGTGAACTGACGGAAAATGACGTACAGACAATGATTTTTAATGGTCTCAGCTGAGGCTGCGAGTGCTGCCAATGGAAAATATGCTCCCTGTAAATATAAGTCTTTGCCCTTCAACAATTGTCACATAGTAACCAAACTCACGGCATATTCTTGGTGTTCTCCATCTCACACAGGCCCCAGCTTCATTACAAGATTTGGCGTAGGCAGCCACAGCTGTGCAGAAGCACTCGCAGTCTCCACCCATGTCACACGCACAAGAGTCTTTGATACAAGAGTAATAGTAGGGACTAGGATCCACCTTAAAAACAGGAGAACAAAAGGATTGAAAAAGGTCAGTGAAGCAGGAGGAAACTCTGATGTCATCAATCAGAGGATCAGTGGAGTCAGAAGTATAAAATCAGTCCAGGAGATGGTGCTGTTGGGTCAAAGTCCATCTCAGCTGTGTTACAAGGTGAGGGAGCTGTAAGGTCAAAAGTGAATGAGAAGACCTAACTAAAAAGGCTCTTATCCTACCATTGGAAGATAGCAGGTTTGGTCCTAAGTTTGACAGTCACATGATCAGGAATGTACCAGTGCCCTGTTAATATATATGGCAGAAAAGGTGCTGTGTGTGAATGAAAAGTGAATGTGACTAATTGTTAATAACTGGCCCTTATAATAGGAGCCTCTATGAAAAGTGTATGAATGTAGAATAAATGTAATTGGATAATATTGGAATGGGAAAACAGAAGCCTCTGTCTTCAGTGTATGAATGAATAACTGTCCTAAGATAATATTAACAGACACTTAAATCATCCCCTCAATCATCAGTGTGTGAATGAAGAGTGGATGTGATCAGAGAATAATAATGATGGACCCAAATAACAGATGCCTCTAAACTAAGTGTGTGAATGAGGAGTGAATGGGATTAGATAATAATAATAATGTACCCTTACAACAGCAGCCTCTACCATCAGTGTGTGAATAAGGAGTGAATGTGAGTGGATAGTAAAAATAATTTATCTCTAATAACAGCAGCCTCTACCATCAGTGTGTGAATGGGGTTTGGTCTGGGATCTTATTTCTTGTGGTCAGATGATCTGGGAGTGCTTGCTTGAGTCCTCTTTCCCCTGCTCAGATTTAGACCATAGACCACAGTGACCATCTGATTGGTCCCAGTTGTCCCTGGTCCACCATCAGGGTGCTGAGAAGACTTAATGTGGTCAATCAATCAATCAATCAATCAATCTTTATATGTATAGCGCCAATTCATAACAAGTGTTATCTCAAGACACTTTACAATAGAGCACAAAGCTCTTCATATTATGGATACACATATATACATATATAAAATACACATATACATATATATACAAATATATACATCCAACACCCAACATGAATCCATATAGCCAATCATGAATCCCTCCATCATGGCGGCAAGAAAAAACCTTCTGTTAAGCAGCAGGAAATCTTGAATGTGGACCCCAGTCTCATGATGAACAGCAAATCCACACTATGCTGTGTTGGGTGTGTGGGCAAAGGGAGGGAGGTAAGTGGAGACAAGTGGACTAAAGTAAGAACTAAAGCTAGTGACAGATCAATGGACCAATCATAGACCTGTCGTCGTCAAATTTGTTTCTGCTGGAAACAAATGTATTAGAGGTTAGCCTCTTGAGATGCTACAACTTGTTTTCAGGAGGGTCCTCATGTCTGTGTGGTTGTGGTGATAATTTTAAAGAAGTATAATCAATAAAAGTCTCACTGAAAATAAGAATTTATGGTAGTGACGAACTCATGGGTGCCCAGACCACAAGTGCATCCCTACCATATTTGTCTGCAGTTAAGTATAAATGTATTAATGGTAGACCTCTCTGAGCATGTGGCTTTCTGGTTACCTTGGCATGGCAGCTGCTGAAGGTCACGCTGGTTATGATGCCGCACTGTTTCTTGGCCCAGGATGCTCGGAAGCTGTTGGATGTACATGGATCAGGGATGAGCTCAGTGCTGGGGCAGTTCGATAAAGCACTCCAGCTATCTCCAAATTCAATAACATTCTCTTCCAGGTCATTGGATGGGGTGGTGAAGTCATTCTTACTGTTCTCATCATAGTTTCCACACAAACCACAAACTGCACCCTGAGGGGAAGGAGGAAGACAATTCTTTAAGAAAAATAATGTAGAAAGGAGCTATGGTATCTTCACTCCACCTTTGGGTGGACAGCAGGTGGAGGTTTGACTTGTCCTCAGTTTGGTGTTTAACTCGTTGGACCACATCTTGGACAGGGAAAAGTATTTTGGAGAGCAGCTCCAGTTTATAGATGTTAATGTTAATATTAGAATGACCTCTCTATCCATGTTCGTTATTGATCATACACTCCTGATCAAAATTTTAAGACCAGTTGAAAAATGGCAAGAATTTACATTTTGCACTGTTGGATCTTAAGAGGGTTCTAAGTAGAGCCTCAAAATACAAAAAGAAGAAATGGGAGTGAGCCAAAGAAAAACTGAGTAAGCAATTTATTGAAAACAACAATTAAACTGAAATAGGCTGTTCATCAGCTGATCAAAAGTTTAAGACCACAGCTAAAACCCAGAAAATCCCCTAAAATAGAAATAAAGTTATTAAAAAAAGGACCCAGTAATGAGTAGCAGTGCCATTCTTGTTAATCACCTCAAAAATGTATTTTGGCCATGCTTGATGCCAGTGTTACCACAACATCCGGAAGCTTTCATTGTCATCTCAGGGGACTTCAATCATGTGACACTGGACTCAACTCTTACAGACTTACCAGTTTGTAAGCTGTCCTACCAGGAAGAACAGGACAATAGACCTCCTGTATGCAAATGTGAAAGACACTTACACTGCCATCCCCCTACCACCTCTGGGGAAGTCTGATCACAACCTGGTCCTGCTTAAACCACAGTACAAGCCACAGATCCAGAGACACCCAGTTACCACAAGCACCTTCAGAAAGTGCTCTCCTGAGGCAGTGGAGACACTTAGAGACTGTTTTGAGTCGCCCGACTGGAGCGCCCTACAAGAACCACAGGTGAAGACATTGAGGGAGTCACACGCTGCACAACTGACTACATGAACTTCTGTATGGATGTTGTTGTTCCCACAAAAACTGTGCGCTGCTTCCCGAACAACAAGCCCTGGATTACCAGAAATGTCAAGGACATCCTTAACAGGAAGAAGAGGGCATTCAAGGAAGGTGACCAGGCAGAGCTGAAGCGTGTGCAGGGGGAACTCAAGGTCCGGTTCAGAGAGGCAAAGGAGGAGTACAGAGGGAAGGTGGAGAAGAAGCTGCAGAACAATGACATGAGAGAGGTCTGGGAGGCCATGAAAACCATCACAGGATGCAAAAAGAACAACAACAGATCAGATGATGGGGACCAAGTGAGAGCAAACCAGCTCAACTTGTTTTTTAACAGGTATCACAACCCGGCCACTGCACCCAGGGTCTGCCCCCCCAGCACCTCTCCTCACACCTCTCCTCTCATCCCCCTCCCTCCCACCATCACCAAGGATCAGGTGAGCAGAGAGCTGAAGAGACTCCATCCCAGGAAGGCAGCAGGCCCAGACAGGGTGTGAAAAGGATGCTTAAAGCTTGTTATGCAGAACTGGGGGAGCCGCTTCAGCATGTCTCAACATGAGCTTGCGACTTGGGAAGGTCCCTGTGCTCTGGAAAACTTCATGCCTCACCCCGGTCCCCAAGACAAAATAAACCAGTGAGCCATGTGACTTCAGGCCAATTGCATTGACATCCCACGTCATGAAGACCTTCAAGTGGCTGCTGCTCCATCTCCCCAGGCCCTAGGTCAACCATGCTCAGGATCCATTGCAGTTTGCTTATCAGGCAAAGGTCGGTGTGGAGGACGCCATCCTCTATCTACTACACAGGGCTTACTCTCATCTGGACAAAGGGAGCACCGTGATGAGAATCATGTTCTTTGACTTCTCAAGTGCTTTTGACACCATCCAACCCCTCCTTCTGAGAGACAAGCTGACGGACCCGCACCTGGTGGGATGGATCACAGACTACCTCACAGAGAGACCACAGTATGTCAGACTGAAGGACTGCACATCTGACACTGTGGTCAGCAGCATCGGAGCACCACAGGGGACTGGGGGACTCTCTCCAGTCTTGTTCACCCTGTATACCTCAGACTTAGAGTATTACTCAGATGACACTGTGATAGCTGGTTGTGTCAGGGATGGACAGGAGGAGGAGTACAGGAGCCTGGTAGGTGACTTTGTGACATGGTGCACTTCAAACCATCTGCAGCTGAACACCTCCAAGACCAAGGAGATGGTGGTAGACTTCAGAAGGAACAAGCCACTCCCCCAACCTGTTTCCATCGGGGGGGTCGACGTGGAGGTGGTCAAGACCTACGGGTACCTGGGGCTGCAGCTGGATGACAGGCTGGACTGGTCATCAAACATGGAAGGGAGGGCCATCTGCAGGAAGGGACAGAGCCGTCTGTACTTCCTAAGAAGGCTGAGGTCCTTCAACATCTGTAAAAAGCTGCTGCAGATGTTTTACCAGTCCGTGGTGGCCAGTGTCCTCTTTTATGCTGTAGTGTGCTGAGGAGGAAGCAGCAAGAAGAGGGATGCAGCATGGCTGGAAAGACTGGTAAGGAAAACTGGCTCTGTAGTGGGCGCAGAGCTGGACTATACAGTCACAGTGGCAGAGAGAAGGACCCTTAACAGGATGCTCTCCATCATGGACAACACCCACCACCCTCTGCACAGCACCTTCGCCAGGCAGGGAAGTGTGTTCAGTGGCAGATTGCTGTCACAATCCTGCTCAACAGACAGACTCAGGAACTCTTTTGTCCAACTGGCCATGCGTCTATACAACACCTCATGGGCACAGCGGGGGGAAAGCACACAGTGATTCTGGACTTCCTTCCCTCCCTATATGTACAGGCCGTTCCTAGTCAGCCTCTAGCTGGACATCCTTAAGGCTAACTTCACTCTTAGTTAAAACACACCATAATGCTCTGCAATAACTTCTGTTGTAAGGTGGCATATTTTTATCCCTGCACAGGTGTTTTTGAACAATACTTGTTCATTTTATCTCCCCACTGGTTTTCTCCACATTCTTATTAATCTGCCAATTTTATCCCTGCATGCTAATTTTATCCTTGCTCAGGTTTTGCACAATATTCATTAATTTTATTCCTGCACAGGTGTTTTACACAGTACCTGTATAGTCTCTTAACTGCACTAGTTTCTATTCACCTAGGGCAGTGATTCCCAAACTGGGGTACTCGTACCCCCAGGGGTACGCGAAGTGACGTAGGGCACACGCGAATACCTGTCAGGTTTTAATCAGTTGTTTCAGTAGTTAAAGTTCAAACTGGCAAATGTTTGTATGGTGAGCTTTGATAAAGGCCTGTAGTGTTGGCAGAGAGGCTGGAGGCTGGATTGGTGAGGCATCTTGGAGAAGGACATCTGTCCTGAATTGTCTAAGATTCTTATAGTAACATAAGTTCAGTCAAACACCCTTCACGTTAAAGCTGTGGTGAGTTTATATTTCACAGGTTCAAGTTCGTTAATGAATTTTTTCAAGAAATGTAAATTTCTTTTTTCGAGAGTGAACTGGTGTTACCCACTGAAATTGCTGGTAAATAAATCTATTTTGTGAGAAATAATTCACTTGAAGAGATTTTTTTTGTATGTTATGCATGTGAAATGTGAGAGGTGGGGGTAGCGACAGGCTTACAGACACATTTCTTTTTCTAGCTGCTATAAGTGTGTAAGAGTAGGGGGTACATGGCTGTACACATATATATATATATATATATATATATATATATATATATGTATATTTAAAAAAAAAAAATTAAAAAAAAAAAAAAAACTCTTCTCTCACCCATCCCCCTCTCCCCGGTGGGGTGGGTGGCTGTTCATCCTCTTCAGCTCGGGTCCTCTACCAGAGGCCTGGGAGCTTGAGGGTTCTGCGCAGTATCTTAGCTGTTCCTAGGACTGCACTCTTCTGGAGTGAGATGTCTGATGTTTCTCCAGGGATCTGTTGGAGCCACTTCTCCAGTGTGGGGGTCACTGCCCCGAGTGCCCCGAATATATACATATATATATATATATATATATACATATATATATATATATATATATATATATATATATATATATATATATATATATATATATACATACATACATACATATATATATATATATATATATATATATATATATATATATATATATATATATATATATATATATATATATATATATATATATATATATATATATACATACATACATACATACATACATACATACATACATACATACATACATATATATATATATATATATATATATATATATATATATATATATATATATATATATATATATACATATATATATATATATGTAAATGTGTGTGTGTGGGCAGGGATTTATGATTTATGTATTTCTGTAGGCCAACCCTGAAGTTGTCATGCTGCTTGTTTCTCTAGACTAAAAGCCAATTGGATTATACTCTTTGTTATTGGATCAGTACTGATAATGAGCTTCTTTGAGAACATCAGTTCATCAAACTGTTGAACATTCGTCATTTGTGATAATTTTGAAGAACAAATCTTTTTTTATTATCAAATCAATTTTTTAAGCTTAACCATGTCTATCAAGTGTGAAAAGCTATTATTAATCTACTATGAACAACAACTCTATAGTAATATCATTTTGGTCCCAAGGCTGTGGTTGTGCAGAATGAATTATTTTTTATTGAAAAATGTATTGAAAATCCAAAAGCAGGCATTATCAGATGCATTTTATTATTTAAATTAGGGGCTCTAATTTCCTGGCGCAACTCAGGGTGGCCTGGAGCACCCCGTGCAGTGGTAATTTTGTCCGGTGTACCACTGTGCGCAGCCAGTTTGGCAATTTGGTAGACCGGCTGTGCTGAGATGGGTGTGACGGCGCTCCAGGGGGAGGTGTCGACAGATTCGGCTTGGCGCAGTGACAATTTCGAGCCAAAAAAATGCGCGGAAGGTGCGCTGAAAGCCCGCCAGCTCCAACCTGGTCTATTCTCGGCGCAGGCCAGGCGCACTCGGGGCAGTGGTAATTTGGCTGACAGGCGCACAGTGCGCACACGTCACCAAAACCTCACAGGCAGGTATCCAGAGTGTCAGGCACATTTCAATGCAATAAACAATCACAACAACCATTATTTAATGTAACCGTCTGAACCAGCATATACATTTGTATCATTTGTCCCGTCACATCTGATGTCAGATCAGAGACATTTGTCATAACTAACGAGTTCACATCTCTCAGCCAACCACAAACAGCCACATCATCCGATACGGAGTAAATGCCCATGCATCGCGGCCTCCGATGCGCAGCCAGGGGGCCCTTGTGCTCTCCCAGTTGCTGTAAAAGTGACAGTAGCTCTGACCTTCTTCGCCACCGAGGTGAAATTGTCACTGCGCCTCGCCCGCAGCACATTTAAAGGCGAGGAGAGGCCTGATTGATTGGTGAAGAGTACACTCGGCTGTGTTAAACCCTCTCAAGTCTTCTCTCCTCCCTCTCTGCTACTTGCCCCGGTAGGAGGGACGGAGGCGTGGGTGCGCCTCTCTGCGTCGTGCACGAAACTTGCAAAATGCCCTGGACACACCCCGTTGGCGCGGAGCAGGAATAGCGCAGGGCAGGTGCGCCCCGCCTGCGCCTGGTCTACGAAATTAGAGCCCTAAATGTTAACCCTTTAGGCGCCAAAGTCGCAAAATTACGACAAACAACATTACTGGATGAAACAGACCATAGCTGCATATATAGTGCTGAATAGTGTTACCACTTTTCACCAGGAGATAGTGGACATGTGTCACTTTAATATGAGGAGCATTTGTGGGCGTGTTTCTATTCAAAGTTTTGGCGTAAATTTAGTTTGAAACACACACACCAGATCAGGGAGACGCGCAAGTGGCTGTAAAGCGGAGCAGAGGGAGAGACACGCAGAGAGAGAGAGACAGAGTGAGATAGAGAGTGAGTTAGAGTACTCCCAATGCCGAGAGTACTTCGTCAAGTACTGGCTGACTTTAATTCTGAGAATATTTACCCTCTGAGATGACGTTCAGTCACCCAGTGAGGACGAAATTGGAGGTGCGTATGCGCGCAGCGGCACCGGGTCCGTGCGCCATGACAGTCCGCAAGCAGTACATACGCAAGCAGCACAATCATCGAGGCAGTTATCTACTTAATCTCCCATCTGCACTGAACGCACCTCATGAACCCACCCTACTCTGCTGAGGTCGTCAGGTGCTTGTTGTTTACACAAATTGCAGGTGAGACCTGAGCTGGTCCTGAAGGATGACAGCCTCACTCACCAAAAGTTCAACTAGGTGGGAGACAAGTTTGCAGAGTCTCTGACATCACAGCAGAGCATCATCACAGGAGCTGCTCCTGTACCTGCAGGACAGCTTTACTGAAGTGAAGTGCTCTGAAGTCCACGGTATTCATCGGCTTTACTGACAGTCTGTGCATCAACATGCGTCTGTGAGCAGATACTTTCACACTGAAAAAGTGCAGGCCCTGTCTGTTGTTTAGAAACTGACTAAACCGACCACT
This sequence comes from Cetoscarus ocellatus, assembly GCA_037902135.1. Classification (NCBI taxonomy): domain Eukaryota; kingdom Metazoa; phylum Chordata; class Actinopteri; order Labriformes; family Labridae; genus Cetoscarus; species Cetoscarus ocellatus. The sequence continues at coordinate 143,441 of JBAMNC010001286.1, forward strand.
ATCCAGCCTGTTTGCAACTTAAATGACTTCTCAGCCCTCAGATCACAGAGCGCTGCAAACAAAAGTGATGTCAGGTATACGCCTGTCTGATTGTGCAGCACACATGGATTTTCAGGAAAACACTCTCCTTCATTGTCTTTTCTGCATGTTAGATGATGATCATTATTCATAAGTATAGAATTATTTTCATGTGGTCCTTATTCTTCTGTTTACTACAATTATTTTTTCGGTATTTTTATTATAAACAAACATAATGAATTTATTTTTGCATTTGCCTAATTGCAGGAATTTGAAAATTAGGAAACAGCACAAAATGATAAATGTGTAGCTGTATTTATGATTGAGAAAAGACATCAGCATTTTTCTTACAAGCAGGTTTCAAAATTTCCTCTCAGACATGGATGATTTATAAAGGTTAAAATTGTTCTTGATTTGGATTTTTCTCTTGCATACAGACTTACTTTGACTAAAACTGATGGACAAGATAGGATTAAAACACAGATGAAGTTTGACGAAGACGGGATTAGAGTTGTCAAAGTAGCTCATTGTTGTCAAACTTAATTATCTTTTTATGTTCGTTTTTGATGGTTTATTTGTTCCTCTTTACAATATGGGCAGCATTCTCACCTGTGACTCTAAGATTCTCTTTTTAAACATCAATCTCATACTCATACTCATATTCTTGGTTATTAGTAAGCTGCAGCAGCAGTTGTCATAAATATTAATCTGCTTAAGAAAGAAAACATTAATAGTAAGCAGGAGAGAAGCTAAACGAAGGGAAGAATTCATCCTTACTGAAGAATTGATATATCACCAAGCCAAAAAAACATCTGAGCTCAACCTATCAATACGACTCAGAAATGGTTGTGTAGCGAGATAAATCTTCAGATTACAGACAGGAAGCCTTCACCCCCACCCCCTTTAATCATTAACATCTGGAATCTTCCCCAGTCCTGGAAGAGCCCTCCAACTTAAATGGTCTCATTGATGAAGCTTCAGCCTCCCCTGCAGAGGCCAGAGCCAGGACAACCTCTGATAGGAATAAAAGGTCAGATCAAACTGTTGGAGTCAGGAGAGTTGTTTTATGGCTAAACCCTGGATCTGTGTCAGAGTTGTCACCTCAGATTGCTGACCCTTTACTTTACTCCCTGGATTTCTGGGGAGACCTTTATACTTTGAACCCCGTCATCACCTTGGACCCACAACTGTGAAAACATGATTATGGACATGACAAACAACACACACTTATAACCTCTCAAACCAAACATCAGACAAATTAAACTATGTGATATATTGTTGTGTTGTGAAAGATCCAAGATGGCCTTGGTGCTTCGCTCCCTCTTACTTTGCGTGTTATTGTGTATTTTCTCTGTTTTCTGCTCCCCTTCTCTGGTCACATTCACCAGAGAAGAACTGCTCAATATTGGACTTAAGTCTGCTGGACTTTTTTGACCCACTTTCACCACTCCAGAGAGTTATACAGAGATTCTGGCTCGAGGGGTAGCTGCTCTCTATGGGTTACGCAGGAGGCGCCGACGTGGAAAGTGCGCTGGAGCGCTCGTGAAGCTGCGGCAGCGTGGGTTCAGGACTGAGCTCCCGTCTATACATCTTGCCAATGTTCGGTCTCTGGCTAATAAAATAGAAGAACTGCTGCTCCTCAACTCAAAAAACACGGACTTTAACAGATCCGCCGCTGTGTGCTTCACTGAAACCTGGCTCAGTGGTCACGTCCCCGACTGTGCACTACGGCTGCCGGGCTTCCAGCTCTACTGAGTTAACCACGTCACGGAGCTCACCGGGAAGACGCGGGGTGGCGGTACGTGTTTCTACGTGAATGAAAGCTGGTGTACAGATGTCACAGTGTTGAAGAAATCATGCAGCCCTCACTTGGAGTCCCTTTTCATAAACTGCAAACCCTTTTATTCTCCGCGGGAGTTCTCCTCGTTTGTCCTGGTCAGTGTTTACATCCCACCTCAAGCCGCTGTAGTGGAGGTGTCACAGCAGCTGGCTGACCAGGTAACAGACGTGGAGGAAAAACATCCTGACTCCCTGCTCATCATTCTGGGGATACAGACAGCACATCAAATGCCCCACCAGGGACTCTAACATTTTGGACCACTGCTACACGGTTATAAAGGACTCCTATCGCTCTGTCCCCCGTGCGGCTTTAGGACTCTCAGATCACTGCATGATCCATCTCATCCCGACCTACAGGCAGAAACTCAAAGCTGCTAAGCCTGTAGTAAAGACTGTGAAGAGATGGACAGAGGAGGCAAAGCTGGAGCTGCAGGCCTGCTTTGACTGCACTGATTGGACTGTTTTTGAGGCTACATCAGGCCAAGGAGGAAGCCTACAGAGCTGGGGATAGGAACCTGTACAGGCAGGCCAGGAACCAGCTGACAAAGGAAATAAGGGTGGCTAAAAAGAACTACACCAAGAAGCTGGAAAACAGCTTTTCAGCCACCGATCCCTCGTCAGTTTGGAGGGGCCTGAAAACCATCACGGACTACAGGAGCCCATCCCCCCACACTGTAGGCGACCAATGACTTGCTGAGGACCTGAATGGCTTCTACTGCAGGTTTTCACACCCACTCCTACCACTCCACCCAGCCGCATGGACAAGAGATTACCTGAATCTCCTGAACCACGTCCATCACCATCTGGTTTGGATCTGCAAACAGGCAGGACAGACACAGACTGCAAAGGACAATCAGGTCTGCAGAGAAAATCATCAGGACCAAACTGCCCTCCATCCAGGAGGGCATGTCTTGTTTATAATATAGGATGTACACTCTGTGTATCTATTCTGTACTCGGAGAGTGAAGTGAACTGGTGCCAAATTCCTTATATGTCTAACATACTATACGTGGCCAATAAAGCTGATTCTGATTCTGATTCTGAAATGTGTCTTCTTATGGTATGACTTTGGTGCATATGCAATTTAAAAAGATGGAGTGATGGATATTTTTCTTTTTTGTAATCGTCCTTTTGATTAATCTTTCATAGACCAACAGCACCCCTTTGTGGATAACTGGTGAAAGAAAGCTTTTTCCAAAACATGCATTTCAATCTTCACTATTTGTTGTTTTTGGTAAAGGTGTATTTAGAATAGGACTTCTAAACTTTTGTCTTGGCATTATAACCCATAAAAGGTATGTAAGCCTATACACCCTCCTATTAACCTTTGGGTCAATTTGATCCCATTCAATGTTTATTTTGTCTTTGCTTCATATTTCATGACTTTTCCTAATTTGATGGGAATAACTGATTAAGCATAAAATTATCATGATGATATTTTTTTCAATGTGCTGAGCACATATTGCACACATTGGTGTTCATCTGGGGTCAATTTGACCCCATGCTGTTTTAGCTGTGTAAACCTTGTCTGTCATGTGTGTGACCTAACACTCCCACACCTGCAGGTGCAGAGTTGATACTTTTGGGTGGATACATAACAGGGGGATGGGAAAAACAACTATTCCCATGAGAACTTTGATACTTCTCATGGATTTGGGCATGTGGGAGACAACCTGACTTGTGAACTCCAGCCAAAATGTGGAAGCCAATGTAGGCCTGCGTGTTAATCACATCCAAGGCTTTCCAACTATCAAGTCATCATTAGAGCTCTTCATAATACCATGGACTGAAAATATTGTACTTGGATGACAGATTTAGAGGGGACGTGTGTATATGCGGACAGTGGGAAAGACCTGGATGTAGCTGACTTGGAAGCCTACTTTGGCTTGTTCATTTTTGCAGGAGTTAAATCAAAAGCAAGCCTTTGGAACGCTGAGACTGGTGGGGCAATATTTCAAGCCACCATGCCTGTGAAGACATTTCAAGTTTTGGAATAACAAAAGAGGAGGGGTGAGTGAGACTTTACAGGGATGAACCACAAAAAAGGAGATAAAAAAATAAGTAAATAAATATGTTCATGAAAGTAAAGGTGGGGTCACCTGTATCAATCAATGTGGTTCATTCTGTGAGAGTCATGAATGTGCACCCCAACTAAGAAAAGATTTGGATGAAACATTTGCAGGATACACTTACTCTAAAACTGAAAGTTTGGCCTGATGGTGGTGCTATAGAAAAGGTCCTATCATCACCAAAACCCATATGGCTCATACTCTTGTGGTCATTAATGTTGTCAGCAAATTTGAGAAGATTTGTATGAAAACTTTTCAAGATACATTCATTCTAATTAAAAAGCTTGCCCTGATGGTGGCGCTAGAGGACAGGTCAACTCACTGATAGGTTTCATTGTTAAGCGGTTATTTATGTATTCAACAAATAAACAAAGTGCCTGACACAAAAAACTTGGTCAACAATTTTATGTAAATCATTTTCTGGAGGCAAATATCTCTGGGGTCACATTGACCCCAAGGGTAAAATGTGTAAGTGATATTTGAGGATAATAGGAGGGTTAAGTTTAACCACCTATATCTTATGTTTTTTTGTGTCCTAAGAAGAATGACACACATTCTTTTGCTCTTTCTTGTTTTGTTTTTTTACTGTGAACATATTTAAGATCAAAATGTTCCTTATAAGTCTATCTGTTCAGCTATGTTAGGTACATAGAGTGAAAATCAAAGTTCAACTTATTTATTGGCAAAATTTAAGTTCATAAAGTTTAAAAAGTCTTTCAGGACAATCCTCCTTTGTCACATCAGTACATGCCCATCCCAAAGCTTTAAATTACAGAGAGATGCTCCACTCAGGCTCTTCCCCCGTTTGCTCTTTTCTGCCGTCTCTTTCTTCAAAATCCGCCCATCAATTTTTTTATACGCTTAAGAGAGTCTATAGTTGTTTAAAACCATCTTTAAATTTAAAGTTCTGTTAGTTTTCTATTTCGAAAGATTTACATCACTGCAATAGAACTTTCACTTGGGTTTCTGAGACTGATTCAATGTAAAGGTTTAACTTAAAGATAAAACATAAATGTTAAGTATTATTGGTCGATCTCTCATAGACTAAGAGCTCTAATTTCGTAGACCAGGCACAGGCCCAGGAGCAGGTGCACCGCGCCAACGGAGTGTGTCCAGGGCATTTTGCAAGTTTCATGCACAGCTCAGTCTGGTGCAGCAAGGCGCACCCAAGCCTCCGTCCCTCCCACCGGCGCAAGTGGCAACGAGGGAGGAGAGAAGGCGTGAGTGGGTTTAACCCTTTAGGCGCCAAAGACGCAAAATTGCGACAAGCAACATTGCTGGATGAAACAGGCCATAGCTGCATATATAGTGCTGAATAGTGTTACCACTTTTCACCAGGAGATAGTGGACATGTGTCACTTTAATCTGAGGAGCATTTGTGGGCGTGTTTCTATTCAAAGTTTTGGCGTAAACTTAGTTTGAAACACAGACACCAGATCGGGGAGACGCGCGAGTGGTGGTAAAGCGGAGCAGAGGGAGAGACACGCACAGAGAGAGAGAGAGTGAGCTAGAGAGTGAGTTAGAGTACTGACAATGCCGAGATTACTTCGTCAAGTACTGACTGACTCTGATTCTGAGGATATTTACCCTCTGAGATGACGTTCAGTCGTCCTGTGAGGACGAAATTGGCGGCACGTATGCGCGCAGCGGCACCAGGTCCGTGCGCCATGACAGTCGCCAAGCAGCACATACCGAGGCCGATGCTTTGCCTCTCCGTGTGAAAGTGAAAGTAATCGGCAAGTGCCGAGGAGGGGACGTGGCCTGGGAAGCAGGGGAGCTCAAAACACCGCGAAAAATGATGGTGGTAGCGTGAATGAGAAAAAAAACGCGGAGCCGGCAGACAAGGGAGAAGCCGGGAGATGAAACGCACTGTCAAAATAGCGGTGGGGTGTTCGTGCTCGGCCCGTAAATTACAATGATGATGCCCTGGGTTTATTTAGGGATGAGGAAGAGTACCAAAAGTGGATCAGACATTTTGATGAGCCTGTTTGGTATTGTGGAGACAGGGATCTGACAAATTTTGAGCCCAATGACTTCTTGTCTCTTTTTTTGGATGGTGAATTCTGGCCTAATCACAAATGAGACAAACAGATATGCCCACCAGTTCTTAGAGAGGGAAAACCCCAAACCAAGCTCCAGATTTCATGACTGTTTTGATGTTATAGTCCCTGAGATGAGAGCTTTCATGTCACTTCATTTGCATACATTTTCCAATATGGTCGCCACTTGGTGATGTCACAATATGCAAATTAGATGAGTTTATTTACTTCCATTCCAAATTTTGGGTCATACTGAAGATTTTTCTCAATTACAGTCTGCCTTTATCTCTAACCACTTTCAAACTACAACCTTTTGAAATTTTGATATCAAAATTGAATATTTTCCAATATGGCTGCCATCTGATGACGTCATAATATGCAAATTAGATGAGTGAATTTACTTCCATCCCAAATTTTGGGTCATACTGAAGATTTTTCTCACTGACAGTCTGCCTTTATCTCTAACCACTTTCAAACTACAGCCTTTTCAAATAATGATAGAAAAATTTAATATTTTCTTGAAAAACTCTGGCGCCTAAAGGGTTAACACAGCTGAGTCCTCACCAATCAAATGAATGCCTCTCCTTGCCTTTGTTTGCCCAAATATTCTGAGAACCGCAGCCCAATGTAAAAAACAGTTCAATGATGGATGGAGGAGGGACAAACAAAAGCTCTCAGATCAAAGAAGGCACACGGTGGCCACGGGGGGCGGCCCCTCCACCAGCCTCACATTGAGCTCAGCGGAGGAGATCACTTCCTCCACACTCTCTGCGATAAGTATTGAGGGTTTTGGTGGGATAGAAGTTGGGATTACAGGTAAGGCATAAATATTTTTCTACTAGTGAAGACACTCACATTTAGTAACATCTATTTAAACCCCATATAATAAAGATGAGTGGTGTGGACAGATCACAACATGAATAAATTGTGTAATGGCAATGAAATCAGAAGCACCTGTACTGAAATGACGCATTTTCATTGTTTACATGTGAAATTAACCTGTTTTACCCTATTGAATCATGATTGTTTTGGCATGTAACTCCTGATTACACAAAACCAAAGATGTGAATACATTTGATTAACTATTATTTGCCAAACCGACAGCAGTCTGACTGATCCCCGCCACTGTGGACGCAGTGTGCTGGAAAGACCCAGTTGCGATAAAAGGTCAGAGCCGCTGTCACTTTTGCAGCAACTGGGAGAGCGCAGGGGCCACCGGGCTGCGCATCAGAGGCCACAATGCGCGTCACCGTGTGGACCACCTCGTGGGGCAGATGTAATCTGTTCCTGTGTCATAATAAGAGTACAAAATTAAGTGATAATAACATTTAAACACAGCAGCAGGCTTATCCATTCATCATGCTTGTGATCCACCTGCATTCCTGGTCCGTCATCTCCAAATAGCAGAACCTTTGGTGAAATACTCTCTCCCAGTATCTCCTCCTCATCTTCCTTGCAATAATGTACTTCATCTTTTTAGATCACGTTAAGAATAAAGATGAAATAGAGAAATATGGGCAATCACAGGTAAATCCTTAAGACACCGAGTGACTTACATTTATTCAGTGAGCGTCTCTCACTTTTTTCTTTTCATTTGAATTTCATGAGATGAGAGATGCAGGATACTCCGTATCGGATGATGTGGCTGTTTGTGGTTGGCTGAGAGATGTGAACTCGTTAGTTTGCGTCACTCTTCCAGCTGCTGTCAGGTTGAGTTTCCATTATGACAAACGTCTCTGATCTGACATCAGATGTGACGGGACAATTAATATAGATGCAAATGTATATGCTGGTTCAGACGGTTACATTAAATAGTGGTTGCTGTGATTGTTTATTGCATTGAAATGTGCCTGACACTGTGGATACCTGCCTTTGAGGTTTTGGTGATGTGTGCACACTGTGCGCCTGTCAGCCATATTACCACTTGGTGCGACTCGCCTGCACCGAGAATAGACCAGGTTGGAGCTGGCGAGCTTTCAGCACACCTTCTGCGCGTTTTTTTGGCACAAAATTGTCACTGCGCCAAGCTGAATCTGTCGACACCTCCCCCTGGGGCGCCGTCACACCCATCTCGGTGCAGCCGGTCTACCAAATTGCCAAATTGGCTGCGCACGGCGGTGCGCCAGCCAAAATTACCACTGCGCCGGGTGCACCAGGCTGCACCAACCTACGTCACGCCAGGAAATTAGGGCCTATCATGTTTAAATATAAATTTGTACAATAAACATTGGAGCCAAAACATAATTTATTTATGCTATTCCTATTTTAACTGCTGTTTCTGTTGCAATTTGATGCTTTGGAAATGTTGTTCTGTAGCAAGACACAGACTGTATAATTCTTACCTGATATTTTGGGCTGAGTTTGATGTACAGGCTGGTCATTTTGTCCCACATTAGCAAAAGCCCTGGCTGTAGGACGAACACCACATACAAACCAATGGTCTGTGGGAACACAATGCTGCTGCCTTTAACAATGTGGAATTTTTTTTCCACAAGTTTGTAGACATTATCCTGTGGAGGACAACATAAGATTTACTCCTGCATTTCTATTACACAATGATGTATTCAGCAAATCTCCTTAACATGTCCTCTGGCATTTAGAAGAAACAATGAGGCTGTTTCAAAAAGCTGCTTATAAACATTCAGAACAACATTCCAACTAAGTCTTCTTAAAGATGATGAATGACAGAATTTATGAAATTTAGACTTTTCTTGACTTATTTGGAAACACACCTGTGATAAGCACAAGACCTCATACATGAATAACAAAAAACAATAAAGCAAAACAATATTCATGATAAAATGTAAAAGCAAGATCACAGGAAAATCAAAATGTGACGTTCAACTCAGAGAGATAGATGTAGAACAGCTGGGGGTTAAGGATGAACTGGCTGGTTTATTATTTGATATTAGGGAGAGTCATTGTGTGTAAGTACGACAGAAATGCCACCAGTAACTGATCAAAATGACTGTGGTCTGATTTAATGGTTACAAAAGCTCTGTAAACTGCAGCAGGAATCTCCTAAAGCTATGTGACTGCTGCTTACATTAGAGTATTGAGTTGACCCATCAGGTCTCTCTTCCACGCTCCTGGGTCCTTGGACCAAGACAGCGTACTGAGTTGACCTTGAACCACTGAAGATCAGTGAGGCATTAGACAGATAAAGGTTGCAGAGACCACCCCAAGCATTTTGTCTCTTGGCTTTATTGTGCTTGAACTGATAGTCATACCTATTGTCTCATCTCATATGGTGAGAGTAAAAAGGTATCTGAATCAAAATCAAACCACGGTTATTTTGACCAAATTTTCTGAAGAAAACAAAAGTGGATCTTCGTAGAATGTAGTTATAATAAAAAGGATATGTTAATAATTTTTAGAGACTTTAATGATTAAAAAAAATAAGGTATTCACCCCATTAATGATGGTGATGGACCTGGAGCATGTTGTTCCCACACTTCCACACGGAACATTCTCTGTGATAATCTGGAAGGTATTTGTTGTATCTTCATGACAGCCATCCTACAGGAACAGAGAAACTAAGTGACGTACAAGGTCTCCTTGGTGTTCATCGTGTTTGCTGTGTTTATGGAATTTATGGGGTTTGGTTCTGTTATGGTGTTCCTGGTGTTCATGGTGTTTATGGTGTTTGTGGTGTTTGTGGTGTTCATGGTTGTGTTGTTCCTGGTGTTTATGGTGTTCATGGTATTTGTGGTGTTCATGGTGTTTGTGCTGTTCATGGTGGTCGTCTTGTTTGTGGTTGTTGAAGTGTTTGTGGTGTTCGTGAGGTTCAAGGTGTTCCTGGTTTTCTTTTTGTTTTTGTGTTCGTGGTGTTCATGGTGTTCTTGGTGTTTGTGGTGTTCTTGGTATTCACAGTTGTTGTGGTGTTCGTGGTCTTCATGGTGTTTGTGGTTTTCATGGTGTTCGTGGTATTCATGGTACTCGTGGTGTTCGTTGTGTTCATGGTGTTTGTGGTGATCGTAATGTTTGTGGAAATCAAGGTGGTTGCGGTGTTCATGGAGTTCCTGCTGTTCATTTTGTTCGTGCAGTTCATGGTGTTCACGGTGTTAATAGTGTTTGTGGTGTTCATGGTGTTGATGGTGTTCATTGTGTTCGCGGTGTTTATGGTTTTTGTGGTGTTCCAGGTGATTGTGGTCTTTATGTTGTTAAAGGTGTTAAGGGGGTTCATGGTGTTCCTGGTGTTCATGGTGTCTGTGTTGTTCATGGTGCTTGTAATGTTCATGTTGTACATGGTGTTGATGGAGTTTTTACTGTTCATGCTGTTCGTGGTGTTTGTGGTGTTGATGGTGTTCATGGTATTTGTGGTTTTCATGATGTTCATGTTTAATTACTGTTCGTGGTGGTTGTGGTGGTCAAACAGATCGTGGTGTTCATTGTGTTAATGGTGTTTATAGTTTTTGTATTTGTTCATGGTGATCGTGGTGTTCGTGGTATTCATGGTTTTTTTGTTGTTCCTGGTGTTCGCTGTGTTCATGGTGGTTGTGGTATTCATGGTATCCATGGTGTTCATGATGTTCACGGTGGTTGTAGTGTTCATGGGTTTCATGGTGTTCGTGATGTTTGTGGTGTTCATTGTGTTGGTGGTGTTCATGGTCTTCATGGTTTTGGTGCTGTCATGGTGTTGGTGGTGTTTGTGATGTTCATGGTGGTCATCATGTTTGAGGTGATGATAGTTTTCAGGGTTGTTGTGGTGGTCATGTTGGTTGAGGTATTCGTGACTATTGTGAGGTTCAAGGTGTTCCTGGTGTTCATTTTGTTTTTGGTGTTCATTGTATTCATTTTGTTCTTGGTGTTTGTGGTGTTCATGGTTTTCGTGGTATTCATGGTACTCATGGTGTTCGTTATTTTCATGGTGTTCGGGGTGATCATGATGTTCGTGGAAATCAAGGTGGTTGCGGTGTTCATGGAGTTCCTGCTGTTCATTGTGTTCATGCAGTTCATGGTGTTCACAGTGTTCATCGTGTTTGTGGTGTTGATGGTGTTTGTGGTGTTCATGGTGTTCATGTTTTTTGTGGTGTTCCAGGTGATGGTGGTGTTCATGGTGTTCAAGGTGTTAATGGTGTTCATTGAGTTCTTGCTGTTCATGGTGTTCATGGTGTTTTTGGTATTCGTGGATTTCATGGTGTTCATGTTTAATTGGTGTTCACGGTGTTTGTGGTGTTCATGGTCTTTGTGGTGGTCAAACAGGTCGTGGTGTTCATGGTGTTCATGATGTTCATGGTGTTTGTGGTGTTCATAATGTTTATGGTGTTCATGGTTTTTGTATTTGTTCATGGTGATCGTTGTGTTCTTGGTGTTAATGGTTTTTGTGTTGTTCCTGGTGTTCACTGTGTTAATTGTTTGTTGTGCTATTCATGGTTTCCGTGGTGTTCATGATGTTCATGGTGTTTGTGGTGTTCATGGGGTTCATGGTGTTCGTGGTGTTAATGGTGTTCATGGTGTTTCTGGTGTTCATGCTTTTCGTGGTGTTTTACAGTGTATATGGTGTTCCTTGCATTCATGGTATTCATGGTGTTTGTGTTGTTCACGGTGTTATGGTGTTCATTGTGTTCCTGGCATTCATGGTGTTTGTGGTGTTCATGGTGATTATAGTTTTCATGGAGTTCATGGTGTACACGGTGTTCATGGAGTTCCTGCTGTACATAATGTTCGTGCAGTTCATGGTGTTCACGGTGTTCATAGTGTTTGTGGTGTTCGCGGTGTTGATGGTGTTCATGGTGTTCATGGTTTTTGTGGTATTCCAGGTGATTGTGGTGTTCATGGTGTTCAAGGTGTTAATGGTGTTCATGGTGTTTGTTCCTGGTGTTCGCTGTGTTCATGGTGGTTGTGGTGTTTCATGGTATCCGTGGTGTTCATGATGTTCGTGATGTCTGTGGTGTTCATGGGGTTCATGGTGTTTGTGGTTATTGTGGTGGTCATGGTTTTTGTGGAGTTTCTAGTGTTTTTGGTGTTCATGGTTTTACCAGTGTTAACATTGTTCCTGGTGTTCACATTATTCGTGGTGTTCATGGTGTTTGTGGTGTCTATGGTTTTCATGGTTGTTTTGGTGATTGTTGTGTTAATGGTATTCATGGTGTTCCTCGTGTTCATGCTGTATGTGGTGTTTGACAGTGTTCCTTGAGTTCATGGTGTTTGTGGTGTTCATCGTGTTTGCAATGTTCATGGTGTATGAGGTGTTCATGGATTTCTTGCTGTTCATGGTGTTCGTGGTGTTCTTGGTGTTGATGGTGTTCATGTTTAATTATTGTTCATGGTCTTTGTTGTGGTCATGGTCTTTGTGTTGGTCAAACAGATTTTGGTGTTCATGGTGTTCATGATGGTCATGGTGTTTGTGGTGTTCATGATTTTTATGAAATTCATGGTGTCATGGTGTTTATAGTGTGTTCATGGTTTTTGTGTTTGTTCATGGTTTCCGCTGTGTTCACGGTGGTTATGGTTTTCATGGTATCTGTGGTGTTCATGCTGTTCATGGTGTTCGTGGTGTTCATGGGGTTCATGGTGTTCGTGGTCTATGTGGTGGTCATGGTTATTGTGGAGTTCCTGGTGTTTTTGGTGTTCATGGTTTTTGCAGTGTTCATTTTGTTCGTGGTGTTCATATTATTTTAGGTGTTCATGGTGTTGCTGGTATTCATGGTTTTCATGGTTTTTGTGGAATTCATGGTGTTTATGGTGTTCATGGTTTTTGCAGTGTTCATGGTGTTCATGGTGTTTGTGGTGTTCATGGTTTTTATGGTTTTTGTGGTGTTCGTGGTTTCCATGATGTTCATGGTGTTTGTGGTGTTTATGGTGTTTGCGGTGTTTATGGTGTTCATAGTTTACATGGAGTTTATGGTGTTCATGATTTTTGTGGTGTTCCTGGTGATCGTGGTGCTTTTGGTGTTCATGGTGTTCATGGTGATCGTCGTTTTTGTGGTGTCATGGTGTTCGTGGTGTTTGTGGTGTTGTTGTGTCTTCTAATATACGTAGTAAATAATGAATGAGTTGGCTCGTAACTTGTGCGCGAAAATGGCAGCTAAGATAACACTGATGTAAATAAGGTCTAGTTCAAGTCGGTGCTCTCGCTCGAAAAGGAAGCATGAACACAGGCAAATTCCAGTTTGAGAAGCGATATTTATTAAAGTCACAAGGTGAACAGTAACAAACGGGAGTTGCTTCGTGTTGCGACAACCTAAAACAACTGAAGCTTGAGTTATGGTCTGTACATTATAAAGCCGAAAGCTCCAGAAGGGTCCCTCCCCTTTTCCTTTTAATATTCACTTTCTTTAATTCGTAATTATAAGTGAGTAATTTCTCCTCCCATAGGCCTTTATACAATCCCATAGTGTCCAGAAGTTATTTATTTTTAGCTATAAGGCACAACCAGGCACACTTCTTTCTTAATTCTCTGGTTTTACACAAAATGGCTGACATGCTCCAAGATGGCTTCCCACTTAGTTCCAAATATGGTCGTGCTTTCCTGACCCTCTCTGTGTACAGAGAGATCTGTATGCTGTAGGATTATTCAGTACATTATGTTCTTTCTTTAAATACTTGTCTTTGGTTTAAGATTTGCTACTTTGAACCATGGGCTCCATTAGATATGTATTCAGGCTCTATGGTGTACGACATGTTCTGTTAATATTGTTTGTGAAATCATTGTATTTTGACACTTATATGAAATTACCAAAAGTACAACAAATAAAGCCCTTTATGCATACCATTTTCGTGAAAATTCTAACTACTGTGTGAGATTATACAATATTATCAAAACAATCCGTAAACAAACAGTCTGTGGTCCTATCTAATTACTGTGAGGTACTAAATAGGTAATACATCCAGTGCTCATTTCTTCATTCAGTGAGGATTTCTACATATAATATGCTGGGTTTTTATCTTTTATGCGACCCCCTATCTTAAGACATATAAAAACATCATTCAAATTAGATATTAGAACAAAATTATGGAAGCTATAAGAGGAAAAACTCAATGTGTAATATAGTTTTAACATATAAGGTGAACTGTCATAAACCAATATAACACACAACAAAGTAGGAGTCTGATTAATACCAACAATGTATCACTATGTTTGTCTTATGTGGTTAAAAAACATTATTAGCTAATGCTTATAAAGAAAGATATTTACATGATCAACATTCCATGGTTCAACATTTCATCATTAAAAATACGTAAAGGGACATAATATTGTTACCCACAACATATGGCATGACATTATCCTTCTACAGTGTTCATGGTGGTTGTCGTGTTTGTGGTGTTCACAGTTTTCAGGGTTTTTGTGGTGTTCATGGTGGATGAGGTGTTCGTGGCGTTCGGGAGGCATTTTAGCAGGTGTTGTTTACCTGGAGGAGCGTGTATTCACACTTTCCATGGAAGTCGTACTTCCTGTCATCAAACGTGATGAAGTGTCCATCCCCATAGACGGAGCAGACAGCATCACAGACCTCCTTGGTGCAGTCAAACTTCCTATTTTTGCAGACACTGAGGAACAAACAGCCAAAAGACATGATGAGTCAGCGATTTTTTTTTCCTTTCTGCCAAAGTTCAGAGAGTGTATCAGATTTCTTTACCAGATGAATCCAAGATCAGAATCTTCACAGTGACTATCACAGCAGGATGTTTTGGAGCTTGCACCACAATCAGCTGATGTTTGTATTTTTTCCCACAGTAAATAATCCTCTGAGACGGGACTTCAATCCATCCAGATATCATTAATGCCCCCCACCCTTTTTGGGGTCATCAAGGGCTGGATACAACCTATCCTAGTTATTGTCAGGCCAGAGATTCGACACAGCCCATACTGGCCACGAGCTGATCACACGGTCTGTCTTTTTTGTTCTATATGTGGATAGGTTAATGGTAAATGTTCTTGAGCTTCTGAAGTGTCTGATGTGAATCCATGAAAGGCAAAGGTATGCATCTTTAGCGATGAGTTCATGGGAGGATTGAAGATGACCCTTTTTCACCAAGAATGCGGATGACCTGCTAACCTTTGTTAAGTAATATATGGTACAAGTGACAGTTGGTGCCTTTAATTTGCACAGCCAAAAGCTAGTTCTACTGTTGTCCAGATGTTAGGAGAAGCTGTGTAAACAACTCCTGATCCTATATAAGCTGTGGCCAAACTGAAGACTTGGAGAAGAAGATCATCGGCAGTCTCTCCCAGGTCTCTCCCAGGTACCCTGCATTGCCCGTATGATTCTTTTTGTGATAAACCTTTTATGCTGAAGCAAGCCAGTGTCACGATGTCTCCTTAAATCTTCTGCACATCACGAGTGGTCAAGATACAACACTTCTACAGCTCTTCTCTAGTCCTTCTGTCTATTCAAAGCAGCTTCACAGCGTTAGTCACATCTACACATTCACATCTATTCACTCCTACTGTCACTCACTGATGGTTGATGTTTCTATGCAAGTTAACCATCAGAAACACATCCTCGCTATTTCATACACATTTACATGACACCGCTACTGCAGTGGGAGCAACTTTGAGTTAATTAAGTGTCTTGCCCAAGGACACGTTGGCATCTGACAGCCGAAGCTGGGCTCAAACCCTCAACCCTCCAACTGATGGTAGAGCGTGTTGAAGAAAAATTCTCAGAGTCCAGTTTATTTTTTGCTGTGGTGAGGTGAGTTTATTGCAGCAAGCCAGCAAGCTGGTGAACCAACAGACAGAGTGCTGGTCTTACCCCCAAATTCCACATAACTCGAAAGTGCCACGCTGCAAAGCGGCGCGCTCTTGAATCACACTGCAGAGCACTTAGAACCCACTCTAGTCTATCAGACAAATTCCACTGCCCGCAGGTGCGAGATTCGCTTCAGGTCTATTTTCTGCGCAGCCACTTCAAAACCTCGTAAATTCACTGTAGTTGAGAAAGCACCAGACAGGAAGTCAATGTGTCGAGTATCCGGAACTTTCAAAATAAAACACAATGCACGGACTCTTGAACGTAAAATTTCTCCATAGTTTGTCATTATTTCACAACCGGAGGCACAAGCATTAGGTCAACAGTCGGTCAGAGGGTCCCAGAGGCAACACGACACCATGGACGAAGAAATGTGAATCGTAGAGGTACAGAAATATGTAACATTGTATATACGACACCAAACATCCTTTCTACAAGGATATAGGCAGATAGAAATGAAATAAATCACGAAGCTGTATGGTTGGGACCAGCAAAGGGACCTTAGAGAAGCGAGGTGAGGTGTTGTTTACTTCTTTTCTCAGTCTATAACATGTTTTATTGACGTGTGACGTCGCTATTCGCACAAGAGCTTGTGACTCTCCGGGGACCAGCCCCCCTCCCTACAGGGCTGAGCGCCGTGGTGCTGCTCAGCATGTCGCATCCAGTGGGGTTTTGGCGCTTTCACGTTATGTGGAATTTGGGAGTTACACTGGATTCTAGTTCTCCTGGTCTCTGACTGTCGTCCTGTCAAACCAGGAGAACTACAATCCAGATCTAGAATAAGATCTTTGTCACCTATCATAGATTTTTTTAATTAATTATGAAATATGACTAAACTAGAAAAGACCTCCACCAAGCAGCTTCGGTCCACTTTGGCGATAATAGTCCTATCTCCCAATGTTAAAGAATCCTTTAAAAAATTCCTGGATCCAGACGGTGATCCGGATCATCCCCAAAATTTAATCAGTTCTTCCATATCCCATTCCCAACAATTCCTGAAAATTTCATCCAAATCCGTTCAGAACTTATCAAGTTTTTTTGAACACAAACAAAGAGACAAACAGACAGACAGACAGATAAACGCCGGCAAAAACATAACCTCCTTGGCGGAGGTAAATATGCAAACGTCTCAATGCAATTTGAACAGAATTTCACCTTCAATTATAAAAAAAAAAAACTATACAGTAAAATCTGCTAAAAAAAATCCAGGATGACAGTCTGGGACCTGAAAGAGAAGAATCCAGTGTAAGATCTTTGTCACCTATCATATATTTTTAATAAAAAAATTACAATACATGAATAAAAAGTGAAATTATCTCAAAAGTATTTTTAACAGATTTCACCTTAAATTTAAAAAAACCTGTACTTTAAAATCTGCTGAAAATTGTCAGGATACCATGCAGCTACCGGGAGAACTAGAATCCAGTGTAAGATCTTTGTCACCTATTACAGATTTGTTTTTTTAATGAAAAAATCAAATGAGAAAAATATCAAAGCTGTTGTTGATATTTGACCACATTTAAAGTTAAAATATGCTCAAAACTTCTCAGACTACTGTTTTATTTCACCCTCGTGTCATATTCAATCATAAGTTTTCGATATACGTTGCAACATTCTTCCTGTTTGGTTGCTTCAGGCGTCTGTACCGTAAAACCCCATCCAGACGCGCATTGTTTTTCAAACCGCAGCTGGCTTGACCGGTGTTCTACACACGGCGGCTCAGTTGCCCGCAGTGCCCGGTTCAAAAAGACCATTCAAGCAGCATGTTTTTCCTCATGTTTTTGAGGGGTGAAAGCTGCAGCTGGTTAGACAGACAAAACACTGTAACTATTTATTAGAGTTATTCCAGCTCACATGTGCAGACACACAAACAGCTTGTAGAGCTGACTGCCAGATGATCCAGAGGTGATCAGCTGACGCCGTCATCACTAAATGTCGTCGCTTCATGTGACGCTCAGGAGGAAAAGACATCTCATTTCTCTTACAACAAATTGTTTCCTCTCTCCTTTCTTCATTTCCTTGAATCTCAGCCTGGTGGGAGAGACTAAGACGCAAGTGAACGACGCAAGTGAACGACGCAAGTGGAGGAAGCGGATGAAACTTTGGAGCTTTGAGACGCAGCCAATGTGCACATGACTGTGTGTGTGTGTGTGGGGGGGGGGGGGGCCTCGCGGACACCACTGCATGATAAATTGGGGGTCGTGACTCAAAAAGGTTGAGAACCACTGCTCTAACCGATGGATATCCCTGATCTGAATGCAGGACATCTGCCTCCTGTTTGCTCTGAACGCTGTTGATGGTCACACTCACCAGGTGTTACAGTCCACGGTAATCATATGTCCTGCCGGGTAGTATTGACCGTTATGTAAACATGGACACTTGTCCTCTGTGACACATCCGCCCGCTCCATTATACAGCAGCCCTTGAGGACACATGCATCCAGACGTACAGCTGCTCACCTGTATACACACATACAAGCACAACCTTTAAACAAATACATTTAGAGGTGGGATAAGGGTCAAAGTTTATTTAAAGAGCAAATTCATACTTCTGAATCTTCATGTAGAACATAACAAACAGTTAATTATTTGTATTTACTTTAATATATATCCACAGTGCCTGACAAATTTATTAGACCACCTGTCATAAAAAAAAAAAAAAAAAAAAAAAGATCTTTGAAAATGTTGTTTAAGGCTTAACATGTTCTTGTTATTGGACAAACATATTGAACAGGAATGAGGAATATAAACTGACTTTTCCTTTTTATACCCAAATCTAAGTCTCACTAATCTCCTCTAAGATGTCAGAAATAAATTGACCAGAACACCAAACCACTAAAACTGATTTATCTGTTCAGTGATGAAGTAAATAACTATAATCAAGAAATAATAATGACCTTTAACATTTTTTTTTAAAATGGTACATTTGAAAATTTATGAATAATAACAATGCTAAATATTTTAGCATGAAAAATAAGATTTCAGTTAGTAGTGATGGGAAGTTCAGCTCTTTTCAGAGAACTGGCTTTTTTGGCTCAACTCCCAGAGAAGAGCCAACTCTTTCAACTCCTGAATGGCTCTTGATCTAGGACCTTTTGAAGCCCTATATGTTACCTTAAAATTGTAAAAACTAGTAGTTTGTGTGTAGAAAACCGGTTTGTGTTTAGTGTTTTTATGAAAATCCTTATAATTGTCTAATTTTGTGCATTTTTTCTGTTACAAAACCAGTCTTATTGCTAATAACTTTAAACTGCAGCCAGATGCTACTTCGCCCTCGGTCAACTACATGACAACACAACTCTCCTCTCTGCTGTCTGCTGTCTCAGGAATGTGGTATTTGCCAAAGATTCTCTTAAGTTTTCCAGATAAACCTGCAATGTAAGGGATCACAATGTTCTTGCACCGCTCTTCCCTTTGATGCTCCGTGTCCTTTCTCCAAGGCCCACTTTGGGTATCCACAGGTTGTAAGGGCTTCTGTAATGTGTTTCTGTTCCTTTTCCTTTCCTTCCTTCCTTGTAGAAACAATCCTTGTAGGAACAATCTCAGCCTTGGTTGAGAACCCTCAACCAAGTCTCAGGTTGAGGGTTCTGATGACACCCAGCTTGTGCTGCAGAGGATGGTGGGAATCAAAGAGTAATATTGATCCATGTGGGTGGGTTTCCGGTACACTTCCACGTTGAGACACCGGTCTGCCTCCAAGTGTACTGCACAATCCAAAAAGGCCAAGACGTTGTCTTTGACTAAGAGTCTTTGACTCTAATTTGTCTTCATGGGTGAACTTGATGTTGTCCACTGTGTGGATGTGGTCTGTGAAGGCCTCTACTCCATGTGTCCGGATTTTGACCCAGGTGTCATCCACAAACCTAAACCAGTGGCTTGGTGTTGCTCCAGGGAATGAGCCTAGGGCCTTTCTCTCCACCTCTTCCATGTACAGGTTAGCTACTATGGGAGCAGGGGAGCCCATGGTGCATCCATGTTTCTGCCTGTAGTAGTGGTCTCTGAACTGGAAGTAGGTGGTACTCAGGCAGAGGTCCAGTAAGGAGCAGATGTGGTCAGGGGTGAGGTTGGTTCTGACCTCCAGTGTACTGTCCTGTAAGAGTTGTTTTCTTACTGCTTGGACTGCCTCTGTGGTCGGAATGCTGATAAAAAGTGATGTGACATCAAAGAAAACCATGGTTTCCTCTGGGTCCAGTGTGATGTCCTTGATTTTCTGTGCGAAGTCCTGTGAGTTTCTGATGTGGTGAGTAGTATTGCCAACAAAGGGAGCTAGGATTGTGGCCAAATGTTTTTGCCACGTTGTGGGTAAGTACACAAGCAAGGGGTGCACCTTGCTTGTGTATTTTCAGTAGCCCATAAATGCATGGGACTGCTTCCCTTGGGTATAGCCTGTAATAGAGTGGCCTGTCGATCACTCCATCCTTTTCCAGCTGTTGAAGTAAGTTTATGACCTTCTTCTTGTAGATGTTGGTGGGGTCCCGTTTCAGAGTCTCATAGGTGGTTGTATCATTGAGGAGGCTGATTACCTTGTCCTGGTAGTCACTCGTGTTGAGTATTACAGTGAATCTCCCCTTATCTGCCGGCAGGATGGTTATGTTTTCATCTTTTTGCAGCCTTAACCTTCTCTTAACAGAGGTGATGGACTCAGACACAACCTCTCAGCCACATACAATGCAGTGCTAAGCTCTCTCCCCAGGAAGTTCTCCAAACATTCACACCTGGGATCATGTGACCACAACACCTCACATGACGGGGAGTTAACGACCCACTCAGTGTAACGACTCTCGAAGATGAATCCCCCTGTGATAGGTTTCTATTGTCCAACTCCTCCACTTCTTTTGTCTGTTGTCTTACTCTCCAGTAAGACAAGTATCTGCTGCCTTCACAAGCCATTTTGGAACTGAAGAAGCTTCTTGGATGAGAAGTGAAATGTCTTCCCAAAAACTCAACACAGTCCAGTTGACTTGTTTTAAATCTTCAAGATCACTATCAGTTAGAGCAGTTTTACATTCTAGTGCATTAACATTGCAGAAACATAAACATGATTTTGGTTGTAAATGCTGTTAATTTATGACAGCGGTGGCATGAACCTTACACTGGCTGGTAGTCCAATAGATTTTTTGACCACTGTATATATGTATGCATACTGTAAGTAGGGGTGCTACACTATTTCAAACAGTCAGCAAACAGGATCCTGCCCCTTGGTAGGTTTACGTATCATGCCAACACCTACAAAAAGTCTCTTAGAGCCAAAGGTCAATATGAAGTTGGGTGATGTGGTATGATTTCATTCAGATTATTGGATGTAACTCGCACACACTTTACCCTCTCTTTGCCTGACCACACATGCAGAAAACTATTTAATCACAGCACTCCCCACTGGCTACAACATAGGAGGAGGCATCAATGGCTAATAAAAAAATGTTTTTAACCCCATTTGAAACTGAGGTAGTTCATATACACACAGACAAAATTGTTGGTATCCTTCCGTGAAAGAAAGAAAAACCCATAATGGTTACTGAAATATCTTGAAACTGACAAAAGGGACTTCAGGCATAGCAGGCAATGGCGTAGGATGTGAGCTTTACCAAAACTCTGACATATTTATTATCATTCTGAGTTGGTTGACACAAACTGTCGAAATGCCTCCCAAATTGAGCAAAGGAGGATATCTGACTGAAACTCTGATCCTGCCTGCCCAACAGCCTAAAACCCCGACCAGTGGTGATTCGCCCAGCCGGGGAACACCTTCTGCAGAAGCAGCAGGAGTGGAGGATAGACTTGACTAGCGCAGACTTCTCGCATCAGTCTGCGATCAATCAATCAATCAATCAATCAATCAATCAATCTTTATTTGTATAGCGCCAATTCATAACAAGTGTTATCTCAAGACACTTTACAATAGAGCACAAAGCTCTTCATATTATGGATACACATATATGTATAGATACATATATACATATATAAAATACACATATACATATTTATACAAATATATACATCCAACACCCAACATGAATCCATATAGCCAATCATGAATCCCTCCATCATGGCGGCAAGAAAAAACCCTCTGTTAAGCAGCAGGAAATCTTGAATGTGGACCCCAGTCTCACGATGAACAGCAAATCCACACGATGCTGTGTTGGGTGTGTGGGCAAAGGGAGGGAGGTAAGTGGAGACAAGTGGACTAAAGTAAGAACTAAAGCTAGTGACAGATCAATGGACCAATCATAGACCTGTCGTCGTCAAATTTGTTTCTGCTGCAAACAAATTTATTAGAGGAGGATCCTCATGTCTGTGTGGTTGTGGTGATAATTTTATAGAAGTATAATCAATAAAAGTCTTACTGAAAATAAGAATTTATGGTAGTGACAAACTCATGGGTGCCCAGACCACAAGTGCATCCCTACCATATTTGTCTCCGTTAAGTATAAATGTATTAATGGTAGACCTCTTGAGATGTGACACCTCATTTTCAAGAGGGATCAAATGTCCATGTGGAGCTAGAGATAGTTACTATAGATGTATCAACCATGGATAGAAAGATCATGCTAATATCTACATTAACAGCTATAATGATTATGAACTGGAATGAGATGGCCAAATATGTGTTATGTCTGTAATTGTAGTTATTGAGGCTTCAATCTGCGATTATGTCTCACATATCTTCAAAGGCGAATTAAAGGTTGCACTGGGAAATTAATTAAATTCAATCAAAAGTGAACTCAAAGCCATCAAAGCTGAGCTATCGACCAGCATAGCAACAGTTCAAGATAGCATGGCGGGGCTAACAAGCACGGTGAACAACATGGAGCGCTGCCTATCCACCTGCACAGATGACATCACTACCATTTAGGAAACAGTGGAACACCTTTCTGCTGAGGTAATGAGACTGGAAAATAAAAGCGAGGACTTAGAATCAAGATCAGGATGTAATAATATCAGAATTATCGGCATTCCCGAAGATGCTAATAAAGCCCCAAACATTCTAGCCAATGTACTCAAAGAGGCTTTCGGCCTGGAGGCAGAGCTCCGGCTTGACCAAGCACACCGCACACTCCAGCTGAAGCCCAAGCCAGGATAATGTCCTCATGCAGTCATAGCCAGACTTCACTACTACTCGGACTGTGTAGACATTATTCGGAAAGCGAGAGAGCTGAGGCGGATCAAGATTTGAGAAATGACCATCTCTGTGTTCCTGGACCTCACAGCCAAAACAGCTCGTGATCGTGCCGCCTTCAACGACGTGGGACGGAGGCTCAGAGAGATTCCAGGGGTCCGGTTTGGGATACTACACCCTGCTCGTCTTCGTGTGACATACAGCGAAGTGGAAAAGGAATTCAAAACACCAGATGAGGCTAAAATTTTCTTTAATAACCTCAACATAGATGGGGACTGAGCAGACAACCACATGATGATTAAGGGACTATGATATATTTCTCAGGTGTGATGAGTAGTTAAAGCCATAATAATAAAGATACAGGGATGTGAAGAACACTGGACAGATTACTTAGGCTGATGTAAGAGTAATATGGACATTTGATCTGACGCAGACTTAATAGTTTCTCTTCTAAAGATTAATTTCATTTGAAACCTAAGGCACTTATGACAGCATTCGTTTTTATTTTGATTGTCTGCAAAATGATATTGTAAAATGGTGTATGGAAGGTAAACCTTTTTCGATACATTATGGGTGAAAAAAAGAATAATCAAGTCTTGTTTGTTTAAAGTACAGCTAAGTCAATTTATCCACAGGTTCCTTGGCTATACATAAGAAACCCGGGGTTATTTGGACTAAACTAAGCCCAATTTTATTTTGTTATTATTCAGTTTATCTTTTGGTAATCTAATAAAGTTTTTTTTTGGTGTTTTCTTTCTTTTTTGAAACTCCATCCCATTTAGGGAAAAAGGAGAGTATTTTGGCAATTTTGTGTTGCTTTCATAAGATACAACAAAAGGTTTCAAAAACACCTGAATACTTGTTATACTATACAATCCTGCAGGGGCTTGATATCTAGTTATGATGGAGTAACATAGCTGTAAGCATTATCTGGAAAGAATGACTTCTATTGGAGCTCATACACTGTTTTCATCATTTTGGGGTGGTAATTTGTACTAAAGGGGAGCACTGAGTTCCGATGTCAGCTTTGTTAAGTTGAGGAGGGGCACACACATTTCTTTTCGTTTACTTTTTTTTAATTAACATGTTGACTTCCTTTTTTTATTTTTTGCTTGCTTTCTTTTTTTACTATGAAAATAATTTTTTTTCATGCTTTGGCATGGAAGACAATTCCTTTTTCAAGTTCCTTACACAGCTTCTGGGATGGCTAATACTCTTAAGAACTCTACACACCTTAACAGTCTTAGATTGGTGAGTTGGGATGTCAAAAGAATAGGAAACCCTGTTAAAAGGTCGAAAGTATATTCTCATTAAAAAAAATCTCAACACAGACATCCCATTTTTACAAGCAAAACAAAGATCAAAATAAGCTCTCATGCCCATCGACTGGGAACATTTTTCACTCTGGTTTTACCTCTAAAGCTGGGGGGGGGGGGGGGGGGGGGGGTCTCCATACTTATTAAGAGGATTCAGTTTTCTGACACCATGATTAAGTCAGATATAAATGGAAGATATTTGGTGTAAGCACATTACAGCAAAATCAAGTAGTGGTAGTGAATGTATATGCTCCGAATTTTGATGATCCTGGCTTCATGCAAATGTTGTTTGAAAATCTTCCCTCCCTGAATGATCTTCTCGTGACTTTTGGGGGTGATTTAAATTGTGTCAATGATCCAGTCTCAGATCGATCTAATCCACACACGCTCATCCAATCCTCTATGTCTGAAGTAGTTTCAGAGTTCATGTCTAAAAACGGATATGTCGACCCATGGAGATTTTACCAACCAAAAACAAAAGAATTTTCTTTTTTTCCCAACGTTCATCAATCATTCTCTTGTATAGATTATTTTTTTACTGATAGTGCCTCTATTCCAAAAATAAACTCAATGGAATATCATGCAATAATTATTTCTGACCATGCACCTCTCAGCATGGATATCCAGTTTAAAGCTTCCTCACTATTTTCTTCATCATGGAGGTTTAATCCTATTTTATTAGCTGACAACAAATTTGTTGAATTTATATCAGCTTCAATAAATGATTTTATAGCTATAAATCAACCACATTGCACTTCATAGTCACTACTGTGGGAAACACTTAAAGCATATCTTAGGGGACAAATTATTTCCTTTTCGACCAATGCTAACAAGATACGGAAAATTAAAATGGAAGAACTTTCTTCAAATATACTGAGTATAAATCGACAATATGCCGCAAACCCATCTCCTGATCTACACAAAAGGAGGCTAGAGCTTCTAACTGAATTTGATCTTATCAGTACAAATGATGCAGAACGGCTGTTGCTGCGATCGCGTAGTGTGTATTATGAACATGGAGACAAAGCAAGCAGACTCTTAGCACATCAGATAAGATGACAAGCAGCTCCCATATTATCCCTCAGATTAAGAGTTTTTCGGGTCCAATGCTGTATGACTCCAGAGAAATTAATGACACATTTAAAAATTTTTACTCATCCCTTTATAACTCTGAATGTTCAATAGACACCACTGACATGACCTCATTTCTTGAGAATTTGGAGATACCTACTCTTGATCCTGGTGCTACTGAGGAGCTAGATTCTCTAGTAAGCATAGGAGAAATAACAATATCAATGAAGTTCATGCAAAATAACAAGGCCCCAGGACCGAATGGTTTCTTGGTGGAGTTTTTAAAAAAATTTCCAAACAAGTAAGCTCCACTTCCTCTTTCGGTGTACAACGAATCATTGAAGAGAGGTTTCCTACCACAAACATTAATCAGGCATCCATAACAGTACTATTAAAGAGCAACACAGATCCTACACAATGTTCCTTTTACAGACCTGTGTCTTTGCTAAATGTTGAAGCAAAGATTTTGGAAAAAGTACTTGCAAGATGGCTAGAAAAATTCCCTCCCAAATTAATACCTGAGGAACAAACGGCTTTTATTAAGGAACGGCAACTTTTTTCAGCGCAAGAACACTTTTCATATTATTTATTCGAACAAATCTACAGCTTATCCGGAAGTGGTTATTTCATTAGATGCAGAGAAGGCATTTGATCGAGTAGAGTGGCCATACCTCTTTGCTACACTCAAACGTTGTGGATTTGGAAATTCATATCTTGGATTTGCCTTCTTTATACAGACCCCCAGGCTAATGTTCATAAAAAATAACATAAGTCCTGAATATTTCAAGTTATCACGAGGAACTAGGCAGGGTTGTCCTTTCTCACCCTTGCTGTTTGCCTTGGTTGCACTTAGATCATCTCCCTTTTATCAAGGAATCACTCGAGTAGATAAAGAATTTAAACTGTCATTATTTGCTGATGATCTTTTATTATATGTATTGGACCCTGTCAGAAACCTCCATTTTATTTCGACAACCCTGCAGAGGTTTGGGTAATTTTCGGGATATAGAGTTAACCTGCTTAAACGCATTTGTTATCCAATAAATGACCTGGCACTACAGCTACAACAGACAGATATTCTTTTTAAAATTAACTCCACTAACTTCAGGTACTTAGGGATAAATATTACACATAGTATGTCCTCTTTATTTTCTGCTAATTTTTACCTCTAGTAACTCAGCTTTAAACTGATTTGGAAAGGTGGAACAGTTAACCATTGTCTCTTATCGGACAGATTAACACAGTAAAAATGAACGTATTGCCAAAACTGCTTATTCTGTTTCAATGTATCCCACTTTATATACCAAAAAAGTTCTTCAAAAGTATTGAAAATATTGTTTCAGCTTTCCTATGGAATAAAAAGGCTCCCAGGATTAGAAAATCTCTTTTACAAAGATGTAAATTTAATGGAGGCCTTGCTGTGCCTAAGTTTCAATTATTCTACTGGTCACACCTATTCAAAAGATCATATACTGGATTAAATCTCCTGAAGTTTCATGGTGCAGACTTGAAAGACAGTCTTGTAGTCTGTCTTCTGTGGATGCTCTACTTACATCTTCTCTACCACTCAACCCCTCTGGCTATACAGAACCCCCCCCCCAATATCTTCTTTTTTGCCTATCTTCTTCACTTTGTTGGATCATTTATGTATTTCCCAATGTCAAGAAGATCAAAATGTAAAAAAATTGTAAACCTGCACTTTTCAATAAAGAAATTAAAACAAAAAACTGGCAAAAACAGTAATAACTAAGAAATTACTTAAAATTAACTAATCAAAATCAGACATTGCTTTTGAATTGTGGTTCAACAGAATCATTTTAAAAAAACAAACTAATGAAACTGGCCTGGACAAAAATTATGGTAACCTTTACTTTACTATATTTTGTTGCACAACCTTTTGAGGCAATCACTGCAATCAGGAGATTTCTGTAACCCTCAATGAGACTTCTGCACCTGTCCACAGGTATTTCGGCCCACTCCTCATGAGCAAACTGCTCCAGCTGTCTCAGGTTTGAAGGGTGTCTTCTCCAGACTGCATGTTTCAGCTCCTTACACTAATGTTCAATAGGATTTAGATCAGGGCTCATAGAAGGACACTTCAGAATAGTCCAGTGTTTTGTTCTGAGCCATTCTTGGGTGTTTTTAGCTGTGTGTTTGGGTCATTATCCTGTTGGAGGACCCATGACCTGTGACTGAGACCAAGCTTTCTGACACTGGGCAGCACATTTGGCTCCAGAATGCCTTGATAGTCTTGAGATTTCATTGTACCCTGCACAGATTCAAGACACCCTGTGCCAGATGCAGCAAAGCAGCCCCAGAACATAACTGAGCCTCCTCCATGTTTCACAGTAGGTACAGTGCTCTTTTCTTTGTATGCTTCATTTTTGTCTCTGTGAACATAGAGCTGATGTGACTTTCCAAAAAGCTCCAGTTTTGTCTCATCTGTCCAAAGGACATTCTCCCAGAAGCTTTGTGGCTTGTCAATATGCATTTTGACAAATTCCAGTCTGTTTTTTCATAATTTGCTCTCAACAGTGGTGTCCTCCATTAAGTCCACTTTGGCTCAAACAGTGATGGATGGTTTGATCTGATGTACCTTGACCTTGGAGTTCACCTCTAATCTCTTTGGAAGTTGTTCTGGGCTCTTTGGTTACCATTTGTATTATCCATCTCTTCAGTTTGTCATAAATGTTCCTCTTGCGGACACGTCCAGGGAGGTTGGCTACAGTCCTGTGGACCTTAAACTTCTGAATAATATGTGCAGCTGTAGTCACAGGAACATCAAGCTGCTTGGAGATGGTCTTATAGCCTTTACCTTTAACATGCTTGTCTATAATTTTCTTTCTAATCTCCTGAGACAACTCTCTCCTTAGCTTTCT
The DNA here is from genome assembly GCA_037902135.1 of Cetoscarus ocellatus. Lineage (NCBI taxonomy): Eukaryota > Metazoa > Chordata > Actinopteri > Labriformes > Labridae > Cetoscarus > Cetoscarus ocellatus. The sequence goes on from JBAMNC010001286.1 coordinate 171,486, forward strand.
GTGGTCCATGTTCAGTGTGGTACACACCACGATACCAAACAGCACAGTGACTACTTTTCAGCCTTTAAATAGGCAGACTGACTGATTACAAGCTTGAAGACACCTGTGATGATAATTACAGGACACACCTTAGTTTAACATGTCCCTGTGGTCATATCATTTTCGTTTCTAGGGGTACCAACATTTTTGTCCAGGCCAGTTGCATTATTTTGTTTTATTAAAATGGTTCTGTTGAACCACAATTCAAAAGCAATGTCTGATTTTCAGTAGTTAATTTTCAGTCAATTTTTATTTATTATTACTTTTGTCAGTTTCAAGTTCTTTCAGTGACCACTGTGGGTTTTTCTTTCTTTTACAGAAGGGTACCAACAGTTTTGTCCACGTGTGTACCTGTATATTTCATCAGACACTGCCCCTTGGTGGTGACTGCTGCCACCACATCAAACTCAGAGTGTTCAATGTACTCATGACTTTGACTGTTGACTGGCTACTTTTAGCATCCTGGATCCATTAGAGCATTTAATCATCTGGTATTCGCTTCACATTTCACAGTCACTTTTGATATAAATAATAATAATACATATTATAATTATTACTTTAATTACTGTTATATTTATTAATATTATTATTACTTTCTTTATAATTATCACAAATATGATCATTATTATTTGTATGTTTATTATTATAATAATTATTGTTTTGGTAGTAGAAGTAGCAGTAGTGTCATGTTCGACATCACCATTATTGACATCTCTGTCATTATTAATAGCAGCTGTAGTAACATGTGACTCACACAGGGGATGTCGGCATTGCTGCAGCTCCTCTCACACTCCACACCGGTGTCGTTGGCGTTTGGGGCATTACAGTCCACGTAAACCATGGGGGCTTGACACAGTGGTCGGCCTGAAAATGCAAAGATAATCCCATTTTAATTCACTAAACTAATCACCAGGTTCATTTTGCTCCCTGCTGTTTACAGTAGGGGCTCATGTCACTCTGGGTTTTGTCACCATGGTAACCTTGACTGCACGCCTGAGAAGGTGACGTTTTGTCTAGATGAACCTTTTTTAAATGGACCAAACAGAACAGGAGAGAGAGGGGTCGAGCTGCAGCCTGTTGCCATCAGGGATCAAAGTCGATTTATGATTTATGTGAAGCCGAGGACACGGGGTAAACGTATGTACAGGTGAGATCACGTCAACATGGTGTTTCTGTCACATACCCCGGTTAAGTTTGTCATTTTCTTTCCCCCCTCATTTTCTTCTCTTGTCATTTCCTGTTCTATTTTCTTGGTCACTTGTGTTTCCTTTCCAGATCACTCCTTCCTGCCCTCCCCTACCTGTCCTCCTTGTTCATCAGCCTTATGTGTTTCACCTGCATTGACTGTCTGAGTGTGTGCACCTGGTGATGCCTGTTTGTTGGGCCCCTTCCTCTTGTATTTAAACCACTCACTCATGGTCATTTTGTTACCCCTGTGTGCATACTTTCCAGTGTTTTTCCTGATTGATTCCTCGTGTATCCTGACCTGCTTCCTAGTCTTCTGATCCTGAGTTTAGCCTGCCGTTTTGTACCTCTGCCTGATCTTTCTTTTGAACTCCTGTGTACCGAACCTTTTTTTGATTAAACGGACTGAAACTTGCCTCTGTGTCTCTGAGTCTGCTTTTGGTTCCTTTTCTCTGGCAATCATTACAGTCTCAGAGGTCTGTGAGTCTTTATTGTGACCACATGTCCAACTCCATGTCAGATTTTGGAGGTCAATGGTCAAGGTCAGAGCTCTTGCAGTTATTGTTTGCTAGTGAGTAGGATATCTCAGGAATGCTCAAAAGGTTTTTTTCATTTCAAATGTTCTCCCTGATCTGACCATGGACTGGATATGGAAGGTCAAAGGTCAAGTGAGCCACCACTATGCTTTGATTCAGGGTGAACTTCATAGAAGGCTACCCTGCTAAATTTGTTGAAGAGGATCCATTGAGCTCCACCTCTTTGGCTGTGTCATCCTATCAGGCAGAAGGATCTTCTGGTGCTTCTGTCCACGTGCCTTCTTGTCATTAGGGCCAAGAAAGATTGCCGTAACGCTGAGAGGACTTTCACCGTATGAAGTCCAGTATCTGCTGGGGTTCTGTTGTCATCTGTGAGGCTGGCACATTTGTTGTTTGAGTCAGTAATAGGAGTGTCCTCTGCATGGTGGCCCTGACCCTCATCTCACTGGTGCTTTGCTCTGCCTTCTTTGAAGGCAGGAGACTCGACAGACGGTAATGGAAGCATGTCTTATTCTCAGATCCTACCACCGGTCTGTCTGATTCTTCTCTTCACAGTTCTTCAGCGATAATGAGGGGTCAAAGTTGTACCTTGGTGCTTGTTGAGGAATGGCTATGCTAAGTTTCTTATCCAAAAATAGTCTTACTGGCACTTCCTCACAGTTTTGACTTTGTTTTGGGGAATTTCAAAAGGTACATATGTTTGGAATGAATGTGATATCTGTGATTTTCTTTCACACTGACCTGGTGTTTGTCCTGGGCATTTGATAACTCCATGTCTGCAGGGACTGTAACACAGACACACAGAGATGCATCCTCATTATCACTTTTTATCCTCAGGTGTCATTACACTTTATTTTTCACTTTTCATTCAAACTTTATGAGTGCTATGGTGTTCAACAAAAACAGCAGAAATAAGGTCCTGTTGAGAACAGCCTTATTATAATAGTCAACATATTGTCAAGAGCATGAGTTTGCCTCTGTATGCTGTCATGTGATTGCCCCCCACCCCTTACATAAAAATTAATTCACCCCAAATTTAACTCACCCCTGACCTTTTACTTTTCAGGTGAAGTTCACTGGACCAAAGTGCATACTAAATCTCAACAATAGAGATATTATGTCAAAACATAATAATCAATCAATCAATCAATCAGTCAATCATTCTTTTTTAAAAAAGTGCTAATTCCTAGCAAGTGATATCTCAAGAGACTTTACATAGAGCTGAAGTCACAGGCCGAAGTCTTACTCTTCATTTCATGGATACACATACACACACACACATATATGTGTATACACCTAGAATTAAAACCTATACCGCCATAAAGACATGAGGACATTCTCCTCGTGTCTTAAAGGGTGTACAGGTTTTTATTATGGATGTATAATCAATACAACCATGGATAGAAAGATTGATCTAATATTAACATTAACATCTGTATTGATTATATATTGGAGAGGAATGATGTTGATTAATATAGTTGCATCTAGCTGTTAAAAAGAGAATTAATGATAAATCATATCTTTTCTGTTGATGGTTGAGAGGGGTGGGGGTAGAGACAAAGGGACTAAGAACAAGGGGAATAATACTGACAAACCACTGGACACCAAGACCATAAATTTGTCCTCATCATATCTCCATCAGGGACATTATCAACAGGTTAAAGGTTTACAGCCAGCAGTTAGAGGTGTGAGCGTTTAGATGCCGACTACTCTATTTATCCCAAATTTAGTTTGCAGCTGCCAAGGCCTACAGTCGACAAAACAAGAACAAATGAAACAAACACATTCACCTGTCAGTGGCCATGACTGCAGACTGTTTCTGTCCCTAGCAGACAAGCCCTTAAACCAGCAGATGGAAGAAAAGGTTTATAGACTTCAATAAAAGAGCAAAAAAACCACATCAACAACCCCAGCCAGTGAATTCTCATTTAGATCATCTTATTTAGAAATATTTGAACAAATATTGTTGCGGCACTTTGTATTTTTGAGATAGCCGCTCAAAACTAGAAAAGATGTCTCCTGTATATAGGTCTTCAGTAGTTTGTGTACCATGGTTGTTCCAGCTTATGACAGTACTGTCTGCCAAAAGTGTTGAAATGCTTGGGTTATTCCTGAGAGAACTATTTTTAGATAGTGACCCCTTATATTTAAAGGCAGAGTTGGCTTCCTGCCATGATGTAAATGTATTTAGTATTAATGGGTTCTTGGTGATGGAGCTCAGCACGTTTTTATTACTGAAAAAGGATGCTACCTTTAAAGGAGTTTATCTCAGTTCATAATCCTTTATTGATAGCCATCAACACTTGCTTTCTTCTGGATGTAGCCAAGCCCATATGGGCCTGAGCTGGGCTACAAGATAATATTTCTTAAAATTAGGAAGGTTACGTATGGACTTTGTAATGTTGTTAGTTTGACTCTTGCAGGCTTTTTGTGCCACAAAAATCTTATGTAAGTCTTTAAATAGGTTAGGGTTAAGGACTTTTAGGAGAATACAATGAAAGAGATACATAAATTTGGGCAAAATTATCATTTTTATTGAACTTATTCTTCCTATCAATGAAAGAGGTAAGTCCATCCATCTTTTTAAATCATTTCTGGTTTGCTCCAGTAATTTAATGTAATTTTCTGTGTATGTCTTGACATTAGATTTGCCAAACCAAACTCCCAAATATTAAAAGCCATTGGGGGACCATTTTAGGGGTAAGGTTATTTGCTTGATTTGATTATTATGGACATTAAATGGCAATATTTAACTTTTTGTATTTTTGTAGGTATCTAGCAAAACAGGAAATGAATTTAATGGATTTTCAATTAATAATAATAGATCATCGGCATATATGGATAATTTGTGCTTGAATAGTCTGAGATTAAAGCCAGAGATACCACGGTCAGATCTTATAGCAAGAGCTCAAGGCTTGATTGCTAGAACAAATAATAAAGTTGCGACAGGGCACCCTTGTCTGCAGCCCCTTGTTAGGGAGATAGAGCTTGAAAGAGTGTTGTTTGTCAAGATGTTTGCTTTTGAAGCATTGAAAATTGTTCTTATGTTATTCATAAACTTATGTCCAGAGTTCATTGTTGTTAGAGTTTCAAATAAAAATTAGGTTCAGTTCTATCAAAGGCTTTCAAATCGTCCATTGAAATTATTAGCATAGAGTGATTTTGAGATTGGGCAGCATGTATGATATGAAATAGTCTGCGAACCTGTTTAATCCTTTAGGCGCCAAAGTTTTTTCAAGAAAATATTCAATTTTGCTATCAATATTTGAAAAGGCTGTAATTTGAAAGTGGTTAGAGATAAAGGCAGACTGTCATTGAGAAAAATCTTCAGTATGACCCAAAATTTGGAATGGAAGTAAATATACTCATCTCAGCTCCCCATCATCACTTACCTCCTCTGTTTTTTTTAGTATTCCTGTGCACATCACCAATAATAACATGAGGTATCGCCAACTCCTCCCCTGCAGAAGTCTTCATAATGATGACAATTTGATTTTAATTGAACCCACATCATTATCATCTTTTAGTGTGCCCACCTGTGACTCTGAGCAAATCTTATTCAACCCGCAGGTTTTTAAATCAAGAACTGGTCTTGGTTTTATGCATTTATATATTAGAAGTCTTTCTGCCCATCTTAAAATGGACAACCTAAAAATTATTTTATCACAAAGTGACCCTGATATCCTGGTGCTTACAGAAACTTGGCTTAAAAAGAGCATTCATGATTCAGAAATCTCACTGAACAATTACAATTTGTATAGGAAAGACAGAGATGGGAAAGGAGGTGGTGTTGCTGGTTATGACTTGTTTGTCTGTAACTGTCCTAGAAGCTGTCGCCATACTTCACACTTTTTAATGTATTGTCTCAAAGGTCGACTTTGCACGCAACTGTTCAGTAACTGTTGTGGGTGTTTACAGACCACCATCAGCTGACTGATATACTCTCCCATTATATTTCCCCAGAAATTCTGATTCTAGGGGATTTTAATCTAAACTGGTTAACAGATGGCCACAACAACCTAAAGGAGATGTGTGACAATCTTAGCCTGCAGCAGCTAATAAATGATCAAACGAGACCAAATTTAAAAGCTCCTTTAAGTTCAACCCTTATTGATTAAATTTTAACAAATAGAAAGGACAATATTGCAGCCTCTGGAGGTTTTCCTCTAGGGATCAGTGATCACTGCCCTATAGCCTGCATCAGAAGCACAAAACTTGAAAGATCAAATCCTAGGTTTATTATCAGAAGAAATTTTAATCATTTCAATGAACAATCTTTCCAGCATGGAAAGCTAATAGTGACATACATCGTACCTCCACACTATTAGACATTGATAAAGCACTTGATTATTTTTCTAATAATCTACTCAGAATTATTGACAAACATGCACCCTATAAAAAATTAAGAATAAAGGATTGGTCAATCCTATGGTTCTCCACCGAACTATCAGTGTTGTTCAGGGAACGAGACAAGGCTTGGACTGTGGTTAGATGTTCTAGCCGAGCAGATGATAGGCTTACATTTAGACAACTTAGAAACAAATGTACATCAGCGCTGCGAAAAGCAAAAGCAATTTATCATATGGAAATAATGTTGAGCACCTCATCAAATCCATCAAAATTCTGGAAAGCATTTAATACAAGTAAAAATAAGTCCTCAAATGCAATTCCTCCATTCATAAAAAGAAATGACTGCTTGTTAGACAATACCACAGAAATCTGCCTTGCCTTCAATAAACACTTTGCTGCTGCTGAAAAACAGTTTGACATAATGTATCCAGGAACTTCTATTAATCATAGGCCTCTCCCTGATGCCAAACCAGAAAATTGTATGTCTTTATTCACAGTGCAGGCACTCTCACCCTCTGTTATGAGGGAGGCTCTTTTAGCTATAGATCACAGGAGAGCGAAAGGAGAGGATGATCTTGAACCAAGATCTGTGAGCCTCTCATTGCTGAACAAGTCACTTACCTGTTCAATCTCTCCATTAGTACCGAAGTCATCCCTCAGGTCTGGAAAACAGCTCATGTTGTTCCTTTACATAAAGGTGGTGATAGACATTGTTGTAATAGTTATCGGCCAATCTCAGAATTGTCTTGTCTTGCAAAAATCCTGGAGTCGTTAATTAATATTCAGCTCAAATCTTTTCTATCAACAAACTGTATTTTAAGCCCACACCAGTCTGGTTTTAGAGCCAAGCACAGCACTGTTTCTGCCACTACTTTAGTTGTGAGCAACATTGTGTCTGCCATTGATAGAGGTCAAGTCTGTGCTGCTCTGTTTGTTGACCTCACTAAAGCTTTTGACAATGTTGATCATACTGTTCTTCTGCAGAGATAAAGTGATATTGGCTTTGATGACATGTCTTTAAATGGTTTTGTGACTACCTGTCAAACAGGCAGCAGCATTCGCTCTCCTTATGTAACCCTATCAAAGGGGGTCCCTCAGGGTTCAGTTCTGGGTCCTGTAGACGATAGTATCACACACATTACAACTCTGGAAGGTCACAATATAGAAAGAGTCACTCAGTATAAATATCTCGGTATCTGGCTGAATCAACATTTTACATTCAAATTTCCCATCAATTCACTTCTTACTAATCTAAGACAGAAACTAGGATATTTATACAGAAACAGAACTAATTTCCCATTTTCCTGTAGAAAACAAATTGTTGAAGCCACTTTTTTGTCAGACTATGGAGATGTCATCTATAGGCATGTTACAGCTAGTTCACTTAAACCCCTAAGCTCAGTTTACCACTCTGCCCTAAGAGTCATCACTGGTGACAGTTTCTCAACTCATCACTGCATCATGTATGACAAAGTTGGCTGGCCCTCATTATCATTCAGACGAGACAGGCATTGGTTACTTTTTATTTACAAAGCTCTGTCTGGACATCTGCCGTTATATCTCACCTCCTTATTAAATGTGTCCACTAACCGTTATCATACTCGCTCAAATGACTGGATAACGCTTAAAGTTCCAAGGGCAAAAACTAAAATTGGAGAAACATCTTTCAGCTACTGTGCAGCTCACAGCTGGAATACTGTACAGCAGACACTAAAACTAAGCTCTGTTATTAACATAAGACAGTTCCAAAACTTGTTAAAGATCCACTATGTTCATGTCTGTAACTGTGCTCTACCTATTTTAAAGGAACTGTTTGCACTTTGTTCTTTCCTCCTTTCCCCTTGCTTATTATTATCTTGCATTTTATGTTTTACTGTACTCTCGACATCATTTTAAATGAGAGCATGCTCTCATTTAAAATGATGCAAGCTTTCATCTCAGGGACTGTAACATCATACCAGTCATGAAATCTGGAGTTTATTTTGGGGTTTTCCCTCTCTAAGAACTGGTGGGCATATCTGTTTGTCTCATTTGTGATTAGGCTCCAGAATTCACCATCCAAAAGAAAGAGACAGGAAATCATTGGGCTCAACATTTGTCAGATCCCTGTCTCCACAATACCCAACAGGCTCATCAAAATGTCTGATCCACTAGTGGTACTCTTATTCATCCCTAAGTAAACCCAGCCGTCATCATCATTGTAATTTACGGGCTGAGCATCAACACCTCTGCTGCCTTGAGTGTCCTTTTATCCCCCGGCTTCTCCCTCATCTGCCCAGAGCTCCGCGGTTTTTCTCATTCCCGCTACCACCATCATCAGAGTCAGCCAGTACTTGACGAAGTACTCTCGGCATCATGAGTACTCTAACTCACTCTCTCTCTCTCTCTCTCTGTGTGCGTCTCTCTCTCTGCTTCGCTTTACAATCACTACAGCCAATCGCGGGTCTCCCCGATCTGGTGTGTGTGTTTCAAACTAAATATATGCCAAAACTTTGAATAGAAACACGCCCACAAATGCTGCTCGGATTAAAGTAACACATGTCCACTATCTCCTGGTGAAAAGTGGTAACACTATTCAGCACTATATTTGCAGCTATGGCCTGTTTTATCCAGTAATGTTGCTGTCGCAATTTTGCGACTTTGGCGCCTAAAGAGTTAAGTTTAGTGGGGTAGAACAGGGCATAGTCCATGTTTTTTTTTTCCCACAAGATTTTCTTCACTCTGTTGTATTCCTCCCCTTTGCGCTGCAGCTCGGTGCAGCTCGATCTTCTTATTATCCAGGTAAATGTCACCTCTCTCCCATCGAAGGATCTTTTCCTTTTATGCAAATTTTACAATGATGGGCCGCTGTTTATCCAACAGTCTCCCTATGAGGTCAGCCCTCTCCACCACAACAGAGGCAGGGAATTTTTCACCACTGAACAGCTTTAGCATAAACTGCTCTATGATTTTTGCTGCTTCCATTCCCTCTGCTTTCTCTGGTATGTTGATAATCCTCAAATTACATCTCCTGCTTCGGTTTCCTGTTTTTCACTCAGAGCCCGGAAACTGTTTGTGTCAGCGACATTTCATCCTTTAATTGATTATGGAGATGTGCTGTATATGGGTGCTTCGCTTAAATGTCTAAAATCCTTAAATACTGTTTACGGTGCCTTGAGGTTTGTCACTGGTGATGGCTGCCTCATGCATCATTGTGACTTTTATGTCAAATCTGGTGTTGGCCAGGTCACATTTGTGAAAGAGATCTTGATCTCAATGGGTTTTTTATCTGGTTAAATAAAGGTGAAATAAATAAAGATCATCAACTTTTTCTCTCACGAGAGTCAGTTGTTTTTCCAACCTCTCGGTGCAGCTGCTGTAGTCATTTAGGTTGTCTTCATTCGCACTTACATGTGTCTCTAGTTCCTGGACTTGGTCAGATAAAGTAGCAAGGGATGCTTCAATCTTGGTCAGCGATGTTTGCAGGTCCCCCGTCTTTCTATCAATATGTTTGAGTAGCTCTTCCTTGCTATTGTGGATAGCTTGTAACAGGCTCTCGTGTGTCTCATGTCCGTTTGGCATGCTGACTAAGTTAGCTTGGTGGCTACCGCGGCTTGTTTCAGCAATATCAGGTTGTTTAAGTTGTTTTCTGCTTCTAAAGTAAGATGGGCGCTTTGGCAAAGCTTCAAGCTAGTCGTTGTCCAGGATAACAGCAGTTGTACGAGTTCAACTTCAGGAGCTCACGAGTTACACATCCATACCTGGCTACGTCACAGGAAGCACCTTCCCCAACTATTATGTTTTTAATTTATTTATTCTTATTTTATTCATTTATTATTTATCCTTTCCTCTTGCTATTTTCTTTCAAATGTATTGCTTTTCAATTTTTTAAAGGAGGTGTGATTATTTTTATTTCTGAGATGTTGACACTACTGAGTATGTCACTGTTTATGTAACTTCATATGTTCAATTAAGTTACAAAAAAAAAAGTCAGTAAAGAGGCTGACAGGAAGTCCACAAACAGATTGACAGGAAGTCCTCAGGGAACATCCAACATCACACAAAAACCTACAGGCACATCCGACATCAGGGAAAATCCAATGGGCACATCCAACATCCTGAAAAAATCTCACAGCATACCCAACATCACGAAAAAATCTCATGGCACATCCAACATCAGGCCTAAATCTTAAGGCACATCCAACATCATGCAAAAATCTAGAGCTACATGCACCCTCATTGAATATCACCTCATTAACTTGTGTCATATTCAGTGTTTATCTTTTTACACTCATACATTTTGATCATTGACCTTTATTCTCTTGAAATATGTATTTTCTGAAGGATTTATCGAAAGCATTTATAATTTTAACTGATTCAGCTGAATAGGTCACAAATGAAAAACTAAGAGAGCAACTACACAGGGTAACAAAAAAGTGTCTAAAAATGCATCGGAGCAAAAACCTCCGCCGAGGTTGTTTTTTACATCCTTAGCTAAGTGGTTCACCAAATCATTTAAGACTGCCCTACATCCCAATATTGAGAATATTAAAGATAATAAAAAAGATAAGATAATCCTAAATTTGAGCTCCTTGGTAGAGGTAATAGTTCCCTGCACCTGCTATTGATCTGCTTCTTGCAACATCCTTCAAGTTTTTTAGATGATGCAGAATTCGTACTGGTAATTAATTGAAATTCAGAACTCATGTGTTAGCTGTGTTAATGAAGAGTTTGTCTTTTTTGTAAAGTGCCTTGAGATAACTCTTGCTATACACTGGTGCTATACAAATACAGATTGATTGGTTGACTGAGTTGTAATACAAGTCTAGCTGTGCCATATTTCCAAGGCACAACTGGATTTGCCTTAAGGCTCTGCCACACCATTTCAGAACCACTGCTGTGGACCCTGGGAGGAGACCTCAGGGCAGACACAGATGGAAGATGGATGGATACTCCAGCCAGTTCTGTTGCGGATACTGTTAATTTCTGTTGGATGGTAAACCTAACATCGTCAGTTAAACAATTAAAAAGTTTAGGAAAATGGACCCCTGGAAAAAAAATGTTTGAAAAGAAGAGAGAGGGCTCTAAATGGAGCCTTGATGGACAAAGAGTGGAGTGGGACCTCAGCAAAAGAGCACTGGCCTGAATGGACTGAGGAGTTCCTTTCTGGTTAAAGATCACAGCGTGATGAATGAATGTGTAGCTGGGCCTTGGAGCATGTGAGACCAACATGACAGTTCAAATATGTTTTACAGAATTGATGTATGACTAAAAAAGCAAACAGATACTATCAGCATTCTTCATATTTACCATTTTTGGCTCCCCCTGGTCACAAATTCTCCAGCAGGTATGATGTTGTCTTTATCGTGGCACTGGCACTCTTGGATTGGCACGCACTTGTAAAGATAGTTCATGTATTTTCCCTCATCACAGCTGCAGCCATCCACCATGATGAGGTCAGTATGACACATCCGAGCTGGGTGGCTCAGGGAGTGGCAGGTTTGCATGCAGCTACTGGTGTTGTACTTAAAGGTTGTGGTCTCTGGGCATTTGGTGAATGATTCTGGTAGAGGAGACAGATGAAATATAAGGCTCGCTGTGATCCAGCTTTCATGTACAGATAAAGCATGACAGTGTGTTTGTGGTTGGCAAAGCAGCTAGGAGTGCACACCGCTAAACCATGGAACTCATATTAACAAACTTTGGTCCATACGGCCATTCAGCAACTACTGGTCCAGGGTCCAGGGCTGAGTGACCACATCAGTGGATCAATTAATATGAGACATGTTCATGGAGAAGGATTTTCCTCTGGTGGACCCTCCAAAGTCAATCACAGCTTGGCCATCATGTCAGCTTTGAGTGAGCTTCTCCAGAAAAATATAAGAACAATGCATTCTGGGAGTGTTTTGTTTAGACTTTGAGACTACACCGGACCCTCTGATGCCTCAGTATGAGTATGCAGTAACTCCTTGATTCCACTGATCAAACTGAAACCTCTGCCATCAGCTGCTTCATACAAACCAATCCTGTCACTACAGTTCATGAGGGCCCTCCTTCTTTCATTACTCACCACAGACATTTGCTCTCCAGTTCTTCAGGAAGATCCCTTTGGTGGAGCATAAGAGCACATACATGGAGGCTACGTCACACATGCCATCTGCAGGCACTTCACTGCTGCAGCTGTGTGTCATGCACATCTGGAAGGAGACATGACCATGTTCATGAAAGGCTGTTCCATCATTTTGTTTACAATACAGCCCGGTTGGTCTGGACTTACTTCGGAAAATATGTTAGGGTCAAGAAAGTGGTGACAAGGTGCAAACACTCCCTGTGGGTCCTTCAGATAGGAACACCGTCGCCTTGCAATCGCATCTGAGATCCATGAGAATAGAAGAGAAACCACACCCTGATGTCAATTCTGCAGTGGTGCCGTAGCCATGAGATAAAATAAAGGGGGACTGGTCATGTCTTACCTGACTGGATGCTTATGTCACAAGGATTTGATAGATGAACACCAGCATCAGGACAGCTGGTTTCAGCTTTCCACATGTTGGCGAATGTGCGGGCCGTGGATTCAATCACACCAGAAAGCACCTGAAAGTCGTCCATAGTTCTGTTGTTAAAGTTGCCGCATAATCCTGCAGGAACAGAAGTTGATTTAAAAAGAGGAGGCCACAAGATCACAGATTAAATTAAATCCTAAATTGAAGTTCAGATAAAGCCCGGGGCATGGAGAGGTCTGTTTTCATCCTAAAATTGAAGGTCAGATAAAGCCCGGGGCATGGAGAGGTCTGTTTTCATCCTAAAATTGAAGGTCAGATAAAGCCCGGGGCATGACCAGGGGCCTATAGCACGACGTGCAGTCAACTTATCCTGGGTAATTCACATCTACCCAGGGTTGGCTCTACCCAACAATGGCAATGGCAATGGCAATCAGAATATCGATAGCATGACATGTATTATCAACAGGGTACCTCAATCCAGGTTTGTCTCATCAAGAGCCTTGAACACGCACGTATAAGGGGAGGGCTCGGAGGCAGCTGACCAATCATAATCATGAGCGGCAATCACGCTGAGAACCACAGGGAATACACTGACAGAGCTCCCTATTTCACATGTGAAGAGCATCGTCTGATAATGTTAAAATATGAGGATGACAAAGCCAGTATAATGGAGAAAGGAAACACCATAGTGGTTGTCAATCGTAGGCAAAATGCGTGGCAGTGCAGAGCGGACTGTGTAAATGCGTAAGTTACTCATCTGCTCAATCTGACACTGATGACACTCGTGAATCTCATGAAACAATATACTGTGCAAATGTACTGCGTGTCTGACAATTATCATCCCATTCCCCCAGATGTAATCCCTCTGGAGTGTGAAGGTCGTGGGAGCAGATAAAAATATAAATACTAAAACATCACTGCATCTGGCAGCTAAGTTGGTCTGTTTCATGTCATATCATGCTACATTTAAGACTTAAGTCGTCGCCACAATGAAATCATGTCAACATACTGAGCTGATGCCTGACCCATATTAACAATTTAAAATTAACAGCTAGACTAAAATACACCCTGGGCATGGAGAGGTCTGTTTTCATTCTAAAGTTTAAGGTCAGATAAAGCTTGTGGCCAGGTCTTTTTTTATCCTAAAGTTTCAGGCTTTAAGGCTGGAGTTTATCTCTTTCCTTTTAATGATATAACAAAATTTGAACATACCACAAAATGTTCCTTGAAGTGAAGCATCTGCCATGACCAACACCTGCATGCTGGGACGTAACATGATGTAGATGGAGATGCCGACAGTCAGCTTAATTTTGATCATGTCAGAAGACTCTTTTGTGACTACAAATTCTCCTGCAGAAAACAGCCAACATGTCAGCGATATGAAACATTTTTGAAGGATCATACTGTGAAAAAAAAACATTTTTAGCTCAGATATAGAGTCATCCTGGGAGGAGCTGAACATCACTGCTCTCATAAGAACTGAGCTTGAGTGAGAAACAGAGGGGGGATCAGTGCAGCATCTGCAGAGCTGCAGAATCAGTTCCAAACTGTACCAAACTTTAACCGTGTCAAAGAGGGAGTTCAGCCCCAAGGCAAAGCTCTCAGTTTACTGCTCCATCTTCGTTCCAACCCTCACCTGTGCTCATGAGCTCTGGGTAATGGCCGAAACAATGAGATGGCAAATACAAACGGCTGAAATGAGTTTCCTCAGGAGGGTGGCTGGGCCCAGCCTTAGAGACAGGATGAGGAGCTCAGACATCCAGAACTCGAGGTAGAGTTGCTGCTCCTTCACACCTGAAGGAGTCAGGTAAGATGATTCAGCTGTCTAATTAGGATGCCTCCTGGTTGCCTTTCTGTGGAGGTTTTCCAGGCATGCCCAACTGGGAGGAGACCCTGGGGCAGAGCCAGAACTCCTTAAGCAGTGGAAGATGGACAGATGAAGGGAAAGACAGACAGAGATACTCACGTTTCACCACTGGATAATATGACTCAAGCCCATCGTTCTTAACGCTCCCTGACGCCATGATCTTTATTTTCTGCAAACAATTGAGCAGAAAACAGAATTTGTGAGAGTAATCTGATTTCATCTACAATTTTGACCTCTCAGAGTTATTGCTTAAATCCCAGGTAGTGTTGGGTAAATTCAGCTAGGTTTGCTCTGTGCTTCAATGATAAGGGTCATTGGACCATCTTTAGTTTTGATAACAGAACACATTCACCGTGGCATTGTTTCGATAAGCTTCTGCAATGTCACAGGATTTATTTCCATCCAGTGTTGCATTTATTTTTCATCAAGATCTTGTATTGATGATGGGAGAGTCTGACCACTGCAAAAAGCCTTCTCCAGCACATCCCAAAGATTCTCAATGGGGTTAAGGTCTGGACTCTGTGGTGGACAATCCATGTGTGAAAATGATGCCTCATGCTCCCTGAACCACTCTGTCACAATTTGAGCCCCATGAATCCTGGCATTGTCATCTTGGAATACGCCCGTGCCATTAGGGAAGAAAAAATCCACTGATGGAATAACCTGGTCATTCAGTGTATTCAGGTAGTCAGCTGACCTCATTCTTTGGGCCATAATGTTGCTGAACCTCGACCTGACCAACTGCAGCAGCCCCAGATCATAGCACTGCCCCCACAGGCTTGGACAGTAGGCACAAGGCATGATGGGTGCATCACTTCACCTGCCTCTCTTCTTACCCTGATGCTCCCATCACTCTGGAACAGGGTAAATCTGGACTCATCAGACCACATGACCTTCTTCCAGTCCTCCAGAGTCCAATCTTGATGCTCCCTAGCAAACTGAAGCCTTTTTTCTGGTTAGCCTTACTGATTAGTGGTTTTCTTAAGGCTACACAGCTGTTCAATCCCAATCCCTTGAGTTCCCTTCACATTGTGCGTGTGGAAATGCTCTTACTTTCACTATTAAAAATATCCCTGAGTTCTACAGTTGTTTTTCTTTGATTTGATTTGGCCAAATGTTTAAGTGATCGCCGATCACAATCATTCAGGATTTTTTTCCGACCACATTTCTTCCTCGAAGACGATGGTTCCCCACTATCCTTCCAGTTTTTAATAATGTGTTGGACAGTTCTTAACCCAGTTTAAGTAGTTTCTGCAATCTCCTTCGATGTTTTCTCTGCTTGATGCATGCCAATGATTTGACCCTTCTTAAACAGACTAACATCTTTTCCACCACCACAGGATGTGTCTTTTGACATGGTTGTTTAAGAAATGAGAAGCTACTCATTGCATCAGCTGGGGTTAGATAACTTGTTGCCAGCTGAAAGATAATCGATAATTATCTAATGGGAGGCGCGTACCTATTTGTCTAGTTAAATCCAGGTGGCGACTTTTTCTGTAGTCAGGCAGTGTATTTATGTCAAATACATGAGTATTAAAAACAAATCTTTAGGTAAAAAACTCCACTCTGGATTGTTATACCTCCAGTCATGGCTGAAGGTGTATAGAAGAACAGATGTTTACTTATTGGGCTCTAATTTCCTGGCGCAACTCAGGGTGGCGCAGGGTGGCGCAGCCTGGCGCACCCCGCGCAGTGGTAATTTCGTCCGGTGCACCACCGTGCGCAGCCAATTTGGCAATTTGGTAGACCGGCTGCGCCGAGATGGGTGTGACGGCGCACCAGGGGGAGGTGTCGAAAGATTCAGCTTGGCGCAGTGACAATTTCGCGCCAAAAAAACACGCGGAAGGTGCCCTGAAAGCCCGCCAGCTCCAACCTGGTCTATTCTCGGCGCAGGAGAGGCACGCTCGGGTCAGTGGTAATTTGGCTGACAGGCGCACAGTGTGCACACGTCGCCAAAACCTCACAGGCAGGTATCCAGAGTGTCAGGTACATTTCAATGCAATAAAAAATCACAGCAACCACTATTTAATGTAACCGCCTGAACCAGCACATACATTTGTATTTATATTAATTGTCCCGTCACATCTGATGTCAGATCAGAGACGTTTGTCATAACTAACGAGTTCACATCTCTCAGCCAACCACAAACAGCCACATCATCCGATACAGAGTATCCGGCTTCTCTCATCTCATGAAATTCAAAAGAAAAGAAAAAAGAGAGAGACACTCGCTAAATAAATGTAAGTCACTCGGTGTCTTAAGGATTTACCTGTGATTGCCCATATTTCCCTCTTTTGATCTTTATTCGTAATGTGATCTAAAAAGATGGAGTATATTATTGCAAGGAGGATGAGGAGATATAATTTCACCTAAGGCGCTGCTATTTGGCGAAGACAGACGAGGAATGCAGGTGGATCACAAGCATGATGAATGGATTAACCTGCTGCTGTGTTTAAATGTAATTATCACTTAATTTTGTACTCATATTATGACACAGGAACAGATTACATCTGTCCCGCGAGGTGGTCCAAACGGTGACGCGCATCGTGGCCCGGTGGCCCCTGCGCTCTCCCAGTTGCTGTAAAAGTGACAGCGGCTCTGACCTTCTTCACCAACGAGGTGAAATTGTCACTGCGCCTCACCCGCGGTGCATTTAAAGGCGAGGAGAGGCGTTCATTTGATTGGTGAAGATTACACTCGGCTGTGTTAAACCCACTCAAGTCTTATCTTCTCCCTCTCTGCTACGTGCGCCGGTAGGAGAGATGGAGGCGTGGGTGCACCTGCCTGCGCCAGTCTGCGCCGTGCACGAAACTTGCAAAATGCCCTGGACACACCCTGTTGGCGCGGCGCAGGCGCGGCGCAGGGCAGGTGCGCCCCGCCTGCGCCTGGTCTACAAAATTAGAGCCCATTGACTTAATACTAACCCAAAAGTGGCCAATCCTGCTCTTGGTCATGCAGCAGTACTTATTGGACTTTGAAGCAGAAAGGCAGTGGCCTGAATCATCTACTGGTTTAAAGAGGGACATCTCTCAGACCAGAAGATTATCAAAATGTCTCTAAAATAAAGCCTTGACTTCATCATGAGCTTCATCAGTAAACTACTAATAAATTTAAATACATTCCTAACCAATAGTCAATTGAATATCAGTATATGCCCTCATTGACAGACAGGATTAACAGATTACTGTTGACAGTTGTCCATACTGAAGTCCGAAATCAATACCCTGTCCATAGTGTTCTATGACTTTAATATGGTCCTCTTTCTGACCTGATCTGTCCAAAGAAATCCTTCATGTCCTCGGGTTTGTTAAAGATGTGACACCTACCCTGGTAATGACAGCCAGCGTGACAGGAGGAACAAGCTAAATCAAAGAGACAGAGATGCAAGCTGTCCACTAACCTTGTAAAACTTCATAAGATCTGTTCAGGGTGGATATAGACTTCAGAAGAACTGTTCAGTGTGGACAAAGACTTCATAAGAACAGTTCAGGGTGAGTACTGAACTCATAACTGCAAATTGCCTGTCTATTGTCCCTATATATTACCATTCATTGCACATATCATCATCCCACTCATATGCAGCTGTGCACCTTGTTTCTCTTTTTATTATCACTTTTATCTTGCACATTTTACATATTGTACATACTCTATTTTATCTTTATTCTCACCTTAAGTTAATTTTTTAAACTTCTTGTTTATAATATAGGATGTACACTGTGTGTACCTATTTTTCTTTTATTTTTGTACTTGGAGAGTGAAGTGAACCGGTGACAAATTCCTTGTATGTCTAACATACGTGGCCAGTAAAGCTGATTCTGATTCTGATTCTGATTCTTGTATAGACTTCATAAGAATAGTTCAGGGTGGATATAGACTTCATTAGAACTGTTAAGGGTGGATATAGACTTCATTAGAACTGTTAAGGGTGGATATCCACTTTATAAGAACTGTTAAGGTTGGATATAGACTTCATAAGAAAATTTAGGGGTGGATAAAGACTTTATAGGAACTGTTCAGGGTGGACATTGACTTCAAAAGAACAGTAAGTGAAGGATATAGACTTCATAGGAACTGTTCAGGGTGGATATAGACTTCATGAGAACAGTTCAAGGTGGACATGGACTTCATAAGAACAGTTCAGGGTGGATCTAGACTTAATAAGAACAATTCAGGTTGGACATAGACTTCATAAGAACAGTTCAGGTGGATATTGACTTTATAAGAACTGTTCAGGTTGGATATAGACTTTATGAGAACTTTTCAGGGTGGATAAAGACTTCATATGACTTTTAAGGGTGGACATAGACTTCGTAAGAACTGTTTAGGCTAGACATAGACTTCATACGAACAGTCCAGGGTGGATATAGACTTCATAAAAACAGCTCAGGGTGGACATAGACATCAAAGAAACAGTTCAGGGTGGACATATACTTCATAAGAACTGTTAAGGATGGACAAAGACTTCATAAGAACTGTTCAGGGTGGACATACACTTCATACAAACTGTGCAGGGTGAATATAGACTTCATAAGAACTGTTCAGGCTAGACATAGACTTCATACGAACAGTTCAGGGTGTATATAGACTTCATAAGAACAGTTCAGGGTGGATATTGACTTCATATGACTTTAAAGGGTGGATATAGACTTCATAAGAACTGTTCAGGATAGACATAGACTTCGTACGAACAGTCCAGGGTGGATATAGACTTCATAAAAACAGTTCAGGGTGGACATAGACATCAAAGAAACAGTTCAGGGTGTACATATACTTCATAAGAACTGTTCAGGGTGTATATAGACTTCATAAGAACTGTTCAGGCTGGACATAGATGTCATAAGAACAGTTCAGAGTGGATATAGCCTTCATAGGAACTATTCAGGGTGGACATACACTTTATAAAAAAAGTTCAGGGTGGATATAGATTTCATAAGAACAGTTCAGGGTAAATACAGACATCATAAGAACAGATAAGAACTGGACATAGACTTCATACGAACTGTTCAGGGTGGATATAGACTTTATAAGAACAGTTCAGTGTGGACATAGGCTTCATACAAACTGTTGAGGTTGGATCTAACAATAGTTTATTTGTTGATCAAAACACTTTCTCACCCACTTGGATCTTATGATAGAATGTTTGTTGATCATGTATCTATCAAATCTATTTGGACATTACAGTAGAATGCTTGTTGATAAATTCTCTTTCTCTTGTACTTGTATCTTACAATAAAAATGTTTGTTGATCAATTATCCATTGTTTAAATTTTGATCTTACAATATAGTGATTTTTTATTATCAGTTATGTATCATATTCATTTAGATCTTATGATAGAATGCTTTTTGATTGATTGTCTTTCTCACACACTTGGATCTTACAATACACTGTTTGTTGATTAATTATCTGTGATATGAACTCGGATATTATAATAGAATGTTTGTGGATTAAGTATCTATCATATCCACTTGGATCTTACAATAGAATGCTTGCTGATCAATTATCGATCATATCCACTTGGATCTTGTCATAGAATAATATTTTTTTAATCAATTATCTATCATATCCACTCGGATCTTGCAATAGAATAATATTTTTTAGAAATTATCTATCATATCCACATGGATCTGACTATAGAATTTTTGTTGATCAATAAAGTATCATATTAAAATAGGCTTTACTATAGAATATTTGAATATCAATTATCCATCTTCCACTTGGATCTTACCTTAAAATGTTTTTTCATCATTAATCTTTCATATCTGTTGGATCTTATGATAGAGTGTTTGTTGAACAGTAGAATAGCATATCCACTTGGGTCTTACAATAAAAATGTTTGTTGATCAAATATCTCTAATATCCCCTTGGCTCTTACAATTATTTTTTTTTTTTTATCAATTATCCATCACATCAACTTGGAACCTACAATAGAATGTTTGTTGTTCAATTATCTGTCATATTGAACCTTTTGGCAGAATGTTTGTCGATCAATTTTCTTTTCATAGACTTGGATCTGACAAAAGACTAATTTTTGTCAATTAACTATCAAATCCACTTGGATCTTACAGTGGCATGTTTCTTGATCAGTTATCTAACATATCCACTTGGATCCTATGATAGAAAGCCTGTTGATCAATTGTCTATTATATTCACTTGGATCTTACAAAGAAAGTTTGATATCAATATCTGTCATATCCACTTGGATCTTCTGATAGATTCTTTGTCGATCAATTGTCATTCTCACACACTTTGATCTTACATTAGAATGTTTGTTGAACAATAATATAGCATATCCACTTGGATCTTACAATAAAATTGTTTGTTGATCAAATACCTTTAATATCCACTTGGATCTTAAGACAGAATGTTTGTTCATCTATTGTGTTTCTCATACACTTGGATCTTACAAGAGAAAATGTTTTATCAATTATCATATCCACAGATTTTGCAACAGAATGTTTGTTAATTAATAATATATATCATGTCCACTTAGATCTTGGAACAGAATGTTTGTTATTCAATTATCTATCATATCCACTTAGATCTTACCATAGCTCTGCTGTTCACAAACACAGTCACTGATCGAAGGCAGGTCCTTTGGGGAAATGTTCCACACTTCTCCAAGTCCACCATCACTGAGAAGGCCGACCCAGAACAGTCCTGCAGAGAGAACAGAGGTCAAAGTGTTACTGCCACACCTAGGACAGCCCACACACACAGATTTCTTCAAGCTGGACTTCAGGAGGGAGCTGGATGAGGGTGCATGTTCACACAGTGACCGGCAGCAGCAGCAATGGCGAGCATGTGTGTCTTTTTGTTTGAGTTTTTAAAATGCCTGTTAGTTTTATAATCTTGTGGTAAATACAACTCGACATCAGCTCGCCAAAGCATGACATGGTCCAGTGATATGGATTTTACTCTCACCCTTTTGCTGGCGGTGTTGGTGTCTGCATGGCACCTGGATGAATGGCGGCTGACGGCACTGGAACCTAACATGATTCAATACTCCAGAGACTACCTGCTCAATCTCAGCCACCCTGTAGACAGCGGTCCTTCTGCGGATCTGGTTTTCCCTGATCAGGAATTTGCAAACAACAGCCACCGGAAAGCTCCGTAAACCAAGCGGGGGGGTAGGAGAGGCAGGGTGCCAGAGTGCATTAGATGACAACACCTGTCTCGCATTCCCCTGCCCTCCATTATTTTGTCTAACGCCCGGTCTCTTTGGAATAAGATTGAGGAACTTTAGGCCCTTGTCCGACATGAATACAAAGAAGCCTGTATCCTGGCCTTCACAGAGACCTGGTTCATCGAGAAGGACACTGAAGGTGATTTGGCCATAGATGGATTGGGGTTCTTTTACGCACCAACAGAGTATCTGCAACTACAGGGAAGTCTTGCGGAGGTGGGGTATGTCTCTACATAAATGAACGCTGGTGTAAGTCTATTTTAGTGAGAGAGAGACTTTTGTACTAAGGATGTTTTACTGCCCATGTGCCCCATGAATCTTCTGCGAGAATTTCCACAGATTTTCTGTAGTTTATGTACACCCAAAGGCTAATGAACAAAATGCCACTGAGTTCATCTTTCAAACTGCAGAAACTTAAGTCCTTATCTCTGGATGCTCCTAACCTGATTTTAGGCGATTTTAACCACTGCTCACTAGATAAAACACTAAGGAGCTTCCACCAGTACGTTTCCTGTCCCACCAGAAAAAATTAGATTCTTGACAGGTGTATAGGTTCATCAAAAATGCCTATAAAACAAAACCTCTTCCCCCGCTGGGCTCAGCTGACCATCATTGTGTGTACCTGGTTCCAGCATATCAGACATGGCTTCGGAGGGGAAAAATGACAACGAAAAACATCAAAGTTTGGTCAGAAGAGGTCACACTGACACTGCAGGGCTGTCTGGACAGCACAGCCTGGGAGGAGCTCATAGAATCCTCTGATATCAACGAACTCACTGATGTGGTCAGCTCCTGGATAGCTTACTGTGAGGACACTGTTATTCCTTTGAAAGCTGTCAAAACCTACCCCATTAGCAAACCCTGGCTGAAAGTGTTACTTAATAAGCAGGCTTTTAAACAGGGTAACCTTACTGAGCTTATATCTGTACAAAATGAAATCAAACAGGAAATCAGGAGTGCTAAAGTACACTACAAACACAGAGCTGAAGACAAGTTTAGCAACAAGAATCTAGGATCAACATGGGACAGTATTAGGACTATGGTTGGGCTGATTGATAACGAAAAGAAAAAATGTCTCACTAGAGGGGTTCACCTCAAATCGGGCTTTGGCACAGGAGCTAAAGAAGTTTTACTCCAGATTTGATGTGCATGATTTCAATAAGAAATAACTATGCTGAAAAACACTACACTGAAATCCAACCAGCTGGCCACTTCTGTTTTTGATTCACATACCGTTGTTAAAACCTTTAAACACTGTAAAACCAAAACAAGTGCCGGCCCTGATAATATCGGTGGTCGAATGTTGTCTAAATGTGCTGAACAACTAGGTCCTATTTTTAATTATATTTTTAATTTATCACTCTCTCAGCAGAAGGTCCCTTACCTGTAGAAACTGCCAAGATGGCAGCGTGCTCAGACGCAGCGACTCACTGCTCTCCCTTTCACTGCTCTTTTTTGTATTTTATCTTTGTCTGTTTGTGGACTCTGTCCATGTTTGCCTCGGTGATACACCACTCCACCCGCCAGGACCTTGTGGACATTGGCTACCGACACAAACTGGCAGTTTGCAGAGACTTTCACAATAGCCACAACATCCCAGACAAACTAGCAAACCACCAGGTGCTCCGTGGATTGTTGTCGGGTCCGGATAGAGACGCAGGCGGCGTCAGGAGAGGAAGCAGAAGAGGCTAAGAAACAACTCACACAAGCCACCCCTGTCGAGCCTGTATCTCACCAACACCAGATCCATCATTCACAAAACGGATGACCTGGAGTTACAACTTGTGGATAATCGCTACGTTCATGACTGTTGTGTCCTCATCATCACCGGGACCTGGCTCAACCCGAGGATCCCCAATGCTAGCGTGCAGCTAGCTGGCCGCTCTCTGCACCACTAGGATCGAACAGAGGACTCTTGTAAGAGCAGAGGTGGGGGGCTCTGTATTTACATGCATGAGAACTGGTGCATCAACAGCATGATTATAGAGGAGCACTGTTCCCCTGACATTGAGTACATGCCTGTTAGATGCTGCCCTTATTTTCTCCCGAGAGAGCTAACTGTTGTGATCGTCACCACTGTTTACAGCCCACCAGATGCAGACGCTAGCAGGGCAGTCTCTCTCCTGCTGATTGTCATTAATGAACAGCAGCAGGCCCACCCTGATGGCATTCATATTATAGCTGGGGACTTTAATAAGACCAATTTAAAGACTGTACTCTTGAAACTCAACCAGCATGTCAAGTGCCCAACACGAGGTGGAAACACTCTGTGTACTCATGTGTACTCTAACATTAAACACAGTTACAGAGCTACACCCCTCCCCCACCTCGGACAGTCAGACCATCTCTCCCTGCTGCTCATCCCTGCATACACCCCCCTCAGACGCAGATCCAGGCCCACAACAAAGACTGTAACAACTTGGCCTGAGATTGCACTTAGTGAACTACAGGACTGCCTCCAACACACGAACTGGGACCTATTTGAGCGTCAGGACCTGGAAACATTCACAGGGACAGTACTGGACTACATCAAGTTCTGTATGGGAACTGTGTCTGTGGACAAAGTCATCTGGGTTTTTCCAAACCAGAAATGCTGGATGACCCACCAGGTCCATTCATTCCTCAAAGCCTGTGACTCTGCCTTCAGGTCAGGTGACAGAAATGTTGGGATCCATGCGCTCTAAAAGGAACATGTCCTTGCAGAAGCCTGAACTAAAGTTGGCTGACCATCTCACCCCCTCCCCCAGGTCACACGTAGGTGTGAACCCTCTGATAAGGACAAGAGGAGACCCTGGCAAGGTGCTCTGAGCATGTGCACACCACTACTGTCTGGCATCTTCTGCAAGATCTTCAACCTCTCCTTGGCCCAAGCAGTCATGCCCACTTGCCTGAAATCGGCCACAATCTTCCCCATACCAAAAAAGTCGCCCACATCCAGCCTCAGCGACTATCGCCCTGTTGCCCTCACAACCGTAATCATGAAGTGTTTTTAGAGAATGGTTCTCCAGCACATCAAGGACTGTCTCCCCCCACACTCGACCCCCATCAGTTTGCATACCGGGCAAACAGATCCACAGAGGATGCCATCAACTCTGCATGCTGTGCTGAGCCACTTGGAACAACAGCAGAGCTATGCCAGGACAGTCAAGGCAGCACAGAGGATTATTGGCTGCCCTCTCCCCTTCCTGATGACATCTACTCCACCCGGTGCCTCAGCAGAGCTCACCACATCATCAAGAACAGCTCACATCCCGGTGTCCACCTGTTTGACCTGTTGCCCTCTGGCAGGCGCTACAGGTCCATCAAAACAAGGACAAACAGACTGAAAAACAGCTTCTTCCTGAGAGCCATCACCACCCTGAACTCTCACATGCAATGACCCCAGTCATCAATATAATGTAAATGTGCAGTATTACTGTTACTGCTGCTGCTGCTATGTTTTAAATACTACCTCAATATTTATATTTATTTATCCTGTGCAGTACAATCATATGTAACATATAATCATCTGTAAATACTGACAACCATTTGCACTTGTTGTGCGCTAGGAGGGGGGCAATTTGACTGTTGGCTATTGATATTAATAATAATATAAAATTAATTATTAGTATTAATAATTATCAAAAATAATTATTAAAAATTATAAATATGAATTATAATCAATAAATTGAGGGGCACCACCCTGTTACCAGGGACCGATAACCAAATTGACAAAATTAAAATGAAGTCTCAGAAGGGGTGAAAACCAAAGAATATTGTTCGAGCACTGACTGTTATGATTCCAGCAAATATCACAATTGTATAACCACAATAAACACAAACAACAACAGATTAAATTATAATAAGGTTTATTCAAAGTAATAATTATTTAGAATAACATTACTTATTACAAAGCTATTATAATTTAACTAATAAAAGCAAAACATTAATTACTAACTACAAACTAATAAATGTGTAATAACTACAACATCAATGAGAGCAATGACTGCAGCAGCAGCAACCAACAGTATCACCAGAAATGATCAATAACCAATCACAGCAGCAGCAATAAAAGCAATCACCAATGATGTGCAGCACGTGTGTGTGTGTGTGTGTGTGTGTGTGTGTGTGTGTGTGTGTGTGTGTGTAGGTATGTGAAGGTTGAGCAAGAGGAGGAGAGGGAGTGGCGAAGAGGTCACGTGAGAGCGTGTCTATATGAGCCAAGATGGCGGCAGAGAGATGTGTCTATCCTCGGTAGAGCCAAGATGGCGACTCACCAAGTGAACAAAAGAGGAACAAAGGGGGAGGTCTTTGAGCCTCACGTGTTACTGAGGCAACCCTGTTGCCAAATCTAAACAGCCTAAATCTTTAAATGACTTCAGCCCATAGCTCTTACCTCGTTAGTAATGAAGTCATTTGAAACACTGATTAAAGCAGAACTCCTGAAAATGACTGAACATTTGATTGTTCAATTTGCTTACAGGACGAAGAGAAGAGTTCAAGATGCCAAGCTAACTCTGTTAAACTACATCTACAGCCACCTGGAGAGCTCTAACCATGTCAGATTACTGTTCGTTGACTTTTCATCTGCCTTCAGTACGATCCAGCCACGTCTGTTAGTCCAGAGGCTGATTAACAACTTTGGTCTGGAGGGTAGCATTGTCTGCTGGATTTTGGATTTTCTGACAGGCAGAAAGAAGAGAGTGAGAGTAAATGGACAATTCTCTGAACTATCTGTAATATCTACTGGCTCTCCTCAAGGATGTGTCCTCTCTCCCTTGCTGTACATACTGTACACAAACGACTGCTGCAGCACGTTTGAGAACCACCATTTACCGAAGTTCCCAGATGATACAGTTATAGTGAGCCTGCTGAACCTCTCACAGTCTTGTGTTGACTTCTTTATAAAATGGTGTCAGGAATTGTTTTAGCTCTGAATGTCACAAAGACAAAGGATATGTGTATTTGTTTTAGACGCTCTCAGCCCTATCCCAACAGCACAGTGATTGAAGGTCAGGATGTAGAATTTGTTGTGTCCTACAAGTATGTAGGAACTATAGTAGACACCAAACTGAAACACTGAAAGTAACACTGGCATGATTAATAAGAAAAGCCAGCAACGTCTCTATTGTCTCCGGAACTTTCCAAATTCCAGGTTGATTCCAGGATGATTGCTGCTTTATCATTCTTATGCTGAGTCTGTGATTATCAGTTCTTTTATCTTCTGGTTTCAGTCCCTGAAAGTCATGCAAAGAAATGTACTCAACAAGGTGCTTAATGTCTGTAGCAAAATAATTGGCACCGCTCAAGAAACACGGCATGATCTTTACAACAGCTGCTGAAGAAAGCAGAATCCATCTTGTCAGAGATTTCTCACCCTTTATATCAACAGTTTCAGTTTCTCATGACTCCACATCAGAAAGTCTAGCATGATAAATCATTACCTGCCTCACACTATTGGTCCCTCACGTCAGAAACAATGACTAATGAGAACACAGGGAGCTCAGTGAGAGAAACAAACAGGGATAGAGATAAAGTTAGGTTGAAGACAGCATCACTGCCCTTATGATGGGTTGAGAGGAGCCTTAGCACCTGAGTGAGAGACCATTTATCATTGCGCTAACATCTCAGCAGAACTATGTCTGAACCATAGACTCCATCTCCATCGACATGGAACATTGAAAATGTGATTGAGCCCATCCCAGAGGACACCTGAGAGGGGATGGGTAAATAAACACCTGCACATAAACACAATATTCAGTATGAGTCTGAATCTGAGCCCAACTTCGCTCACTGGGCGGCCTTATTAACTTTCATATTTCACTCATTTGACAAACTTCCTGCAGTGATTACTAATCTGTACAGGGTTTATGAATCAGCAGGCACAGACACACCTGTTAGAGGACAGAGCAGAGTTTGGGCTTCTTTGAAAGAAAGTTACACAAATGTTAAATTTACACTCCGCACACATTTATTCATCAGTAGAGTTATCATCATCACAGCATCAAACGGTGTTACCGCACAGCACATCTCTTCTTCATATGAGCCAAATCCTCTGGCTCAGCAGCTCTGTCAGAAGGCCATGGGGGTGTTGACAGCTGTCTTCAGTGAAAGGCCTGCCATGTTGGTCCTTATCTACAGTCTATGAAATGGTGACTCTCGTAACCACTGAAATAGTCAAGGAGTTTGACCTCAGCATTACTCTACATCCTATCTGGTTGAATGGATATTAGACTGGACATATTTTGGCTCAATTTAACCACAAATCCATTGGAAACATCTCCCTCACCAGACAACATAGTCTCAGCATTTTCGTGGGAAAAAAAGTAGCTATCAAATTCATACATGCGTGGCCTGAATTTTTAACCATCAAAGACGCCAAATCCCATCACAAACCTGCCAAGAACCAGGCTAGACCCAATCAGAGAAGGGGGGGGGGGGGGGGGGGGTTAAGTGGCTGCATCTGTAGCTTTAATACATCCAAACAGGGCCCTCATTGAAGCTCTAACCAGCTGTTAGCATGGTGCTACGACAAGTCCTTCTTTAAAGCTCTTACCAGCTGTTAGCATGGTTCTACAACAACTCCTTCATACAAGCTCCTACTAGCTGTTAGCATGAGGCTACAAAAACTCATTCATTAAAACTCCTACCAGCGTGCAGCTGCAACAAGTCCTTCATTAAACCTACTACTAGCTGTTAGCATGGTGCCACAACAAGTCCTTCGTAAAAGCTCCTACCAGCTGTTAGCATGGTGGTACAACATGACCTTCATTAAAGCTCCTACCAGCTGTTAGGTGTTACAACAAAATATTTATTAAAGCACCAACCAGCTGTTAGCATGGTTCTACAACAAGTCCTTCATTCAAGCTCCTACCAGCTGTTAGCATGGTGCCACAACAAGTCCTTCATAAAAGCTCCTACCAGCTTTTAGCATAGTGCTACAACAAGTCCGTCATTAAAGCTCCTACCAGCTGTTATCGTAGAGCTATAAGATGCCATTCATTAAAGCTAATACCAGTTGTAAGCATGTTGGTACAAGTCCTACATTAAAGTCCACAATAAAGCTCCTACAAGCTGTTAGAATGGTGATACAACATGTCCTTCATTTTAGTTTCCTCCGCCAAGGAGGTTAGGTTTTTGCCGGCGTTTATCTGTCTGTCTGGTTGTTTGTCTGTGTTCAAAATAACTTGAAAAGGTCTGAACAGATTTGGATGAAATTTTCAGGAATTGTCAGAAATGGGATATGGAAGAACTGATTAAATTTTGGGGGTCACCGTCTGGATCCAAGAATTTTTTAAAGGATTCTTTAACATTTGGAGATAGGACCATTTTCGGCATTTGTGTATATAACTCCACAAAAACCTACCTTGGCGGAAGTTTGTGCTCTCCGAGTGCTTTCTAGTTCTAACTGTTGCTAATATGCTGCAATCCCGGGGTTCTAATTAAAGCTCCTCCCAGTTGTTAGCATGGTGCTATGACAAGTCCTTCAAGAAAGCTCCTACCAGGTGCTAGTACTGTTATGACAAGTCCTTCATTAGGGCTCCTACTAGCTGTTAGCATGCTACTATAACAAGTCATTCATTAAAGCTCCTACCAGCTGTTAGCATGTTGCTATCACAGGCCCTTCATTAAAGCTGCTACCAGCTGTTAGCTTGGTGCAATTGCAGGACCTTTGATTAAGCTCCTATCAGCTGTTACCGTGGTGCTATCCCTGAACCTTCATTAAAGGACTGACCAGCTGTTAGCCTGGTGCTACAAGAGGGCCTTTGTTGTGAAATAACTTTTTAACTCTTTGTAACACACATAAATTATAGCAAAACAAATTTTGTGTCTGTGGCTCTCAAAAGGAAGTTATGCGAGGCAGGACTTCCTAATAAGCACTTTGCTGATTGGTTCAGAGGCGGATACTCTCAGTGTCATGCTTAAACCCAATTGGATGAAAACTCTTGCATGACAGTGAAGCAGAGTGAAGTACTAATCAAGAAATACATTTAAAAATAAATACTTGATACTTCTTTTTTTTTTACAGGTAAATAAGATTAAACCAATATAAATTAAAATAAATATATTAATAGTTCCTCTTTCATTTTCAGAGACGGCAGGATTGACTCGTGTGAGACCAAAAGTTGATAAAGTTGATAAAAACGGACAAAACCAGAGAAAACAGAAACAGGACAACTGCTCAAGGACATACTTTGTTTGCAACACACGCAAGAGTGAGTATAGTGTTCATTTAAATGTAGTTTATATCATCTGTGTGTGACGCCAGCTGCAATGCTAAGCGCTAGCCTCTGTTAGCATTATTAGCGTGTACAATCAGACACCGAATGTTTGCACGTGCGTTACAGAGAGAGAAACCATACGGATGCCACATGCTGTCCTTATTAACTTCTAAAACTACTTGCAGAGATCAGTGAGCATGATTATTTTCTTTTTAATTCTTTTTTATGCATTTTGCACTTTATTAAGTGATATTAATTTGGTTGAATATTGTTTTTTGTTGTTTATTTTTACACAATTTTGAATGTATACATGTGAAACATGGAAAATGATTTTGCGTTATTTTACTTTGCAAATTTGAAGAAGTTGTTTCTATGGCAGCTAAAGATGGAAAAAAAAAGTATTTAAATAGGTGTACTTAGGAAAGGAAAAAATTCCTGAGTGTGTTTAACTTCTTTTTGGTTTAAAACAGTTATGCAGTAATGCATAGAAGAATATTGTCTAATTGTATGTTAAAAATACACATTGAAAGTACTTTTATGAATTTAATAATAGGTTCAAACAGATTGATAACAATGAACTCATGACTTTTTCTGACCTTGTCTGTTGACAGGTCAGGTTTTTTTTTTATTTTTGGATACTTTGAATTATTCAACACTGGATCCACATTGATGGCGAGCTTTCCACAGGACCTAGGAATTGGACAAAATCATCTACTTCACTGGATAGTGGGGTAGGCCTGTATCACTGCTATTCCTTGTTAAGCACCCAAGTCGTCCTCAATTTTTTTTTTTTTCTTCCCTTGAAAATCCCGGGTCTTTATGGGTTTATTTTATTTTTCCTCCAAGGTATATGGACTAAACTTGAAATCTTTTGTTATATTTGAAACTGGTGCTGATGTGGTGAAAATCATCACAGCTCATTATATGTGGTACAGAAAAAGTTTCAATGGAACATATCAAAGGGAATTGTGATTTGATGTACCTTTGTTAACAGGGAATTGTGAGTAATCCGGATATATATATATATATATATGTGTTTTTTTGTATTTTGTTTATGAATGTGCTGTTAAGATTAAAACTAACTAAACAACTTGGTGTCTGAGTATGTTTTTGGCACTCTTGTGAGCTTCAGTAGTGAACCTAGGCGTTATCCATTTTGCCCAATTGTGACAACTCACTGTTATAACTTATATGTTACAATAAAATATGGCGAGCTAGCCAGGGTCTCAATAGAGTGTCAATACAGTTCTTGCGAACCTGTTATTAGCAGCACTTTAAGCCGTTAAACTAAATTTAAGTTATACAAACCTAAAATCAAAATCCAGTATGGAGATAGTGAGGCAGGAATCCATAAACGTTTCCAAATAGGTAATTGTTAGTGGGTTAACAGAAACAGAGAGTGATGAGGAAGTATCCACTTACCTCTTTAAACATGGTTCAATTAATCGTTATTGTCACAGCCTCAGCCTCAGTCTCAGTCTCAGCCTGCCTCACTCCAGCGCTGATGTAATCAGCTCAACTCCTACCACCTGTGCGCCTGCTCACACCTGCACCTCATCATCTGCAATCAGCCCGCCTACTTAAACCCCAGCTCCACACTCATTCAGTGTCAGATCGTCTTCGCTCTCATGCAAAGAACACCAGACCTGCTATCCGGACTGATCACCTGTTGCCGACCTGTTCCGTTCCTGTTTCTGCCTGCATCGCCTGATCCTCAGCTAGATCACAAGGTATCGACCAGTTTCCGTCCTGAACCTACTTGCTCGTCTGATCCCTGGTTGTTGACCTCGCCTTCCGTTCCTGACGCCGAGTACTGCCTGTGAAACCTGATCTGCGGTGGTGGTCGTCTGATCGTCGACAATCCACGTCACTTCCTGCCTTAAAAGATCTAGTGAGTCTGAGCCCGCTTCTTCTTAAAGACTTTGTGTGGCAAGATGTGTGTGTGGCTGCAGCGTGGCTGAGAGGACAGCGTCACCGGCTCCTGATCTTGAGATCGTGGGTTCAAACCCCGCTCCTGACTCAACTACTCCAGTGCCTGTCAAATAAAACTGTTTATTGTGAACTGAAAATACAGTCTCGCATCTGGGTCCTTTCTGTCTCCGTGTCAGTTATTTCAGAATAGATCACCCTCAATCAAACTTTCATAAACACATGATAGTAGAGTTTACATATGATGCTGCCATGCAAATCTTAAACCGTCAGTTGCCACTTAAACTAGACAGCTCAACTCAGACTGGTCACATTTTCGAGGTAAAGAGCTTAGGGAGTGTATACACCTCAGATGTACAAATCAAAGCCACAACGACTTACATGGAACAACTACGAGAACTTGCTAAACTCAGCGGAGTGTCCCTGAAACAAATTCTGAAGGAAGAACTGGACAGCCTTGATCCACAGCCTCCAAAGTCTCCAGATTCCACACCATTGAAATCGCTCCTTGATGTCCAATTTCAAACTTCCCCAAAACCAGCTAAAAACCTGACTGATCCAACCCCATTGTCAGCTTCACCTCTCATTGACATAAATCCCCCCCAGCGTTCAAAGAGTGGTGGTTGAACATGTTGTTTGTAGCTCAGAAAGCTCATCAAGTTCACCAAGTCGCCTCAGAGTCTTCTCAGGGCGAAGCCCACATCCTTACAATGAAACTGATTATGACACCTGGCGTACCAGCGTTGAAATTCTTATGAAAGACCCCTCAGCATCTGACTTGAATTGCGCTCATCGCATTCTTGACAGTCTTCTCCCACGTGCTGCAGAAATAACAAAGCATCTAGGGCCACAAGCTAACCCTGCTGCATATCTTGAACTACTTGACTCTGCCTTTGTTGCAGTTGAAGATGGCGATGAATTATATGCCAGATTCATGAGCACATTGCAAAATGATGGTGAGAAACCATCTTCTTACCTGCAAAGACTTCATGTTACTTTGAGCACAACATTAAGGCGTGGTGGTATATCTCCTCAGGACTTTGACCAACAGCTCTTAAAGCAATTTTGTCAAGGCTGTTGGGAAAATGCTCTAATCATTGTTCTACAATCGGAACAAAAGAAAGAGAACCCCCCATCTTTTGCAGAGCTGTTGTTACTGCTAAGAACAGAAGAAGGTAAACAAGCAGCCAAAATGAACCGCATGAAGCAGTATTTGGGCACTTCTAAACCTGCTTATGGGACCAACAAACATCGTGTCATGTCACACCTGCAGACAGCACACACTACAAATGATTCAGCTCCCAGCATTGAAATTGAGACTTTAAAAAAGCAAATAGCTTAT
This sequence comes from Cetoscarus ocellatus, assembly GCA_037902135.1. NCBI lineage: Eukaryota > Metazoa > Chordata > Actinopteri > Labriformes > Labridae > Cetoscarus > Cetoscarus ocellatus. The sequence continues at coordinate 204,601 of JBAMNC010001286.1, forward strand.
CTTAGTGCTCAGCTTAGCAGCATAAAAGTGGAGAGCACCAAACAGAAACCTCCCCAACAACAAAAACTCAGACCTCCTGTTTCCAGTGTAAAAGCTGGTGTTCAGAACACGAAGAAGGGAATGGAGAAACAACAAAAGCCCACACTCAAGTCAACAAGCAAGCCATGTCCTTGGTATTGTTTCCGTGCGGTGAGGATGGCCACATTGTTTCAGCTTGTACCAATGAACCTAACCCTTCTTTAGTAGCAACTAAGAAAAGACAGTTGAGGGAAAGACAAGTTGCTTGGGAGTCCTCAAACATTAATAATGCGCCAAATTTAAACTGACATCCGCTCCCATGGAGGGACAAATGGGAGCGACGCCAGACAAAATCAGTCCCAAACTTGAGAAATCTAACTTTAAGAAAGGTTCTTCTCTTAAAGTACCTGATGGTCTTGTTGGAACTAAGACCACAGCTAACGTGACCATTGCAGGAAAGGACACAACATGCCTGTTAGATACTGGGTCGCAGGTAACCACAGTACCTCAGTTCTTTTATGAGAAACATCTGTCAGACTTGACCATTCATCCATTGAATGAGTTACTGGATGTAGAGGGAGCCAATGGTCAATCAGTCCCTTATTTAGGATATGTTGAACTTTCCATCACCTTTTCCAAAGGATTTTGTAGGGTCTGAAAGACAGATTAACACCTTAGCCTTGGTTATTCCACATCTTAATTCTGCAACTCATGAACAAGTGCTTATAGGCACCAACACTCTTGATACTCTTTATGCTGATCTCCAATCGGAGCAGAGATCATCCACTTTTCAGCCTTTACCTTACAGTTATTGTGCTGTACTTAATATTCTTGAAATTCGTCAAAAGAACTTCAGTCACAGTAATCTTGGCTTGACTAAATGATTGGGAAGACACCTGAAATAGTCCCTGCAGGTCAAACGGTAGTCCTTGAAGGTTGGGTTAACATCTCAAACACTCATCTTGAAAAAACTGCTATCATTGAGCAGCCGTCAGCATCTCCCCTACCAAATGTTTTATTAGTGTCAACCAGTTTAATCAGCTAACCCAAGAAACAGCCCTGCCACTTACCTGTTGTGCTGAAAAATGAAACCGATCATGACATTTTCATACCACCCAAGACAATATTAGCAGAAGTGAATGCAGTGTTAAGAGTGTTGCACAAAGAGAAAATTGTAAAAGAACATAACCAAGAGAACAGTCAAGAAAAATCCCCAAAACCTTCAAAGCTAAGCTTCGAGTTTGGTGACTCACCAATAACAAATAAATGGAAAGAGCGAATAACAAACATGTTAAACTCCATGCCCGATGTCTTCTCCCAGCATGCTCTGGACTTTGGACACACAGATAAAGTTAAACACAGAATCAAGCTCAGTGATGAAACCCCTTTCAAGCAAAGAGCACGTCCAATCCATCCTCAAGATGTGGATGCAGTAAGGAAACATCTCCAAGAACTTCTCGACTCTGGTGTCATCCGAGAGTCAGAATCCCCATTTGTTTCCCCGATTGATGTTGTTCGAAAAAAGGATGGGTCTGTTCGTCCGTGCATTGATTTCAGAAAGCTAAATCTTCAAACCATCAAAGATGCATATGCACTTCCAAACCTGGAAGAAGCTTTCTCTGCCTTGGCAGGATCAAAATGGTTCTCAGTCCTGGATTTAAAATCCAGATACTATCAGATTGAGATGGATGAATCAGACAAACAGAAAACAGCTTTCGTCTGCCCCCTTGGATTTTGGGAGTTCAACAGGATGCCACAAGGGATAACAAATGCACCTTCAACTTTTCAATGACTGATGGAAAAATGTGTCGGAGATATGAACCTAAAGGAAGTCTTAGTGTTCATTGATGATCTCATCATTTTCTCATCAACCTTGGAGGAACATGAACAGCACTTGCTCCGAGTTTTGCAGCGACTTAAGGAGTATGGATTGAAACTTGCCCCAGAAAAATGTTAATTTTTCCAAGCTTCAGTGAAATACCTTGGACATGTTGTTTCAGAAAATGGAGTGGAAACAGACCCGGACAAAGTCAAAGCCCTAAAATCTTGGCCAGTTCCCCAAAACTTAAAAGAACTTAAGTCCTTTTTAGGTTTTGCCAGATATTATCGAAGGTTCATTCAAAAATACTCACAAATCACCAAACCGCTTAATGAACTCCCCTCAGGTTATCCACCCCTTCAAAAAAGCTGCAAAAAGACAAGAAAAGCTACAAATGCTGAGTATCACAACCCAAAAGAACCTTTTGGAACTAGATGGACCCCCAGATGTCAGGAAGCATTTGACTTGATAATAGAAAAGTTAACATCAGCCCCTGTATTAGGTTTTGCAGACCCTCGGCTTCCGTATATTCTCCATACAGATGCTAGTACCACTGGCCTTGGAGCTGCGCTGTACCAAGTACAAGATGGTCAACCAAGAGCCATAGCTTTTGCAAGTCGTGGACTTTCAAAAAGTGAAAGAAAGTATCCTGCTCATAAGCTTGAGTTTTTAGCTTTGAAATGGGCAGTTACTGAAAAGTTTTCTGACTACCTGTATGGTACAGACTTTACCGTGATCACTGACAGCAATCCTTTGACTTATCTTTTAACATCAGCAAAACTTGATGCAACTGGGTAAAGGTGGTTATCTAGCCTTTCCACTTATTCATTCCAACTGCAGTATAGAGCTGGCAAACAGAATTTGGATGCTGATGCATTATCTCGTCGTCCTCAAGGTCCTCCTCAAGATGATCATGTCTCACAAAAAGAAAGTGAAAGGATCAAACAGTTTGCCGTTTATCATCTGAGTGATGCTGAAAACCAAACCACAGTTCCCCAAGATGTCATTCAAGCCATCTGTGACCGACATCTTGTCACAGCTGTCAGTCATGAAAATGAAGTCCTAAACCCAGGTTTAGCCTTAGTTGAGTCTCTTTCTCATCAAGCCACAGCTGTCCCAGACTGCTTTCATGACGAGCAATTACATGGTTTCCCCTTTATTCCCTCATTCACTGTAAAAGAACTTGGAGAAAAACAAAGATCAGATCCAGCAATCAGTGAAGTCATCACCCAGTTAGAAACAGGTCAAACCCCACCTACTAATCTCAGAGCAGAACTGCAAGAGATTCCCTTGCTTTTGCGAGAGCTAAATCAATTAGAGCTCCAGAATGGAGTGCTCTATCGGTGAAGACAAGATGGCCCCAATATCACCTTCCAACTGGTGTTACCTAAACAGCTAAGAACCTTAGCACTTCAAAGCCTCCATCATGACATGGGTCATTTAGGAATTGAACGAACTGTAGATCTGGTCAGGGCCAGATTCTATTGGCCAAAAATGCAGATGTCTATTGAAAAAATGATCAAGACATGTGAGAGAGATGTGTTCGTTGCAAAACTCTTCCAGGACGAGCTGCTCCCCTGGTGAACATAAAATCCTCTAGACCCCTTGAGTTAGTGTGTATGGACTTTTTGTCCTTAGAGCCAGACCGTTCCAACACAAAAGACATATTAGTCATTACTGATCACTTTACAAAATATGCAGTGGCCATACCAACACCCAACCAGCGAGCCCGAACTGTAGCAAAATGGCTCTATGAAAATTTCATAATCCATTATGGTTTTCCTGAGAAACTCCATAGTGATCAGGGTCCTGACTTTGAATCTAAAACCATCAAGGAACTCTGTGAACTTGCTGGCATAACAAAAGTATGCACTATCATCCCCGAGGAAACCCTGTAGAGAGGATCAACAGAACTCTACTCCAAATGCTCGGTACACTAAATCAATCTGATAAGCTTCACTGGAGAGACTTTGTAAAACCTCTTGTGCATGCTCACAATTGCACTAAAAATGATGTGACGGGATACTCTCCCTATGAACTGATGTTCGGGAGACAGCCCAGGCTTCCCATAGACTTAGCCTTTGGACCGCCAACCAATACACAGAAGATGACGCATTCCCAGTATATAAATTATAGCAAAACAAACTTTGAAAATGAAAGAGGAACTATTAATATATTTATTTTAATTTATATTGGTTTAATGTATTTCTTGATTAGTACTTCACTCTGCTTCACTGTCATGTAAGAGTTTTCATCCAATTGGGTTTAAGCATGACACTGTGAGTATCCGCCTCTGAACCAATCAGCAAAGCGCTTATTAGGAAGTCCTGCCTCAGCATAACTTCCTTTTGAGAGCCACAGACACAGAGACGGCAGGATTGACTCATGTGAGACCAAAAGTTGATAAAGTTGATAAAAACGGACAAAACCAGAGAAAACAGAAACAGGACAACTGCTCAAGGACATACTTTGTTTGCAACACGCGCAAGAGTGAGTATAGTGTTCATTTAAATGTAGTTTATATCATCTGTGTGTGACGCTAGCTGCAATATTTGAAACTGGTGCTGATGTGGTGAAAATCATCACAGCTCATTATATGTGGTACAGAAAAAGTTTCAACGGAACATATCAAAGGGAGTTGTGATTTGATGTACCTTTGTTAACAGGGAATTGTGAGTAATCCGGATATATATATATATATATATATATATATATATATATATATATATATATAATATATGTATATATATATATATATATATATATTTATGTGTTTTTTTGTATTTTGTTTATGAATGTGCTGTTTAGATTAAAACTAACTAAACGCTGGCAGCTAAACAACTTGGTGTCTGAGTATGTTTTTGGCACTCTTGTGAGCTTCAGTAGTGAACCTAGGCGTTATCCATTTGGCCCAATCGTTACAACTCACTGTTATTATCTTATATGTTACATCTTCAAGGACAAAGAGTCTTGCATTTCCAGCTTTAACACCTTTCTGGTCATTTGACCTCTTCACCTCTCTGAGAGGACTGTTCGCAGACTTCCTCTCCCACTACCTCTCAATTCGGACCAGAGACAGGAAGGGCCAGGGACAAAGGTAATTTCTTTAAGACTTTTATTCTGTGGAAGGACCCTAAACAGATTTGCTTTGTCTGAAATCATAATTTTTTAACCAAAGATTGTTCATTAAGTCATATGTGGGAGGAAATGCCCCAGCCACTAATCTCCTCAAAGCAGTCGCCCAGGTTGACCTGCTGACCTTGCCTGAAGGCAACTTACAACTTTTAAAGCTCACTCTTTTCACGGACCCACAGCACCCTCATGTGGAATAACTGGTGACAGTTGCTTCTCTGACATATATGTAAACACATGTGTAAACCAATATATATTATGTGCTTTTGTTTTATTTCATGTTTAGAAAAAGATTTTTATACCCTAGAGATGACAACACCCCAGAAGTAAACAGGAGACAAAAGACTCCCGTGGAGCCCCGCTCCTCAGTTGTTGTTGGGTTGTTGTCCAGTCCAGTTCAGTTTTGCAGTAGTTGTGTCTAGTCTTGTCCGCATCTGTTTTAGTCTTGTCTACGTCTCATTTTCGCGTCTTTTCTTGTTTTTATGTTTTTGTACCACGCCCGTAATTTTTCTTCAGAAGCCAACTGTAACTCTCTAAAGATGTTAAGCAAATTCACAATTTGTTTATTTATCTAGGAGGCGTAACGTGTGGCCTGCAATTTCAGCCTACTTTGAGATAGATAAGAAGATCGTCCATTTTTTTTTTATTATTATTATCCTTTATCCTGCTGATCAAGACCTCTAAGATCCCGTTCATCCGACGACCGAACCTGCAGAAGTCCAGCCTAAGACATCACATCTCTCGTTAAACTACCTGGCCATCATGGGTCGGACCTCTCCTCTGGATCCACGGCGCCGAGCTGAATTTGGGCCCATCTGCCCTTTTGAAACCACATCGGACCCAAAGGAACCCGATCCAACTCGAATCTACGTCACAGTAGGACTCTGCGGTTCTGAACTCTTCAGACGGGTTTTGAGTGTCTTGGTTTATTCTCAATTAATTAACTACCCCTGATTCAACCTTTTTCAAAATTAGTTTAATTTGTTAAGTTAATGCTCAGTAACCACTCAATATACTTCAATATATCTGTTCAGAGTTCATAACTTCTTCAATTTTTCCAAGCATCATTACAACTTGCCATTTATTCTTTCTTAAGTTTTAGTCATTTATAGTTTTATTAAACCCTTCTTAAATTTAACGTTCTGTCTGTTGGGGTCTGTTCAGAAGGTTTGACCTCCCTATAAAGAAAACTTTCACTCAGGTTTACGAGATTGATTCAATTTTAATGTTAGTTTTCAGGAACGTGATAAAGGCTAATAATAATAATAATAATAATACATTTTATTTAAAAGCGCCTTTCATGACACTCATGGATGTCTTACAAGATTAAAACAACAACAACAAAATCAACAAAATCAAAAATCATAAAATCAACAATAATAATAAATCAACAATAGCAAAGCACAACAGATAGTGAGAGGAAATGGGAAGAGGAGGTATGTTTTTGTCGAGTGGGGTATGCAGTCCTGAACAGGTGGGTTTTAAGTCTAGATTAAAAAGAGACAGGGAGTCCAGGTTTAGGAGGTCTGGTGGGAGAGAGTTCCAGAGCTGGGGAGCAGAGCGACTGAAGGCCCTGCTCCCCATGGTGCTGAGGCAGGCAGAGGGCACAGTGAGGTGGGTGGAGGAGAAGGATCTGAGGGAGCGGGCTAGAGTGGCGATGTGGAGGAGGTTAGACAGATAAGGCGGGGCGAGGTCGTGGATGGCTTTGAAGGTGTACAGAAGCAGTTTGAACTCTATTCTATGCTTGACCGGGAGCCAGTGGAGGTACTGAAGAATGGGGGTGATATGATGGTGTAAAGGGGTCTTAGTAATGATACGGGCAGCTGAATTCTGGACCAGTTGGAGTTTTTGGAGGAACTTTAGGGGGAGACTGAAGAGGAGTGAATTACAGTAATCGATGTGAGAGGTGATGAGGCTGTGGACTAGAATGGAGGTACTGTGAGGGGTGAGGGAGGGCCAGAGACAGTTAATGTTGCGGAGGTGGAAGTAAGCAGACCGGGTGAGGTTACTGATGTGAGACTGAAAGGACAGTGTGCTGTCGGGGATGACACCCAGACTCTTAAAATGAGGGGACAGGGAAACTGGGGACTTGTCGATGGAGAGGGAGAAGATGTCAACTTTTGGATTTAGTGCCGATAAGAAGTAACTCAGTTTTATCACAGTTTAATTTGAGAAAATTGGAGGTGAACCAGGATTTGATATCAGATAGGCAGGAGATAAGGGAGGGGGTGGGAGTGTGGAGGTAGGTTTGCAGCAGAGGTAGAGCTGGGTGTCATCCGTGACACAGTGGAAATGAATAATGAATTTACGAAAGATAAGACCGAGGGGGAGGAGGTAGGTGATAAAGAGGAGCAGCCCCAGGACAGAGCCCTGGGGCACACCTGTAGTGACTGGAGAGGGGTCTGACTGGAAAGATTGTAGCTGAATGAACTGAGTGCGGCCTGTGAGGTATGAGTGGAACCAGCTGAGGGGGTGTGGGTGATACCAATAGAAGAGAGTCGACTGAGGAGGATGGGGTGAGAAATGGTGTCAAAGGCTGCACTCAGGTCAAGGAGGATGAGGATTGACAAGGAACCGGAATCAGCTGCAGTGAGGAGGTCGTTAGTGATTTTAATAAGTGCTGTTTCAGTGCTGTGACGGGGGCGAAAACCGGACTGGAAAGGCTTGTAAAGATTATTGTGAGTTAGGTGAGAGTGAAGTTGGCTGACGACTATTTTTTCAAGGATTTTGGAAATTAAAGGTAATTGAGAGATGGGGCGGAGATTATTGAAGTTATTGGGATCTAAACCAGGTTTCTTGAGTATGGGAGTCACAGCTGCAGTTTTGAAAGATGAGGGAACAATACTGGTGGAGAGGGAGGAGTAAATAAAGGAGGAAATAAGAGGGAGTAAGGAGGGGAGGGAGGATTTCACCAGGGATGTGGGGAGGGGATCAAGCTGGCAGGTGGAGGACTTGGATTTATGGATGAGATCAGAGATTTCGGATGAAGTGGGGAGTTGAAAACTTGAAAGGAGTTGAGAGTGTGGGAGATGGGGTGATGGGGAGAGAATTGGACCGGTCAAGCATAGAAGCTGATGGATGTTGGTGATTGAAGAACTGCATTATGGATGTGCAGGGGTCAGCAGAAAATAGATGGGGGGAAGGGAGTTGGGAGCAGCGTTTATTCACCCCGGAAGTGAGGTTGATAAATAATAGATCTGTTAATAGACCCCTTTAATCTTTTCCGAGGTCATTGCTCGGTGGTGCCCCAATTCTAATTCTAATTCTAGGAGAAAGTTTAAGTAATATATGAATATTATTTTTTATAATTAATGTCCACAAGTATCAAACAAATTATCACAGCACCTTCATCAAAGTTCCTACCCGTTGTTTAAGTGGTGCTAGCTCTTTTCTCGACTGAAGTTTTAATGTGTAAAGAAATGTATATATCTAATATCATTCTGATTATACACTATGATCCTTTATGTGTCTGTGTGAAAAGCCTTCATGCTGAAACTTGAAACCAGAAACGAGAAGCCAAGGCAGAATATTTTGTCTCTGATGGCAGAGGACTGCACCGTCACATCAGCAGAAGAACTCACAGTTTCTGAATGAGAAAGATGACCACTGCTGTGACGCATGTTTGTGTAACTCTGAACTGCACTTTTATTGGCTGATGCTTGTGTGATAAAGTGCACCTTGACTGTTTAAACATGAGAAGTTCAAACGCACACTTCAGTGCGTGAGGAGGCTGTAAACTACTCCACTCCTTGTGCACGTAACAGACGATAAAGCTCCTCTCCTGTCGCTCTTTCCATCTGGGCTGTCAGCCAGGGGCAGTGTGGGGAATTTTCCTTACAGTATGTAACTCTTTCAACTGTTGTAACTCTCTTAAATGTAGTTTTTGTACAAAACCCAAAACCAGTGAAGTTGGCACGTTGTGTAAATCGTAAATAAAAACAGAATACAATGATTTGCAAATCCTTTTCAACTTATATTCAATTGAATACACTGCAAAGACAAGATATTTAATGTTCGAACTGAGAAACTTTATTTTCTTTTGCAAATAATCATCAACTTAGAATTTAATGGCAGCAACACATTGCAAAAAAGTTGGCACAGGGGCATTTTTACCACTGTGTTACATCGCCTTTTCTTTTAACAACACTCAGTAAACGTTTGGGAACTGAGGAGACCAATTTTTGAAGCTTTTCGGGTGGAATTCTTTCCCATTCTTGCTTGATGTACAGCTTAAGTTGTTCAACAGTCCGGGGTCTCCGTTGTTGTATTTTACGCTTCATAATGCGCCACACATTTTCAATGGGGGACAGGTCTGGACTACAGGCAGGCCAGTCTAGTATCCGCACTCTTTTACTACGAAGCCACGCTGTTGTAATACGTGCAGAATGTGGCTTGGCATTGTCTTGCTGAAATAAGCAGGGGCGTCCATGAAAAAGACGTTGCTTGGATGGCAACATATGTTGCTCCTAAACCTGTATGTACCCTTCAGCATTAATGGTGCCTTCACAGATGTGTAAGTTACCCATGCCTTGGGCACTAATACACCCCCATACCATCACAGATGCTGGCTTTTGAACTTTGCGCCTATAACAGTCCGGCTGGTTCCTTTCCTCTTTGGTCCGGAGGACACGACGACCACACTTTCCAAAAACAATTTGAAATGTGGACTCGTCAGACCACAGAACACTTTTGCACTTTGCATCAGTCCATCTTAGATGAGCTCGGGCCCAGCGAAGCCGGGGGCGTTTCTGGGTGTTGTTGATAAATGGCTTTCACTTTGCATAGTAGAGTTTTAACTTGCACTTACAGATGTAGCGACGAACTGTAGTTACTGACAGTGGTTTTCTGAAGTGTTCCTGAGCCCATGTGGTGATATCCTTGACACAGTGATGCCGGTTTTTGATGCAGTACCACCTGAGGGATCGAAGGTCACAGGCATTCATTGTTGGTTTTCGGCCTTGCCACTTACGTGCAGTAATTTCTCCAGATTCCCTGAACCTTTTGATGATATTACGGACCGTAGATGATGAAATTCCTAAATTCCTTGCAATAGCTCGTTGAGAAATGTTGTTCTTAAACTGTTGGACAATTTGCTCACGCATTTGTTCACAAAGTGGTGACCCTCGCCCCATCCTTGTTTGTGAATGACTGAACATTTCAGGGAAGCTGCTTTTATACCCAATCATGGCACCCACCTGTTCTCAGTTAGCCTGTTCACCTGTGGGATGTTCCAAATAAGTGTTTGATGAGCATTCCTCAACTTTCTCAGTCTTTTTTGCCACTTGTGCCAGCTTTTTTGAAACATGTTGCAGGCATCATATTCAAAATGAGCTAATATTTGCAAAAAATAACACAGTTTACCAGTTCGAACGTTAAGTATCTTGTCTTTGCTGTGTATTCAATTGAATATAGGTTGAAAGGGATTTGCAAATCATTGTATTCTGTTTTTATTTACGATTTACACAACGTGCCAACTTCACTGGTTTTGGGTTTTGTAGCTTGGTTGCAGACTTTGTGTAGTTTATGTGTAGAAATTGTGTTGCTTAAGTGTCTTTTGTGTAGCTTTTGTGTAGTTTTGTATAGTTTGTGTGAATGTAGCGTGTAGCTTATGTGTTGTATGTGTAGCTTGGTTAAACATGTGTGTAGTTTTATATTTTTTCTTTATTTTTGTGTAACTTGTGTGTATTTTTTTGTAGTTCATGTGTTGAATGAGTGTAGTTTGTGTTTAGTTTTTGCAGCTTGTATGTAGTTTATGTGTAGTTTGTGCAGCTTGTGGGTAGTTTGTGTGTAGTATTTCTGTAGTTTTGTGTAGTTTCTGTGTAGTTTGTGCAACTTGTGTCTAGTTTCTGTGTTGTTTGTGCAGCTTTTGTGTAGTTTATGTGTAGTTTGTTCAGCCTGTGTGTAGGTTGTGCTTTATTTCATAGTTCAGTTGTAGATTTTGTGCTGTTTTTGTGTAGTTTGTGTGGCTTGAGTGTAGTTTGTGTGTAGTTTGTACCTCTACCAGGTGGTGCATGCACTCTCCGTTAAAAGAGAAGTATTTTCCATCGAAGGATTTGAAGTAAGCTCCCCCAGCCACAAAGCAGGCTCCTGGACAGTTTTCCTCGACGCACTTCCACTGACCCTGTTGACACGTGCTGCCAACACACAAACACACACGAGTGTCAGGCTCCCACAGCAGGTAGACAACTTCTGATGTCACCGATAAATCTAACAAACCAGTGAAAAGGTGAATGTTTGTAAGTGAAGAGCTTAGCAGCAGTTTCACTCTATCCTGCACAAAGTCTGATCATTCACGTCAACATTCAACAAAACAAACGCTGCCCTCAGTTAAAGACATGAAGAAACATTCATTGATTTAAGCAACACTTTCACAAGAGGCAGAGAAAGAGAGAAAAGGTGAGGAAGAAGAAAGATGTTCATCATCTTCTTGTCTAAAGTGATACAGCCACCATCCGCTCTGTGGACTACAGGCTGAATATTCTTCATTTAAAGTGTGGCTGTTACCGTTGTTGTCTGTCAGTTATTTCATTTTGCAGTTCAGGGGGAACTTGATCTAAATCCCTCCTGAATCTTTCTGGAGTCTGTGTGCACTCGTTCCTCCGTGTGCCGGTGACCGTAAAGGCTCAGATAGACACGCATCGCATGGACAGTGAGGGATCATCAGTCACTTTGTGTGATTTTAGAATCCAAACAGTGTCTTGACAGCTCATGTGCACGGTTTAATTGAACACAAAGACTTCAGAAATGAAGAGTCAGCCTTTTGATGAATCAAAACTCAACATTCTTCATCAGTCCAGCTCTTGTTTTCACTCACGCACTGTTTTCTAAATGATAAATTCATCCTGAGGGATCCTGCATCACTTATTCTCCATGATATAAGAGCAATCTTTGAAGGATCAAGCCCCAAATACAATCTACTAGTGCAGCGGTTCTCAACCTGTGGGTAGAGGCCCATAAGTGGGTCTCAGAGCTGTTTTCAGTGGACTGTGTATAAATCATGTAAAAATGTGACAAAAATGTCTTCAATGTATCGAGGCCCTAAGCGGACAAACATTCATATTTAATTGTACTCTGTTGTGCTGTAACGAGTACATATTGGCTGTTCTCTCAAGATCTTGACATATTCTGTCATCTAAGGATAAAAGTTAGGATTATCCAGTGATAAATCTCTGACTTGAGATATCTAGAAATCAACCAACAAGATAAGAGTATACCCACTAGAATAAACCAGACTGCACCACTGGTTGATGGGGTGCACATGGCAGTTTGGGGACTCAGTTTGTTGTCTACAGAAGTCAATCACAGTCTTTTTCGATGACTGCTAATGACAGTCAGTCTGAAATCAGCCTCGGGTCGGGATCCCTGTGTATGATCATCCATAAATCATCTTCATGGGCCCTTGGTGCCAGTGGCTTCCTTCATTTCTTTTAGTTAACATTCTGTTGACCAAACAAAACTTTTATCATAGAGGTGGGTGATGATGTCAGGGACAAGCAACAAGATTATTTGTAAAGATTAATCCACGAGGGCGCCTGCGTCCCTCTTAGTGTCGGTGGACGGAGCACAGAGGGGCAGAGGCTAATGGTTCTCACACCGTCACATACAGCATGTCCAAGATCTATGGAGTGTCGGGGGGAAAGGGTTAGCCAAAACCTTAAGGAACATCATTTGTGTATCCATTTGAAAAAGTGTTTTTAATAAGCTACAGTATGTGATTATTTTCTGTATTTTTTATCTACCAGCTTAATAAAACCAGGGAAAAGCTGTTTTACTAATTAAGTGTTTAATATTAGATGAAGGTATTTTACCAAATGCTATTTTTTCTTTCTTTTGATTTTACATTTAAAAAAATCATAATACAAAACTATTCAGCATAATAATTTGATAATAATTCAGATCAGGGACCACGATCATGGTTGGTTCAGATCTGAGACCATGACCATGGTTGGTTCAGATCTGACTTTCTTGGTTCGACTGCCTGCAGCTTGAGAGCCTCTTAGTGATCCTGTTTCTGGATAGATTGGTGAGCAGGTGCTCAGAGAGCAGAGCACGCTTTCAGAGTCAAGCAGCTGTTTCATACTGAGTAGCACATGCTCTGATTTTAAACTAACAGGGGGCGCTGTTGGGAAACCAGCTCAGCAAGTGTTTGGGTCCCTCTTACTAATGCCACCTCATTAAACATCTGCATTACACAACAACAAACACTTAGTTGAGATATTGTAGGGGTGCTATTGAGCTGTTTGGCCACACCCACTTAACGAAGTCCCATAACTGTTCAGACTCTGTAGGAGTTGTAAAGTCCTCAAAAACACTGCTTATCGTTTATCTGTTAATGTAGCATCACCATGGTAACAATTGTAGAGGTGAGGCGTTGAGGTGTTTTTTTTTTTAAATTTAGGCCAAAGTCTAACTAAGGGTTTAAAGCATTAGTACGCTGCTGCCCCCTGCAGGCCTGGAGCTCTTCTTTTATTACCTCCGCTAAGGAGGTTATGTTTTTGCTGGCGTAGGTTTGTTTGTTTGTCTGTTTGTTTGTTTGTGTTCAAAATAACTTGAAAAGTTAGAGACAGATTTGGATGAAATTTTCAGGAAATGCATGGAATGGGATAAGGAACAAATGATTAGATTTTGGGACTGATCCGGATCACCATCCATATCCAGGAATTTTTTGAAGGATTCTTTAACATTGCAAGGTAGGATTTTTTGAGGGATACTTTGTTGTTGGGAAATTGTGTTAGGGGTGGATGAAAGCTGCTTGGCGGAGGTCTGCGCTCTCTGAGTGCTTTTCTAATGTTTGGCGATGCTGCTGTTCTGCTCTTGCAGGTGTTTTCTGGGATGAATAGTTGTGGCTTTTGTTCGGTTTCTAATGTGCAGCACGTTATTTCATTTGCCCACTCTTTTCCTGTTTGTATCCTGTTCTGATCTTCTGGATAGCTGTCTGATTGGATAAACTGTCCACAGGATCAGTCTTACCAGAATCTGCAGTGATGACTGAAGGACTCTCCAGGCTTGTAGATCGTCCTATCGTGTATACACGGACAGTCCTCGACAGCAACACAGCCAGATTGATTGATGTCATCCCAGATGGTTCCTGTGGAGGAGGAACCACATTAATACTCACCTGTTGGCATTTGGATGGTTCAGTGTTTTTACAGGACGAGGCCTGATCAGGTGACCTCTATGGACCTGATCACATGACCTCCTTATTTCCATGATTCCATTTATCATGTTTATTGATAAATTATTTTAATGTCATGTGTGTCTGAGAGCATGTTATATATTTCATGTTTTTAACCCCTTGACGTCTGAATTTATATGCAACTAGAAAAGCGAAAATGGTCCTATCTGGCAATGTTAAAGAATCCTTTAAAAATTCCTGGATCCAGACGGCGATCCGGATCACCCCCAAAATTTAATCAGTTCTTCCATATCCCATTCCAACAATTCCTGAAAATTTCATCCAAATCTGTTCATAACTTTTCAAGTTATTTTGAACACAAACAAACAAACAGACAAACAGACGGATAAACACCAGCAAAAACATAACCTCCTTGGCAGGGGTAATTATATCAAAAAAATAAATAATTTGTTTTTTTGCCTTCAAGCAGATGCTAAATTAAATGGAGATTGTTAATTTCAGTCGAGCACACAGAATAGATAAAAATTTAGGTATGATGCAAATTAGTGACAACAGGCATTAAGGCAAGAGATAGTAGGATAGTAATAACACATTTTCCCATCTCAGGTATATGATTCATTGCATTTTTTGCAACAAACAAAAAACAGTTCTTTGCAGTCTCATTTATGAACATGGCACTTTGAACAGTGTGTGCGTGGCGGGGTGTGTGTGGGTGTGTGTGTGGCTTTCAGTAGCCATATCAACAGAACCATTATGGCCTAACGTCGGTAATTCGCGACAAACAGAAAACTTCAAATAACTTCAAAATATCCATCACAGGTAGTTTATACCAATATTTTAAACAAACAGTAAGCTCGTCTGCATTTTTATCTTAGAGCTACTTATCTCGAAAAAGGACAATTCCTCTCTTTTGGCTGTGTAAATGTGGGCGCGATAAAACCGGAAATGTCTGCTTGCTTCATCTGGATGTAGTTCCGACATTGAACGGCTCCCCATGAAACAGACACTTGCAAAAGGTTCCTAGGTGCATATTGAACACCCCTGAACCAGAATTGGAGGAACACATACACTGTTTTGGATGCATTCTGAATGGGAGGGGTTTGAGGCAATTTGACATTAGGCGTCAAGGGGATAATTTTAACTTCATTTTGTCTATTAGAACTTCTTTACTTTATGTCCTATTAATAATTACCTCGTTGTAGTTTCAAATTGTTACATGTTTTGTATGGGAAAGACATAAATGTTAGTAACTATCAAAGCTTTTTTGAGTCGTTAAGATGTTTTTATTTTAATAAAATCAGAGCTTGTTATTTGTTTATTGTTCTTTTTTAACAATGGCATAGTAAAAATCAGAACGTGTTCGATGCTGTCTTTATCAATGGTTATCTTAATGATTCACTTAAGGTGTTTTTAAAATCTTATCTTGTAATATTTTAGGCTGCTTTGTGTGTGTTCTGTAAATAAATATCATTAAAAACGATCTTGTTTTAAACACAAGTTTATCTTTAATCGTGCCAGCCTTTCTCGGTGGAGTAGACTGTCCTTTACCTTTTGGGCAGGTGCAGCTGTCATGACAGTGGAATTTGCAGGTCTTGCTGGCGTGTGGCGTGGAGCAAGTGTTTGGACAAAAATCTGCACACTCCTCAAACACCATGTTGTAAGGACAGGACTTGGCTGAGGAGAAAAAACATTTGTGTGAGTGTATAAGGAGAGAGACGGGCTGGGGAAACCCAAGGACTGAATCTGAATATCTATCAGGTCTTAGCAGCCTTACGGCAGAAGTTTTCCTTCCTCCACTGCTCTGGCATGCCACCTGCATGGACACACTCTCTGGAGAACTCGGTGAGGGTTTGGCACAGTTTGGGATTTCTTTGGCCTACTTTGTGGCACCAATCAGCCCGGCAGATTTTGATGAAAGTGTCCATATCCAGCCGAGCTGTGCAGCTGCTGCCAGTTCTGTTGAAGATCTTCATACAGCGATGCTAAGAACACACAATGATGATGATAAGGACATAATTAATAACTGAGGACTTTAAATGAAATTGATGATGATAACAGTGATAAAAATGAAAATAATACATCAACAACAATTACAAAGGTTAATATGTCAGGAAATAGTGATATTATAATGATAAATGAAATGAAAATAATAATAATTACAATCATAATAATGATAACAGTAATGTGTTTATTATTATAGTGATGACTAAGGACATAAATAATGACATTAACAGGGAATTATCAGATGGATGTAGCTTTACCTCATTCCCACAGAGCTCTGGTTGGGTCTGTACCTTTTCCAGACAGCTGCCAACTATGTTGAGCTGACCGTAGTCGATCTCATCCAGGGGCCCATCTTCAGAAGAATTGAGCACAAAAACAATGAACATTATTTACCTTTGGCTTGAAAGGCTAAGACATGAATAGTTTTTACTCATGGCTTTAGGCTTTTTCATGAAATACATCTTAGTTTTGGGAAACCTGAGGATTTTAGCATCAAAAATATAAAAGACATCAAGTGGTTTTATATCAGCTGAGGTATCTAAGATTTTAAAATCTGATAATAACCATCCTCTGGGGACACCTTTCCTGTGGTTCAGATTTTTCTGTCCTCAGGTTGAACGTCAGCTCCTGATGTGATCTGTGTTTTATCTGATTTGATACAGGTATCATGACTTTTTACTGATTTATTGACCCAGAGGTTGTACGGTTCACCAGATCACCCATCCAGACCAAACCTGATGTTAAGCAAATGGACCGAAAAATTAGATTTGTGTGAGAAAAGTCATCAGAGTATTATTCAATCCATCAGCAATTTCACAATCCAGCTAGGTCCTATAAAACACCTGGGCAACATATAAGACATTTAACACACATTTATATTTTTACATATATAATTATCCAGGTTAAATTTTGATGCAGCAAGATTTACTTATTGTTGAATATGTTCTTTTTAAACTTTCTCATATTCATCTGTTTTCTGTGCCATGCAAAGTGTACCATTCCTACTTGAAGCTCTTCCTACTTGAATGCAAAAAGTTAATTTTGGTCTTAGTTTTTTTTAACTCTGCATTACTTGCAATTTACCGTGTTATGATAAAAACAAAAGCGTTCTATTCAATTAATACCAGGCAATAAAAAACAGTGTAGGAAATAAAATGATAATTCATCTTTTTTTTCACAAAGGAATCCATCAAGTACAATGCACTCATAAAGAAAACTCTTATCCAAACACAACTGTCTACCTGGTTGTTACAGAGGGTTTGGAGGACATTAACAGCATAAAACTCTGCCCTCACAGATGTGCAGGCTACCCATGCCATGGGCACTAACACCCCCCCATACCATCACAGATGCTGTCTTTTGACCTTTGCCTTGATAACAGTCTGGATGGTCCTTTTCCTCTTTAGCCCGGAGGACACCACGTCCATGATGTCCAAAAACAGTCTGAAATGTGGACTCAGACCACAGCAGACTTTTCCACTTTGCCTCAGTCCATCTCAGATGAACTCGGTCCAGAGAAGCCGGCGGTGTTTCTGGGTGTTGTTGACATTTGGCTTTGTCTTTGCATGGTAGAGTTTGACCCTTACCTTGTAGATGTAGAGATAATCTGTGTTCACTGACACTGGTTTTCTGAAGTGTTCCTGAGCCCACGTGGTGATGTCCTTTACAGAATGATGCTGCTTCATAATGCAGTGCTGCCTGAGGGATCAGAGGTCACAGGCTTCTACTGGTTTTCAGCATTGTGGCTAATGTGCAGAGATTTCTCTGATTCTCTGAAATTTTGATGACGTTATAAACTGTAGACGATGAAATCCCTGAATTTTTTTCACATCTTACATGTGAATATTTAAAACAACAACCAAAAGTCTACCAGTTTGAACATGAGACATCTTATCTTTGTGATGTATTCAATGGAATGTATGTAAAAAAGGATTTGAAAATCATTGTAACCTGGTTTTATTTACACTTTAAGTAACTTCCCAACTTCATTGGATTTGGGTTTTTATTGATTTTGTATTGTTTTTTAATGTAAGTTTAAGTTTATGTCACACATAACAAAAGGCAATGTAAATGTACAGACAGGAGAAAGAAAAAGAAAATTAGCACATAAACATAATAAATGTAACATAATGAATGTTACATGTCTGTAAAAGAAGTTAGAAGAAGTCAAAACGTATTCCGTCAACTAATTTGTTTGATCCAACCCCACGTCCATCAATCAATAACCTGTGATTTAGCTTCCCAATTTATAAATGTATAAACATGAAATTCATTTTTAATCTGATTTTATCTATGACTGTAATCATGTAATGGAAAATTTAAATGGTGTTGTTCTATCAAAGTCATAAAGATGACCTTAAAGATTTCACATAAACAGACGCACATCTACCCACATCTATGCATATATACACATGCATTTACACAAACATCTACACCCAAATACATACATAAACACGTGCACATGTATATTTTCATGAAGATATTTCTCTTTGGAGAGTTCTAAGTGAACTTAATGAATTTTATAAGTGAATTTAATGAGGTTGGGACATTAAAGATAAACATTTGGGAGAATAAAGTTAAGATCGCACTAGGAGAAATGAAGTTCTATAGTTATGAGAGATTGGTTCTAAGATTAGAGTCATAGGATTATGATTATAAAATGGTATCGAAATGAGAAAAGTGTAACTTCAATGATAATAAACTGGAAATGAATAAAGCTGTAAGGTTAACAAATATTGATGAAATTCTTGGTGAACAGAGTCTGAATTTGAGGAAAAGTTGTGAGATTTTGAAGATGCAGGAGTACAAGGATTAAAGTTTGCATTTGTTTTTGTAAATTAAGCCATAACATGATGAGATTACTGTAGGAAAATCTGTAGGAAAAGCTATGATTTAGAAAAGGACTTAAGGTCTCAAAGTCCAAGCTGGGATGAGGAACATGAAGAATTTTGCAAAATTGAATAAATAGGAGCTGGTTTGTTACATTCCCATTAAACTAGCATGAAAACTAAGCAAGCATACCAGATAATATTACATTTATTTGTCATAATATCAAAATGAAAACGATAAAACAACTGAACAACATAGTTTGGTTCTTGAACTGAAACTGAACTGATGAAAAGAACAAGGGTTTTCCCTTAGAACAGTTACAAATTGAGCTTAGAGAATATATGAACCATGTAACTGCAATACATGAGACTATCCACCATCCACCTACAGGAAAGAGGAGAGGGCTGATTCCTGACCAGGTGGTTAGGAAACTGGTGGTGCCAGGTGATCCGGTGCACGTATAAGGTTATCTGAAGGGAGTGGCATGAACTACGACGAGGAGGACTATATATGATGGTGCTACTATGGAACTACTATAACGGCAGTCCAAGGTGAAGGAGTGGGACCTGAACTTATCTGTCTTACTGCACGAACATTCCAGGAAACTAAGGGCAGTATTGAGTAAGTGACAGTGTGTTCTGAAGCTACTGAACATTCTGATGCGAACAGAGGTCGAGACGCACAGGGAAACCCTAAATGCTCAAGAGACCTGATCCACGACAGAGACTTTGCCACACCATGGAGGAGACAGAGCTTATGAATCAGATGAGTATGATGCAACTACACACCATCTCACAGCATTCCAGACCTTATGCTAGCACTCTCAGCTGAGCTCAAACAGATATTTTATACCAACTAATGTATGAAAGAAGGCGTGAAGAAGGACGGTGCATATAAATCTATCCCCCTTCCACCTCTGGGTTCCTCTGATTATAACTGTGTACATCTTATTCCTGTTTACAGTACCATACTGAAGTGCGGCAAAGTGCAGACCCTCAGGGTGAAAGTCTGGGATGATGACGCCTGCCTCACTCTGCAGGGCTGCCTGAAGACTACTGACTGGGACATGTTTAAAGAGTCTGCAGCCCATATTGATGAACTGACAGATGTTGTGAGCAGTTGGGTCTCGTAAAGCGAATCCAGTGTTGTTCCCGAAAAGATAGTTAGAATTTATCCCAACACTAAGCCGTGGGTCTCGAAGGAACTCAAAGTCCTTCTGCACAGAAGGAGGGAAGCCTTCAAGGAAGGGAATAGACTGGATCTGTACAACCTGCCGAAGGAGATAAAAAAACGAGATCCGGATCTACAAAAGATAATGTAAGGACAAAATGGAGTCTTAGTTCAAAATGAATAATCTTGGTTTTGTCGGGGCCAGCATGAATGTAAAAAGAAGAAGGTTCAGCTCAATGGTTACAGTTCTGATACAGAGCTGGCACAGATTCTTAACAATTTTTATGTCAGGTTTGACTCGAGGGTGATGTGATCAAGTGTTTTAAGTGGTGTAAACCAAAGAAAAGCCCAGGTCCTGATCTTATCACTGGCCATCTCTTATAAACCTGTAAACCTTACATTTTTAACTTGTCTCTTGCCCAGCAGAGGGTGCCACTCCTATGGAAGAAGTCCATAGTAGTACCTGTGGCAAAAATAAAGTGCCCCTCCACACTGTATGACTTTCATCCAGTTGCCCTAACCTCTATTGTTATGAAACAGTTTGAGAAATTAGTCAAAGCAGAACTTATTTCAAAAACGGAGCACCTACTTGATCCTCAGCAGTTTGCGTATAGAGCAAAGAGAGGCGTACAAGATGCTACTGCCACATACTTAACCTCGTCTATAAACACTTGGAAGGCAACAGGAACCATGTCAGACTGCTTTTTGTTGATTTCTCATCAGCTTTTAACACAATCCAGCCTCATGTTTTAGCAGATAAACTTGTGAATTTTTATGATATTGATACCTGTCTTGTCAGCTGGAATCTGGACTTTCTCACAAATAGATCACAACAAGTCAGGGTCAATGGAACATTGTCCAGTCTTTTATCCTCCTCCACCGGATCGCCTCAAGGCTGTGTGCTCTCTGCATTTTTAGCCATTTTATATACAAATGACTGTTTTAGCCGCCATGATGACAGGTTCATTATAAAGTACACTGATGATTCTGTTATTGTCAGCCTGCTTGCGGATGATGAAGCTGGACATGGACGAGTTTTTGATGATTTTATATTGTGGTGTGATGAGGCTTTTCTTCAAATTAATGTCTCCAAAACAAAAGAGGTCTGCATTGATTTCAGACGGTCCCCCACTGGATCCTCAGTGCAGCATGGTCCATGGAGTACCAGTGGAACTGGTAACTCATTATGAATACCCTGGGAACTATAATTGGCAGCAAGCTCAAATTTGACTTGAAATGTGACTCATTGGTTAAAAAAGGTCAGCAACGACTTTTCTGTCTTAGAAAGCTTTCTAAATTTCAGGTTGATAGGACTCTGATGAAACTCTTTTGCTGCTCTTTTATTCAATCTATAATCTCCTTTTCTATCATTTGTTGGTACGGTAACCTTAGCAGCAAAGACAAGAACTCCTTCGGGAAGATAGTTAAAGTGGCCTCCAGAGTAGCTGGGGAGGCATTCAACAGTTTGGAGGGCATTTATATCACACAAGTCACAATGAAAGCTCGGTCTATTCTTATGGACAGTACTCATCCACTTAATCCAGAGTACAAGTTGCTCCCTTCTGGCCTTCGCCTTGGTGTACCACAGGCCACAGAAAAAAGGTACAAATTCTCCTTTGAACCAGCCTCCATCCGAGCTATAAACTCTGAGGGAAGGAGGAGGTAACTCTTGTGGTATTGTAATGTAATGTGATGATTAGTGTCTGTGATGATCTGCTGCACAAAAATTGCCCTTTAAGGGACAACTAATAAAGTGAAGTGAAGTGAGGTGAAGTGAAGTGAAGTACTCAGTGGGAGTGTGGGTGGCAGAGAGTGTCATGGGATTGGTTAGACCAAATTAAAAAAATATGGAGTGTATAAAACATATACCTCACCAAGATTGCAGCATGAGTGTGGAAATGTCTGGTCTGATCCTGATCAAGTTTTCGTAGTTATGCTTACATGTTTGACCAAGTGGTGCTCGACGTTTGCCCACTGCCTTTTTCAATGTTTTAGAGTGACTATCTATGGACAACTTTGTTTACTTAATCAAGTCAGTGTGGCTCAAAGGCGTTGTCTTACCCGTACTCGAAGCTACGGCGTTCATCCTGACAAGGGCTGAGCTGTCACTTGGTGAGCTTCCTACCCTGCAAACACAGGTTGCTCTTCTTGGGCCTGCTGGGATCTGTTCTGGTTTCTGGGCCCTTCACTGAGTGTCATTACACTGAGGATCCTCGACAGTCAGTCGGCGATGGTGTTAGCCATCCGAGTTGGTGGATAACCTGTGCAGCTTAGCTGGTGTGGGTTTGTTAGCCGGTGCGGTGCAACATCAACACCGGTAGTGCTGCTGAGACTGATTTATGTGGAGTATGGCACAAAACGCTGCAAATTGCTGATCTTGCTCCGGTGAATCTGCTTTCCTGGCTGCAGTTCACTGGGTAGAGGTTCTGATGAACATTTGTTACTTTCCAAGAGGATACATACATGACGCTCTTCTGTTCTGAGGTCTGGTGACAGCTACCGTTAAACGACAAGCCTCTTTTTCTCCTTCCTCAAAATCAGATTGGTTAATTTTGGGGATATCCTGTTCCATGCTTATTGGATTAAGCCTCATTGAGACTGTCGGGGCCCTCTTCAGTGGTGGATTATTGCTGGATACTGTCCATCATGCTCCCATCTACGTTACTGTACATCATTTGTTTACATTTCATTGTCTCCTCCTGAACCTGGCAACCCTCAGCCCACCACTGAGTTGCCAGCATTATCTCTCAATGCACTAGATTGCAGTGGGTGTCTGCTTGTACTAGGAAAATCAACTTTCCCGCTGCATCACATGTGCTTCCGAGAGTACCCATATATTAGCTTTGAATGTTTACAAATGGTTTCTCACAGATAAGAAGTCACCCTGTTCATACTGTCTTCTTATTCTGGGAGAACAATTTTCATCTTCTACTACCAATCTTAATATAAAAATGTTCTCTCCCAGTTTGCAAACGAACTCAAAAGAAACCTATTTAAAGCACAAAATTTTAATTTTGTTGTTGCTATTGGTCTCAGGGAATGCTGAACCTAACCCTGGTCCTTACATTCCAGCTCAATGTCTTACACCAGCTGATTTTAAATCCCAGCCTGGTCTTGGAATTACACACATCAATGTAAGGAGCATGCTATCTAAACTGGACTTGATACACATTTGGATTAATTCAACCAGTGCAGATATTGTTGTTCTTTCAGAGACTTGGCTTACTAAATCTGTGCCCGATAAGGATATTTTCATTGATGGTTACAATGTCTTTTGCTCTGATTGTCAAAGAAAAGGAGGTGGGGTGGTGATTTATATCAAGAGCAGCTTTGGAGTTAAACCATTGATTGCTAAATCTGTGAGCAAGGAACTGGAGAAACTGGCTCTTGATATGGAGATATTAAAAAACATCATATTACACTTGTAGGATGGTACAGGTCTCCATCTGCACCTATTAACTCTCTCTTGAATGGACTGAAATTCAATGAACTTGTGTTGACTGGTGATCTTAACTTGGACTGGCTTTTGTCAGCTTCTGATGCATCAAAGGCACAGTGTGATTCATTAAATCTCACACAGTTGATCAATTCGCCAACAAGGCCAAACTTAAAATGTGTAGAGAAATCATCATTCATTGATTTAGTTCTAACAAACAGGCCTTGTAAATATGTTTCCTATGGTGTCTTTCCCAATGATTTCAGTGATCACTGTGTTGTAGCTGTTGTGTGTGACACAAGAATACATAAAAGTATGCTTTGTGTTATTCAAAAACGAGACATGAAGCCTTTCTGTTTAAAGCTTGCTGCAGATTTTATTGCTGAGCCAATTTGTCATATTTTTAATCTTACTCTGTGTGCAAATAGAATCCCAGCTGATTGGAAATCACCCGCTTAAAGGAGGTGATCCAAACATCCCAAACAGTTACAGGCCTATTTCAAAACTGTCAGTGTTGTCCAAAGTGCTTGAATCTCTGATCAGTGAACAAGTAAAAGAATACCTGACTTCCAATGCATTACTGTCTAATTTTCAGTCAGGTTTCAGGAAAAAACACAGTACGACTACTGCTGCCTTGAAAGTTGTAAACGATATTCTGGAAGCCTTAGACAAAAAACAGTGTTGTTTGTTTCTTTTCATTGGCTTCTCTAAGGCCTTTGACACGGTAGATCACAGTGTTTTACTGGACCGTCTCAAAGCTACTGGGTTCCCGGAACAAGCTGTTGGTTGGTTTTCCAACTATCTGACTGATAGAACCCAGGCTGTTCGGTTAGATAGTGTTACCTCTAAGGTACTAAAAATTGAGATGGGGGTGGCTCAAGAGTCAGTACTGGGCCCCCTGTTGTTTACATTATATATAAATTGGATTGGACAAAATGCTTCCAATTCCTCGCTTCATTTTTATGCTGATGATACAGTGATCTACTGCTGTGCACCTTCACCTGCACAAGCTTTTGCAAAGCTTTAGCATGCATTTGATTTAGTCCAAGATCAGCTTAGCCAGCTGCAGCTTGTTCTAAATGCAGACAAAACTAAACTCATGTTCTTTACATCCTCTGGAGTGGCAAGAAGAACCTTGCCTGGGAAAACTGTTACTAAGGATAGTCAAGAAATTGAATTGGTTTCCACCTTTAAATA
Organism: Cetoscarus ocellatus; assembly: GCA_037902135.1. Classification (NCBI taxonomy): domain Eukaryota; kingdom Metazoa; phylum Chordata; class Actinopteri; order Labriformes; family Labridae; genus Cetoscarus; species Cetoscarus ocellatus. The sequence continues at coordinate 229,342 of JBAMNC010001286.1, forward strand.
TATTGGGTTTTTGCTTGAAGAAAACAAGTCTTGTTTCTCTTTTATGGTCAAAAAGAGACTTGTTGAGTCGACATTTTTACCTGTTCTGGATTATGGTGATGTATTGTACATGAATGCTTCTGCTCAGAGTCTACAGATGTTGGACAGTGTTTATCATGGAGCTCTGAGAATTATCACTGTGGATTTCTTACTCACTATTGTACCTTATACTCTAAGGTCAACTGGATTTCTTTAAGCAAACGACGCCTTAGGCATTGATATGTCTTTATCTAAAAAGCCGTTCCAGGCAAAGTTCCGGACTACCTTTCCTCTTTGCTCGTCGTAAAGGATAGATTTCATAACTTGCGTTCATTTGATTTGTGCAGTTTGTTGTTCCCAAAGTCCAAACTGAGCTGGGAAAGAAGGTCTTTAGGTTTTCTGCTTCTTTTTCTGCAGACTGAATTTAAACTACAGAACCTCATGTCTCTGCGTGTTTTTTAAATCTTTAATGAAAACTCTTGAAACCAAATTGTCAGTATGCCACTGCTTTAGCTGATGTTTTATTATTACTGTATCTGTTGCTCATGTTGAGCTGTGTGAGTCTGAGTGTGTTTGATTTTGAAACTGCATTGCTACTATTCTTGGCCAGGCCCCCCTTGAAAATGAGATCTTTGATCTCAACTGGACTAGCCTGGTTAAATAACGGTAAAATATAATTGGACAGTGACACAACACTGCTTCGGTGAACAGGAGGCAGAGAAAGGGGGGACGGACGGACTGGCCCGGTCCTGACCCCAGGACTACCTGAGGGGAGAATGGAGCTGTAGACGTATAATCTGAGATATATTTCATCACACTGTTGTTCTCTTGTTTTCAATATGTATCCCATTTCTTTGCACACTTACAGTTAATCACATGGTTCATATCATGAATATTTTATTTCTTTACAGTAAATGACATGGTTCATTTTATGAATATTTTATTTTCATTTTATTGTAAGGTAATCAGTAATAATCAGGTGTCTCAGTTCAGGAAACCAATTGTTTGAGTTTGAATCAGAGTAGTATAGCTCCATCAGATATGGTAATTGTTCATCCCAGGTTGATTAATCACATGTAATTTGTTTGTGTTTGTTTGTTTGTGTGTTTGTTAAATTGTTTCGAAACTGACTTTATTATTGACGGTTATAAACAGCGCAAATCATTGGGGTCTCATTTGATTGGTCATGGCATCGGCTGCCATAAGGGGCTGTAAGGCGCTTTTTTTCTGATAAAAACAATCAACAGGTTTTTCACCCTTACCAGATGTGTGTTGATCCAATGTATTTCCTTCACTTATTGGTGTCATTAGTAGGATATTAATGTTCTGATCATATATATGGGAGCTTGGTTAGACTGATATTACCACAGGTTTTATAACAGAAATTAAAGCTGCAAGCAGCATTTGTCGGGTCCTCGCTCTGTCACATATTCCTCATGCCCTAATGACCTCCAATTTGAGGGTTTCATCCCTTTAAAACCCTTTTAGAGGTATCACAGTTGAAGTGATGTGTATTTTCTCCTCCTCAGTCTTTGTGATGGGTGTGTATTACACATTCCATGTTCCCGCCTTCACTGAGTCACATGACCAGCTGCACTTAGCTGTCAATCAGTGAGTAACCTCATCACCAACTGCTCTTTTTTCTTTGATGAGGTGTCTTGGTGATGTGTAAAACACAGTACCAAGACACCTGGTACCTGTACATCTTCCATAAAGTCCTGCAAAGTATAGGCGGAATTTAAAAAGAGAGAAAAACTGTCCTGACTATGTACAGAGTTCCCTTTTTGTGTTTTACATTTAAGCATCAAGTTGTTCAGATTCACAAATACTGTGTTACTATACATTCACACAAGCAGATGGCGCTAAATAAATAAACTAAGCCGAACAGTTTGGTTCTACACCTCGGCTTTTTAAAGATCTCTGTTCCCTTTAAGTTGTACTGACTCTTTTTCAAATCTTTTCTGTTTGTTTGTTGGTAAAGTTTTCTTATGAGCTTTGAATGCAATTTGAAGAACACTGAAATCGACTCATTCAAAAAATTTAACAACTTTGACTTTGTAAATAACGGGTTGATGGATCTCTAAATGTACTTCTACTGATCGCTCTGATGGCTGTTTTTGGTAAAGCAAATACTGAATGAGTTTTTGTTTTACAAGCACTTCCCAAACTTCCACTCAATAGGTCAGATATGGAACAATCACTGAGTTATATGAAAGACACAGTGCTTTATCATTTAATGAGCCCTTCACTCTGGTTTTGATATTTTAGATTTTATATAACTAATCTGGGATTTCCAGTTCAGATTTTCATCAATCATGACTCCTTAAAACTTAATTTAATTTACTTTATGAATTTCAATACCATCTACATACAGTTGCTTTCAAAAGTATTCATACCCCTTGAACTTTTCCACATTTTGTCACATTACCACCACAAACAGAAATATACTTGAGTAAAATTTTATGTGAAAGACCAACACAAAGCGGCACACAATTGTAAAAATGTTTAAATAATCCTTATAGGATTTGCTCTTTAGGTTTTTTATCCAAGCCCTTTTATGGAGTTAGAATAATGTACATACTGCTCTTTTTTATACTTAACTTTATTTTTTATTTTCTTAACGCTGTCCCCTTTGCTGCTGTAACACTGCAAATTTCCCCGTGTGGGACAAATACAGGTTAACTTTATTCTGTTGTCATGAAATGCATCTAACCTGGCAACAAATAATTTTTCTAATATTTTTCAAAATTGTGGAAGCAAGAATACTGGTCTGTAGTTGAGAAACAACGTTTGTCTCCACTCTTATGAAATGGAATCACTTGAGCAGTTTTTGTCTCATCAGGAAACACTCCTGTTGAAAAAGACTGATTACACTTACACAGACGTGGTTCAATAGTGAATTCTATTATACTCTTCATGAGTATCATGTCAATTCTTTCACAACCAAGTGAAAGGTGCTTACACATCTGTGAAGGCACCATTAATGCTGAAAGGTACATACAGGTTTTGGAGCAACATATGTTGCCATCCAAGCAACGTCTTTTTCATGGACGCCCCTGCTTATTTCAGCAAGACAATGCCAAGCCACATTCTGCACGTATTACAACAGCGTGGCTTCGTAGTAAAAGAGTGCGGATACTAGACTGGCCTGCCTGTAGTCCAGACCTGTCCCCCATTGAAAATGTGTGGTGCATTATGAAGCGTAAAATACAACAACGGAGACCCCGGACTGTTGAACAACTTAAGCTGTACATCAAGCAAGAATGGGAAAGAATTCCACCCGAAAAGCTTCAAAAATTGGTCTCCTCAGTTCCCAAACGTTTACTGAGTGTTGTTAAAAGGAAAGGCGATGTAACACAGTGGTAAAAATGCCCCTGTGCCAACTGTTTTGCAATGTGTTGCTGCCATTAAATTCTAAGTTGATGATTATTTGCAAAAGAAAATAAAGTTTCTCAGTTCGAACATTAAATATCTTGTCTTTGCAGTGTATTCAATTGAATATAAGCTGAAAAGGATTTGCAAATCATTGTATTCTGTTTTTATTTACGATTTACACAACGTGCCAACTTCACTGGTTTTGGGTTTTGTACAAGACATATGATATGTTTCTATCATGGAGGTAAATTTCATGGTAATCCAATCTAGGCCATGGGCTCACGAGCCCCAACCCCCCCCAACTAAACCAAACCAACTTTGAAGCCCATAATCATACTGAAAATGATTTTGAATGTTAACAAAAAAAATTTGGGATGAAACTCTTGTTTGCAAGTTTGTGTGAAGTGATACATGACACCCCATATATATATAATACACTACCAAATGCTCAATTTTTGTTTGATTTTAACATATATACCAAATTAAAGCTCTGACGCTAGTCTTCTTCAATGGGATAACCTAATTATTATTTAGCCAATTAATTTTGCATAAATAATCAAATTACAAAAAACAAATGGACAAAAAAACCCTGACATTTCCTTTTTTCTGTCTATTGATCACATTACTTCACATTTCAATTATTCTCTCATCAGAAGTACTGAACTAGTAATCAGTGAGTGGTGATTATTAGATGGTGCTAAAATGTACAGTGTTATATATGATTTACACTACTGTACATTAATCTATATTCTCCGGAAAGTTTGCTCATCATCAACTCATGTGAGAAAATGTCGGCCTTTTTTTTTTTTTTTTCAGTACAGACGGATATGCCCATCACAGATAATTAACATTTTGGAGCATTCGGTGCCTGAAAACAGAAAATGTGCACATTTCAAGTTGTACTGCAGATTTTTCTCATCAGATGAGACCGGATTATATTTCATTTTCTAGTTAAGGATTAATGCATATTGCAGAATACAGGTACAAGTTTTACTTACTTAGTTGAAATACATGCAACATGTAACATTCTTTCTTGTGAGTTTCCCCATGTACTTACAGATCCCTCATGACATGACTGAGGAAGGAGGGTGATAAACCTGAAGAACACTTCAACATCCAAACATGGCATCCTGTATGATGCACACTGGATGTGAGTCACTTGAATCATGTTTCAGCTTTGCTGAGATGAGGATGCCATGTTTGGATGCTGAAGTGTTCTTCAGGTTTATCACCCTCTTTCCTCAGTCATGTCATAAGGGATCTGCAAATACATGGGCAAACTCATAAGCAAGAATGTTACTTGTTGCATGTATTTCAACTTAAGTTTAATATCAATCACCCTTTATTTTAGGCATGATATGTGAACAGAATGTTAATGTAGGTTTATCCTTGGTTAACTTAAGTAAAGTAAAACGTGTACCTGTATTCTGCAATATGCATTAATCCTTAAGTATGATTATGGGCTTCAAAAAAAGTTGGTTTGGTTTAGTTGTGGGGGGTGGGGATGATCGTGGACCATATCTGGCCCATGGCCTAATCCAGATTCATATGACAAAAAAAACATTGTACTTTATAATGGGAAATGTTGATGATGACATTGAATAATTCATATAAAATCAAGTTATTTATTTTTATTTATTATTTAGAGTTTCTTGTGGATAATGGTACTATTCTGGATCTGGTGATCTGAGCTGCTTGGCGGAGATCTGCACTCTATGAGTGCTTTTCTATATTTTTCTGTGATGTTTTTATATGAAATTTCATTTCGCCAAATATAAGTTATTAACATTGAGTGACTCATTCTTTGACATGGAATTAGGTTGAAGTGCTGTGATATGAACATACATGCTCAGATGCAGGTGGACACACATTTTGCTACTTTTATTGTAAGATTGTTGCTCAATAGTTTTATGTGGTGGCTCTTAAAAGAACCGTTGTGGGGGTGTAGTACACTACACTTTTTCCTGCCATGAGACCGCTCCCTCTGCTGAGAAGTACGAGGTGAAGGTCTCCCGGACTGTGATGGCCTCCCGGGACGGGTTGGGACGTCTTGGCACCAAGACGTCCCAGCCCTACCAGAGGCTCATCACCACCCATAATGGCACCTAACCTCATGGCAGGTGCAGACTGTGACCTCGGCAGGAAGTTGTGAAGAACGCAGGTGGCCTTCACACACTTCTCTGCCAGCTTCAGAGTGACCTCAAGGGCACATCGGTACATCCTCCACTGAGAGGAAAGCATCCCGAAGGCATTTTCAACTACCAGCCGAGCCCGGGACAGGCGGTAGTTGAAAATGCACTTCTCTCTTGGGAGGATGCGCCCTGGAAATGGCCTCAAGAGGTTTCTCCAAAACGGGAAGGCCTCATCTGTAACAAACACATGAGGTTGGGGTCCCCTGTGTTCAGCTGCAGGTAGAGATCAATCCGGAGGCAGCAGGAGGGTGCCAGAGCAAAGGGCCTGACCAAAAGCCGAGTTGGCCAGAATACCTCCGTCACTGGAACTCCCCTAGCTCGGATCTCCTCCGGATGATGTCGTGAACCCAGAGAGGAGGGCAAGGGGCTTTCCGTCGTTTCTGGGACTTGTACATTAGATAAAACGCAGCAATGGGTGCAGCAAAAGATGCGATCTCTGCCATTTTCGGCAAGGTCTGTGGTCGAGCGACATGATGTCACTGAGCAACGCGATGCGACAGTGACAAGAATGAGCTATTTGTGGACAGGCGATGGGAGTTGAGTGGTTGCCACGATCTCAGTCGCTCAGTCGTTTGATGTGAATGCACCTTCAGGGTTGTTCAGGCATTGTTCTGTGTTTCACTTGTCTGCCTTCCCTAATAAATCTGCACCAGACTACAACTGCCTAAGGCTCGTCCCTGTGTTGTTTTTTCATTCTTGTTCTGGCAAAATCTTCTTCACCAGGAACAAAGCCATCAGGAACACCACTGAAGAAGCTGAGAAAGCCTCCTAATGGCTCTGGCTCCAAAGAGAGTGTCTGTGGGGCCAAGCCATCGCTACTTCAACACATTCAGCGATCTGATCAACCGTGGTGGGGTCGCCTGGGTAAAGATGTCTGATGTTAAGTGACCCGAAACACCCGAGGACACCAAGTTACATCACTGACAATGTGTTCAGATCTGCATCAGGAGATGTATCTTAAGTACTGACAGACAGTTGAAATAAGGAAAAAGTCCGGACTTGACTGTTTTTTTTTTTAAAGACAAACCGTAAAAAAAAAGTTGATCTATGAAACCATTTCTCACAGGAACTTCACAGTAGAAGCTCTCAAGGTGTCATGATTGTACCACCCTTGAAGATGCTAAGAACCAGCACTTGGTACCCATCTACTGAGCATCTGTGATATCATGGATTTGAGATGCCTGGGCAGAACCAGGAGGATACTGGAGGACAACACTCACCCAAGGATTAGCCTGTTCACCCTGCTGTCATTAGGCAAAAGGTACAGAAGGATCCGCTGTACCACCAGTTTGCAGAGCAGCTTCTGTCCTCAGGCTGTGAGATTACTCAATGCATCATCTGTAGCCTCCATATGTAATTTTAGTTTTGTACTTGTTTTGTTTTGGAGCCACAATTTAATTTTATTGTGCAATCTGTTGCACAATGAAAAAAAGCATCCTTGTATCCTTGTACTGAGATGGTCACCCTTAAATTCTTTATCTTCTGAACCATAGAGTTGTCCAAAGGATCCACTTTTATATTCAGTAAAAATCCTCTCACAACATGTCCAAGTACATGAAATAGCAAATATTTACTTTGTTGTCAGAAGAATCTTACCATTTTCTTCGAGATCATTAGAATGTTCACCGTCAAAGTTTCCACAAAGTCCACATAACTTGTTCTTGTATTTCTCCCCCAAGAAAATCTGTGAGCAGAAAAAAACAAATGTTACATGAAGGTCAGACAAAATAACAGAAAACTCAACACTGATGCTTGAAGTGAAAGAATAATGTCTGGGAAAATATAGTATTGTTTTCAGGTCATCATGTTGCCTTTGGAGTGTGTTAGTAATGTTTGAGACAAATTGAGAATATGAAGCACTGTCTCCAGAGTCTAAAGTGTTGACACCAGGACATCATGTTACCTTTGGAGTGTGTTAGTAATGTTTTAAGAGTAAGAAGCACTGACCTAAGGTTTTATAGGTAGTATTCTGTTAAGTGTTCTGCTGTTGGGATGGATTTTGTTTTGATTAATTTCTGCCTTATGGACCTGTCTGACCACAGGGATCATCTTCCTGAGACTAAACTTCATACTAAGATTTTTTTGATGGGAGAGTCCTGGACCTCTTGTCATCAGACCTCAATAGGAACTTTTTTGACTCATCTCTGTTGGGATCCATGCGCTCCAAAAGGAACATGTCCCTGCAGAAGCCTGAACCAAAGTTGGCTGACCATCTCACCCTCCCCCAGGTTTCACATGTAGGTGTGAACCCTCTGATAAGGACAATAAGACCCTGCTCTGCTATGCAGTCTTCCTCTCTCTTTCTGAACCATGGAGAGAAGGGGACACAGCTCCTCTCTCAGCTCTCTCTCAGCTCTTTCTCAGCCTGTAGAAGGAGACCCAGGACCTCTCCAGTCTCTTCTCAGGAATACAACTTCAAGACTTCTTCTGCAGTCCTGCTCAATGCAGACTGTAGCAACGCATAAGCAACAAGAGAGCCTGCTTTAGGAACAGGAGTTCCTGATCGAAACAACAAAAAGCAACATGACAGAGTTAGCATCAAGCTGCTAACTCCAGGGACAAAGAAGCAACCAGTGGTCTTCAGAGCCAGAAGCTGAAGGGCCAGACCGACCTGGAACCCACTAGGAAACTGCCAAACCTGCATACATGGACTTTGTAAAGTAACTGGGCCTTACATAGTTTAGCATAGCACGCTAAGCACAGGAGTTTTCGGTTTCTACAATCGCTGCGTCGTGTTATTGATTATGTTCTTTAAGCTTTAAGCTATGGCTAACTGCTGCTAACTATATTTTAACTTGGAAACTTCATGTAGAGGCAACAACATTTAACAAAGAGACCTTTTCTAACCTCCACCACCCCCCATGGGGTCCTGAATATAAATGCCTTTGTTTGAGCCATATGGTGTTAAGACACCCTTTTGAGACAGCTATCTTGCCTTTTTCTGTCACACACACACACACATACACACTTGTACATAGGAATTTGTTAGGTTGGATATTGTATGTTTTCATGTTTGGTTTGTCAATAAATGATTTTGAACACAAAGTCAGTTGCTGGTCTGTTAATGTTGCAATCTTGCCAACCTCTTCTCTGCAGAACTCCAAATCCTTCAACTTTGACTGACAATTTATTGGATAACTTTGGTTATTTTTATTTAGTTCCAGATTGATAGTCAGTAACCTTTATGAGACTGACTTAATACATTGACTATCATTTCCCTTTATGGGTGGTGCCCCGAGGCAGATTTAATGTAAATTATATCCCATTACTTAATGAAAATAACTAGTTCTGATAGCAATATTATTAAGTGACACAGTGAATAGTTGTCCACTGATCATAAATGCACAACTTCTCTTAATTCAGTACTGCCATGTCTCCCACGTCTGTCTGAAGATCCTCAGCTCTGCCACAGGATATGTACCAATCCACCCCCAGCCAAGACATGATATAAGACCAGGAACCAAACCAGCCCCAAGACCCAGAGAAACCAATTGATTTCTGATGACCACCCTTCTGTTTGTAAATGTTAAAACAAAAAAGGTTTGAGCTTGTAGTGTTGTTCTCTACTGTTTCTGACCAATCAGTGCTCTTAACCCTGCAGGTTACATCTAAACACTCACAACCATCCACTCTCTCATCAATCAATCAATCAATCAATCAATCAATCTTTATTTGTATAGCATCATGGACATTTAAATTCACATTCACACCTGCTTTACCCCACATTCACACCTGTAAAATCCAACATACATATCCATTCTAACATTTAAAACTTTTTGATCTCATGACATGCTCCTTGCTCAAAGTCTGAAGGTGACATTTGAGCAGGTCTTTTGTGGTTCTCTGCTGGAGAGATGCTGGATCACTCCCTGGGGGTGAAGAGTGAGACTCTGATTCAAGTTAAGGACTTCAGGGACCTCAAGGCCTTTGTCACAAGTGAAGAAATGATGGATTGTGAGACTGATGGGAGTTAAACTGGACTTAAGAGGTAGCTGAGCTGGAAAGCGAAGCTCCTGATTTCCTAGTCGATCTTCATTCCAACCCTCACCTATGGTCACCAGTGCTCTCCTACTACTGCTTATGATCAAACGCATGAGATCACAGAAAGCTGCAGGATGAGCAGTGACATCAAACTTCGCCTGGTTGGATTGATGTGATAGCTGTAGGCTTTAAATCAATATTGTTCTTATTTTCCTGCAGGAATCCTCAACTCTGGACCCAGTGACAACACCAGGACTCAGAGAGAGAGGGGCGTCGGTGGCGCAGTTGGATAGTGCGCTTGGTCAGTAATCGGGAGGTTGCGGGTTTGAGCCCAATTCCATGGGACACATGGCGATGTGTTCTCTGTAAATGGGCATGAAAGGGCGTGAATGTGTTAGTTGACACTGATGGATGACTAACATAGAAACTCAGAACCATCAGTGAGTGAATGTGAGAGCAAATGGGTGTGAATGGGTCAGTGTGACCTGCAGTGTAAAACAGCTTTGAGTAGTCAAAGACTAGAAAAGCATTATGTAAGCTCAAGTCCATTTACCATTTACATGTCAACCAGACATCCCATTGTAAATGTAACAACAGTAAAGTAAGCACATAAGACACCTCAGAATACAAGATTAAAGCTGCACTGTGGGATGAATGTCAAACCCTGAGTCAATGATGAAACAGCCTTTTTCTTTGACCAGAGTTTGACCAAAAACATTACAGACACATTAATCTAATTAAATTATAGTTCAACATGCATGTTTACATCCATGGTTGTGTTTGTCTGACAATGAGGGGTGGTCAGGTCCTCTGTCTTTGTTCGCACAGGCATATTTATCCTGTCCCTTGTGCCTCTTCTCTTTATTTTGCATCCTTACAGACCATCTCCTCTCCCCTTTTTGTCTCAACAGCATTAGCAAACACAAACTGGTCCTCAGTGCTCTCCATCTTGTTAACTGGTCTCACTACCTTCAGCTGAACCATGCATAATCAAGACTTTTCTGCACAAACTGTCCCATGAGGTTCAGGAGAATATTGGTCTGCGGCAAAGAGAGAGCCACGGGGAGCATAAAAACAGCAGAGTTTCCACATCATGACTCTGTGGTGGTTTGTGTTCACACGACAGCCCGTGAGGACAGCATTACCAAGCCTGTAGCGTGTGCAGGTGTTAGTGTGTGTTTCATACATGTAGTGAGTTCTCTCCGTCCCACGTCACGGTGATTCCTGGGCAGGACACTAGAGTCACGTTGGACCAGGTTCTTTTCACCATCACACCATATTGAAAAAAGATTTCACTGTGCATCCTGGAAGACAGAGAGACAGAGGGACACTCAGTTAGTTTGATCTGACCTCAGAGCAGCTGCTCAGTTCGGAGACCTTCCCATGGACATTTAAATGAAAGCTGTCTGATGGTTCACAGAAGGGCCATCTCAGCACCAGAATCTGCAGGACCACAAGACAGAGCCACTTTAGCTGGTTAACCCAACTCACAGCAGCAGCCATGTTGAAAACACAGTCTCAAACTGCAGGTACAGGCAGATGTCTTCATCTTTACTCACTGCACGTTGTTGACCAACAATTCCTCCCTCGACATCTCAATGATGTTGCCATGTAGCTTCATGCTGATGCTGCTGATGGTGCCACTGGTCCTCCCCATCTGGATATTGACGCTCTCAAAGGTGTCCTTACACTCAGAGACCAGAACATGCTGACAGTCCGACTCAAGCCTGAAGTGGTGCCCATCGAAGGTCTTAAAACGGTGCTCTCCAAAAGTGGTGCACACCTGGTCAAGGCGAAAAGGTGGTGCTGGAGCTAGAAGATAAACAGTTCAGTGATGAGATAGAAAGATGGTCCTAAGAGGAAGTAGAAGAAGAAGAAGAAGAAAAATAAGAGGAAGAAGAAAAAGAAGAAAAAAAGAAGAAGGGGAGGAAGAGGAGGAGAAAGAGAAAGGGGAGGAAGAGAAAGAAAAAGAAGAGGAAGAAGGGGAGATAGAGAAAGAGGAAGCTCTGTCCCATATATCTATTCATGTGTATACATATACATATATCCAAAACCCAACATGAATCCAACATGGCGGCAAGAAAAAACTCTGTTTAGCAGCAGGAAATTTTGAATGTGGATCCCAGTCTTATGATGAACAGCCATCCACATGATGCTGTGTTGGGTGTGTGGGTGAAGGAAGGGAGGTAAGTGGAGACAAGTGGACAAAAGTAAGAACTAAAGCTAGTGACAGATCCATGGGCCAATCATAGACCTGTCCTCATCATATTTGTCTCTGTTGGATACAAATTTATTAGAGGTTAGCCCCTTGAGATGTAAAGTCTCATTTTCAGGAGGGTCCTCATGTAGTCTCCACCAAGGATCCCAGGCCACCTACAAGACCAGAGCCAGAGACGAGTACAGGAGCAAACAGAAAGGGGCAGAGGCAGATATGGAGAGAGAGTGTGAGAGAGAGAGGGATAGAGCCCAGTGTGCCAGATCCCCCCGGCAGGCTAAGCCTATTGCATCTTAACTATGTGTCTAAACTATGGACTATGAGCTGGTCCCTAACTGAAAGCTTTATCAAAGAGGAATGTTTTAAGTCTAACCTTAAAGGTAGAGAGGGTGTCTGCCTCCTGAACCGTGGTCGGTAAATGGTTCCAGAGAGGAGGAGCCTGATAACTGAAGGCTCTACCTCCCAGACTACTTCTAGAGACTGATGGAACCACGAGCAGGCCAGCATTTTGGGAGCGTAACGTTTTAGAGGGGTTGTACGGTACTACAAGCTCTTTAAGATAAATTGTTGCCTGTCTACTGAGAGCTTTATAGGTGAGAAGAAGAATCCTGAATTCTTTTCTAGATTTTATTGAAGCCAATGCAGAGAAGCTAATACAGGAGTAACAGTCAATTATCAGTTTTTTCAGGAGCTAATGTCAGTGTACAATTATGCAATCAAAAAAGCTAGACGAAATCATTTTTCAAAATTAATAATCAAGAACCACAATAACCCTAAAATCCTCTTCTCAAAAATTGATCACTTAACTAACCCTGTTTTTAACCTCCCCCATCACCTCTCCACACAGTCAGTGTGTGAAGATTTTGCAGTCCACTCTGCAGTAAAATTGAGTCAATGAGAGCAAATCTCTCCCGCACCCAACTTAAAACTTTATACACCCCCAAGTTTTTATTCTCTAATGAGGAAACACTGGAGAAGTTTGTCCTGGTTGATTCTGAAATGCTTGACAAAGTTGTCTCCCATCTAAAACCAGCCACATGCCTTTTAGATCCCATCCCCACATCCTTTTTTAAACAAATTTATGATTCTTTTAAATCAGATCTTCTGAATATTTTTAATTATTCTCTTCAGATTGGTGTTTTTCCTACTGCTTTTAAAACAGCAGTGGTCAAGCCCCTTCTGAAGAGAAATAATTTGGACCCACTGATTTTAGATAATTACAGGCCAGTTTCTAATCTGCCATTTTTAAGTAAGATTTTAGAGAAATTTGTTTTTAACCAATTAAACGATTTTATGAAAACTTTAAACATTGGTGAAATCTATCAGTCTGGCTTTAGGGCCAGCCACAGCACAGAGACAGCACTTGTTAAAATAGTCAATGATCTCAGGACAAACATGGATCATAAAATGCTCCCTGTGCTTGTGCTGCTTGACCTGAGTGCAGCATTCGACACTGTAGACCACCAAATTCTTTTAGATAGACTCAATGGTTTTATTGGAATCTCTGGCACTGTTTTTAATTGGTTTAAATCATATCACACTGAACATGGGGGAATGCCAGTCAGGACTCTATAGTGTTAACTGTGGCATCCCCCAGGGTTCAATTTTAGGTCCAACACTTTTTAATATTTATATGCTACCTTTAGGAGATGTCATCAGGAGACACGGCATCAACTTTCACAGCTATGCTGATGACACAAAGCTTTACACCGCTGTGTCTCCTGATGACACAGAGCCCATTGATGCCCTTTTTAATTGTATTTTAGACGTCAGGTCTTGGATGGCAGACAACTTTCTTCAGCTCAACCAGGACAAAACTCAGGTTTTAGTCATCGGTACAGGTCCTCAGAGAGAAAAACTGGAGAGCAAACTCCAAGCACTGACTTTTAATCCTTGTCAGCAGGCCAAAAATCTTGGTGTTATATTTGATTCAGACCTCAGCTTTGACCTGCACATCAGAGATATTACAAAAAAGTCATTTTATCATTTAAAGAACATTTCCAGCGTGTGCCAGTTTCTCTCTCAGGCCAATGCAGAGACTCTTATCCATGCTTTTATCAACTGTAGGGTTGATTATTGTAATGCTCTTCTTTCTGGTCTTCCCAAAAAGAACATTTCACAGCTTCAGCTGCTCCAAAATTCAGCTGCACGCATGCTGACGAAGACCAGAAAGAGAGCCCACATTACACCGATTTTAAAGTCTCTGCGGTGGCTACCAGTGTCTTTTAGAATTGATTTTAAGATTCTTTTACTAGTTTTTAAATCCCTGAATGGTCTTGCACCTTTTTATTTATCCAATCTGCTTTAACCCTCTGAACCAAGTAGAGCCCTCAGGTCTTCAGGTAGTGGTTTTTTGATAGTACCCAAAGTTAGAACTAAAACATACAGTGAGGCATCATTTCAATATTATGGATCTCGTCTGTGGATCAGTCTGCCTGAAGACCTGAGAGCAGCACCTACTGTTCATATTTTTAAAAGCAAACTCAAGACCTACCTTTTTAGTCTGGCTTTTAGCTGATTATATTTACTATTATACTATATATTCATTTTAACCCTCTTAATATGTTTTATTTCTCAATTTCAGCTCAGATGTATTGTTCAGAATTTTATTATCTGTTTTTACAGATTTTCTTTCCACTACCTTACCTCACTACATTTTATCTCATTTTACCATATTATTATTTAAAATTGTACTTTATTTACCTTTTTATTTCCCTGTTGTATGCTTATTTATTCATTTTAATCTAATTTCTTATCAGGATTTTTTATTGTTATTTTAGTCTTAGCTCCAGTGTTTCCTCATTTTTAAGTAAAGATGGCGTTTCCTCAGTCCTCTTATTATGTTTTCTGTTAGAATCTCTTCCTCATGTCTTTGTATGTGTGTGTGTAAGTGAGTGCATGTGCTGTATGTGGATTGCGAGGGTGGGGGTGGGGTTGTATTTTTTATTGTATTCAACTTTCTACTTTTTATCTATTTTAATTTATTTTGTATGTACATTTCTATGTGAAGCACTTTGTGCTACAACATTTTGTATGAAAAGGGCTATACAAATAAAGTTTGATTGATTGATTGATTGATTGATTGATTGTAGCGATGTTACGGAGATGAAAAAAGGCTGATCTTAAAATTTTCTTTATGTGAGAGGAGAAGGATAAATCCTGATCAAATTGATTCCCAAGATTTCTAACAATTGTGCTTGGCGTCAGGCTAATGCCATCAATGGCACTTAAATCATTAGAAAAGGTTTCTCTAAGGTGTCGGGGGCCCAGCACAATGACCTCTGACCTATGTCTGAGTTAAGAAGAAGAAAGTTTCTGGCCATCCAGGTCCTAATGTCCTTTAGACACGCGTCTAGTTTAGATGAATGATTTGTCTCACCTGGCTTCATTGATACGTACAGTTGAGTATCATCATCTTAACAATGAAAATTAACGGAGTATTTCCTCATGATATCACCGAGGGGAAGCATATATATGGAAAAGAGAACTGGACCTAGCATGGAGCCTTGAGGAACTCCGTAACTTACTTTAGTGTACACAGAGGACTTGTTGTTCATGTGTACAAACTGGTATCTATCAGATAAGTAGGACTTAAATCAATTTAGGGCAGTGTCTGTGATCCCGTGTAATTCCTCTAATCTCTGTAGAAGAACATCATGATCAATGGTGTCAAAAGCTGCACTAAGATCTAACAAAACAAGTACTGAGAGAAGTCCCTCATCTGAAGCTGAGAGCTGATTGTTAGTTACTTTAACTAGAGCAGTCTCTGTGCTGTGATGAGCTCTAAATTCTGACTGAAACAGCCTCAAACAGGCTGTTGTTTTGAAGGAAGTCACAAAGCTGATTAGCCACTACTTTCTCCAGGATCTTTGAAGTAAATGGAAGGTTTGATATAGACCTGTAGTTAGCTGATGCTTCTGAATCGAGGGTAGGTTTTCTAAGAAGAGGTTTGATTACAGCTACTTTAAAAGACTGTGGCATGTAGCCTGTTGATAGAGATATATTGATTGTCTCCAACAAGGATCGACAAACTAAGGGAAAGACCTCTTTGAACAGCTTAGTTGGGATCAGGTCTAAAAGGCAGGTTGATGGTTTGGAGGAGGAGACAACAGAATTTAGTTCCTGAAGGCTAATTTTAGAAAAACAGTTTAAGCCAGGTTTAACTAAAATTTAATGGTACGGCAGGTTCAGGTGAAAGCAGGGAGTTGCTAATTTTATCTCTAATTTTAAGAATTTTATCATTAAAAAGCTCATAAAGTCCTCACAGCTGAGGGCTAGAGGTATCACAGGCTCAATAGAGCTCTGACTCTGCATCAGCCTGGCTACAGTGCTGAAAAGGTACCTAGGGTTGTTTTTATTTTCTTCAATTAGTGAGGAGTAGTAGGCAGCTCGAGCATGTCATACAGCTGTCATGTAGTTATTATGACTTTCCCGCCAAAGTATACGTGACTCCTCCCTTTTATTGGAGCGCCACATTCTCTCTAATTTACGGGATGCTTGTTTAAGTGCACGAGTTTCAGAAGTAAACCAAGGAGCTACCCTCTGACGTTTAATAGTTTTCTGTCTCAGTGGGGTAGTTGAGTCCAAAGTGGATCTTAGTAGACTGGCAGAGTCATCAACAAGCTGATCCACCTGAGAGGGGCTATAGCTAATATCACAGTTATCAGTTGGCCAATGTACTGAATTTAAGGCAGCAGGAATGGCCTCTTTAAATTTAGGCACAGCACCACTGGACAGATTTCTACTCTTCACTGTTGTGTTACAACAAGGAAAATCCTCTAAGAAGATGTTAAAAGTTACTAAGAAATTATCGGATAACAAAGGATTTTGAGAAAGGCTTTTAGTTCATTAATATCAAGGCCGTATGCTAGAACTAGATCGAGAGTGTGGTTAAAACGATGAGTAGCTTCACGAACAGCCTGAAAAAAACCAACTGAGTCTATTAAGTACATAAAAGCTGAGCTAAGGCTATCACTTTCTTTGTCGACATGGATATTAAAATCACCTACAATGAGTATTTTATCAGAGCTAAGGACCAAGTGTGATATGAACTCAGAGAATTCTGATAAGAATTCAGAATAAGGGCCTGGAGGACGGTAAATGATCACAAATAGGACAGGCTGGCAGGTTTTTTGGTCAGAATGAGATAAATTTAGAACAAGGCTTTCAAAAGAAGAGTAATTAGCCTTTGGTCTCAGATTGATTAGGAGACAAGAATGATAAATAGCTGCTACACCACCTCCACGGCCTGTGTCTCGTGGTATATGTGTATTTAAATTACTGGGAGGAGTGGATTCATTTAAACTGACATATTCCTCCTGGCACAGCCACGTTTCTGTTAGACAGAAAAAATCAATGTGATTTTCTGATATAAGGTCATTCACCAGTAAATATTTGTATCTCAGTGATCTAAGAGACCACATCTAATTATCTGATGTTTTGGTGTTTCTACATTTGAGTTTTAAATTTTAATCAGATTTCTATGCTTGACACCTCTTTTATTTGTTTTTGTGTTAACATCTATGTGAGGTTTGGGTCGGGGGACAGACACAGTCTCCATAGAATAATATTCATCATTATCACAACAGTCATAGCA
Source organism: Cetoscarus ocellatus (assembly GCA_037902135.1). NCBI lineage: Eukaryota > Metazoa > Chordata > Actinopteri > Labriformes > Labridae > Cetoscarus > Cetoscarus ocellatus. The sequence goes on from JBAMNC010001286.1 coordinate 246,719, forward strand.
GTTATAATAGTGATGAACACAGCTGTCATAACAGTAATGGGAGGAAAACTGTCCTACAGCATGCGCAGAGGAGCGTGGAGGACTGCAGCTCTGCAACATGGTCTTATCTCTGAGAGGTCATAGGTCAGACTCTGCCATGTTTTTAGTAAAGAGAAATGCTCCAGCCAAAGTAGGATGGATGCCATCTCTTCCTATCAGACCAAGTTTTCCCCAGAAAGATGTCCAGTTATCAATGAAGCTCACATTGTTTGCTAGATACCATCTCGATAGCCAGCGGTTAAATGATGACATGCTGCTATACATGTCATCACTGGTCAGATTTTGCTATGGGCCAGAGAAAATTACGGAGCCCGACGTTGTTTTGGCAAATGCACACACTGATTCAACATTAACTTTGGTGACTGGGGGGTAAGGGTTACGGTTAGGGTTAGGGAGGGGCCCAGGGAGTCATTAGAGCAGACATGAATGATAATCTTATCAAACTTATGCTTACTTCTTACCAGTAACTTCAAATTTGATTTAATGTCACACCGGGCCCTGGGATACACCTAACTTTGCCAGCTGACTTTGTTACCTCCGCGGAAACGCTTCTCCAGATCGGTGACCCTCGCCTCCAAAGCTAAAAACATGCTACACTTCATGCAATTACCCTCATCATTAAAGGAGGAAGTGGAGTAACTGAACATCTGACACACTGGGCAGGCGATGCAGGAGAAGAGAAAGAAGAATACTTACTGGCTAAATGCTAGGCTAAGCTAAACTAAACTAAGCTAAGCTAGGAGCGGAAGAGAATCGACCTGATTTTACACCACCTCTGAGAAGCAAGAGTGCTTTTACTAAACCTTAGTATGTTTGAACGTACGTTAATCAAACAAAACAGGTGTTTTCAAGGCTTAAACATCTAATATCAAGCAGTTTTAATTAGTTTTAGCAGAGCAGAGCAGGACCACACTACAAACAGTACTATCAATGCTATCAATCAGAGACACACACACTTGAGTCAAGCCAGGCCAATGCTATGCCTTGGCTTGTTTCATTAAAACTATAATGATAAGTTTGTTCAAGTCCTCCCCCATGTGTCGTAAATATGCCTCTCCAGTTTTCAGGTTCTTAAGGTGTAGGAAGATCTTTCTGCATTTCACTGCACTAGTAAAGAGTCTTGGTTCTGACATAGAAATCTGTCATTATTGCATTTGGCTCTGCAATGCTTGACTCTGGGGGTACAGATCTGGAGTAATCACACACAGTTTCACAGATTCAACCAAAAATCGTCCATACTGCCAAAATCTTAATATATGTATATACAAAATAGAAAAACTACACCAGACCCCCCCCCCCACACACACACACACACACACACACATACACACACCCCATTTCATGCCTCTGCCCAACTGAGAAGCTGATTGATTACCTAACAATGCTGTACCAACCAGCATATCAAAATAAAAAGAACACCTTTCAGTGAGTCTCATCTCAAACTGCTGTGTCTATTCTGAGAACTTAACATCCCTCTCGTAGCATTAATATTTACTCCATTATTTTTTTTAAAGGATTATATAAACACATCAGAAGTAGTGGTAAAATATATTAGCACCACGCTTGCAATAGCAATTTAAACCAAAGTAAGATCCCTTTAAAAGAAAAAGAGCACAATGCCATATGCAGAGGGCCCATTAAATGAGACACACTGTGTCCACAAGTGACAAAAAACTAAACTAAACAAAACAAAAAATAAATTACCAAGAAAGCATAATGTCTCGTAGTCTGGCTGGTCAGATGGAGATTAAGGAGCAAGCACTGACAACAAAGCAGGAGAGTGGTCTGTCCACACAGCAGACCACTCTCTGTCTCACATTTACACCATTATAGACTGAAGCATTGAGAGGACATAGACTCTATGACAGACTGAAGGATCAGGAGAAAAGAACATAGACTCCATCACAGCCTGAAGGATCAGGAAGACGTCCCGCCTGGGCAACTGCAACTCCCTATTTATAGGTCTTAGCCAGTCAGCTCTTGGCCCTCTGCAGGTTGTCCAGAATGCAGCTGCCCGCCTGCTGACGGGAAGAAACAGCGTGAACATATCACTCCTGTCCTTGCCTCATTGCACTGGCTGCCTGTTCATTTTAGAGTACATTTTAAAGACTTATTCATTGTTTTTACATGTTTCAATGGTCTGGCACCATCATATTTATCGGACTTGTTGAGGCCTCACTTGACTATCAGGGCACTTAGGTCATCAAACCAGCTGCTCTTGGCAGTGCCTCGATCCAGGCTCTCCACTCATGGCAACAAAGCCGCGTGGTAGCAGCCCCAAAACTGTGGAACAGCCTACCTGTCCAGGTTAGAGCTGCACAGTCCACTGAGCACTTTAAAACTCTGCTAAAAACCCATCTTTGTTCTTTGGCATTCAGTCCCAGCTAGACGAGTGATCTTGGCTTTTATCTCTTTTATGTTTTATCTTTTATCCTCGATCTTTTATTTCCTATCTTCTCTTTTACTCATTTTTTATTGATTTTATTCTTATTTTATTTCTTTTTTTACAAATTAACTTGTTTTACCCTATTGAATCATGATCGTTTTCGCATGTAACTCCTGATTACAAAAAACCAAAGATGTGAATACATTTGATTAACTGTTTATTGGCTGAACCGACAGCGGTCTGACTGTAACCCGCCACCTTGGACACAGTGTGCTGGAAAGACCCGGTGGCAAAGAAGGTCAGAGCCGCTGTCACTTTTACAGCATCCATTAAAGACTCAGGGCTCTAATTTCATAAACCAGGCGCAGGCGGGGCGCACCTGCCCTGCGCCGCGCCTGCGCCACACCAGCAGGGTGTGTCCATGGCGCAGTCTGGCGCAGGGAGGCGCACCCACGCCTCCGTCCCTCCTACAGGCGCAAGTAGCAGAGAGGGAGGAGAGAAGGCGTGAGTGGGTTTAACACAGCCGAGTGTAATCTTCACCAATCACATGAATGCCTCTCCTCGCCTTTAAATGTGCCGCGGGCGAGGCGCAGTGACAATTTCACCTCGGTGGAGAAGAAGGTCAGAGCTGCTGTTACTTTTACAGCAACTGGCAGAGCCAACGATGCACGTCACCGTGTGGACCACCTCGCGGGACAGATGTAATCTGTTCCTGTGTCATAATTGGAGTACAAAATTAAGTGATAATTACATTTAAACACAGCAGCAGGCTAATCCATTCTTCATGCTTGTGATCCACCTGCATTACTGGTCTGTCATCGCCAAATAGCAGCGCCTTAGGTGAAAATATATCTCCTCCTCATCCTCCTTGCAATAATGTACTCCATCTTTTTAGATCACGTTACGAATAAGGATTTAAACAGAGAAATATCACAGGTAAATCCTATAGCCACCAAGTGACTTACATTTATTCAGTGAGCGACTCTCTCGTTTTCTTTTCTTTTGAATTTCATGAGATGAGAGAAGCTGGATACTCCGTATCTGATGATGTGGCTGTTTGTGGTTGGCTGAGAGATGTGAACTCGTTAGTTTGCATCACTATTCCAGCTGCCGTCAGGTTGAGTTTCCATTATGACAAACGTCTCTGATCTGACATCAGATGTGACGGGACAATTAATATAGATACAAATGTATGTGCTGGTTCAGACAGTTACATTAAATAGTGGTTGTTGTGATTGTTTATTGCATTGAAATGTGCCTGACACTCTGGATAACTGCCTGTGAGGTTTTGGCGACGTGTGCACACTGTGCGCCTGTCAGTCAAATTACCACTGCACCAGGCGCAATTCACCTGTGCTGAGAATAGACCAGGTTGGAGCTGGCGAGGTTTCAGCGCACCTTCCGTGTTTTGGCACGACGTTGTCACTGCACCAAGCTGAATCTTTCGACACCTCCCCCTGGTGCGCAGTCCCACCCAACTCGGCACAGCCGGTATACCAAATGTGCCAAACTGGCTGCGAACTGTGGTGCGCAGGACTAAGTTACCACTGTGCTGTGCCAGGAAATTAGAGCCCATAGACTCTATCATAGACTGAAGGATCAGGAAGACAGAACATAGACTCCATCACAGACTGAGGGATCAGGAGGACAAAACATAGACTCCATCATAGACTGAAGGATCAGGAGGACATAGACTCCATCATAGACTAAAGGTTTAGGAGGACAAAACATAGACTCCTTCATAGACTGAAGGATCAGAAGGACATAGACTCCATCATATATTGAAAGATTAGGAGGACAAAACATAGACTCCTTCATACACTCTAAGAAAAATCTGTAAATATACGGTAGAATCCACTGTGGAAATTTGAAGGAATTTTCAGTTTTGGTATTTTACAGGAAAAACTCTGTTTTTTTTTCTTAGAACAATGCATTGTGGGTACAAGAATCCTTGTCAGATATCCAGGAAATTTGCGTAGATTCAGCAGTCAGCAACACTGCACGGCGGATGGATTTTCCGTCTCTCTTGGCCCTACAATAGCACAACTTTGGAAGGGAGAAGACAGCCTCAACCCTCTGTGGTAAAAGGTAAATATATGAAAGTCAAAAATATATTTGTGATAGTAGCTACAAGGTAGGGCTAGCTAGGTAACACTAGTGTTAACTAGGCTCGTAGGCTAATGCTAGCACGGCTAGGACTAAAATAGGTGCATTTATATGATATTTATATGTGTATTTATGTGAAACATTTCTCACTGAGTGGTCACTCAGTGTAAATGACGGCCGGTCTAAAAGTACCAGTGCTAAAGCGACGTTAAAGATGAAGTTGTTCTAATCGCGCATGTGCGCGCAATTTCACGCGTGCGCATTCGCTCGTGTGTGAGTGTACATGCACAAGTGCTGGGGGCATTAAAAAGAAGCCGTTTTGAACACGTGTCAGTGTGTGTGACAGAGAGAAAGATGGGCTAGCTGGTCTCGGTTAGTCACAAAAGACACAAGCTGCTGACAGGTCACTGAACAGTTTAAATTAAATAGGTGAAGAACAGGCTGTTTTACCAACGTTATTCTGGCTTGCAGTATTTGTGGATTTAACTGTGCCTCTAAGAGTGAGTACCTGCACCACTGCAGCTCACACAGACATGTTAATAATGTGACGTTTTCATGAGGATTTAGAGTGTGGAAGGAGTTTTTCGTCATTTAGTAGCTTTGAGAGTCAAATGTCAATAAAAGACAAACTTGGAACGGTAGGGTGTCTGTACAGTTTAAGTGTTCTTTTAATTTTTGCAGTCATAAATTTGATGATGTTAACCCTTAGGTACTGTATTAAAACACACCCTTTAGTCCTGTTTTGGCCTTTTAAAGCCACAACTTTAGCTGCTGTAAAAACACAAAAGATTTATTTTTTCATTTTTTTTATAGTCAGATCTCTTCATCAGTCTCAGCCGTGATCAAAACTTTTTTTTTTTTTTTTTTTTTTTTTTTAATTATGGATTTTAACCCATTAAATGCCAGTTTCACAGTAGATATCACTGATTTGGTGAAAAAAAACACAAAATGACTGATTTTCAATGTAAAAAATGATCAGAGGCTGGAGATTTTTATACGTGATATCACACTCTTGGATATGTCAAAGATTAGGAAAAACATTTACTTTGGTGCATTTATTATTTTTTGTGCAGGATCAGATTTTTATTTTTACTCCCTTTGATCCTGTTTGGCTGTTTAAAAGCCACAAAGTTAGCTGCTCTGAAAACAAACATATCAGATAAATATTTCTTTCATTTTTTTTTTTGCCCAAATCTCTTCCTCAAGCTTCGCCCTGATAAAAAAAAATAAATATTTTTAAAAGATTATGGACTTTTAATGCCAATTCTATAGGTGATGCCACTGATTTGGTGAAAAAAAAAAAAACAGACAAAATGACAGATTTTCAATATAAAAAATGATTAGAGGCTGAAGATTTTTATATGTGATATCACACTCTTGGAAATGTCAAAGATTAGTAAAAACATCAGCTTTGGTGCATTATTATTTTTTGTGCAGCATCAGATTTTTGTTTTACTCCCCATTGAGTCCCATTATAACCACATTTTTTGAAAGCAGACATGAAACTGCAGTGAAATCACCTATGAATTTGGCATTTAAAGGGTTAAAATCCATAATTTAAAAGTAAAAAAATAGCTTGGATCAGGACTAAGCTTGATGAAGAGACTTGGGCGGAAAAAGTTTGAAAAAATGATTATCATTTATGTTTTTACAGCGGCTAAAGTTTATGGCTTTTAAACAGCCTTTTAAACCTGTTTATAAATTTTTGAAAACACATTTTCAAAGTTTATGTAGAATGAAGTTTCCTCACCAAAAATGTTTTCACTCTCTTAAATACAGTGAAAGTTATGGTCAGTTACTTCTAAATATTCCCCTTTGTGGCAGAAAAAAAGCCACATAGAAACCCAATGGTTAAAAGGCTTGTTTCTCACTTGAGCGGTCACGTAGAAGAGGGTCTGACTGTAACTTGTAAAGACATCCTTTTCATCTCTTATTTTAGATGCCACAGAGGATGGGATGTTACCCAGATAGCACCTGTTAATCTATGTGAAGTTTCAGAATAGTATTTGCAAGGTGAGGGGTCACATGTTGTAGAGCCTAAGGGAAACGATGCCATTAAGAGTGAAACCAAGGGAGAAAAAATAGTGCAGACTGAAGGTGAAGTCTGAGGGATCTAATTTCCTGGCGCAACTCAAGATGGCGTAGGGTGGTGCAGCCTGGCGCAGGGTGGCGCACCCCGCGCAGTGGTAATTTTGTCCGGCGCACTGCTGTGCGCAGCCAATTTGGCAATTTCGTAGACCGGTTGCGCCAAGATGGGTGTGACGGCGCACCAGGGGGAGGTGTTGAAAGATTCAGCTTGGTGCAGTGACAATTTCGTGCCAAAAAACCCTGCGGAAGGTGCATTGAAAGCCTGCCAGCTCCAACCTGGTCTATTCTCAGCGCAGGTAAATTGCGCCCAGTGCAGTGGTAATTTGGCTGACAGGGGCACAGTGTGCACACGTCGCCAAAACCTCACAGGCAGTTATCCAGAGTGTCAGGCACATTTCAATGCAATAAACAATCACAACAACCACTATTTAATGTAACCGTCTGAACCAGCACATACATTTGTATCTATATTAATTGTCCCGTCACATCTGATGTCAGATCAGAGATGTTTGTCATAATGGAAACTCAACCTGACGGCAGCTGGAAGAGTGACGCAAACTAACGAGTTCACATCTCTCAGCCAACCACAAACAGCCACATCATCCGATACAGAGCATCCAGCTTCTCTCATCTCATGAAATTCAAAAGAAAAGAAAATGAGAGTCACTGAATAACTGTAAGTCACTTGGTGGCTATAGGATTTACCTGTGATATTTCTCTGTTTAAATCTTTATTCGTAACGTGATCTAAAAAGATGGAGTACATTATTGCAAGGAGGATGAGGAGGAGATATATTTTCACCTAAGGCACTGCTATTTGGCGATGACAGACCAGTAATGCAGGTGAATCACAAGCATGATGAATGGATTAGCCTGCTGCTGTGTTTAAATGTAATTATCACTTAATTTTGTACTCCTATTATGACACAGGAACAGATTACATCTGTCCCACGAGGTGGTCCACACGGTGACGTGCATCGTTGGCTCTGCCAGTTGCTGTAAAAGTAACAGCAGCTCTGACCTTCTTCTCCACCGAGGTGAAATTGTCACTGCGCCTCGCCCGCGGCACATTTAAAGGCGAGGAGAGGCATTCATGTGATTGGTGAAGATTACACTCGGCTGTGTTAAACCCACCCAAAAAAAAAAGTTGCCACTTGCATTTAACTAAGCAAATAGGTATGAGCCTCCTATTGGATAATTACTGCACAGGCGATTGTCTTTCAGCTGGCAACAAGTTATTAAACCCCAGCTGATGCAATGAGTAGCTTCTCATTTCTTAAACAACCATGTCGAAAGACACATCCTGTGTTCATGGAAAAGATGTTTGTCTGTTCAAAAAGGGTCAAATCATTGGCATGCATCAAGAAGAGAAAACATCTAAGGAGATTGCAGAAACTACTAAAATTGGATTAAGAACTGTCCTGGAGGAAGGTCATGTGGTCTAATGAGTCCAGATTTACCCTGTTCCAGAGTGATGGGCACATCAGGGTAGGAAGAGAGGTAGGTGAAGTTATGCACCCATCATGCCTAGTGCCTACTGTCCAAGCCTGTGGGGCAGTGCTATGATCTGGGGCTGCAGCAGTTGGTCAGGTCGAGGTTCAGCAACATTATGTGCCCAAAGAATGAGGTCAGCTGACTACCTGAATATACTGAATGACCAGGTTATTCCATCAATGGAATTTTTCTTCCCTATTCCAAGATGACAATGCCAGGATTCATCGGGCTCAAACTGTGAAAGAGTGGTTCAGGGAGCATGAGACATTTTCACACATGGATTGGCCACCACAGAGTTCAGACCTTAACCTCATAGAGAATCTTTGGGATGTGCTGGAGAAGGTTTTGCTCAGTGGTCAGACTCTCCCATCATCAACACAAGATCTTGGTGAAAAATTAATGCAACACTGGATGGAAATAAATCTTGTGACATTGCAGAAGCTTACTGAAACAACGCCACAACGAATGCATGCTGTAATAAAAGCTAAAGTTGGTCCAACAAAATATTAGAATGTGTGACCTTTTTTTGTGGTGGCTACTTTTTTTTTGGCCAGGCAGTGTATTTTGATCATATGTTGTTTTAGGAAGAAAAACCTTTTATTTTTTTTTAACCCAGCAAACTAGCCTGAACTGCCTACTTCTAACCTGAAGGATGTCTGGACTCAGCTCACAGGACACATAAGGTAAAAAAAATCACTTATCATGCATTACACTGTAGATGAATATTTCACAGCGCTTGAGTCCAAAAATACAAACTATACCTTTAAACCAAGATTTTGTCTTACAAGTGTCACACAAAAGCTAAAAATGCTGCTCTACGGGCTCACAAGGTATTGTAACTTGACAAGTGAGCTTGTAAATCATCAGTTTTCACAATTTAACAAAAACAAAATTTGATTTTCCCTTAAAATTGATTATTTATTTACTATCTTCAGGAATCAGGTGTTCAAAAACTGATGACTGAAGCATATTCCATCCAGCGTGAGACAATCAACAGTGTAGTCAGCATAAGCATCATAACGGAGGAGTGGCCATTCCTGTCTGAACCTGTTCACCTGTTCGATCACACCTCTACCCCTCTTGGCTTTCTAGTACAAACAAGATGGCAGAGGAAGTGTCCAGAAAAGCGAGGAACACCCAAACTTTAAGGAAAACCCACATCACTTTTTTTTTTCTACCCAAAAGAGGTATGTCATGAGTTATCTCATATTTCTCAGAGTTTGGAATCTTACTGTAGTTGATGAAGGAACCACACAGTTTAAAAAAAATAAAAGCTCACTGTTTTAAAGACTTACAACATCACATGACCCACTGTGCATGTCTGCACTCTGCTCCTCTCAAACCAGAAGAGAAAAATATAGTATATGACCCAAAGGTTGTGACATGAGTAAATGTATTAATCTAATTTGCATATTGTGACATCTCAAGGCAGTGACCATACTAAATTACAGAATTTTGAGTAAAAATTAATTTTAAACATATTTACCCCTTAGCTTTTTGTGGGTTTTTGTTTGTTTGTTTTTGTAAGAACAGGTGAGCATATCTGTTGATTTGCCTTTATGAAAAAGCTCCAAAAAATCAACCAAAAATAGAGAAATGAATTTAGCATTTGTCAAATCCTTGTCTCCACAATATCTATCAGGCTCATGTAAGGGCTTTATCCATTTGTGATACATTTCCTCATCTGTCAAGTAAACCCATCCACCATCACAGCTTGCTCTCTCTCTCTCTCTCTCTCTCACCCCTCTTCTGCATATGGACACTTCCAGGTCTACTGCAGTGGGCAGTTTTTAATTAAAATTTTCTCCAAACTTTGAATAGACACGCCCACAAATGGTGTTTAGAATGAATCTCTATCCCTGTTTCCCATACGGGGATTAAGCCTAGACGTAGACTTTAAAGAAAAAATGTAATGGAGATCTCCTTTGGAAAATTTGTTAAGTCTAGGACTGGGCTACATCTCTGTACAGGAAACCAGCCCTATGTGTTCCCCACCTAGCGGTAGAAAGAGGTAACAAGATTTGGCACCACACCTGGAGCTATAGTCTGTTTTATTCAGCAATGTTGCGTATCGTAATTTTGCAACCTTGTTGCTTAGAGGGTTAACTAAGTTTAGGAGGCTATTTTCTGTGCTTTGCTGCTACTACCCGTTATTACTGCCACTACATCTACTGCTACTGCTGCTGCTTGGATAACACTGCCACTACTACTACACACAAAGAAATGAAGGGACAGGATTGGACCTACAAAGGTACAAAGGCTTTGTCCCCCTAGCTGTACCCTAGCAGGGTATAAGCGTGTACCTCTTAATATTGGTACATTTTAGTATCTTTCACTCTGTACCTCTAAAAGAACATTTATGGACCCCAGGTGACAAATATGTAACTTTATGCCCTGGTACTAATATCTACCCCATGAGAAGGTACAGAATTAGTACCTTATGAGGTACTGCTGGAGCGACAGGGTATTTTGTTCCTTAATTTGGCAAAATGATACCTTTTTAAATAAGAGAAAACAAATTCAGATATTTAACAAAGTTTATTAAACCATTAACACCATAGAAAAATCCACATTTCACATGTTAACTGATCTGCTTACAGTCCATTTTAATCAGTACATTTCTTGGGTAGACCAATTTGTTTAAGTTTAAGCATTAAAAAAAGTAGTGCTTTTCAGTAATGGTGTCAGTGACATTCACCTACATCAGGTTACTAAACTCTGGCACATGTGCATGAACAAGTCCAAAATGCTGAATTAGCTTGACCAGAGTAAAAGTCCTTTGGTTACACTTTGGGACCACATACTACATACTGAAGGCTGTTATGAAGGCCTCATCAAGGCATGTGCACTGACACACACCTACTCCTTCAACTTTCACCACACTGAGCCCTTCTCCGGTGATGGCCACTTTCCAGTCTTCATCCATCAGCTGTGTGGCTGGATGCGGTGCAGCAGGTTCACCCTTCAGGAAAGACAAACATGTAAAAAGAAAAAAAAAACAACAATTTGAGACAAGTGGAAATTTTTGTAGTGTAGGAAGTAGAAAGTAACAATGTTTTGTCTAGAAGGAGGAGGTTTCTTGAACAATATATAAATAAATAAAGTACTCTGAGTTAAAGTTTTAACTGCTTGGTCCAGTCAAGTGACCCTGTGGATTTTCCAGGTTGTAACATGTTAGAAAACGTGGGACAGCTTAAGTACACCATCCAACAAAATATATCAAAGACCTCCTTTTTTTTTTTAACTCGGAATTCATACAGAATTCATACATTTAAGGGTATAGCTGAAAAAAACCCCAAACACTTTCAAAAAGTAAAATGTTCATACTGCAACAAATCTATTTTTTTCACAGTTAAAATATACATTTGATTCAGCTATGTAATCATTTTAATAAAAAAAAAAATATATATATATATATATATATATATTTTTTTTTTTACTCTGAAATATATTTTAACGTATCATTTTTTCAGTTGCAGGATTAATATTTTCAGATTCAGATCTTAACTTTTTGGCTTCACATTTCTTTTTTCACCTTCAGATCTTTTTTCACTTTCAGATCTTATTTTTTCAGTTTCAAACTTTTGACTGTGTTCTGGCGTGGGGGGTGTGGCCTTGACTTAGAGGGGTGTAGCATTGTGAGTGACAGCAGAGCAAAGCATCCTCAAATGATGTTGCCTTCAGGAAACGTGGGCACTTTGATAGATATAACTCAACACAAGAAATTTTAGATAACTCTTAATAACTGATACATGACAACTGGAAAATATGCCTGCAGGTATTAAGAAATGCTCTGTATAAATAAGTTGTATAATGTTCTTACTCATTTATTTGGCTCTTAACCCATATGAACATGCAGGATGCATACACACAGTATGTGTTTGGAGGATGTATAGTGCAGTGATGCACCTTGGATGGATACTGGACTTACAGTATATGAAGAGCTGTGGCACATATAGGTTTGATTAGTGAGTGGATGTAAGGGGACACACACGATTCTGAATGGCCACACAGTGTCCTCCTGATATTTTTATTTGATTTTTTTTGTGATTTCTTTTATTCTCAAAAAAAAATAAGCTATGTTTCCATTAAGCTGTTATTATTTTTGTTGTAAATTGGTGTTTTATTTTCAAAGAACCATGACACTGCTTAAAGCTAGTTTACATTATTTTAAGATTGTCAGCATTTGTGACAGGTGTACAGGTGTATAAAAGGGAACTGCACTGTAAATATAAAACAGACAGATTGCATTAATGACCTGTGAGAAGAGACAGATGCCCAACCCTAATGCCTACCTCTCCCAGGGTCATTCAGTCTTTGACTTCTTCTCTGAAGAGGGATGGCAAGAGGATAAACCTGGCCTTGAGGTCGATCCCTGCAACATAAAATATCCTACTTTCACAACGGAATACATTTTCATGTGTGCAATGTAGTAATAACAACAGATCAGTTGACAAAGTTATTATAAAGACAAAAATTATTAAGTCAGACAATTTTTACAGCTCAGTGAATCTTAGATCTGGACAGTTAAACCTAAATTTAATTATTTTCTCTTCTTAAACACCATAGGCTAGGCTTGACAAGAGTCTAAAGGTTAGATCTAACAACTGCACAAGTAGACAGCTCCAGAAACCAACAAAAATACAATATGCGATCCATTTATTTACTTATCAGGGGTCATATCTAGGGCTTTGATTAAATTTGTGTTAAAGAAAATACATAAGATAAATCCAGAAAATAAGGTCAAAATACAAAATAGTATAACATAATTTTTGGATCACTTTATTTCTACTGGCAGAAAAGTATGTATAGTGACATGTTTTTTTATGAATCCTTGTTATTGTAAATATCTTAACCATAAAGGTGGAGAAATTGCATTGAATTTTAATTTTCTCCATTACAACTGACTGAAAGAAGACCAATACATTTAAGACCAGGAAAAAACAACTATTTGAATTTACAATCAAACAATCTAAGACAAGAACTGTTTTATTATAATGGTTGTATAATAGGGAACCTCAAACTATGCAAAATAGCAGCAGCTAAAATATAACATTGAGCTTAATATTGATATTTAGAACATCTACTGCCTCTTAAAGCACTTGCTTTGAATCAGAGGAAGGCTGAAGTTGGACTTCTGTTCCATGAAACTGGAAGTAACTGGAAACTAGTAGAAGTGTTGTGGTCGGTTATTTGTTCAGTTAAATTTAATGGTGGAAAAACATCACTTAGTAATTAAAATTACTTGGTCACGGTCGCTTTAATAAAAGACAGTATGAAATACAGTCTGAATTACATGAAAAACTCTCCAGCAACAACCAATAAAGTGCGTTATCAGTTTATTACAAGCTATTAAGCTTAACTTAGCCTTATTCTTATGACAATAATTATATATAACCAGAAAAAAACTCATTTAGATTACGAATCTCATCCTGCTAGCTAATGTAAACAGTAGCATCAACAGAAGTTAAAGGTCAAGTTACTTACCCTTGAATTTTCTTGCCCCCTCTTTATTTACTTGTATTCCAGCTGAAGTCATTTTCATAAATAGTTCTTCCATGAACAAGCTTGATAAAGCAGGAAAACAAGTTTCCCTTTGAAGCAAATATATGTTCTAACTGCAAGAGAAAAAAAAGTTTGCTGCTGTGAAGCCAGGGACGATCGTTTGTAGGGACGAGACCTGTACAATGATCCCTGCTGGTCATATGAAGTACATCCTTTAAAAAAATATAGAATACAGAATTTTAATTCTAAAAATTAAAAGTATCTGAAATATTCACAATTGTAATGAAGATGATAAAATCTCCTTTCCCCACAGATTAAGAATTACATTTATTTAGGCTATTAGTTGTATTGTTTAATTGCAGTTGACCCCTCTGTTGGCATCATAATCCTGTTAGCACACACTGGATTGGCTGTACCCCATGCTTATCAAAGGCACACTTATGTACCGGTACCTTTTGCTGCCAGTAATGTTTTGTACCTTTCAAATTAAATAAAGGTCCACCTTTATCCACTTTGAGGACCGTTTCTGTACCTTACAGGGTACATTTATGATTTATGTTAAGGTGCAACAGTGATACCCCTATATTTTGGTGTTTAATGTTACTACAGCCATTAGTATTAGTAGTAATAGTAATGACAGAAGCATAGTGTGTTTAAGTGTCAGGATATAAATTTGAGCTTTCTCTGTTGGTGGGTGTGTTTGTGACACCAGACACACCTGAAGAGAGGGTTACAAATCTAGAGGGACAGACATACTCTGGCAGACTGTCTGTCCACCTGCCTGTCTGTGTATATTGGAAACACATTTGATCATATATTTATTGTGTATCCTTGTTGCTTTATTTTCCCAAAATGGGGCTCAGCTGATGACAACATGACCCTCCCAAGTACCCCATGCATCCTAATCACAGGTTTGTAGTCTGTTACATCATTTTTGCATACAAGCAGGCTTGTTCTTTATTTGTTTTTAGTTTTGCTGGTAAGACAATATGTGGTGCATTTTTAAAAGGTATAGAAGTTTTTTTTATTTAACTGTGCTCATTACTGTGTAGATTGTAAACAACAACATCTTAAATTGTTTTATGCTTCCTTAGCAGAACTTGAATATGGAAATTTTTGAGTGTGCATGTAAGTTTAAAAAAATATATTTTTTCTTTTTGTGATATATGTTTAAGGTGATTAGCAATTCAAGATAGCTGTCAATCAGGAGATTGTCAACGACCACAGCACTGCCCCCATTGTGGCCCTCAGCTACACCTTTTCCTTGTTTTATGTCTGCAACATAAGATACCCAAAGGAGATGTCGTTTACCCTGGAATTTATACAAAGGTAACTACTGATTGTTTTGAAATGTTGTACATAAAGCAGGGGTTTTCAAAGTGGGCCTCCTGTTGGACAACACATGTTGAAAGGCATCCACTCATCATCCCTTTGTTTACTTGCTTTTCTGAATGCATATGGCAGTGATTCTCACACTGTTGATATTATTAAGACATTTGCGGGACAAAAATGTTTTTTTGTAAAGATGGTCAACTAGAATGCAATAGAGTTGCACGGCTGCAGCTGATGAGAGCATATTGCAGCGTAGTGTTGCAGATTTCTAAATTAGTTGTAGACTGATGGACATTATTGGGTTGGTTTCTGTGCCTGCTGTCCAGAGCTAATCTTTCAAACTGCTGTACGGACATGGACTGTATTTATTTATGAACTGTATGAGTTTTATCCATCTCAACTTTGTCTGCATGTTACTCTGTAGTTCAGTTTCATTCATTTAATTAAATGTGTAGGTCTCCTTAGGGTTTTCCTTGGTATCAATCCTGACCGAAGGTCCAAGGCCGAGACGAAGGGAGCAAGACAGGAACACATTCCTCTGAGACTGCTCAAACTCCTGACTGACCTGAACAATTTGGAAAATCCATGGAGAACTTAAGCTTTTCTTAAAGCTCACAACAGAACCTCTTGGACTGAAGTACCACACAGACACACACACACGGAGAGTGATATTTGTTATAGCCTACTGAATGTACTTCCATGTCTGCTGATAATGTTGAGTGGGAGGAGTAGGAAGGAGACACTATATTCTCATGATGGGGCCCCTGACCAGCAGTTGAGCCAGTAGGATACAACAGTACTGGGAAACAGTGGGAAGTATTATTTGTCATATCAACTAAGTTGGGAAGAAAAATGTGGAATAGACACACATGCACACATATACTCACACAGACCCTGACCTCTACCTTCATGCTTTTAAGAAAAATGTTTGTTGCTTCACCAACATATACAGTGGATATGTAAATGCATTGACATTTTCATGTTGTTTTATTCTGTTATTAATATTCTGTAGAAATGTCTTTTAAAAAAGTTTGACAATTGGGAGGTATGGGGCCTATAAACTAAATTGGAGAGAAAGGGGTTAAAAAACAGTTTCTAATGGTTATAAAATATTAAGAATTCAATTTTACAATTTAATGAATGTTAAGTCACGTTACAGATGTTCTTCTGGAAAGAGCATTTGATTGGTCTGTGTTTTTTATGATGCTTTGAAATTTCAGGGTTTGACAATAACAGCCGCTTGCACTTTGGACAAGCAAATTTGCCACTCACACAGGGAAAAACATTTGTTTAAAATCTAGAAAATATAAGCAAAGTAATTAGCATGAACTGACAGAATTTGATAGTTTTTAACTTGTCAGGTGAACTACGGAGAATTATCTTGGAGTTGTCCAGAAAAGCAATGCATTGGAAAAGAGGCAAGCCTTAATGTCAAAACCTGAAATTCTTTGTTTAATAATGCCTTGCACATTGTTTAATTGTTTAAAGCTGTTAATAAGCAGAAAAGCAGTATGAAAGTCAAGCATTTTTTTAATATATTATTTGTAGAACTAGCACTTTACTATAACCGGTTTGCATATTAACATTGTTGTATGTTAAATTATATAAGGAGCAATGAAATGTTTTGTATGTCATTTAAAAAAAAGTTGCTACTTGAAGGAAAAAAAATAAACATTTTTCAATTTGTTTATTTTGTGTGTGCTCAGAATGATTGGCAGACTTGTCTGTGAATTGTACAGAGGATATGCTGTGAAATGAATTAATTATCTGTTTTAGATTAATGGAAGTGACTGTAAATTCTACAGAGAAAATTCTGTAAATCTACGGAAATATCCGTTTTATGATTGACAGAAATGACCATAAATAATACAGGGAATATCCTGTAAATCTACAGAAATATCCTTTATAGGGTTCACGGAAATGTCTGTAGAATAACGGACAATGTACTGGCAGAAAATTGCCAGTACATTCTCCGTTATTCAAATTTTTTCTTACAGTGTAGACTGAAGGATCAGAAGGAAATAGACTCCATCATAGACTGAAGGACCAGGAGGACATAGACGACATCATAGACTGAAGGATCAAGAGGACAGAACATAGACAACATCATGGACTCAAGGATTAGGAGGACAGAACATAGACTCCATCATGGATTCAAGGATTAGGAGGACAGAACATAGACTCCATCATAGACAGAAGGATCAGGAGGACATAGGCTTCATCATAGACTGAAGGACCACATTGACATCAGGTCACAGACTGTGTGAGAAAGGATCTTCACTCTTACTCTCATCGGCTTGGGTGAAGGCGAGCATTGTCATGATGACGAGCCATGGTCTGCAGGGCCTCCCCATGATGAAAATGAGAACTGTGCCTCTGATGGACTCACCTGGACCAAGTCTGCTTTAAATGGGCTGTGCCACACCCAGACAGCAGGTTAGAAAGAGTGTAAGAGCTAGATTGCTCTGCCTGACACCCCTCCCTCTCTGCAAACACTGTTCATGATGGAATGGTGACATTTGCATATAAAATTAAAACTTGACATTAAATAATGATCTGTTAGTTCAGCAAACACACCGCCTCTCCCTGCCATCAATATCATCACCATCATCAGAACAGAGACACAAGTCCACCACTCCCCTCTGACCAACATGTTTGAAAAAAATTGTGCTAGTGGCCATCAGAAAGAGACGGGAAATGGAAGGACATCCTGATCAGATGACCTGATGCATGATGGGAAAAATGACCTAATGGAACTGAAACAATAAGGTTAAACGGATCCTGCCGCCTGTTCCGCATCACACTAGTCAAATAAGTTCTGATGAATATTTGCTCAAACTGACACACACCCTGAGGTGAACCCAACACTGACGTGGTTTATGTCAGGCCTCATTGCCACGCCACCATGATGCCATGCTGTTAACAAATATATTTGGAAATGGGAAAACTTCCTCTTTAATCCCTACCTTACCCTCCTGACCAAATATAATTAAGAATAAAAACATGTAATAATCAACACCTGAACAAATATGATTAAGAACAAAAACATCTAATAATCAACATCTGAACAAATATGATTAAGAACAAAAACATCTTATAATCAAAAGATTCAAAGGATTCAACAGAGTTTTGTTAGTCATTCTAGTCTGCACTTACATGAGAAAAGAAAAAAACTAGTTACTGAGGTCCCGATATTAGCCATAAGAAATATAAATAAATAAATAGGCCGCAAAAATACAGAATATAGATATTTACAACACTACCATAATATAAGGCCCTGAGGGGAGCCAGTGCTGAGGGTGATGGGGGAGGAGGAGATGTTGTGGATTCGGACAGTCTGTGGTCTGTTGGTTAGGAAGTATAACACCCAGTTGCAGAGGGAGGGGGTCAGTCCTAGTGTCTGGAGCTTCTGCACCAGGATGTGTGGGATGGTGGTGTTGAATGCAGAAGTGAAGTCGATGAAGAGCAGGAACACGTAGGTGTCCTTTCCCTCCAGAGGGGTTAGGGCTGTGTTGACCACTGATGAGATGGCATCATCAGTAGAGTGGTTCTGCCGGTAAGCGTACCGATGAGGGTCTACCGTGACAGAGATGGAGTCTTTGATGTGGGCTATGACAAGCCTCTCAAGGCACTTGGTGGCTATTGGAGTGAGGGCCACAGGCCGATAGTCATTCAGGTCTGTCACGGTGGAGCTTTTGGGGATAGGGATGATGGTGGACGTCTTCATGCAGGTTGGAACAGCTGTCTGAGAGAGGGAGACGTTATCAATGTCCGTTAGCACTTCTGACAGCAGAGAAGCACAGTGTAGCAATTATTTTTCTGGAAATTAATTAACATTAATTAAAGAAATTAATATTCATTTAATATCTCATTGCTCCTGTTTATTAAAGGGGCACCATCCTTTTTATATAAAAAAGGCAAAATGTAATTCATTAATTGATTTATTAATTATGTTAGATTAAAATCAGATAAATCAATTAAATCAAACTTGATCAATTTGTCAAATTTGTCAGTCTCAAGTCTAAAGACAGAATTCTCATACAATGATGTCAATCTTCCAAATAGAATACCAACAGACAGAACTTTAAATTTAAGGGTGATTTATTAAAAGTATATGATGAATATATAAGACAAAATAAAATAAATCACTTAAGAAGGAAGAAATGTCAGAGTCATACTAATCAATGATGCTGTGAATAAGGAAAGAAGTTATGAACCCTAAAGAAACATTTGAGTATATTGAGTGTTTATAGAGGATTAATTTAACAAATTAATCTGCTTTAGAAAGGTCAAATCAGGGGTAACTAATGGGAATTAAACCAAGACACTCAAGCCCATCTGTAGGAGTTCAGAACCGCAGTCTTACTATGGCGTTGCTTCTGGTGTCGGGTCTCAAACTGGTCCGGGAGCTCCTGGAGAGTCTTAAGGACTGTTCTGGTTTGGATTCGTACCAAAGGGAGGCTGAGAAGTCCACACTCAATCCAGAGCGAAGGGGATCCAGGGAGAGGGTTTGCCGACATGAGCTGGTCCCATAGCTTTCACAGAGAGAGAGGTGCCGTCTTAGATTGCACTAGCAGGTTCTGTTGAAGGTTAAGCTGGAGCTGGAGCTTTGAGGTCTCGATTAGATGAAAAAGCGATTCCTAATTAATTTCAAAAAATAATTATTCATTGGCCCGACGAAATTAATAACAAAAATCCATTTACTATGAAACAAATCTTTGTAGTCTTATAGCTTACTGGCTTATAAAGAAAACCGGCGGGAGTGTTACGTTACATAGACAAAACTTAGAAAAAGACACAGGAGAGGATATAGGAGAAGTAGGAGAACTAGGAGAACCAGGAGAACCGTGTTGACAAAAAGAAAAATGGATCAGACCGTCGAAGAAGACGTAAAACAAAGTGTAGGGATGAAAAGTCAAAGAAGAAGAGAGAGAGAGGAATGTGTCTCTCTGGTTTTGACTTCTAAGGAGGGTCTCACAAGAGGAGGCCCTTAGATGAGTAACAAAGACTTTATCAACTTACATTTGGCCAAAATATTAAGTTGTACTTTGATAACCACCCGATATGAAGACTCCAACTGAATAGAAAATCTTTTGATAAGCATTTTGATATCAAACGTTCCATATCTAAATGATAAGTAAGAATAAAATGTGAAATTCTTCTTAAAAATACAACCAAACAACATATATGTGGTTAAAACTTAGATATATAAGTTTGCATGCCTTTGAGAATTTATGCTACCAAAACTTAATGTATAGAAAATGTATAATAAATATTTTATCAATAGAAACAGGAAATAATGCAGATATAACAGATGCATTCCTGGATAAAGTTCTCTCCTCAGTCTTCCACTGAGGGGTGCTCTTGGTTTATTAGAGGCTAATCATCAGACGGGGATTTCAGAAGATTTGCATTATACTCGTAACTTTGGCATTTTCAGGGTTAGAGAAACAGAAGTCACATCATCAGAATGCATTTTTCATAACAGAATCAAACATCACATTGTTAGATGTGTCCATTGTTTCGTTAAAGAGTTTATAAGGTTATGGTTTTCTGTTGACTGAAAAACATCTGTTCTCTACTCTTGGGCAGCAATGAGGGGTCCACTACCCAGGAGAGGTCAAAAGTCATCTCAGGTGTCACAGAAGAATCTTCTGGGAGTGGAACAGAATTATTTAAGTCTCTGGGAACATAGTCTGTTCAAACACCTTATCAGGTCTCAGCCAATCATTGTTTAGTCCAGGAAGTTCAGGGCAATAAATACATCTTTAGCATCAACAAAGTTGTCTGTTGGTCATAGATGGCGGGAAATAAAGAAAGACTTTATGGCTCCACATGTCTCCAGTAAGTTACAACCAGGCCTTAGAGAGAGGAGAAAGGAATGAAGGCATTCCTGTCCTTTGGAGGAGTTTGATCTTGCCACAACAGTCTGAAGGACATGGCCAGGGATGTTGTCAGGGCCATCTGCTTTGCAGGGGTTAAACCTATGCAGGGACTGCTCCACATCAGCAGTTGTTACTCTGAGGGGTGCCTCCTCTCGTGGTGTAGTGAGTCTGGTGCTGGGAGAGGTCACTGAGTCCTCAAACTGGGCAAAGAAGTTATTAAGTGCATCAGGAATGGTGGGGTCTCTTGGACACTGTGCAGCTCTGCTGGCGTATTCCTTGATGCACTTGATGCCCTTCCACATGCTCCGGGGGTCGTTGGTGGAGAAATGCTTGAGAAATGATTCTCTGAGCATATGTGGCCTTGGTCCTCTTGATGCCTTTGGTTAGCTGTTTCCTGGCCTCTCTGAGAGCTGTTGCCTCACCAGACCTGAATGATGCATCCCTGGTTTTCAGCAGAGACTTGACCTCTGCATTCAACCAAGGTCTTTGGTTTGGGTAGGTGGATATTGTTTTGGTGGTGGTGGCAAGCTGAGGGCAGTTGAAGAGTACTCCTCCAGGTCCACCTCTCCATCTTGTGTGTCAGCCTCTCAAAACACCTGCTAATCTGTGCACCTGAAGCAGTCCTACTGCACAGAGGCAGCATCTTGGGGCCAAACGGTGACAGTCCTCTGCTCTGGTTTGCCCTGTTTTAGTCAGGGACCTTAGGCAGGGGTCAGCATGATGGAGATGTGGTCGGAGAGGCCTAGGTGGGGGCGGGGCACGGCTCTGTACGCACCGCGTATGTTTATTCACACACGGTCTAATGTGTTATCTCCCCGTGTCGGTAAACTGACATACTGGTAAAACCTGGGCAGATCGTCCGTCAGATTTACGTGGTTAACGTCCCCTGAAACCACGTAGAAAGCCTCCAGTTATTTGTTTTGGAGTGGGCTGATATTGTAATGTAGGTCCTTTAGTGCGTTGTAAGTATTAGTATCTGGTGGTATGTAACCAACTGTGACAAACACTGCCACAAATTTGCGATGCAAGTAGTGAGGCTGGTTACAAGCTTGCAGTTTGTACACCAACCTTTGTTTATGTACGTACAGAGTCTGCCCTTGCGACCTTTCCCTGATAGCTGACTTCTGTCCGCTCGAAAGATTTGAAGGCTGTCGATCTGGAAGGCTGTGTCTGGCATGCTTTTGTTTAACCAGGTTTCTGTAAGACAAAGCACTTCACAGTTCCTCATCTCAAGATAGATCCCAAGCCTCAGGGGGAGGAAGCCAATCTTGTTGTTGAGAGGGTGGAGGTTTGCCAGGAAGAGTGTTGGGATCGGAGGCCTGCTAGCTTTTAGCTTCGCTAGCAAGCCGGCCCACTTGCCTCTAGTCTGTCTCCGTGCACAGCACTTCCTCCTTCCGCTTAGCCTCCGTGCCAAGCTACACCAGTCCAGTGTCCTTAGGAGACTCAATCTACCTAGCTTAGCTTTGAGCTCTGGTGAAGCTGTCATAACTGAGCTGTCTCTGATGTTTAAGAATAGGACGGGCTGTGCTTGTACTACGTGTCAGACTGGTCAAAAACACACAGTTTGTCAGCATGATGCTGGGAGCTCAAGAAGGCGCTGCAGTGCTGCGCACCACCATCTTGGTCAACACCTGAATAAATAAAACTAAGAATAAAAACATCTGATAATCAACACCTAAAAAAATCTAATTAAGAATAAAACATCTAATAATCAACACCTGAACAAATAAATTTAAGAAATAAAATCATCTTATAATCAACACCTGAACAAATACATTTTCAGGATTTCAGTATTATCTTGTTGACAGAAATGTTCTTGCAACAAGAAAAATCTGTTCATTGAATTAAAATGTAGCTATCTTTGACAAAACATTTTTTTATTTATCCATATGAGGTCGTTCTGGCACGATAAACCACTGGTGTAGTAGGGAAACTATGGTTGGTGATTAATCAATCAATTAATCAATCTTTATTTGTATTGCGCCAATTCATAACAAGTGTTATCTCAAAACACTTCACAATAGAGCAGGCTGAAGACAAAGGGCCCTGATTTTGTAGACCACGGGCAGGCGGGGTGCACCTGCCCTGCGCCACGCCAACGGGGTGTGTCCAGGGCATGTTGCAAGTTTCGTGCATGGCGCAGTCTGGTGCAGGGAGGTGCACCCACGCCTCCGTCCCTCCTACTGGCTTAAGTAGCAGAGAGGGAGGAAAGAGGCGTAAGGGGGTTTAACACAGCCGAGTGTAATCTTCACCAATCAAATGAACTCCTCTCCTCGCCTTTAAAAGCGCCGCGGGCGAGGCACAGTGACAATTTCACCTCGGTGGAGAAGAAGGTGAGAGCCATAATGCAATAATGTTCTCCATCTTTTTAGATCACGTTAAGAATAAAGATTTAAACAGAGAAATATGGGCAATCACAGGTAAATCCTTAAGACACAGAGTGACTTACATTTATTCAGCGAGCGTCTCTCTCTTTTTTCTTTTCTTTTGATTTTCATGAGATGAGAGAAGCTGGATACTCCGTATTGGATGATGTGGCTGTTTGTGGTTGGCTGAGAGATGTGAACTCGTTAGTTTGCGTCACTCTTCCAGCTGCAGTCAGGTTGAGTATCCATTATGACAAACGTCTCTGATCTGACATCAGATGTGACGGGACAATTAATATAGATACAAATGTATGTGCTGGTTCAGACGGTTACATTAAATAGTGGTTGCTGTGATTGTTTATTGCATTGAAATGTGCCTGACACTCTGGACACCTGCCTTTGAGGTTTTGGTGACATGTGCGCACTGTGCGCCTGTCAGCCAAATTACCAATGCCCGGGGTGCGCCGAGAATAGACCAGGTTGGAGCTGGCGACCTTTCAGCGCACCTTCCACACGTTTTTTTGGCACGTCATTGTCACTGCGCCAAGCTGAATCTGACGCCCCCCCCCGGTGCGCCGTCACACCCATCTCGGCACAGCCATTCTACCAAATTGCCAAACTGGCTGCGCACGGGGGTGCGCCGTACAAAATTACCACTGCGCGGGGTGCGCCAGGCTGCGCCACCCTGAGTTGCGCCAGGAAATTAGAGCCCAAACTCTTCATTTTATGGATACACATATATGCATAGATACAAATAAAAATGTATAAAATACACACACACACCACACACACACACACATATATATATATATATATATATATATATATATATACATATATAAATATATATATGTGTATATATATATATATATATATATATACATACATACATATATATGTATATATATACAGTTCATCTGAACCCCAACATGAATCCATCATGCTGACAAGAAAAAACCTCTGTTTAACAGTAGGAAATCTTGATTGTGGATCCCAGTCTCATGATGAACAGCCATCCACTATATGATGAGTTGAACTGTCAGCTGTCCTTCATTTCGGCCAACTTATCACAGGCCGCTATCAGAGGTACTTGGTCCTATTCAGGTTCCAGCAGGTCCACTGGCTGATTTTCTCCCTACCACAATGTACTGATGCAGATAGGAGCGCCAACCAAGTGCTGAGGGCATAAATGAAGTCTGACTTTTTTTCAATTCAGATCCTTAACTTTGATGGATTCATAAGATATTCTTGAATTTTGAGATGATGGATTTTTGACAGAACTCCAAGCCAAAGTATCAACATTAGAACAAAAAAAGAATTGAAACATTTCACATGTAAAAAACCTGATATAAATGAAAGTCTAACTGTCCAGTTTTATGAGATTATGTATTTGGTTTCAGGCTCAGATCTGATGGAATGGCACAGGAGATATAAAGCAGAAGCTGAGTAAATCTGGGCCAGTGTGTTACACCACTACATAAATAAGGACTACTGTTGTGCTTTTAAGAACAGTGAACAACTATTCACTGTGTTATGGAGGGGGCACCAGTAATCTTGGGGATTTCAGTGCCACAACTTAATAATATTGGCTATCAGAAATAATTAATTACATTAAGTAATGGGATTTAATTTACATTAAATCTACCCCAGGGCACCACCCATAAAGGGAAATGATAAATTATTAAGTCAATCTCATAAAGGTTATTGAATATCAATTTGGAACAATGATTTATAATTAATTTAATAAAAATAACCAAAGTTACCCAATCAATTGTTAGTCAAAGTTGAGGGATTTGGAGTTCTGCAGAGAAGAGGTTGGCAAGATTTACTCTTATGGAACATTAACAGACCAGCAACTGACTTTGTGTTGCAAAATCATTTATTGACAAACCAAACATGAAAACATACAGGGATCTAATTTCCTGGCACAGTGCAGGGTGGCGCAGGGGGGTGCACCCCGCGCAGTGGTAATTTTGTCCAGAGCACCACGTGTGCAGCCAATTTGGCACATTTGGTAGACCGGCTGCGGCAAGATAGGTGTGGCAGCGCACCAGGGGGAAGTGTCTACAGATTCAGCTTGGCGCAGTGACAATGACGTGCCAAAACACTGCGCAGAAGGTGCGCTGAAAGCTCGCCAGCTCCAACCTGGTCTATCCTCGGCACAGGCGAATCGCGTCCGGTGCAGTGGTAATTTGACTGACAGGCACACAGTGCACACACGTCACCAAAACCTCACAGGCAGGTATCCAGAGTGTCAGTGCATTCTTTGTCACATGTTGCATGCTACACAACATAGCCTTATGTCATGGATGCCACTTTGACCTCATGGAGGAGACATTACCAGACTTACAACAGAGAGAGGCTGAGAGAGGCCGAAAAAAAAATGTAATTCAGGGAACTATAAAAGAAAACAAGAATACTATGTCATGATTTTGAGATACTTAGTCAAAATTATGAGATAAAAAGTCACTGAGAGAGACAAGGGACAACTTCCGCCCCCACAGTGAGCTGAAGGAACAAGATATATTTTATCAGACTGTTTCCATTCTGCTTGTGTCTGTTATACCCAGGAAACAGACTGATAAAATGAACCTTGGTCCTTGAGGTACAGGAGACATGGAGAAAGTAAACTGAAGGAGACAAACATTGACAAACAGGAATGTTTTGCCTAACTTTTCTGTCTTTTTGATGCTAATAGGGTTACACTTGTCGCTCTTCTTGTACATTTTTTCCCCTAACCAGTAGAGATAGTGTTATCAGGCATCAGCACTCATAATTTAGACCTACCAGCTTAGCACTATGCGCTCATCATAAGTGGCTGATGACCTTATTACAGTCCCTGCTTCAGTGACAGTTTGTTTAACCTCACAGATATCGGCCTATTTATGTATAAATAAATAAACTCTAATTAGATATGCTATCAGAATAAATCATCAGGTGTGTGTGTGGATTGTTGAGTCATTCATACTATAAATTGAGTAAAGAATAATAAAAGGGGGCATATTTTACCTAGGTGAAGTTAGTTTTAGGTTGGATATTGGATGGATATTCACTCTGGTTCCTCCGGTTCCAGCCGCGACTTCACTGAGGTTTGTCCAGGGTTAGCAGCTGGAGAATGGTTAGATCACCTCCCAGAGACTCCCATTAAATAACTAGAGACTGATTATGTCATGATTCTGCTGGCCCTGTTTTATTTTGTATGCCTGTTCCTTGTGTTCTGTTCTACTCCTTGTTTCCGGTTTTGATCTCTTGTCTTGTGTCCCTTGGTTCTCCTCAATCCTTGTCAAGTTTCCCATTTTGTTCATGTTTCTAGTCTTGTCCTTGTGTTTCCTGTTTTATTTTGAAAGTCCTCCTGTCTCCCCTCAATGCCGTGGGTTTTGCTTCCTGTCTCGTCCTGTCACACCTGATCCCTGATTGTTCTTCCCCAGCTGCTTCTCGTTTACCCCAGTCACCTCATGTATTTAACCCTCGTATTTTCCCCTTGTCTTTGTGGGCTCATTCCTGTTTCTTCTGCCTTGGCTCCATGTCTTCAGTGTCTCTCTGTTTCCTGTGTTCTCCCGAGTTTTGATAAGTATTTTCAGTTGGGACTTTTGCTTTGTACTTTTGAGCCTTTTGTTATGGACTTTTGTGATTTTGTTTTGTACTTTGTTGCTCAGTTTTGATTTGTTACTTTGTTTGATATTCTTCGTTGTACTTTGTATTTTTGGACTTTGATCACTTTTTAGTTTATAATAAAGCCTTTTTCCGTTGAATCTGCATTTGGGTCTTCAAGGTTGTTTTTGTTAGGTTTTTGGGTATACAAACCGTGACAGATTAAGGGACTGTCATAAAATTACCTCACATAAATATATTATTACAAAATAACTGCAGTTTTCTCCCATAGTTTCCATGTCATGTGACCCAGTGACTACAAACTAGTATCCAATTGTATTACTGAACTGGACAAATAAGACACATCGCTTTTTATGGTATTTTAGTGCTTCATCTATTTCTCATGAACATTAGTATGCAAAATTTATTTATTTTTTCCAATAACGTCTAGGTCATGTGACCCAGTGATTCCAGACCAGTATGATATCGTATTACTGAACAGGACAAATAGGACACACCACTTTTGTTGGTATTTTAGTTCTTCATCTATATTTTATAATAGGGATGTAACGGTATGAAATTTTCATATCACGGTTATTGTGACCAAAATTATCACGGTTATCATTATTATCACAGAATTGTTGCAGTGTGCTCAAAATGTTCAAAAAGTAATTTTACACACACTTGAAATCATTTAACCCCTTTAATATTACAATTTTAACAGGTCTTTTTGTCTTTTTTGTCAATAAATGTGTCATGTAAAGTCCTTTGAGTAATTTTTTTCACCCTTTTTTAATGAGAAATAAAAGTAAACAATTCTTGCAAGCATTTGTCATTATGTTATGAATGCTTAAACTGTGTAATTACAAGAAAAGAAATAAACAGATTTGAACTTTAAACAGGACTCTCTTCATAAACAATTGTAAATGAACATGTTCAAAGTTCTGAGATGACCAAAAATAAACTTAACCTATTTTAGATACACTCACACATTTTTGTCTGCCCACAGCATTAGTGTCCATTTTACAGCTCGTTATATTAAACCATGTCCATGTTTTTACTGATGATAGTCCCTGAGGCAGTTCCTGTCCAGTTAGCCCCCTTAATGAGTCTCCTCTCCCTGGCAGATCTCCTCCACATTTCCTCCTCAAATATTTCCAGATTACTACTGATGAAATCCATAAATCACAAACTATGATGGAAAAAGACGATCAATTACGAAAGAACAAGAACACTCTCCAGAATGATACTAATGCTATTATTTACAACATTTATACATTATTTACACAGAAAATGCTGATAAATCACCTATAATTCACTCAGGTATGGCTCACTGATTCTTCCCTCTCTCTCTCCGGCTCAGTCAGCTCACTTACTCGAGGAGTTACAGTAGTTTTAATCACGCACGTCTTTTTCTCCCGCTGGCAACAGCTTCATGTTTAAGACAGGGTGACCGTCTTCAATCAACTTCCCCTTGGCACCCTTGTAAAATCCAAAGTTCGACCAGACGTTGTCTGTTTCGAGGGGGAAAAATCTCCGCTATAGTGTCTGTGCGGGCACCAACCGCCGTGGCCAAACTTTTCACTTTCAGAGGCCAAACAATGCAAACTGCGCATGCGTGCCTCCGTCTGTGAGGGACTGCGGCTGCTTTACTGAGGAGCAGACACATAGTTTCGGCTTTTCCAGACAATGAGCAGCATCGCCATGAGCTATTGACACAGTGTGGTTATCAAACTCGGTTTCCCGGTAATTAAAACAGGAAACAGTAATACTAACTGTCAGAAATTTTACCACAGTTTACCATTTTACCGGTAACCGTTACATCCCTATTTTATAAATACTAATATGCAAAAATTATCATTTTTTAATTGTTTCTAGGTAATGTGACCAAGTGATTCCAAACTAGTATCCAAGTGTATTACTAAACCCTACATATAAGACACACCACTTTGGCATGGCATTGCAGTGCTTCACCTATTTTGTATGAATATTAATATGCAAAAATTATCTTTTTTTTTTTTTTTTTTTTTAAATTGCTTCTGGGTCATGTGACCCAGTGACTCCAAACCAGAATCCAATTGTATTACTAAACTGGACAAATGAGACACACTGCTTTTTATGGTACTTTAGTGCTTCATCTATTTTTTTTATGTGACCCAGTGACCCCAAACCAGTATCTAATTGTATTGTTTAGTATATTATGGTAAAGACTGGATTGCCTGAGGGGGAGGAGCGGGAGTGAGAAGACTCAGTGCCAAACATGTAATTTATTCATCGGTGGTTTATCAGTATTTTCTGTTTAAATAATGTAAAATATTGTAAATAACAGCATTAGCATCATTCTGGAGCGTTCTCTTGCCGATCTGTTGCTGTACTGAACTGCTTCAAGGACTATCATCATTAAAAAAAGAAAAAAACACCTGGAAATGGTCTAATATAACAAGCTGTAACATGGACTCTAAATGCTGTAGGCAAGCAAAAATGTTTGAGTGTATTTAAATGAGGTTAAGATTAATTTTGGTCATCTCAAAAAAATTGTGCATGTTCATTTACAATTGTTTATAAAGAGAATCCTGTTGGAAATATAAATCCGTTTTTATTATTTTCTTGTACTTACACTTTTAAGAATTTATAAAATAATGAGATATAATGATGAGAACAATGATATTTGCTGAAATTGTTTACTTTTACTCCTCACGAAAAAAGGGTGAAAATTTACTCAAAGTACATTTCCTGACACATTTATTGGCAGAAATACAACAGAAAAGACCTGTCAGCATGTTTTAATTATAGTTTTAAGAGGGTTTTTTACTATTGAGTCTTAAAATGTAAGAGCTTGCATTGATGCAAATGTAAAGCAATGCCAAATTAATAAAACTACAAATGCTGTGCAGCTATAGTGTTGCATATAGCTGTGTATAGGTAATTTATATGGCTTATTTATATAGATATTTTATTTATTTTTTGTATAAAGTTATTGCACAAACTTCGACAAAAGCAAGCAAAACTTCAAGAAACGCAAACAAAAGTTCAGGGAACGCATGAGAATGTGGTTCATGAGAACAATATTTTGGTTTGTAAACAAAACCTGTGGATTTATCAAGATACATTTTTAATCACAAATATATTTCATTTTTTCACCTGCATTTTTTTGGATTTTTGAAATCATAATTTTGTTTGCAAATGTTTTTTTGTTTTCAAATCCGTTCTTTTTTGATTGCATAATACAGCTTCATATGCTAATAAGCTAGAGCAGCATAAAAAAGGGCAATTCACGTTAGAGCAGCATAACTCGAGGGAAGTGGGCGGTCCAGCTTACAGTCCTGAACGCATACAAACCCTTAATTCATCCAACCACACATGGTTACAACAGCGAAGCTTCTTTCCCCCAAACATCACAGGTTAATGCTCAACATACTAACCTCGGCCTAGTCACCGCAGTGGGACTGATTATATTCAGCCAACTGTTAAAATTCTCTTGACTAATGTAATGTAATGTCTTACATTGAAGTTTATCCTTCAGACTTTCAACAAGTAACGTAAACACTGACGAACATGCTGTGCAGTTACCTCTAGTTCACTTCATCCTGCTGTTAGCATTAGCTCGTAGCAATGAGCACAATAAATACTACACAGCATTAAAATACTCACATTTCCATCATCAGGTTTGGAGATGGATTGTTGGTACTGAACCTGGATTCAGGAAAAGTCTAGTTCCCAGTCCTGTGTTGAACTGACTGAAAATGAAGAAGCAGTCGGACGTAAAGTGACTGACACACACATACAGGTTTTAGCCGACTGTAGCTGCTCATTCCCTTCAAAAATAAAATTAATCCACTGGGCCCTTTGGTCCTCTGAGGCTGGTAGCCTAAATGTGAAGATATATGTGGCTGTTTACAGCCAACAACTGAGCAGTGACAGCTTCTGAGCTTAGACATGCTGAACACCAGATCTCTCGCTAAGAATATAAACAATATGGCTGCTCTTCACAGAGGAATCTCTCCAGCAGGGGGGAGGGGGGACACTCAGGTAGACCAATCAGGTTCGGTATGCAAATCAAAAAATACACTGTTACATAACAGTGTATCCACAGACTCAACAGCTCGCCGAATTCCATGAGTTTACATTCACGCAGCCTGCTAAATACAGGTTTTGTTGCCTACTATCACATTTTGTGGGCTGGGAGGAAGGACAAATACCCAAAAATATGTTCAATAGCCTTTAAAAATGTTTTTTGTACAATATGTCCCTTTTAAGTGACGGCTTCCATACAAATTACTTCATTCACATATGAAAAAATAAGGTAACATGGTGAAAATAATAACATGGTGAAAAATAAGTTTATATTGCCAATTTGTGTTCCTATTGTTATCGATAAGATGATGTGTTTTTTGACGTATAATGTATTAAATTGATAATTGGTCTAACAAATAATTTTGCTAGATGCTGTAGCAAGATTAAACTCCTCCAAAGGACAAGAATGCCTCCACCTCCCCTTCTTCTATCTCAGAGGCCCTGGTTGTAATTTACTAGAGAAATGTGGAGCCATAAAGTCTGTCATTATTTCCCGCCATCTACGACAAACAGACAACTTTGTTGACGTCAGAGATGTTACATATTACTTTGGACGACTTCCCTAAACAATGATTGGCTGAGACCTGATAAGGTGTTCAAACAGAGGACGTTCCCAGAGACTTAAATAATTTTGTTCTACTCCCAGAAGATTCTTCTGTGACACCTAAGATGACTTTTGACCTCCTGGGTAGTGGACCTCTCATCTCTGCCCAAGTGTAAAAAACAGATGTTTTTCAGTCAACAGAAAACCACAACCTTATAAACTCTTTAACGAAAAAATGGACACATCTGACAGTGTGATATTTGATTATGTCATGAAAAATGCATTTAGATGATGTGACTTCTGTTTCTCTAACCCTGAAAATGCCAAAGTTATGAATATAATGCAAATAATCTTCTGAAAGCCCTGTCTGATGATTAGCCTCTAATAAACCAAGAGCGCCCCTCAGTGGAAGACTGAGGAGAGAACTTTATCCCAGATACATCATCTGTTATATCTGCATTATTGCCTGTTTCTATTGATGAAATATTTATTATACATTTTCTATACATTAAGTTTTGGTAGCATAAATTCTCAAAGACATGCAAACTTATATATCTAAGTTTTAACCACATATATGTTGTTTGGTTGTATTTTTAAGAAGAATTTCACATTTTATTCTTACTTATCGTTTAGATATGGACTATTTGGTATCAAATCACTTATCGTAAGATTTTCTACTCAGTTGGAGTGTTTATATTGGGTGGATATCAAAGAACAACTTAATATTTTGGCCAAATGTAAGTTGATAAAGTCTTTGTCACTCATCTAAGGCCCTCCTCCTGTGAGACCCTCCTTAGAAGTCAAAACCGGAGGGACACATTCTTCTCTCTCTTCTTCTTTGACTTTTCATCCCTACACTTTGTTTTTACGTCCTCTTCGGTCATCCGTTTTTTTCTTTTTGTCAACTTTTTGTCTCCAATATCCTCTCCTATATCTTTGTCTAGTCTAAGGAACGTAACACACCCGCCAATTTTCTTTATAAGCCAGTAAGCTATAAGACTACAAAGATTTGTTTCATAGTAAATGGACTTTTGTTATTAATTTCAGAATAATATTTGTCCGGCCAATGAATAATTAATTTTTGGAATTAATTAGAAATCGTTTTTTTCATCTAACCGAGACCTCAAAGCTCCAGCTCCAACTTCACCTTTAACAGAACCTGCTAGTCCAATCTAAGATGGCACCTCTCTCCCATGAAAGCTACAGGACCAGCTCATGTCGGCAAACCCTCTCCCTGGATCCCCTTCGCTCTGGATTGAGTGTGGACTTCTCAGCCTCTCTTTGAGACAACTCCAAACCAGAACAGTCCTACAAGGCTCTCCAGTAACTCACGGACCAGTTTGAGATCCGACCCAAAAGTAACGTCATAGTAAGACTGCAGTTCTGAATGCCTCCAGATGGGCTTGAGTGTCTTGGTTTAATTCTCCCTTAAAGGATAAGTTCGGTTTCTACAGCCTTTACATAGTTTATAGAATGAAGTAGAACAATATACTCACCCAGAAGGCTTTCCTGATCCAAACGGTGCTTTGGGAGATATTTAGATCCAAAATCGAGCGGCGGACATCCGTAAAATGGTAGCAGACAGGGCATGTATAGCCGCTCCTTAAACTGCATTAATCGTCCAAAAACTCATTAGTTTCACCAACATTTCATCATGGTCCGCTCGCGCTACTCCACGACAGTCCGGTGTCACTTCCATCCATGTTTTTGTGACTGTGCTGACCTCTGAACTGAAAAGTTTCTTTCCGGTTGCGCGCATGCGCAGTACGGCTCATTGATTCAGCGGCGAGCGGTGGCTACACAATAACTTTCTTCTTCCAGTTTTGTGCAAAATGGACGAATATCTATTGGATGAAGATGTTGTGGACGAGAACTTTGAATATGATGGGTGTCCTTACAGTTTCGAGCCAGAGTATACAGATGAGGAGCTCATCGAAAGGAGGACGCGGAGGCAAGAAACTTTTCAGTTCAGAGGTCAGCACAGCCACAAAAACATGGATGGAGTGACACCGGACTGTCGTGGAGGAGTAGCGTGAGCGGACCATGATGAAATGTTGGTGAAACTAATGAGTTTTTGGACGATTAATGCAGTTTTAGGAGCGGCGCTATACATGCCCTGTCTGCTACCATTTATACGGATGTCCGCCGCTCGATTTTGGATCTAAATATCTCCCGAAGCACTGTTTGGATCAGGAAAGCCTTCTGGGTGAGTATATTGTTCTACTTCATTCTACAAACTATGTGAAAGCTGTAGAAACCGAACTTATCCTTTAACTACCCCTGATTTTACCTTTCTAAAGTAGATTAATTTGTTAAATTAATCCTCTATAACCACTCAATATACTTAAATGTTTCTTGGGGGTTCATAACTTCTTTCCTTATTCACAGCATCACTGATTAGTATGACTCTGACATTCATTCCTTGTTAAGTGTTTTATTACCTCCGCCAAGGAGGTTATGTTTTTGCTAGCGTTTATCTGTCTGTCTGTCTGTCTGTTTGTTTGTTTGTGTTCAAAATAACTTGAAAAGCTCTGAACGGATTTGGATGAAATTTTCAGGAATTGTCAGACACGGGATATGGAAGAAATGATTAAATTTTGGGGGTGATCCGGATCACCGTCTGGATCCAGGAATTTTTTAAAGGATTCTTTAACATTGCCAGATAGGACCATTTTTGCCAAAGTGGACCGAAGCTGCTTGGCAGAGGTCTGCGCTCTCTGAGTGCTTTTCTAGTTTTATTTTATTTTGTCTTACATATTCATCATATACTTTTAATAAATCACCCTTGAATTTAAAGTTCTGTCTGTTGGTATTCTATTTGGAAGATTGACATCACTGAGAACTCTGTCTTTAGACTTGAGACTGACGAAATTGATAAAGTTTGGTTTAATTGATTTAACTGGTTTAATTGAAATAATTAATAAATCAATTAATTAATTAAATTTTGCCTAATTTATATTAAAAAAGGATGGTGCCCCTTTTCACAAGAGCAACTGAGATATAAATGAATATTAATTTCTTTAATTAATATCCAGTAATATCCAGAAAAATAATCACTACAATGCACACCATAAACAAAATACGAGGTGTGTCAGAAAAGTTCCAGGACTGGTGTCACCAAACATTTATGTCAAACCCAAACTTCAAACTAAGAGTTTTCCCCTTCAAAGTAATCTGGGCATGTCTACAAAGAGATACTGTGGCGTTTGCTTCATTCAATGGGTGAGAAGAGGTGAGAGTTGTGGCAGGACAAGTCATGGCTGCTTCATCATGACAGCACGCCTGCTCACAATGCCCTGAGCATCCGACAGTTCCTGGCTGAGAAGAACATTGCCGTGCTGGAGCAACCTCCCTACTCACCAGACCTGGGTCTATGTGATTTTTTCCTCTTCCCCAAACTCAATGGGGTCATCAAAGGGAACTGTTTTGAAGACTTGGACGACATCAAAAAGGCCGTGACGACGGAGCTGCAGAGGATCCCGGAAGAATCCTTCCAGGAGTGCATGAAAGCGTGGCAGAGAAGGATGGGAAAGTGCATTAGACTCCAGGGGGATTACTTCAAAGGGGAAAACTTGTATTTTTTAGTTTGGATTCTAAATAAATCTTTTGTGACACAAATCCTGGAACTTTTCTGACACACCTCATAAAAGGAAAAAAAAAATCAATACAGCTTCTCATTCAAAAGGGCTTTATTGGTATGGGAAAACGGTATTTAAGTTGCCAAAGAAAATGTGAGATAAAAGCAAAAATATCGATCCGCTACACTGGACAGCTTTCATCTTTCACAGGCAGACGGGACAGTGGAGAGCGGTAAGAGGAAAGGAGACGGGCTGGCAGTATTTGTGAATGACAGATGGTGTAACTCGGGGCACATCACTATCATAGAGAAGATCTGCTGTAAAGACGTTGAACTGTTAGCCATTAGCCTGCGGCCATATTACCTACCACGTTTCCGCATGTCATGGCAATAGCTGCGTATGTCCCGCCGTCTGGTAATGCCAAACACCCTCAGGCCCTCCTCCTCATCTCTGGGGACTTTAATCATGCCCCTCCATCCTCCACTCTGTCCACATTCACCCAGTATGTTACCTGCCACCCCAGAGACAATAAAATACTGGACTTACTGTATGCAAACACCAAGGATGCATACAAGTCATCACCCCTCCCTCCCCTGGGGAGATCAGACCACAACCTGGTTTATCTCCAGCCTGTGTACAAACCCCTTGTCTACAGGCACCCAGTTGTGACCCGTACAGTGAAGAGATGGTCTGAAGAGACTGAAGAGGCTCTGAGGGACTGTCTTGAGTCTACTGTGTGGGAGGAGCTCTGTGATGCTCACGGGGAGGACATCAATAACCTCAGACTGCATAACGGTCTATATTAACTTCTGTGTGGAGAACACTGTACCCACCAGGACTGTACGGTGCTTCTCAAACAACAATCCCTGGATTAATCCAGACATAAAGGCTCTCCTGAAGGAGAAGAAGAGAGCCTTTAGGTCAGGAGACAAGGAGGAGCTGAAGGCTGTGCAGAGGGAGCTGAGGAGGAAGATCGGGGGAAGGGACAGCTTCAGGAAGAAGATGGAGGACCAGCTGCAGCAGAACAGCGTCAACAGAGTCTGGAGGGGCTTGAAGACCATCTCAGACCACAAGGAGCCAGACTGTCAGGCTGTGGGGGACAAGAAGTGGGTGAATGATCTGAACCTGCTTTTCAACAGGTTTGACCAGACTCCTGCCCCTCCCCCCACCCTGCCAGCCCTGCTGCAACTCCCTCCTCCCCCCTTTCCACAAACTCCAGCCCTCAACCCCCCCCCCCCCCGGTTCTGCTGCCAGAAGTCCAACACCCCAACCCACACCCTCCAGCACCCAGCCCTCCTCCTCCCAACTGTCCCTCACGTCCACCCAGGTGAGACACAAGCTCAGGAAACTAAAGACCAAGAAGGCTGCAGGTCCGGATGGCATCAGCTCCAGGCTCCTCAAGTCCTGTGCAGACCAGCTGTGTGGGATTGTGGAGCACAACATCAGCCTGATGCTGGGGAGGGTACCACATCTGTGGAAGACATCCTGCGTGGTACCAGTGCCAAAAACACGCACCCCAAGGACCTGAACAGCTACAGGTCGGTCGCACTGACGTCCCATCTGATGAAGACTCCGGAGAGGCTGGTTCTTTCTCACCTTTGGCCTCTGGTGAACTCATCAATGGACCCTGCTTCAGTTTGCCTACTGGCCTGGCATCGGGGTGGATGATGCTGTCATCTTCCTCCTGAGCAGAGCTCTGTCTCACCTAGAGATGCCTGAAAGAACTGTGAGGGTCATGTTCTTTTATTTCTCCATCCAGCCTCTTCCTCTGAGGGACAAGCTGGAGCACACGGGGGTGGACCACCACCTATTGGGCTTGATCCAGGATTACCTCACAAACCAACCACAGTTTGTGAGTGCACGGGACTGTGTATCTGACATGGTGGTCTGCAGTAC
This sequence comes from Cetoscarus ocellatus, assembly GCA_037902135.1. Lineage (NCBI taxonomy): Eukaryota > Metazoa > Chordata > Actinopteri > Labriformes > Labridae > Cetoscarus > Cetoscarus ocellatus. Next base: position 283,602 of record JBAMNC010001286.1, read on the forward strand.
AGGGGCCCCACAGGGAACGGTCCTGGCTCCGTTCTTCTTCACCCTCTACACTGCACACTTCATGTACAGGTCAGACAGCTGCCACCTGCAAAAATTTTCTGACGACTCTGCGATCGTCGGCCTCATCACTGAGGAGGATGACCGGGAGTACAGAGGACTGACACAGGACTTTGTGGATTGGTGCCAGTGGAACCACCTCCAGATAAACGGAAGACCAAAGAGATGGTGGTGGATTTCTGTAGACGTAGACTCTCCCCCCAGCACCGGTGAGCATCCAGGGTTTGAACATTGAGATAGTGAACTCCTACAAATACCTGGGTGTTCACCTGAACAATAGACTGGACTGGTCTGACCACACGAGCGCTGCAGACAGGAAGGGCCAGAGCAGACTGTACCTGCTGAGGAGACTGAGGTCTTTTGGAGTGCAGGGAGCTCTCCTGAGGACCTTTTTTGACTCTGTGGTGGCATCAGCCATCTTTTATGGAGTGGTCTGCTGGGGCAGCAGCATCTCGGCTGCAGACAGGAACAGACTGGACTGACTGATCAGGAAGGCCAGCTCAGTCCTGGGGTGCCCCCTGGACTCAGTGCAGGTGGTGGGAGAAAGGAGGATGCTGGTGAAGCTGGCATCCATGCTGGAGAGGGACTCTCACCCCCTGCAGGACACTGTGACAGCCCTGTGCAGCTCCTTCAGTGACAGGCTGAAGTGTGTGAAGGAGAGTTACCGCAGGTCCTTCCTGCTGCTGCTGTTAGACTGTACAGCCAGCACTGCTCCCAGTCACCATACACACAAACTCACTATAAACTGTGAAATTCTCCAACAATGTGCAGTATTCCCATGTGCAATTACTTTGAGAATGTGTACATAATTTTTAGTGTTGTTTTTTCGTTTTTATATTTCTATTCTTTTATATACTTATAATAATGTACCTACTGTCATTTTTATACGTAAGTCTATTTTCTTATATTATCATTGCTGTCCTCTTTGCTTCTGTAACACTGCAAATTTCCCCATGTGGGACGAATAAAGGTTTATTCTATTCTATTCTATAAACTGAGAAAAGAAATAAATAACAAATCACTTCGCTTCTCTAAGTTTGCTTTGCTGGTCCCAACCATTTGTATCACTTCAATCTGCGTACATCCTTGTAGAAAGGATGTTTGGTGTCATTTATAACTTTATATTTCTCCACTTCGAGGATTAACTTTTCTTCGTCCATGGCGTCATGTTGCCTCTGACTGACTGTTGACGTGATGTTCATGCCTCCGGTTGTGAAGTAATTACCACCTATTGCAGAAATTTATGTTCGGGAGTCTGTGCATTGTTTCAGTTTTAAAGCATAGTCCGCATGTTTGACTTCCTTTTTTGGTGCATTCTGAACAACTGGAAAATAATGAGGTTTATGGCGTTATTATTGTGCCTCATTTCTGAGCGCAAAAAAATGTCTTTTACAAGAACTCAAAATTATTTTTTGTGAAAAAATTAAAATCAAGCGAAAAACAAAGCACTTTGAGTGAAAACTGAGTCAATAACGTGCTCAAGAAAATATTTTACATGCTTGAAGAATTCACATATGAACGCATTAACAACCTGTTTTCCTCAGTTTTCCTCATGTGCTCACTCACAATTCACCGCTCCTCTCGCCTGCTCATACACTCTCTCGCCCGTTCAGCCTGCACTCCCTGTGCGCTCAACTCTACCTGTACGCTCGCTCAACATGACAGCGTTACAATGTGCCACAAAGTCAACCAATCAGGAGTCGGAAACGGCCAACTCTGATTGGCTGTATCGTATCCAAACAGAATTTAGGAAGCTCGAAGAACGCTAGCTATCAAACGATGGTCTATGCTAACCATAGACATGTACACATAGATATGTTTGTATATATCTATGGATGTGCATATGGGGGATGACGTATTTCTAGTTCCGGTTTAAGGCCAGTGGGCGCAATATTTCCGGTTCGTGAGACGGTATTAACAATGGCTTTGTTTTACACCCATTGTCTCCAAGACCTGCCGAAAATCACAGTAAGTGATGTTCAATGGCTGGTACAGGCAGGGAGCTCAGCACCGAGGAGTAAGAGGGAGAAGGGATTTAAGATGTATATTTCACGCTACAAAACCCAAAACCAGTGAAGTTGGCACGTTGTGTAAATCGTAAATAAAAACAGAATACAATGATTTGCAAATCCTTTTCAACTTATATTCAATTGAACACACTGCAAAGACAAGATATTTAATGTTCAAACTGAGAAACTTTATTTTCTTTTGCAAATAATCATTAACTTAGAATTTAATGGCAGCAACACATTGCAAAAAAGTTGGCACAGGGGCATTTTTACCACTGTGTTACATCGCCTTTCCTTTTAACAACACTCAGTAAACGTTTGGGAACTGAGGAGACCAATTTTTGAAGCTTTTCGGGTGGAATTCTTTCCCATTCTTGCTTGATGTACAGCTTAAGTTGTTCAACAGTCCGGGGTCTCCGTTGTTGTATTTTACGCTTCATAATGCGCCACACATTTTCAATGGGGGACAGGTCTGGACTACAGGCAGGCCAGTCTAGTACCCGCACTCTTTTACTACGAAGCCACGCTGTTGTAACACGTGCAGAATGTGGCTTGGCATTGTCTTGCTGAAATAAGCAGGGGCGTTCATGAAAAAGACGTTGCTTGGATGACAACATATGTTGCTCCAAAACCTGTATGTACCTTTCAGCATTAATGGTGCCTTCACAGATGTGTAAGTTACCCATGCCTTGGGCACTAATACACCCCCATACCATCACAGATGCTGGCTTTTGAACTTTGCGCCTATAACAGTCCGGCTGGTTCTTTTCCTCTTTGGTCCGGAGGACACGACGACCACACTTTCCAAAAACAATTTGAAATGTGGACTCATCAGACCACAGAACACTTTTCCACTTTGCATCAGTCCATCTTAGATGAGCTCGGGCCCAGCGAAGCCGGCGGCGTTTCTGGGTGTTGTTGATAAATGGCTTTGGCTTTGCATAGTAGAGTTTTAACTTGCACTTACAGATGTAGCGACGAACTGTAGTTACTGACAGTGGTTTTCTGAAGTGTTCCTGAGCCCATGTGGTGATATCCTTTACACAGTGATGCCGGTTTTTGATGCAGTACCACCTGAGGGATCAAAGGTCACAGGCATTCAATGTTGGTTTTCGGCCTTGCCGCTTACGTGCAGTAATTTCTCCAGATTCTCTGAACCTTTTGATGATATTAGCGGACCGTAGATGATGAAACCCCTAAATTCCTTGCAATAGCTCGTTGAGAAATGTTCTTAAACTGTTGGACAATTTGCTCACGCATTTGTTCACAAAGTGGTGACCCTCGCCCCATCCTTGTTTGTGAATGACTGACCATTTCAGGGAAGCTGCTTTTATACCCAATCATGGCACCCACCTGTTCTCAATTAGCCTGTTCACCTGTGGCATGTTCCAAATAAGTGTTTGATGAGCATTCCTCAACTTTCTCAGTCTTTTTTGACACTTGTGCCAGCTTTTTTGAAACATGTTGCAGGCATCAAATTCAAAATGAGCTAATATTTGCAAAAAATAACACAGTTTACCAGTTAAGTATCTTGTCTTTGCTGTGTATTCAATTGAATATAGGTTGAAAGGGATTTGCAAATCATTGTATTCTGTTTTTATTTACGATTTACACAACGTGCCAACTTCACTGGTTTTGGGTTTTGTACATCAGTAACTATGAAGGTAAGTTATTTAACATTAGCTAGCCAGCAGGCTAGCTCTGGCTAACGTTACCGGCTAACGGCAACTTTGACAACTTGATAGACTTCATCAAACTTTTTACACATTACTTGATACTGTGTGCCATATTTTAAGGATGTAAGATTGTGTGTGACGTTATGCATAACATATATTATGTCCACTTTTCCACAGTTTCAAACAAAGACTCTTCAGGGAGAGTGGGTGTTAGGGCTACCTGTTACAGGTCCATGAAAAAATGTGAAAAGCCTCATGATCTCAGAGTAGGGAGTAAAATATACAAAAGAACATGTTAAGTGGTTTTATGCCTCGACCAGGTTCACATTTTGGGGTTTTGATGTGGCTAGGGTAGGTAACTAAGGCTATAGATCTATAAGGTGAGCTAGTAGACGTTGTGCATCAGGTTGCCCAACAGCAATATTGCTAACAACTCTAATATTCAGCGAAAGCTAACAGTTGTGTGCATGGATGGGTAATGTACATCTTTCTCTTCATTTTGCACTGATGTGTTGTAAAATGATAAATAAATGACTTTAACCTAGCTTTCATGAAAACCCTAGAAACTGGTTGCGAAGGCTGCTGTTCTCTCCTGCGTGTTTAATATAATCTAAGCAGGGTCCAATTGTATGTTTAATTCATTAGCAAGTGGTAGGTAAGTGCTAATTTTGGATCCTCTGCTAAGAACAGATTGGATTTTCTATTTTGTCTGTAAGCCAACTGATAACCAGACATTGTGTAGCTTATTCCTATACTTACGATCTGCCTGTTCTCAGTTTTCTCAATTTCTATGTTCCAAGTTCTCCATTCATAATCCTACAGTAATTATAACATCACCATGATATGTAATTTAAGATTAAGGAAACATGAACACATGCTCTAAATGTTAAATAACGTATATTTTGATGTTTAGATTGTCTTGGGGGACTGCTCACCGGTCCAAATTTCAGTGGCTGACTGTTCCTGTGTGTCTGGAACAACACTCTGCAACCACAATGTTGCACTGCTGTTCCAGACCGCACACTTCTCTACAATGAACCTGACTGCTGTGTCCCGTGTCCTGAGCTGCACGGACGCAGCGCTGGCACAAGCCGAGAACCAAGGTGAGTATGTGTTCATAACCAAAATATAATCTGAGGATTTCCTTTGTGCCAAGGGAATAGTGAATCATTAACTACTATTTCAGAAAACTGTACAATTTTTTTTGTTTGTTTGTTATCAATAGGGTGTTAAAGCCCCACTATGTAAGATTCAGGTTTGTCTGCTCTCAAGGGGCCTCTCTGGTCGTTGGGTGTAATTGCACTGTTGTAACACAGCGCCTCACAGCAACATGCATTTGTTGACATTCAGAGCCGGGAGAAGCGAGTCGATAGGACGTTCGAAGACATAGAAGAAATAGTAAAATAGTGAATGACCGAGCGTCACGGCGCCATGAATATCTCCAGCAATCTGAGAAGCTCACCAGCAAATAACTGCTGGTAGCATTTAGTGACAAAACAACGTCCGCCAAGTAACACAAAACATGCAATGCTGTGGATTAACCACCGACTGAAACCAAGTGTTGAACGGGGGAAACCTGACGAAAACTTAACTTACCTCTCCAGCAGTAACTTTGCAAGCTCAGCGACCGTCTTGCAATTTTCCATCTCCCGACGCTTTCGCCACCGAGCAAAGTGGGCTCCAATGTTAATTCTAGTTTTGTTCCTTGAGTTGTCCGATAGTCTCTTTTTGGCCCTTGAATCTGGAGAAAGGGTCCTCCTCACACGCTTTGCGGATGCCATGGCTGCTACTACTACATGCAAAACACCGGCTTCTTTTAGCTGGAAGCCAAATCTCGCGTAGTGCTGTAAAGCAGTTTGCACTTCTCCCAGCCGCTCACGATATGTGTCCCCGTCACAGGAGCAAAAGTTACATAGCCCCTAAACAGAGCAGGGAAGCGCTGCGGGGGGAAGGGGGCGGGGCCATTCTCTCTGTTACAGCGCCGAGCTCCACTGAACAGACTTTGGAGAGAATATTTGAAGGCTCAATAGATCTGCAGTGCTGCTTTAAACCAGGCAGAGTCAGCGACATGGTCTTCATATCTGCAAAGCCAAAGAAGTTCACGGTTGCTGATGGTTTAAGGTAATATTAATTGTCCTTTTGAATTTATGTCAAGGACAATAGTCTGCACAGAGTCTAAATAAACATTTTAATTATATTTAATGACATCCTTGTTAAAGGCTGATTTTATTAGAGAATTATAGGTACAGTATTTCATTCTTGCAGAGGCAGTAATCAGCCCCATCACTGTCACCTGATAATTGGCAGCCTTTCAATAAAAAGTTTGCAAAACCTTCTTGTTTGGTACCCTACAGTGACATTTCTTTATTTATTCTGCACCTAAAGATTTTAGTCTCCACATGCACGCACTTAAATCTTTTTCTATGTACTTGTATACCTCATCATGTACCCCTGAGATGTTTGAGTATGACATGATTTTCAAAGGTCTGGTTGTGAAATTAACTTCTTCACAGGAGTAAGCGTTACAAAGCAGTAAGAGGGGAACTGCCTGATAAAGATGTGCTCAAAGTGGACGAGGTGTACAAGGACTTCCCAGTGGACATTGCTCCACTCATCACCACTATGGCAATAAGTGCTGACGTACCCCTGGTTGACTCAGCATTTGGAAAAGTTCAGATAGGCAGTCCCATTTCCTACCAGCATCAAGTACCTGTGAGCCGTGTCGTACTTCGCCACCCAGATGCCCCGCACCTCCACAGTTACCTGTTGATGGCTACAGGCTGGAGCCAACCAGCTGCCAGTTTGTCTGCAGTCACCAACAGCACCTACATCCAAAGTCCTTTCAATATACAAAACAATATCTTATTGTGATATGAGCTTATACTGTAGACCATCTGAGATTTTGGATGGTTATATAGTGATATGTCATGAGTATCGTCTTTTCCTGATTTTAAAGGCTGGATTACAGCAAAACAATACAATTTTTAATCTCATTAGACTGTTATGACTGACTATTGTGTCAAATTAAAAATTCCAATAATATAGCAGACAAGAAATAGTCATCCCTAATAGCAGTGTCATAATACCAGAATTTCTAAATTTGATACAGAATCTTGGATAGTTTTGCTGTTTGATACCACTGATAAAAGTTTTCAGGTATTAGCTATCAATATTGCATAAAATTTGTATTGTTATTGTTATTTGTTTTTATTGTAAAATTGAGATCTAGTCTTGTGGCCATACTGACCGGTCCTAGGCTGAGATGACTTATGAGGAAAGCACATGAAGAAGACAAATACTGTATTTTTAAGTGTGTTTTACTGTGTTTTCTCCATTGTATTATAATGGATTAAATGTTCATTGCAAAATGTAATAATTATAGAAAAAATAACCATCCTGTGCTTCTGTTATTGACAACACTGGGAAAAGTGGAAAAAATCCAGTAACCCTAACCCTAACCCCACCCTAACCCTAACCGCACAATCTGTTTAGTTAAACCTCAGTAACCACTCAATATACTTAAATATATCTGTTTAGTGTTCATAACTTCTGTCATTATTCCCCTAGGGAAAGTGAGCCCAACACCCAATACCCAGCATGCAGTTAAAAAGTATAAGCCCGTGTCCCTGTCTTTACCGGTCCGCCTGAGGGTCCTAAAATTACAGGGGAGGGCTCACTGGGTCCGTTCAGGGCCCCCCTACAAGGCGGGGCGATTAGGCAGCTGTGCCCCCCTCCCCCGCCCCAGGAAAAATGGCTGAAGTTGCTCACAATACGCTCACCGTCCACCTGATGGAGCAGTGATTGGATTCAACACCTCAGCCAATCACTCAGCTTGTGTTGCAGCTAGGCCACGCCCCCCCCCCCCCATTGCAACCATCACAGACACCACACATATGTGTAGGGCTGTGTCCCAACCACGGCTTGAGCTAGAGACTTCAAATCTGCACTGACGATCTTTCTTCCTCAGCCGATCACTCAGCTGGTATCACTTCTAGGCCACGCCCCCCCACACCGCCATCACAGACACCACACATTCGTGTAGGGCTGTGTCTCTGCCAGGGCTTAACCTAGAGACTTGAAATCTCTGATGATTGCTCTGATCACTCAGCTTGTGTCGCCACTAGGCCACGCCCCCCCACGCCACAATCACAGACGCCACACATTCGTGTAGGGCTGTGTCTTGGCCATGGCTTGAGCTAGAGACCTGAAATCTCCACTGATGATTCTTCTTCCTCAGCCAATCACTCAGCTGGCATCACTTCTAGGCCACGCCCCTCCATGCTGCCATTACAGACGCCGTATTTTTGTGTTGGGCCATATCTTGGCCACAGATTGACCCAGGAAGCTTCCTTGTAGCTGAAAATTTTTTTGGTGAATGGGGGCCTAAGGGTGTGTCTGCTCTGTGACTTTGAGCCAGATTGGTTCAGCCATGACCAAGAAATTCAGATTTCAAATATCAATTTTATGTCATATTCTAAATTTATCATTTCAAAACGTATGCTTCCATGGCGCTAAAAATATTTGTGGTGAATATGGGCTAAGTCTGGATCTGCCTCTCAAATTTGAGCCAGATTGGTGATGATGTTGGAAATTAAAGGGATACTCCTCCAAATTTTAGGAGGCTGCCATCTGGGCCCCTGTGGAGCTATGAGACTGAAATTTAATATCCTGACTCACAGGGGCACCTAGTACTTGTGATAAAGATTTGGTGTTATTCGGCCAAAAAAATGAGGGTGAAGGTCATGTTCTTCTGACATGATGGCCTGTGAGTGTAAGGGGAGAACAAGACCTGATTTTCCAGAGAGGACAGGGGTCAATTTTTTTCTGCTGGGACCCCAGGGCCGATTTTTTTTATATGTTATACTAGACTCCATTTGGAGCTGAACTGTGGTGGTTTGGTGTCTCTATGACCTTCCTGTGACCCCTGGCGCCATGTGGAAGTTGCAAATTTCTGGAATTTGAAGCCCTATAAATCAGTCATTACTGCATCAAATGATCTGAAACTTTTAGACGTGATTTATCTCACCTCCATGAACAAACACTTTCAAGGGCAAGTTTCTAGGTCATTCCTGGAGCTACTTCCAGTTTGGGGGGTTCTAGCAGACAGTTCCAAAAGTATATGATTTTAGATTTTTCACAGGTCACAGATCTCAGGTTTCAGTTCTCTAAGTGTCACAGAGGTGACAGTAGTTAAAGTTCTGAAACTTGGTGTGTGCTATCAGGGGCCAGAGACATGCCTACATACCAGATTTCAGCCCTCTTGCTCCTTCCTGCACCCCAAGCTAAATCAGGGACACTTCCCAATACCACAGATAAGACACTGGGGGTTGAAAAATGGGGGCTCCTGGGGGGCTAGACCCTTGGAAATGTATACAGTGGTTTATCTCACAGCCCACAACATTTATGATGTCTGATACACCAGCTATGTAGGGCCCAAGGGCTTGACTGCATGCCTGAGGCCTACTAGTAGTGATGAAGCCTAAGGCCTGCAGGCATAAAAGAATTAGTCCAGCTCCCTCATTTTTAGGTCTATTGCCCCCAAAACTCTCACACAAGTAATAGGGCCCCCAGTGAATGTTCATGTGTAAGATTAGATCCCTAGCTCCAAAGAGACCCCAACACAGGCCTGTTTCTCAGTTTAGGATTGAAGCCTGAGGCCTTCCAGCATGTAAAAATGAGTCCAGGTCCCTCATTTTTAGTTCTATTGACTCCAAAACTGACTCTCACACAAGTATTAGGCCCCCCAATGAGTGTGCATGTGCAATATCAGACCCGTAGCTCAAAAGGGGCCTGAGCACGGGCCTCTTTCTCACTTGACAATAAACCCTTTAATGTCCTCAAAGGCCAGAAAGGGTCAAAATCTCAGTGCTTCCTTACCAAATTTGGTTCAAAACGCACAGGCTCTATATTGAATGTCCAACGTGAATACTCACACACATTTTCAGACCTCTAGGGGCCTGTAGTTATGAACAGGGACCAAAAAGACATGTTTTGTTCACAACTGTTGCTCTTTTGCTCCCATTTGACCTCTGTGAAACTTAGAGAACTGAAACCTGAGATCTGTGACCTGTGAAAAATCTAAAATCATATGCTTTTGGAACCATCTTGCTAGCCCCTCCTAAACTGGAAGTAGCTCCAGGAATGACCTAGAATCTTGCCCTTGAAACTGTTTGTTCATGGAGGTGAGATGAATCACCTCTAAAAGTTTCAGCTCATTTGATGCAATAATGACCGATTTATGGGGCTTCAAAGTCCAGAAATGTGCAAATTTCACATGGCGCCAGGGGTCACAGGAAGGTCATAGAGACACCAAACCACCACAGTTCAGCTCCAAATATAGACTAGTATAACATATTTTAAAAAAATCAGCCCCGGGGTCCCAGCAGAAAAAAATTGACCCCTGTCCTCTCTGGAAAATCAGGTCTTGTTCTCCTCTTACACTCACAGGCCATCATGTCAGAAGAATGAGACACTCACCCTCATTTTTTGGCTGACTGACACCAAGTCTTTATCACAAGTACTAGGTGCCCCTGTGAGTCAGGATATCAAATTTCATTCTCATAGCTCCACAGGGGCCCAGATGGCAGCCTCTTAAAATTTGGAGGAGTATCCCTTTAATTTCCAACATCATCACCAATCTGGCTCGAATTTAAGGGGCAGATCCAGATTTAGCCCATATTCACCACAAATATTTTCAGCTTCATGAAGCCTTCGTTTTGAAATTATGAATTTAGAATATTCGAGACAGTCCAGCTGCAGACATCCACTCTCAGCCGGGCTGTCTTGGAGACTCCACTCCTCCAACGTCAGAAGGAAATGGCATCATACAAAATAAATGAAATGAAAACACTCCAGATTATTGTCTTCAAAGCTAAGTTGGGCAGACACTTCCAGTTTTTCTGCGTATTGATTACCTTGGTTAACTTGATTCCTCAGTTGTTACATTAAAAAAAAAAAAAATTATAAAATGCAGGTCATCAGTACAGCAACGTAAGTGTGTGAGCACCTCTGTTTAATGTAATGATCTCGAGTGTTTTCATTTCCCAGAGAGAGACACAAATTTGTTTTATTTGCTTGACAGTCCTATCACAACCTCTGTATTTACATTTACTGCTGTTTTAACCGTAAAACGGGGAAAAAGGCAGCATCAATTCAAGGTTTAAAGATATTAACTTATTATATGCAACACATGAAGGTAAAATAAGTTCATTTAAGTCAGTTTCATAATCACTCTTTATGGATATTTATTAGTTATAGTTATTGTTTATATGATGGTGATTAAAGTGATTCCAACAATCCATAATAATTGTCTTATGCTACAATATCTAAACGTTCAAGACCTTTTAGGCAGGTACATTTTATCAAATGCAATTAATGTTAATTTCCTATGCATTCTTCCATTAGGCAAAAATAGTGCTGTTCAAATGGGAATTACAAAAACAAGGACTTCAGGTAGGTTTAAGATTTTACTAGGATGATGTCACATGTGCTCATAATTATGCACATGTGCATTAAAACTATGCTTACCTTAACAGGAAAGTTTTTTTTTTTTTACATTAACCCCAGTACTCATAAAAATAGACCTCAATGAATATATTCACTGCTATACATCATTAATCTAATACTGAGTATATCAATAAAATACATACATTGTTATAGTTGTGCATAGGCATACTGTAATTAACCAATTAAGTTTACAATGTTATTTGTCTAAAGAAAAGTGTAACTTAAGTTATGTAAGATTAACACTAATAACACAGATAGTAAACATTCAGTGAGCTAAAAAAACAAAACAAAACCCCATGACACATAAGGAAGACATCCGCTGTGTTTTAACTGCCTTTATTTATTTTACACTCACAACAAGCAAGATATCCCCTGATATCAACAGTTTCTTCAAGGAACTTCCACAAATCTTCCATGTTGAGAAAAACGAACTTGAATGGCTCCAGAATCAATTCTTTGTCCTCAAGTTCAATGTTATCATATGAAGACTCGCTCAAAAGCCGCTCATACTGTTTGAGGGCATCTGCCAGCTCCTCTTCCCCCATCTGCAGGGCTTCTGGCAACTCCACCTTTGCAGCAGACAGGTCATCATTCTCTTGAAGCCACTTTACAGCTTTTTTGCAGTCCCCCACAATCCTTTGATGTGCATTCACCTATGGAAATAAAGCATGAATATTTAATAGGACACATACACACTTGACTATTTGTCTCAGCACTCTATGGGGCTTAACAGAGAAATAGTTTTACCTCCTCAGCAACTGTGGTCTCAGCATGGGGCTGAAGAGGCTCTTGATGTTGTTGTTCCTGTTCCATAAAATATCTTGTTCATTCAGGATCAAAATCAAGTTAAATCTGTCCTATTTTTTTCCAATTGAGTTTCAGAGCAACTGAACAAATTTTCCGGAATGTATTGATCCACAAAAATCTGATATCGTCGGTGGCGCAGCTGGATAGTGCGCTTCAGTTCGGTCAGTGATCGGGAGGTTGCAGGTTCAAGCCCAGCTCCAGGCGACACATGGCGATGTGTCCTTGGGCAAGACACTTAACCCCAAGTTGCTCCCACTGCTGCGTCAGTGGCATGTAAATGGGCATGAAAGGGCGTGACCGTGTTAGTTGATACTGATGGATAACTATCATAGAACCATCTGAACCATCAGTGAGTGAATGTGAGAGTGAATGGGTGTGAATAGGTAAGTGTGACCTGCGGTTTAAAGCAGCTTTGAGTAGTCAAAAGACTAGAAAGGCGCTATATAAGCTCAAGTCCATTTACGAAGTCCATATATCCAATACAAACACACAAAGATAGATAAAGATAGATAATACATACAAATATATGGATAGATGTACAGAAAATGTACATGTATATGACAAACCTCAGAGCTGGCTTCCAGCCTCCTCTTTTTCAATCGAAAAACTGGTTGAACCTCACCCCGAAGGAGAGCTTTTGATGAGTCCGTCCAGTGGGCAAACATTTTGTCATGGCTAATGTGACAGGTCATTCAGGGAAAAAAATTGATACACAAAAATGATGACATTGACATAAATCCATGTTGTAGTCAAATAAATGAGGGTTTCTGAAGCCTTACCTTCCAAGGTCAAAATTTTCCATCAACATGATACACCACCATTTTCTTAAAGCTGGCAGAACTGGCGAAGAAAAACTTTAGAACAGCATCGGTCGGGTGTCGGAACAGCATTGATCAAGGTTTAAATTTTTTATTAATGTGACCTCAACAGTACTCTCATTTCCTGATCGCCAAATCCAAACTGTGCATGTGCACATTTGGAGTCTAGAAAGAATATTTCTCACTGGGCTGGCTTCAGAACCTACAATTACAGTTAATGAAATTAACACGTGAAATGACAAGACAACACAACAAGAAGCAGTCATTTCAGGTTGAAATATGGAATGCTGATTGTTTTTTAGTACATGCAATAACAAGCTGCAAAATAAAAGCTATGACATGCACCAAAAAGTACATTTTGGACCCTTCAGTATGCAAGAAAAGATCATTTCACTTATCAAGCAATCATACTTAACATTCTAGGTCAGGAACGGAGACCTCCAATTTCAGCGGAAGTTACTTGGTCAAATTAATGTTAGTCAAGTAAATAAATTTATAAATAAAACTCACAGACAACAGGTAACAGCCTGGTTTCCAAATAGGGATAACAATAGCATCTTTGTGGTGTACATCGTCCTAAAAACAATCAAAAGTGAAGAAGAAACTGTCAAACCGTAACAATAAAAATAACACGTAACATAATTTTATTTTTGTAATTTTCCTGCAATTGTATTCAGTTTCTGTCCTGTATGTTGTGTGACCATTGTGATATGATATACTTACAGGTAAACTTGAAAGGGGGTCACACAATGTTGGATGCCTCCAAGTTGGAACAGCTTAGAGGTCAGCAACATGTATGCTTTTACCCTAAAAAAAGTTATCTAAATTATAAATTGAGAGGAAAAAATGGAGAAAAAAACCCAAACTGATACAAAGCAAGTAAATCAGATTCTTTTTTTCCATTTTACCTTTGACTGAGCAATCTGTTGAATGAGCTCAAAACAAGCCTGTCCTGCCTGCAAAACAATACAAATTAGACTCCACTTCACAATTTACTTTGTAAAAATAAAGTATATACACCAACTGTTAACTCACATTGGATTCCATTTCTTCATTCCAGCCAAGGGTCCAGAAGTCACCACGAGTTAGGCAAGCCTTTTGTGCTCTCACAATTAAATCTGTCTCAGGCCCCTCAGGATTCAAAATGTACTGCAGCTGATAACGTGTATAAAAACATCACATGGGTTTTCATTTTCACATAGAATGTCTTTGACAACTTGTCAATCATGGGTGGCTAGGTTAAGAGGACATGCAAAGGGCTCTCTATAACAGTAAAACAGTTTAATACTTACCAGCTGTTCCTGAGCAGGGTAAGTTTGCAGTGTCCATGATGCACGGCTTGCTTCACCTTTGTTGACTTTTGTAATAGACTCACAATGTGGTCCACATGGATCATTGTCTATAAAGAGAAAAAAGTTAAAGTAGGTCAAAAGAACAAGAAATCCATTGATAATTATTGGTTTGGGCATACTACCCACCATTGTTTGTAGTAGGGCCTGTTTGAAGCATTATTGAAATGATAAAACTTTTTTAAAATTGCAACAAGAGCCACATACATTTCTTGGTCTACATATTTACCCAGTACAGCTTGTCCCAAATCATTCAAAATGATGTCTTGCACCTGATGGGACTCATGTCCTCTTTGTAGAAGCTGCTCCAAAAGTTTAGTATTTATGTGGTTGTTTCGGTGGTGGACAATGTTCCTCATCAAGAAGATGTGGGTAGATGGTGCCGTGTTGTTCAAGTAATAGTTGTTTTTCTGCATGCTTGAGAAAAGCTGCTCAGCTACCTGGCTATTCAATGCACCCTGAAGTTCAGGAACCAGGTTAATTGTCTTCAAGATTTCCTGAGGGTCCCTGGTGTTGGCTTCATGGAGTTTGTCATATAACACATAGTGTTCATGGAGCCTGTGAGGGGATGTCCTTCTTTATTAGGCTTTTTCAGCATTTCAGTTAGCCAGGGTAGCGACACCTTAAGTTTTTTCTGCTGTGCAGCAGTGATATTCTCTGGAGTGGATGCAGCCAGTCTTCCCTCATGTGGTTGAAAAAGTGGTGATTGTGGGCAACGAAGGTTGGCATGAGTTGCCAATCCCCTGGCAAAATCATACACACAGACATTTGGGAGATGCTTCCAAGACAATAGCAGATCTGCAAAATCTCTTGGACACTCTGCTGTGAGGTTAAACTTCAAACTGTACACCACACCATGTGGGCACAGAATCACTGACCAGCCACCTTTAAAAAAGAAGAGAAGAGCAATACATATTTAAACAGGAATGACAAAATGTTATGATGGAAGTATCTCCTGTACCACATGTAATCATTACCAGATGCTTCCCAGATTTTCTGGAATATCTTGTCATAAGAGTGCCTTGTCTTCATTTCTTCCCTCAGTCTTATAACAAGATCCATCCTGGATCCCTTTGAGTCTATATTACAGGCCTTACACAGCTTGTGCACAGTTGACACCTGTTAAAACAAAGGAGAAAACCTTTAAGGGTATGTTTCCATGTAGCTTTTTGTCAAAAAAAACACACTTGTTTATCGAATACGTTCTTCTTAAATACCTGTCTGAAAATGATGTAAGTGCTTCGCTGATAAAGGAGTGAAAAAAGATTTTTTTCTATGGCAATGTGCAACATTTTGGAAAAAAAAATTAAGGCAATTAAGATTATTATTTAACACATGTTGAGACAGTAACATTGGCACTCTTGAAACACATTTGTAACCCATACACTGATACATCACAGGAAAATAAAATTTAAAATACATTTAAACATATCCAGCAGTACCTTTTGCTTCATGAGTTCATCAACCAGCCGCTCTTCTGAAACCGCGCTAACTTCTGCTTCAGGGTATGACTTAGCCAGTGAAACCTTTTCACACACCGTGTTTGACACAAACGCTGACTTGCGAGTGTTTTTCCCAATCCACAGGGCCCAGAGATCAAAACTTGGTTTAACTGAAAAGATATTTTTTGCACGACCTGGAGAAGAAGTCAATGAAAAAGAGGGGGCAACTGGTGCAAGTGCAGCTTTTGGAGAAGACGGGGGAGTAACTGGTGCAGGTGCAGCCGTTGTGGAAGGAGAGGCAGCAACTGAAACAGGTGCAGCTTTTGGAGAAGAAGGGGGAGCAACTGATGCAGGTGTAGCCAGTTGGTAAGGAGAAGGGATAATGTGGATCCGTTCAGCTGAAGCAGGGAGGCATTGGGCAGAGCTGCACCGCTTAAGATGTGCTTCCATATCCTTTCTGCGAATAACCGTTCTGTCACACAGGGGGCAATGGAAATGACCTCCATCTCGGCACTGTAGGTTGTAGCGGCAAATAAACATATCTAAAACAAAATGAAGAAAAACAGATTTTAATACAGATTAAATGGAAGAAGGAAGAAAAATGAGACATATAACTAATAGGACCAATGTGTGTGTATCAGCATTGATATCAGACATGCATTTACATAACATGCTGTCCACATGCATGAAAATCTTACCTTAAAATGCTATTACATTTTTTACATGTACAGCCATGTGCTGCTCAAACTTGGGTAGTGGAAATGACTTCAGTTTAGGGCAAATAGGACAGTGGTACTGCTTGCAGCAGGTTGTGCAGCAGTTCACTTGTGGCATAGAAGTCTTTGTAAAAGTTGAAACATGCATCTGCAGGGAAAAAAAAAATAAAAAGTATAACAGTGCATCAGTGAACTAATTTTAGTTTATAAGTTATTTTTAATTGTATGATTTCACAAAAAGCAAGAAAACAAATAAGCAAATTTCTAAGCAAGCCAATAATTTTAAGTGATAATTAAATTTAAACACAGCAGCAGGCTAATCCATTCATCATGCTTGTGATCCACCTGCATTACTGGTCTGCCATTAACTTTATCTAGCTAGCTCTTTCCTGCGTTATACTCATATGCACCCTAATAATAATAATAATAATAACTTTATTTATATAGCACCTTTAACAACAGACATTTACAAAGTGCTTTAACAGACAGAACAAACGCAAAAAAGGCAGAACTTTGAGCACAATAAAATCAACAAAATGAACAATCAGCCCAACAGAGACTGAAAGAGTCAGAGGAAAAGACACAGAGGGTCATGTTAATTAAAACAACAAAAGGAAAGAAAATGGTAAACTGGTGAGAGGGAGACAGCTGACATATTCATTTTATATATAATGATAAGGAGACAGTAAGACAATTGATAAATAATAGGTTTATAGATACATAAATTGATGACAGTTGTTAGATCACAGATGATGGCTGATAGATGATAGATGACGGCGTCACATCAGGAAGATGGAAAAAGGAGAGCGTAGATAGGGGATGATTAAAAGAGGAAAGATAAATAAAAAGCATAAAACAAAGTAGAAGAGAAATTATATTTATTAAAAGGGAGTATATTAAAAACATGAAAATGTGGTAAAAACAGGACTAAAACAATGAGAATCAAGTGAGAAGAGTAAGAACAGAAGAGTTTATAAATAGTTAAATAGATGATTATAAAATAATTATGTAGATAAAATAAATAGCTAACATGAATAATGATGTATGTGAGCAATAAAAGGATCATGTAAAAGCAAGTCTAAAAAAGTGTGTTTTAAGATGCGATTTAAGAGATGTCACTGATTCAGCTCGTCTTATCTCCTCGGGCAGGGCGTTCCAAAGTCGAGGAGCCCTGACAGAAAATGCTCGATCACCTTTTGTCTTGAGCCTCGACTTTGGAACAGCCAAGCGGCCCCCCGCCCAAGGATCTGAGACTGCGGGCTGGCTCATAAGGAGTCAACAATTCAGAAATGTAGGTCAGGGCCAGACCTGTAAGAGCTTTAAAAGTGATCAGTAAAATCTTAAAATCAATTTGGAAATGGACAGGGAGCCAATGGAGAGAAGCAAGAGCAGGAGTGACGTGATGCCGTCTGTTAAAACCAGTTCAAAGCCTAGCTGCTGCGTTCTGGACCAGTTGGAGGCGGGAGAGTGATTTATGGGAGATACCGGAGAGGAGAGAGTTACAATAATCTAATCTGGAGAAGATGAATGCATGTATAACCTTTTCTAAATCAGCAGGGGGAAGGATGGATTTGATTTTGGAGATGGACCGGATCTGGATGAAACATGACTGGACTGTTCTCTTGATGTGCTGTTCGAAGGAGAAGTTTGAGTCAAAAATTACGCCTAAATTTCTAGCAGATGGTGTGATATTGGCAGAGTGCGGACCGAGGGTGCTGGTGATCTGGGTGATATTTGGGTTTGGGTAATTGAACAATATAATTTCTGACTTGGATTCGTTTAGTTGCAGGAAACTTTGGGCCATCCAACTTTTGATGTCCTTGAGACAGTTAAAAACAGCAGCTAGGCATTTAGGGTCACCAGGTCTCAGCAGGAGGTAAATCTGTGTGTCATCCGCATAGCAGTGGAAAGACAGATTATGGCTATGAATGACTTCACCAAGTGGAAGCATATAAATAGAGAATAAAAGCGGACCTAAAATAGATCCCTGCGGTACACCAGAGGCAATACGATGGGCAGAGGCACCAGAGGCAATAGTCTCTGTCTCGTCTCTTTTATCTTTTACCATTCTGAAATGAATAAGGACAACAAAAGGAAACAACAATTCATTGCCTAGTAAGTAGAAAAATAAAGCCAGCTAGCTAACCTTTCAGTTAAAAATTCTTATACCATGGTCTGGGTGAATACTTGATTCTGATTGGCTGCAGGGTGTCCGTTAAAAAGTGTTATAGGACATCTAAAAAAAAGTTCCGTCAAACAGCCTGATTGCTCTAAATTATTGCGCTGGCTCAAATGCTAGTTGGTAACCGTGGCAACAGAAACTCAGAACATTCGTTAACATACGTTATTTCACAGTTTATTTATCACAATGGAAAGACAGCAGACAAAACATGAGTGATTTTAGAGTTTCCTTTAACTTATTTGGCGAATTTGATCATTTTGAAGACTGGGATGCAGCAGAAGAGAAAGAGAGAAAAGAATATAAGAAAAAGGAAATGCGACACCAGGAGGTGACACCGGAGGAACTAAACAATTTAGAGGATGACAAGGACGAGGTAAACACAAAGAAAACCACGAAATGGGCAGTTAAAACATTAAGAGACTTCCTGGCTCAGAAAAACATGGACATCAACTTTGAGAGCTGCACTGCCACTACTCTCAATGACATTTTGTGACTGTTTTATGTGTCTGTCCAGTCAACAAAGGAAGGAGGAGAATACAGTGTTGCCAGTTTGAGGAGTCTGAGAGCCAGCATTAATCGCTACTTAAGAGACGTCAACATCATTAGCGACACTGTGTTCAAGAGCAGTAATGCGGTTTTTAAGGCGATACTGAAGTGTTACAGAAAGAGTGGGAAAGACACCAGCTTCCATCATCCTCGTATCCCTGAGTCTGACCTTCAGATAATCAGATGTTCATCTGCGCTGTCTCCTGATCCGCCTCTCGGCCTCGTCAGAAAGGTGTGGTTTGACATCCAGCTGTGTTTGGCTCGGCGTGGCAGGGAGGGAAACCGTGAGCTGACCATGACATCTTTCAGCATCCAGAGAGACGAGGATGGTGTTGAATACGTCAGCCTAGCGCATGATCCTGACACTAAAAATCATAAAGATCTAAACGACCCACACAAGCAAAACCTAAGAGGTTTTATGTTCGCAAGGCCCGGGGATCTCCTGTGCCCAGTAAAAAGTTTCAAGAAGTACATCTCTAAATGTCCCCCAGACGCAAAATCTTTTTATCTGCACCCGAAGCGCTCCATCACCGTGGCATCTGATGTGTGGTACTCCAGGGAGCCGATGGGTGTCCACTACCTGGGAGACATGCTAAAAAAAATCAGTGAAGAGGTCTGTACAATTCTAATAATAATGTAGCCCTATGTATTATGCCAAACCACTCTTCTGCCCTCATTAATAGCCTGTGTTTATTATTGTTTCTTTAAGGTGGGTCTGTTGCGGATTTACATGAACCACAGCATCCGGAGCACGGCTGTGGGTCGACTCTCAGACGCCGGGCTGGAGACACGCCAGATCATGTCTGTGACGGGGCATCGCTGTGAAAGCAGCCTGCAGGCTTATTGGGCTCCGTCAGTCCAGGAGAGACGAGAATGGAGCAACATTTGTCGTCCCGCAACGTCCCAACCAGCAGTGGTCAGGGTCCAGAAGCGTTAAATCTCCGTCCTTCAAATGCCACTATGATGGGCATGCCAGTATCTCTTTCAAATTTCACGATCAACGGCAATGTTGCATTTAATTTTAAATAGTTTGTCGCCTGTCTCACTGTCTTGATTACCTTACTTAGCCTACTTGCTTGATACAGAGTGAATGGTGGATAGTATTTATAAAAACGATTTAGGAAACTCTCTGTGGACTTTGATTCTTTGAAACAAAATTTAGCATCATCCTCTGGACACACACAAGCGGTAAGGTGTACTTGCCCTCTGAAATGATGCTTTGTATCACGTAACATAACGTTAAGCAATCATCTCACTGCCCTCCTCTGATTAGGCTAAATATAACAGCTGCGGCCGACCGAGCTGCAGGTTCTGGGGCCAGAGCCGGTTACCTTGGCAATGTGTCACAACGAGAGATTAAAAAATCCACTCAGCCGCTTCTTGTGAAAAACTTACGATTTTAACAGTAAAAAAACAACATTAACATATTAATAATTGATTTAATATTTATTTCTTTCGTCAGTGACCATGGTATAAGCGGGATATTGCCCTTCGAGGTGTCCATTATCAGAAATTAATCGACTTCGCGGAAGCAACTGTCCTCCGCTTCGTGTCGGACGGTTCACGCCTCCGCGTCGTCCATTAATTTCTGATAATAGACACCTCGTCG
Organism: Cetoscarus ocellatus; assembly: GCA_037902135.1. Taxonomy (NCBI): domain Eukaryota; kingdom Metazoa; phylum Chordata; class Actinopteri; order Labriformes; family Labridae; genus Cetoscarus; species Cetoscarus ocellatus. Next base: position 304,319 of record JBAMNC010001286.1, read on the forward strand.
GGCATTATCCCTTACTTATTGGTAGGCCCATTGACATCAATAATGTTCTCAATCTCTTTCTATAGCCAGAAAATAAGATTAACTTACAACCAAGATGTCTTTGCTGAATAAGTTCAGGTGGGGTGTGACATGTAGCAGGGTTAGTGTATTGGTTGCTTAGTGTGTTGATGTGTGTAACCTGGTCACTGTGTGCTTTTATGTTGCATCCTGATACCCCAGTCTTCCTGGGGGGCGTATACCATGATCTAGTATTCACTTTTCATGTATGTACTGCTATACTTTTCAGATAGTATAGCAGTACATAAATCAGGTCTCTGTTGTTTAACATATTATTTGAGATATTATTTAGATGCAATAAAAAAGCTTAATCCCTTTGGGAAAGGCTAAATCTTGAAAGTTCTTTTTCTCTGATTTGAGATACAGTGGAGAACTTCAGTCATAGCATGTGCAATCTTCTAGATAGAAAGCTCATTTTGGGCTTAAATTAGTGTAACCCTTGGAAGTTTTTCATATACATCTGAGGCTAATAAAATGTGTGTGATAAAATGCTTGAAAATAATCACGTTTAATGATAAATTGTCAGGCGGACAGGCATTTTTTTTGTCTTTTGGAGTATGATGAGGGTGATATTTGAAAATAGAAAGGCAGCAAGCCCTATAATCTTATGCTGCTAGTTTCCCTAAAGGGTTAGGATACTCCATGCACAATTTGAGACTTTTCTGACCATTTGTACAGTTGCAGTACCTTAATATTTACAATGACCTCATTTTTGCCAGAAGCTTTTCCCAAAAAGGGTTTTTTTGGCACCTGAGACCAAACAGCCCCAAGTTGGGGTTGGTCCCTATCAACTTGTGATGGCCCAAGGTATGGGATAACTGGAAATGATATTGAAAAAGAGGTAGCAAAAAACATCCTGAGGGGTGGACTTGGCTCCCAGCCTATTATACAAGCCTGTTTATCAGCGTTAATCACTCTGTACCTTCGAGCGGGCAGATGAATCCTTGTGGTAGGGCAAAAGAGCAAAGCCGTCCTCAGTGCCAACTAACCTAACCAACTGGGTCCGAATAGGAATGACTTTAGCCTGTATACCTGATGAGGAGGATAACACATGGAGACAATACTGTTTGTCAAGTACGAATAATAAATTAGAGCTCATCTTACCAAGTGCTCTAAGGTTGTACAAAATATACTTCGACCCGAGTTTATATCTGACTTCCAGAGGAACAAAAGACACAATGATAAATACAGAGTAGTAGCTCACAGGAACTGCCTTTTGTCACACACAATGCTCTGAAAACATATCTAAAATGGACTTTTAACTGATAAAAAAGCCAAGCTTAAAGAAAAGGTGAACAAAGAATATCTCGTTTGCTATTTCAGTACAACTTTATGAATATCATTTTAACATTTTCTTGCTGACTGACCCTCAAGTTGAAAAAGCACTGTATTTTTTTTTTTGAAAACTTAGTCAGAAACTTTTTTACTTTGGTTAAATTAACTTTGCCATTAGTAATTTCATGTAAAAATGCCTCAGATTGCCTTTCTTAATGAATAAAAAAGTAATTACATCCTGTATTGAAGTCCCAGTCTTCCTCTTGGTCCCTTTTCTGCCAAAAACCATTGGAAATAAAAAAGAACTTTGAAAAGAAATCTGGCTTGCCATTGGCCAATTTCTCCCGGGCAAAAATGGATTGCAGTAATGAACTCATACTTTCCCACAATCCTTTGCGTTTAACAGTATTTCATTGTATATACCATTTACAGTAAGGAACTGATAATATTACAGTAAAAAACTGTTGAATTTACAAAAATCCTTGACAGTGAGGAGTCCAGTCCTGAAGAGGAAGCAGCTTGAGCTGACAAAGAAAGCAGGCCACAAAGTTTGCCAACCACATTTATAAGTGAGGGTAGTGAAGGTAAGCAGAGGTAAACAAATTTTTAAGAATGCGTAAAATCTGTTTACAAACCCCATGAACATCAAACGGTACCCAACTGACGTTAACTTAGTTCTTGATAGTATGTGAGATATTTAATGAAGGATACTTAAAGCTAGGGTTGGTAATTTGATTTAGATACACTTTTTGTTATACTTGTTACAATGATTGTTATGTCCCGATGGCAATCAATGCATGATGTGTTTTTAAAAGAGAGTGAAAAACAGCCACTGTCTACAGCAAGAGGGGAACATGGAAAACACCAACCAATCACCGCTGCCGGTACCGAGTTTATTAAACAAATCAAATCCTGTACTGCCATTTTGCCAGCGTGCACTGACCCTGGTTCAATGCGCGTAGCCGAGCTGAGCTGAGAGGGATTCAAGTACACTGGAGAATCCCTCTCTTAGAATGCTTACCTGTTAAGTTTTGGCTTCGAAAATAAGGAAAGCCCACTGCTGGCCGTCCCACAACCCCAACCAAGCTCCAGTATCCCTTACATTTAAGACAAGTGTACAAGAAATCTAAAATAAACACTTTGTTGTTCTTGGTTTGTTGCTGCTGTGGGCTCTAATCTCGCAACAACTGCCACCCAGGCTACTGCAGGTGGCAGTTCTCGCGAGGCTTTTTCTTCTTCTTCGTTTTTAGGCATCCACCATTTTAGTGCATTACCACCCCGTTCAGTTTGGAGAGGCAGAAGAATGTTGTCCAGGGCCAGAACGGGAGACTTGACAGCGATATGGAGAATGGCAGAGAAACTACATATATCCCGATTACCGCTCCTCCTGCTAAACAGAGGAAGAGAAGAAAGATGGAGGCAGAGAAGGCCGAAACAAAATAGAATTTGGACAAAGCCAGGGCAAAAAGGAGAGTCAACATTGGGTTGTGAGTACTAACTAACTTGCCATGTTTGTTTGTTTGTTTTTTTAACTTTACTATAATAATGTTTAGGTGTTTTCTTACCGCTGAGAGAGACATGACTTGGTGTAGAGCAAAACAAACACGATGTGCTGAGGACCGGTTTGAAGTTGAATCAGTCATATGGTCGCAAATCAGCGGCGCTCGTGCATGTGAGAAGGGGGTGTTGTTTTTGAGGAGCTCCGGGGGGGCTAGGCGGAGTCCTGAGGAGATGCTACATTCAAATTCATGCTAGTTTTCCAAAATTACTGACCCTAACTTTAATGCCAGACTGTGGATTATCACAGTTTATTACATGGTTGGTACAAATAGAAGGATGCAAGTGGATGCTGTCATAGTGCGTGTGTGTTAGTCTGAGGGAGGGTGTCTGCTCACTGTGGAGGTGTGTGAGTGAGGATGTCTATCTCACTGCAGGAGAATGTCATCACTTATGCTTATGTTTGCCATGCTTTTATACATTCCCAACATGGCTAAGATACTGTGTTGGTATCTGCTCTCTAAATGGTCATGCTATATTAGATGAGTGCCACACTGTCTCTCCTGGGGTTCATCTGCAGTCAGCATAGATTCATTGACACGTGTATAATTTAAAGATATGGATGCATGGATAGCAAACTAAAAGATATATTGATAGAGTAAGTCCATGAACCAAATGATGACATATGAATAGGTCAGTGACCTAAAATTCATGCCATCAGTTCTGTGTGGCCTGACTTAGCTCAATGTGAATCAACAATTCCCTATTCATCAGCCAAAAACACCTGCCTCTGTGAAGACCAACTCCTGTTGTCCGAGTGGGAGTATTTGTCAGCTCTCCTCAGGACTAAATCCCTGGAGCAGAAGGTCTCATCATAATACCTGTGTCCTTTATTGGCATGTGCTAACAAACCAAACAAACATGTCCATCATTCCAATAAAAACAAGGTCCACACAACTGTTGATGCTGCAGAAATCAATTTTATTAATGATGATTGGAAACTATAGATAAAGTCATTTCTGACAGAAAACAACAACAACACATTTAAGGTTGAAATAACCCAAACAGCAATTTGGACTTAATCAGTTTAAAGAATAAAGAAGTCTGAGATCACGGCGAGAAGTTTGGACTGAAATGGTTTAAAGATTAATGAAACTGAGATCAGGGAGAGAAGTTTTGACTGAAATGATCATCTTTAACAGAAGAAGACGGTCGTTGGTTTCCACGGGCTTCTGGTCTCTAAAGTTTCATTCAGGTTGTCAGCGATGAGTGAGTGATCAGCGCCTTCGGCGACGTTTCATTGGAACAAGAGTGGTTCCTCCCACACACACAGCTCTGGTGCACCTGCAGCTCTCCACTTGGATGTATTTCTGCTGGACGTTTGAGCCATCTGCACATTTGAGCTCCACGCTCCTCTCACTGGTAGAGGCCTCTTGGCAGCACTGACACTCGTGCATCATCGTGCTAACCAGAACAGAATACCTGCACACACAAACAAGACATCACTGGTGACTTGACTCATGTTAACAGGATTGAATGGCCCTAACCCCCTTTCTTCTGAAACATGAGCACACTCAGTCCCATCACCATGATTCTCTGAGACGACTATGGTGGTCCGGGTCAAAGTGGATGAGACCTCTAATGAAAGCGTGAGCTTGTAGAGATGCTAGATTGTCAATCAGAGGGTCAAAGGGTCGCTGAACACTCTTAACTCCAGCTGTGCCCCCTGCTGTCAGTGGTCTGTAATAGGGTGTGATAGCATGTGTTAGCTAACATGGGACTGAAAAGCCCCTTGAGTCATCAGAAGACTAAAAAACAGTACAAGCTCCGCTGAGGGAGTCCATGGACATGGAGGGCTCTAATTACGTAGACCAGGCGGGGCGCACCTGCCCTGCGCCGCGTCTGCGCCAACAGGGTTTGTCCAGGGCATTTTGCAAGTTTCGTGCACGGCGCAGTCTGGCGCAGGCAGGCGCACCCATGCCTCCATCTCTCCTACCGGCGCACGTAGCAGAGAGGGAGGAGATAAGACTTGAGTGGGTTTAACACAGCTGAGTGTGATCTTCACCAATCAAATGAACGCCTCTCCTCGCCTTTAAATGCGCCGCGGGCGAGGCGCAGTGACAATTTCACCTCGGTGGCGAAGAAGGTCAGAGCTGCTGTCACTTTTACAGCATCTGGGAGAGCGCAGGGGCCACCGGGCCACGCATCGGAGCCACGATGCGCGTCACTGTGTGGACCACCTCACGGGACAGATATAATCTGTCCCTGTCTCATAAATATGAGTTCAAAATTAAGTGATAATTACATTTAAACACAGCAGCAGGCTAATCCATTCATCATGCTTGTGATCCACCTGCATTCCTGGTCTGTCATCACCAAATAGCAGAACCATTGGTGAAATTATATCTCCTCCTCATCCTCCTTGCAGTAATGTACTCCATCTTTTTAGATCATGTTAAGAATAAAGATTAAAACAGAGAAATATGGGCAATTACAGGTAAATCCTTAAGACACCGAGTGACTTACATTTATTCAGCGAGCGTCTCTCTCTTTTTCTTTTCTTTTGAGTTTCATGAGATGAGGGAAGCCGGATACTCCGTATCGGATGATGTGGCTGTTTGTGGTTGGCTTGAGAGATGTGAACTCGTTAGTTATGACAAACGTCTCTGATCTGACATCAGATGTGACGGGACAATTAATATAGATACAAATGTATGTGCTGGTTCAGACGGTTACATCAAATAGTGGTTGTTGTGATTGTTTATTGCATTGAAATTGCCTGACATTCTGGACACCTGCTTGTGAGGTTTTGGTGATGTGTGCGCACTGTGCGACTGTCAGCCAAATTACCACTGCCCGGGGTGCGCCTCGCCTGCGCCGAGAATAGACCAGGTTGGAGCTGGCGGGCTTTCAGCGCACCTTCCGCGTGGTTTTTTGGCACGAAATTGTCACTGCGCCAAGCTGAATCTTTCGACACCTCCCCCTGGTGCGCTATCACACCCGTCTCGGCGCAGCCGGTCTACCAAATTGCCAAATTGGCTGCGCACGGCGGTGCGCCGGACGAAATTACCACTGCGCGGGGTGCGCCAGGCTGCGCCACCCTGAGTTGCGCCAGGAAATTAGAGCCCGGAGAGTTAGATGAGTCGGTCACTGGACTTTTTGGCCCTTATTCAATCTGCACAGTACCTGCTCAGTTCACTAATGTGGGCTGCAGTCAGATTTATAAGAACCTGCAGTGTGCTAAAATTACCAGCATGTTAGACTACTTCAGGAAAAATGAGCAGTACAGACCACTCTGCCCCATGACCTATTTCTCACAATGCAAAGCACCAACAGGTTGAAATGGCAGAAGGCCAGCATTGGCCATATTAGCATTAGCATTGATTCTGTTACATTTATAAAACCAAGTGAATCAAAGTCTGTAGATTTACATTTTTGGGCCGTTACATGGGTGATACACATTACCCTTGTGTGTTCAAAACAAATAAACAAACACATTGAGCACTCGTTAGACTGTTTTAGACTCTATGGGCCCGATCTACTAAAGGTTTGCGTGTATAAAAACACGTGCAAACTTGATAGCGCACACAAAGCCGATCTACTAACAGGGTGCACCGAGGATTGCGTCTGTCAAATGGGCAAAATAGCACGTGCAATCCATTTAGGGTGTTTGCCTTCATGAATATGCAGAATACACGCAGATGATTAGAACGTGCAATATACTGGGAGGAGGAGATGCAAATGTAATCATTTAGCACCCAAAATGTGATTTATAAAACCCACAACTGACTGTGCATGGTGTTTTTGTGTCTAAATTTAGCATGTTTGAAAAGCAGGTGCAAAACAGGCACAGCATAATGCATAGAGGGCTGCGGTCATTGTGGCGAGGAACAGGGGTTGCATGAACGGAACATTTTCCAACACTGACTGCATATTTTTGATGAAAAACAGAAAGACTTGGAGGCTGTCTGTCATTATGATGGACTGGGAAAAGAGGGACAATTCATTGTGGCTTCATACTGATGCAGACCCACATGTAAAGTAAACCCTCTCTGTTTTGCACTCCTAGTACATCGTGGAGGAGGTCATTTAACCTGTGTAAAAAAAAAAAACCTTCATAGCCATAATCACTCTGTTTGTCACTCAGAGCTGACTGCATCACACTCTCCACTGCAGTATCATGAATAGATTTTAAGAATCAAAGTCATTTTCACTAATAACTCAGTGCTGTCAGTGAGCTTAGGAGCTGTCAGTGCATAAAAGGCAAGAGTATCCGTGCAGTCTGTGTGTGCAAAACTGTAAGACTGCTCTTCACATGAGAGGTTATTGATGATGAAGCTGTGTAACTATGTGAATCCTGTCATTTAGATTATGTTTAACTGCAATCAGAAAAGGAAAATTAAAAAAAATGGATACAAATATGGCATGAGGGAAAAGTGACAACCTTGCCAATCAAAATGACAGACAGCAAAAAAAAAAAAAATACCGCTAGTGTGTTTATTTGCCTCCAACTCCATGGTTTCAAACTTCACTTTTCATTTGCAGCCACTCTGCTCTCCCAAACTCTTCATGGTGACAGCTGGTAGCACACGCAGTCCGCACCACTTTTGCGCCTGTTATCAATTGCGCACGCAGTGATAGTAGATCACCCGCAACACGCCCACTAAGAGCATGTGCAATTTTTTAGGTTGCACACGCAATTTAGCACCCGTTATTTTGGATCTTAGTAGATCAGACCCTATTAGTATTAAAAATAACAATGTGGCCCCTCAGTAACCAGAGTTTTTCATCCCTGTCCTGCCTGATGAAACATGTTCAACAACTTTCAGGCCAAATTAGGGTAAATACCTGTTTTTGCTGAGTTAAAGGACTTTATAATATCCTGCTGGACTTCAATTTGGTGATTTTAATGTTGGTAACCTGTGTCAGCACTGGCAGCCCGACGGACTGGCCTTTCAAACAGATGCAAATAAAACAAGTTTTCATTTTCTGATCCGACTGGATAACCAGGCCACCGGGACATATTTCCCTCACCCAGGTACTCATACAAACGTGCGGCTGGTGGATATTTTAATCTTCCCGTCAACTTGGCCTGTGAGACAAAGGTTAATTTCAGACTCTGCACAGAAAGTGACTCCTGCTGTCTCACAACATTAAGCACCGGCGCCCTGAATCTACTGGGAACAGTGTCCCCTGAGGACGCAAGCCCATAACTGCATGCTGACAGAGAATGTCCTCGCACATTTCCTCAAGCTCCATCCTGCCTAATAACTTAAACTGTACTATGTTTGGATATACAAACAGAGAGCTGGTACCTCAGGAACGAAACAGTCTGAAGGTCTTATGAGCACTTACATAGACGTGCTTCCACAGTGTCCGTCGCAGTATGTCATGTTGACCGGCATCGGGCTCTTGCACTGGTTGACTTCAATGACCTCCATCTTACTGAGGACTTTACAGACGCTGCGAATTTCACCTGAATAGAAAAAAACAGAAGATCCTGGTTTCACAGAAGAACAATCTCAGGGTATCTTTCATGGCCTGATGAAGGGATTATGGAGCTGGGAACAGGCAGGAAGTAATCTGTGAGAAACCCTTGACTCTACAGCGTGTGACCTTTACTTTCACCTTTGTGAGTCGAGTCAGCGGCGCTTGAGCCTGACAGAGAAACTAAGGGGGACCCAGTCCATGTTAGGAGGAAGGAAAACTAGAGTGTTTTGGGGATTAATGTCAAAGGGAACAGCAGTTTGGTTCATTCAATTCTGATGAGTTACAGGCAGCCAGAGAGATGGACTCTTGGCTGTCAGCAGACACCTACTTCTAGAAACAAAGAAACAGGACACAACATGTTTCTTAAAGATATGTTGGGAAATATTTACAAGAAGTATGACCAGTTCTTGAGAAAGGGAGAAAAAAAGGTGGGTTGAATTTTGTGTTTTTTTTTTCGTTTTTGGGAAGAAATTATCATACATAAATAGTCAGTTAAACACATTACTAAAATACCTTGTCCTTGTGATATCCGTGCAGGCAATTTGGTTTTGGCTATATATGGTTAAAATTTGAGTGGTTTAAGGAAGCTAATGATTTTCACTTTCCCCTAGACATTTACCTTTTTAAATTCATGCATTTGACTTTAAACTTTGTGTTTTGATTTTTTTGGATTAATAAGTTGGAAATTTTATCTCACGTTTTAAGCCTGCATATTTATCTTTTTTTTTACTTTTTACGTCTCAAAATGATTCATCATCAGTGCTACACTTTTCTCATATTTTATTTCTGATGAAAATGAGGTTGACAGTATACCATTTAAACTTTAATTCAGAATCTGGCCCCTGGAGTAAGTACCAGGAAAGATACCTCTGAAAATCATATATATTGAACATTTCAAAGCTGGTGAGTGCTTTAAACACCACAAATTAGTGAAGGCAGAAATATCCGACAACATATTATAATCAAACAATACTTTATAAACAAAACTAGAAATATGTGCTGCGAGAGATGTTAGAAAGAGGGTTTTTTCTAAATTTAAATGTTTGCTGTACCCCTTCAAGGCTACTGAGACAACAGTGATCAGATGCCTTGTCCTTAGGGGACCCTCAATCCTTGTCAGGGATGACCCGTCCAAATTCTTCAAAAGCAGCTTTGTGAGTATGGAAATGTTATTTCTAGTGCTATCTGTTCTTTTCTCCACGTATAAAAATTTTCTTGAATGGGATGTACAGTTGCCCTAAAGCATGAGACAAACTGTTGACATGCATGTCTTTGTTTTCCTCGTCTCTCAAACTCTGTAGGATCTACAGAGAGACACTTCGACCATTCCAGTGGGCATCCCCTGCTTTCAAGACAGTGAGGGCCAAAGCCCATCGAAAGTGCAGCTGACAAAAGGTCCTGCCTAGAAAATAAACTGAAAAGTTTCCCATCAATATGGGTAATAACATCTTTATTGGACTCTTTGATATAGTAATTCTTCTGTACTGCAGATCTGTCACTAAAACTGTTAATTTAATATGATTTAAATAAAGAGACTTCAACAAAAGTGTAAAGTGTAAATTGATGGTTCCTTTTTTTGTGTAATAAAACAGAATATAATTAATGCTCTGCATTTTTGTATTTTTTTGAATGTATATATTTTACCAACACAAATTTTTGGAAAATTAATTTTAAGTTTTAAACCACTTAAATATTTGAGTTAAATGGTATAATTTTTTAAGTTTTAACAAGTTAACAAATGTAGTTTAATGGATGACAAATGTGTCTGATTGTAATTGAGAAAATAAGAAAATGTATTAAAGTGTACTTAAAATATTGAGTTGACTGGTTCACAAGGGAAGGTTGTTTTTACAACAAATTTCAAGTACAAATAACTCTTTTTAGTAGATTACACTTAAACAGTTGAACCCTGACCATTTGGAATTGCAGTTGAGTTTACTTAAAATAATTGATTAGTTATTTCATTACTTAAGTAATACTTTACTTAAAGTGCAATCACTTGCCTCAAATTTTTTGAGTAAAGTCAACATATCTGGGTTTACAGTGTAAATGAAAATGATAATTAAAATAATAATTTTAATAATAATCATATTTTTTAATCTTATGAATTTAGAATATTACTGACAATGACAATCCATAATAATAGATGTACAAATGATGATGTTTGCGTTCACATTTATCAAGTGACACATCATTTGAATGTTTGACTCTTACATGTCTGGCAGCACCCCTTAGCATCAGTGGTCTCCGTCCCCTGTGAAAGAGGACAGTAATGAATTATTAGTGTTCACTGGCTCAGCTCATATGTTCATGATTTTGTTCATATTTTCATAAATGCTCTTGTTTGCTTTGAGCTCAGTTGGCTTACTGGCTTGCAGTCCAGAGGGTTGAAATAGGGACAAGCGGTGGTGATCTTTTTGGTCATGATTTGCCCGGCATTGTTCTCACATACATACTCCACACAGGGATCATCAGAAAGGGAAAGCTTTTCCCCAACCTGTTTGAACAGAGGAAACAGGATTAACCAATGGACTTCTTCTATTTGACGTACAGTACTTAGTTACTGTCACATGACCTTCAGAGATGAAGAATAACACTAATACAGGGTTAAGATGAAACTGCTGGTGTATATAAAATTATTAAACACTGACGGAAGAGAAGAAGAAGAAGAATTACTCATTATGACCACCTGCAGACGTGCCTTTTATGACATTGCTCTGCTCTGTGGCTTGCCAAAGTATAAGTCAATAGACCATAATGCATTTAGCGTAATTAGATCACAGTTACAGAAATGAATCAGTCAACACAAATGTCTCCGACCCTGACAAAAGAGTCGTGTCACCATAAAAACACTCACATGAGTGCAGGCTGGGGTGAAACAGCCAGGGACCTTAGAGCAGGCTAAACTTTGATTGTAATCAGGTTTAATGTGCTGATCAGGCATGTAGCCAGGGAGAGTCCAGGATGTCTGAGGTGGGGCTGTATGGACATGTCAGCTGCTGCAGACAGAAGAAAACATGCTTCTCATGTGTCCTCCGCCTGCTGCACTGATCACTTGTTCTATAGGGAGGCTCTGCATGCTACACCAAGAGGAACCACTGCCTGACCGGGTAGACCGGGGATTTCTGCAGAGATTATGGCCGTCGTCTTCTTTGGATACTCTGGTAAACAGGTCGTAAAAGCTAAGACCTCAACAGGAACTGGAGGACATGAGAAATCTGAGTTACCTGACTCATGTCATAAAACCCTGTGAAACATCAGCATGACTAAAATCCCCTCAGGATGTTAGAGGACCAGAGGTCACCTGCAGCTTCTGGAAGAGCCTCTGCAGTCTGCAGCTCTCATCATCAGAGTCTCCTGCTGTCATCAACATCAGACTGTAGGCGCAGAGTCACAGTTTATCAAACTAGCAGAGAAACAGGAGCTGAGTGAGAGTCTATCTCCACAGAAGTGTTCAGATTATACCGACTGTTGACTGGATAAAGGCTCAGCCGTGGGTTAGGACACAGACTGAGGAGGTAAACCCAGAATAACTCTCTTCATCAGCATCACTGAGACATTTGAACATTTAAAGAATCTTTATTTGGGATAAAGTGATATCACTGTGCTGGGCATCACAAAGCTGAGGCTGTGTGCTGAAAAGTCCCTTGATGATGAAAGTCAGTTGGTGTGATGGTGTTGAACACAGCATAAGACCACCTCAGTCTGAAACTCCACGAATAAGGAGGAGCTCTCGGCCCCACCTCCACGGTGATATCACCCCAGCTCCATGCCGTTTCTTTTTGCAGAAGTCGATCTGAACACTTTGCTATGGAATAATCTTCATAAAATGACTTCCAGACATGTGATGGTGTCTCTTGGATGTTTCTTAGAACAGTCCACTACACAGCAGGAGATAAATGTGGTTGAGCATGTAGGTCAAAGTTCACAGCAGAGACATTTTTATTGATTTATCACAGACGTCCATTGAGTAACATGCTGGACGGGGGCAGGACGGTCTATGCTGAAATTTGTATAAAAAGGTGATCTTCTACAAATGGGTTGGAAAATATTTTCAAATGACTGACCTCGATGACGTACTGTGTGTTGTTAGGCCCCGTGATAACACACTTTGTCTGAACGCACTTCCCACAACACTGGCCAGAGACATTCCTGTACTCAAAACCCTGGAGACAGAGGGGGACGACAGGCAACAATAAGAACAAAATAATACCAATAATAATACAATAGGATAATAATAAGCATTTATAATAAGGTATATAACTATGATGTTATTCTCTAACATAATTTTAACATATCCAGAAACACCACAGATTTTTATATGTATATATATAGATATATGTTGACTGAGGCTATGAAAGCTTTTTGTAACTCCAAGGGCAGGGCTATGGGGCTATTCCTGAGACTCAATGGGTAAACATATCTGATTTTATAATTCCCCTTTGAAGGGTGGGGCCCACCATGAAACCTCTAAAATGCAGAATCTCAGAGTGGAAACAAGTAGTGATGCTTTTATTTAATTTCCCATGAAAAATACAAAGTCAAATATATGTCATTCAGTATTACTGAAATCTCTTCTTGAGCATCGTATTTGCCTTCTAACAGGAAGGAGTAATTTACTGTGCATTCACCAAACTTGATAGCCCTCCTATTATCCTCAAATATTACCAACACATTTTACCCTTGGGTCAATTTGACCCCAGGGATATCTGCCTCTAGAAAATGATTGACATAAAATTGTTGACCAAGTTTTTGTGTCAGGCACTTTGTTGATTTGTTGAATACATAAATAACCCCTTAACAATGAAACTATCAGGGAGTTGACCTGTCCTCTAGCGCCCCCATCAGGCCAAACTTTTAATTCAGAATAAATGTATGTTGACAAGTTTTCATACAAATCTTCTCAAATTTACTGACAACAGTCATTACCACAAGAGTATGAACCCTGTTGGTTTTGATGACAATATGACCTTTCCTGTAGCGCCACCGTCAGGTCAAACTTTCAGTTTTAGAGTAAGTGTGTCCTGAAAATCTTTTATCCAAATCTTGAATGAACCATATTGATTGAAGTTGGTGACCCCCCTTTCCTCTCATAAACATATTTATTTACTTATTTTTTTCTCCCTTTTTGTGGTTTGTCACTGTAAAGTCTCACTCACCCCTCCTCTTTTGTTATTCCAAAACTTGAAATGTCTTTAGATTCAGAGACATGGGGGCTGGAAATACTGCCCTATCAGTTTCAGCGTTCCTAAGGCTTGCTGTTGCTTCACCTTCTGATTTGTTAACTCCTGCCAATATAAGCTTCCAAGTCACCTACACCCAGGTCCGCATACACACACGTCCCCTCTACATTTGTAAACCAAGTACAATATTTTCAGTCCATGGTGTTATGAAGAGCTCTAACAATGACTTGATAGTTGTAAAGCCTTGGATGTGATCAACTAGCAGGCCTACATTGGCTTCCACATTTTGGCAGGAGTTCACAAGTCAGGTTGTCTCCCACATGCCCAAATCCATGAGAAGTATCAAAGAAGTGGTTGTTTTCCCCCCTGTTACATATCCACTCAAAAGTATCAACTCTGCACCTGCAGGTGTGGGGATGTTAGGTCACACACGACAGACAAGGTTTACACAGCTAAAACAGCTTGGGGTCAAATTGACCCAGAGGAACACCAATGTGTGCAATATTGTGCATATGGACTCTGCCAAGACCTACAAACAGACATATGACCCATACTGCGAAACAGAGAGGAAGTCAGCCTTTTTTTAAATCATTCAAAATGGCAGAAAAAATCAGTTTGTCAAGAGCTCCTACAGCGAGAGGGTCTCCTGAATGGGGCGTATCCATTTGCAGTCTGCCATTGAGCTATGGGACACAGAGGATGTTTGAATGGTACTCTCAGCTTCAGGGTGTGTCTATGGTGGTCTGTTAAAGAGAAAACAAGCCTCTGACTTTCTTGTATCACGTCATGGTTTGCTTGAAATACTGCCAGACTGACAGGTCTGTGGCTAAGCTGTGGGCATGAGAACTAATGGTTCACTATTGAAAAAGAAAGTACTATATTGATGGCTTCAAATGTTTTTTCCTGAATAAATTTTGCTAGACAAAGGCCTAGTTGACACATGAGAAGTTTCACAGAGTTTGGTTTGCTCCCTCCTGCAGGGGGGGCACAGACTTTGAATTTGGTTGACAATGGACCAAGGTCTCTGGGATCCATACTGTAACCATTAAAAGGGCCCCTCTGAGGTGGACTTCTTAAAGGAGATGAAGCCTCTGCTCCTGACTTTTGTGGTTTTTACTGCCTGTAGACATGATGATCAGCTCATGTGTGTAATGCAGAGGCCCTGCAGCTCCACATCGTCTGAAGTCTCTCCGTAACACAGGAACTCTCTGTGACTCAAACAAGAGGGATGGCACTTTCAGATCTTTGTAGTGACCTGCATCATTTTGCTCAGCCCCATGAACCGCCTCTATTTGGCTCACTAACAACTCTTTTTTTTTGGTACCAATTTTGGCGTTTATGACATCAAAGCTAACTTTAGCCATTCACAGCTCTATTTGACATTTTTGCTCAAATGTGGTCAAATGAGTTCCTGTTATTGTGCTGAACTGAGTATTGATCACAGTAATACTTCCATAAGATGTAGAACAGTGTCACATTAGGACAGGTGTAGTGAAATGACCCTTCACTCCCCTGACTGAATCAGCGTCTGGACTCAGAAAACCAGGAAAACTAATCAGTCACTTCAGCTTCAAAGTGGTCATGGTCAGTGGTCATGGTCAGTGGTCATGCTCAGTGGCGGCTGGTGAGAAAAATAGTGGGTGGGACTGAAGGTTTGGAAACCAGAACCCTATAAGGGGGTCAAGGGGTATCCTCCCCAAGGAGATTTTTTTTTGGTTTTCACATGTAAATGAAGCATTCTGGTGAATTTTGAGAAAATAATTAAGGCAAAACACGACCTTGACCTACAAAGACAAATGGGGTCGGGAATCTGTAGTTGACTGGGGCGTCAGTGGCGCAGCTGGATAGTTGCTCTCACTGCTGCGTCAGTGGCGTGTACATGGGCATGAAAGAGCGTGAATGTGTGAGCTGATACTGATGGATACCTGACATAGAAACTCTGAACCGTCAGTGAGTGAATGTGGGAGCGAATGGGTGTGAATGGGTAAGTGTGACCTGCGGTGTAAAGCAGCTTTGAGTAGTCAAAGACAAGGAAAGCGCTATACAAGCTCAAGTCCATTTACCATTTACCATTTTACTTACCTACCTACATTCAATGTAGTCCAATGAAATAGAGACTGACAGTAGCATACTTGTGTACATTCACCTGCATCTTAACAGGTTAGGCTACAGCACATGAGCCCACGAAGACAACAGCAGAATAATAGTAAAGAGCAGGCCTACATTTACAACAAATCAGGCCGCGTATCAATATGATCAGCCAAAGGAAAACAACACAAACATGTGCTTTAAATAAATTAAAGAATTATATATTTCAGTGGAACTGAATTGAAACTGGATGAACAAATACAAAATAAACTATCATAAAAAAATATTAATATATAAATAAATAAACAAAATCTTCAAGAATGGAAAATAACAAACCAGTTATTGCATCTGTTTGTGACCAATCTGGTTATGAATGTGCTTATGTGATACTAATGATGAACGCTTGGGTGCTGGTCCCTAGTGCCCCTTAAGGATTTTTTTTTTTATTCGGCTAGGATAAGCTACCTTTTTAATGTAAAACTGTGATCTAAGCATGTGTGAGACAACAGACGTTTCGATTCTGCCCCGAGGCTAGGCGGGGAGATCGCTAACAGACTGAAATACACATTTAATGGAATGATTAACAGAATAGCACAATTTCTGTATTTTGTTCATAATTTGCAGGTAGACAGCAGACATCTCTTTTGGCTCATGCAGCCCAAGCGGGGCTCCACCTGCAGTGCCCTCATATATCGGTTGATGGTTATACTTCAGCCCAGGCCCCATTTGGAGAGGTCATTTGAAGGACCTGACTTTGACTGGATTTCAGAGGTGGAAATAGGATGTGGTTAATTTGTTGATTCAAAGAGATGTATTATATGGCTGGGATCAGGTTTATCACCTCAGTTCTGTGAAGACCCAGAGAATCCAACAGGATTCCGGTGCTCCCTTCCTCACGACCACCAAACCAAACATCAGCTGTGACAATAGCTGGACCAGGAACAAGACCAAGCAAAGACTAGAAAACCCCAAACAAATCATCTGACATATACAGACGTGGACAACAATGTTGGTACCCTCCCGTTAAAGAAAGAAAAAACCACAGTGGTCACTGAAATAACTTGAAACTGACAAAAGTAGTAATAAATAAAAACTTACTAAAAATAAACTAAAGAAAATCAGACATTGCTTTTGAATTGTGGTCTAATGTAATGTAAAAAATAAATAAATAAATAATGAAACTGCCCAGGACAAAAATGATGGTACCCTTAACTTCATATTTTGTTGCACAACCATTTGAGGTGATCACTGCAATCAGGAGATTTCTGTAACTCTCAATGAGACTTCTGCACCTGCCCACAGGTATTTTGGCCCACTCCTCATGAGCAAACTGCTCCAGCTGTCTCAGGTTTGAAGAGTGTCTTCTCCAGACTGCATGTTTCAGCTCCTTCCACAAATGTTCAATTGGATTTAGATCAGGGCTTATAGAAGGACACTTCAGAATAGTCCAGTGTTTTGTTCTGAGCTAACCAAGCTTTCTGACACTAGGCAGCACATTTGGCTCCAGAATGCCTTGATAGTCTTGAGATTTCATTGTACCCTGCACAGATTCATGACACCCTGTGCCAGATGCAGCAAAGCAGCCCCAGAACATAACTGAGCCTCCTCCATGTTTCACAGTAGGTACAGTGCTCTTTTCTTTGTATGCTTCATTTTTGTCTCTGTGAACATAGAGCTGATGTGACTTACCAAAAAGCTCCAGTTTTGTCTCATCTGTCCAAAGGACATTCTCCCAGAAGCTTTGTGGCTTGTCAATATGCATTTTGGCAAATTCCGATCTCGCTTTTTTATGATTTGCTTTCAACAGTGGTGTCCTCCATTAAGTCCACTTTGACTCAAACACTGAAGAATGGTGCGATCTGATACTGATGTGCCTTGACTGTGGAGTTCATCTCTAATCTCTTTGGAAGTTTTTCTGGGCTCTTTGCTTACCATTCCTATTATCCATCTCTTCATTTGTCATAAATTTTCCTCTTGCAGCCACGTCCAGGGAGGTTGGCTACAGTCCTGTGGACCTTAAACTTCTGAATAATATGTGCAGCTGTAGTCACAGGAACATCAAGCTGCTTGGAGATGGTCTTATAGCCTTTACCTTTAACATGCTTGTCTATAATTTTCTTTCTAATCTCCTGAGACAGCTCTCTCCTTAGCTTTCTGTGGTCCATGTTCAGTGTAGTACACACCACGACACCAAACAGCACAGTGACTACTTTTCAGCCTTTAAATAGGCAGACTGACTGATTACAAGCTTGAAGACACCTGTGATGATAATTACAGGACACACCTTAGTTTAACATTTCCCTGTAGTCAAATCATTTTCAATCTTTTCTAGGGGTACCATCGTTTTTGTCCAGGCCATTTTCATTATTTTGTGTTTTAAAATGATTCTGTTGAACCACAATTCAAAAGTAATGTCTGATTTTCAGTAGTTAATTTTCAATAAACTTCTATTTATCTTTATTTTTTCTCAGTTTCAAATTATTTCAGTGACCATTGTGGGTTTTTTGTCTTTATATTGTGTTATATGTGATATATTGATGTGTTTTGAAATTACACATTTATTTAGTGTGTTAGCTAAATTGTGTGTTCAAGAGTTAAAACCTTGTCAACTATAAAGTGGGCTGTTACAATCTAAAAGATTCAGCACTGTTGATCATAGTGAGTGACGATCAGGTTCCACGTTTACTGGTCAAATGTAAGTTTGATTGGATTTGATGATCATCCTGAGGCGTCACCAGCCGTCCTCCCCCTCAGTTCCTCAGTTCATGCTCTTTCTAAAACTGGAGCCAGAGGTTCTCTCTTCTTTATGCTCTTGTTCGGTTCAGCTTTTTGTCTCTGTCACCGTCCTGCATAGAATATTTTTATTGTCCACATTGGTCCACAGTCTCTCTGAGTGTTATTTGTTAAAGGTTGTGTGTTGAGCTGCTGTGAGTTTACAATCAGTGACGTCTTTGAAGCTGCTGACTGAAGTGTTTACTGGGACCATCAGAAACTCTTGAGAAGATTCAACAAAGTGAACAAAGGGTTGAGATGATGGAGGTCTCAGAGTGAGAATGAGAGCAGAGATGGTCTCAGCTGATACAGAGACAGCTCAGAGACTTTTACAGGAACATCTGAACATGACTGAAAACTGAGAAAAAGTCTCTCAGAACTTCTGACTCCTGATCAGAGGGACAAACACAAGGACATCTGTGGAGACACTTTGGATCAAACTTCAGGAAACCCAAAGATAAGGAGAGATGACAGGAGATGAAACTTGGATCTTCAACACCATGCTGAGACAAACATCAGTCAGTCAGTGGAGAACACCATCATCACCAAGGATGAAGACAGGTACACAGAGCAGGTCCAGACTCCAGAGCATGGAGGTGTTTCTTTGACATTCAGGGGGTCATTTAGGAGGGGTGGCTCCAGAGGGGTCAAAGGTGAAGTATCATAATTCAAACAGGCTCCAGAGAAACTAAGAGAAAGTCTGAAGAAAGACACCACATCTGTGGAGAAATGCTTTCATCCTTCATCAGGATGAGGCTTCAGCTCACACTGCGCTCTCGGTAAAGCAGTTTCTGTTCCAAAAACAATCACAGGTCTGATCACCCTCCCTGTTCACCTGATCTAGCGGAACATGTCTGAAGTCAGAACATAGCTGTCAAGTCTCCCTTTTTTTGCCAGGAAACTACCATATTTTACCCCTCTTTCCCATCGTCCTCCCATATTAGTATTATCCCATAAATTTCCTGTATAATAAAATAATAATTAAAAAACATTCCTCTGTCTCTCCAAACTGAACTCTGTCACTAGCCTTGTGAGAATTGGTTGGTAATGCACCAAAGTGATGGATGCTGTAAAACTGAGGAAGAAGAAGAAGCTTTGTGAGAACTGTCACCTGCAGTAGCCTGGTGGCAGTTGTCGTGAGGTTAGTGCCAACAGCGGGAAGAAACTAAGAGAAACAAGATGGATAGCTGAGAACAAGAAGGCATTCCTAGAATTAGAAAAAAAAATAGTTGGAAATATTTTTAAAAATGGGACCTCATATTTAGTTGCATAAAGAGGAGCAGGACTGGGCACAGTCACGTGTTCTGTAAGATTTGTAACCGTGATTTTAGGGTCTCACACGGGGGGAGGAATGATGTCAGTCAGCATGAAAACATGCCCAGGCAATGTCAGCATTTGTGACTGGAAATACCACAGACCAAGTCATAAATGCAGAGGTTAAAATGGCAATGCTGTGTGCCAAAAATAACATTGCTTTCACCTTCTGTGACGTCTTCAACAAGTGTGTAGCTGAGATGTTCCCAGACTCTGCTGATGCACAGAAAAACTCATTGGGGAACACCAAGGCTACACAGCTCATCAAAGGTATGATGAGTCAAATTAAGTGAGTATTATGTGTGCATATGCCTACTTGATATTGTCCTGTATGCTTATTGAAGGCTAATTTTTAGCTAACGTTAATTACTGGGCACTCACTCAACAGGTGCCATAGCAGCAGAGCTAGATGATGAGTTGGCCAAAACATGCCGATCTCAGCCCTTTTCACTGATGTGTGACGAATTGAATAACAGAAAAACAAGGAATTCGACATCCTGACTAGACTCTATGATGAGGTCACTCTGCAGGTCACTACAAGATTCATAGAGATACCTACACTATAATGCCAAAAGTATTCGCTCACCCATCCAAATAATCAGAATCAGGTGTTCCAATCACTTCCATGGCCACAGGTGTATAAAATCAAGCACCTAGGCATGCAGACTGCTTTTACAAACATTTGTGAAAGAATGGGTGGCTCTCAGGAGCTCAGTGAATTCCAGCGTGGAGCTGTGATAGGATGCCACCTGTGCAACAAATCCGGTCGTGAAATTTCCTCGCTCCTAAATATTCCACAGTCAACTGTCAGCCGAACGTGGAAGTGTTTGGGAATGACAGCAACTCAGCCATGAAGCGGTAGGCCACGTAAACTGACGGAGTGGGGTCAGCGGATGCTGAGGCGCATAGTGCGAAGAGGTCGCCAACTTTCTGCAGAGTCAATCGCTACAGACCTCCAAACTTCATGTGGCCTTCAGATTAGCTCAAGAACAGTGCGCAGAGAGCTTCATGGAATGGGTTTCCATGGCCGAGCAGCTGCATCCAAGCCATACATCACCAAGTGCAATGCAAAGCGTCGGATGCAGTGGTGTAAGGCACGCCGCCACTGGACTCTAGAGCAGTGGAGACGTGTTCTCTGGAGTGACGAATCGCGCTTCTCCATCTGGCAATCTGATGGACGAGTCTGGGTTTGGCAGTTGCCAGGAGAACGATACTTGTCAGACTGCATTGTGCCAAGTGTAAAGTTTGGTGGAGGGAGGATTATGGTGTGGGGTTGTTTTTCAGGAGCTGGGCTTGGCCCCCCAGCTCCAGTGAAAGGAACTCTGAATGCTTCAGCACACCAAGACATTTTGGACAATTCCAGGCTCCCAACTTTGTGGGAACAGTTTGGAGCTGGCCCCTTACTCTTCCAACATGACTGTGCCCCAGTGCACAAAGCAAGGTCCATAAAGACATGGATGACAGAGTCTGGTGTGGATGAACTTGACTCGTCTGCACAGAGTCCTGACCTCAACCCGATAGAACACCTTTGGGATGAATTAGAGCGGAGACTGAGAGCTAGGCCTTCTTGTCCAACATCAGTGTGTGACCTCACAAATGCGCTTCTGGAAGAATGGTCAAAAATTCCCATAAGCACACTCCTAAACCTTGTGGACAGCCTTCCCAGAAGAGTTGAAGCTGTTATAGATGCAAAGGGTGGACCGACATCAAATTGAACCCTATAGATTAGGAATGGGATGTCCCTTCAGTTCATATGTGAGTCAAGGCAGGTGAGCGAATACTTTTGGCAATATAGTGTATATGCAAAGTGGGAAATGCAGAAAATCTGTATGAAAACCTGAGTGAAGCATTAAGGTAGAGGAACTACACTGTTGTAGTTTGCATTTGCATTTAATTACAACCTTACGGTTTGCCTGAGTTTTGTGGAATTTTTCTCTGTTATCAGTAGAAAAAGAGGCATCCCATGGAAGAACCTGATAGCATTTAACTGTGATAATGGAAGTGTCATGAAAGGCAGACACAACTCAGTTATCAGCAGACTGAAGACCAGCCAGCCCCACATATAGGACCTTGGCTGCATCTGCCACCTAGCACAGCTGGCCACTGGCTGTGGCATCAGAGCAGCGCAGGTCCCAGTGGAAGACATCCTGGTGGGGACATACAATCACTTTGATAAAAGGCAAATGCATATAAATTAAATAGGCCTGCTGTTTTTGTAGGCCTGAAGTTCATATCCTTACAAACACATACATTTCCAACCACAAATAGAATTATTTTCTATCTTTCAGTGCAAAAAGATGTGAAATCTAGAAAGCGTTTATAGATTTCACTGATTCAGACCACCTGAAGCTCCTCAGGTACTGCAGCAACAGATGGCTAAGTCTGTTAACCTGCATCCAGAGAGTGTTGAACCAGTGGGCTGCACTACAGGTAAGGATGGTAACTCCAGTAGATACATACACAGTTTACTGTGCTACCTTTCCATTTTAACCATGAATTGCCACCCTGTGTCCCTATGTACTGTGGGCCTACTTTAACAGTCATGAGGAGGTGGAGAGGAGTGCCACAGTGTGTGATCTGGTAAGCCATCTGCGTGATCCAATCGTGAAGGCCTACTTCATGTTCCTGAGTGTCTGCCCTGAAGCCTTTATCTGAATTTAATATTGCCTTCCAGGTGGGCATCAATGATATTGAATGAATGAGTGAATAATAGTTAATTATAATTATGATTGTGCTTATTGTAGCATATTTATTTCACTGTTATTTTGTTGTGACCAATGATAGTTTCTGCAGTCAGAGGGAGTATAAATTCACAGACTTGAAGAGGAGATGTGCAGGCTGATCAGGAGGATCCTGGGCTAGCTCATTCCAGCCAGGGCCATCGCGGTTATACCTCTCAGGGAGGTGGAGTATGGAGAAGGACATCAGTTGGCTGATGAAGAGCTCTTTATCGGAGCAGACACAAAGGCATTCATGAAAAGCACAGAGCTCCCTGTGTCAGCCGAGAAGACAATCTTTCAGTGAGTAAAATACCCAGCAGTTATATAATTATGATAAAACCTTTGACAGTATGAGAGTATAGGCTGTAGTGTTCTTTGAGAAAATTCTATGAAGCAGTGCTTCATAAGGGACATGAAAGTGTTGGAACCTGCTGCTCGCCTCGACATTACTCCAGGGACAAATCGATGTTTAAGTCAGTTCCCCATTGATAGGATGAATGAATTATTAAATATTGCATGGTTTAGATCTGCAGTTTTCAGTCAAACACTTGTTGTCTTTAACAGTGGAAAGGCAAGGGGCCATGTTCCCTCAGTTGAGCTTGAGTGAGGATAGGCTGAGAGAGGAACTCACTGACTACCCGGTGACAGATACGAGGGCTAGTCAATAAGTAACCAGCCTAACTTATTTCCGGTTAAGATCCACCTCTTTTTTTTCGATGTAATTGCCCTCTAGTGTGATGCACTTAGACCAACGGTGTTCAAGTGCCATCAGCCCAGAACTGAAAAAGTCAGGGTCCTTTCCATTGACCCACTCCTCAACTGCTGTCACAACTTCTTTGTCAGACCGGAAATGACGTCCACGGATATCCTTTTTCAAGTTTGGGAATAGGAAGAAGTCACCAGGACCTAGGTCAGGTGAATAGGCAGGATGTGGTATTAATTCATACCCGTTTCGCTCTACAGCATCCATTGCAACTTTGCAAGTGTGGACTCTAGCGTCGTCCTGTTGCAGCAAAACACCTTTAGAGAGTTTACCCCGGCATTTTTCACGGATGGCGGTTCTCAGCTGGTCTAGCAAGTTTGCATAGTACACTCCAGTTATTGTACTTCTCTTGGGTAAAAAGTTCAACATAATAACGCCTTTTGCGTCCCAAAATACTGTGGCCATCACCTTGCCAGCAGATGGTTGCGTCTTGAACTTCTTTGGCCTCAGGGACCCTGGCCCTACCCACTGATGACTCAGCTTTATTCTCTGGCTCATAATAATGAACCCAAGTCTCATCTACAGTCACCAGACGCAAAAGAAAAGCATCTTTTGACCTGAAACGCTTCAACAAGGCGCTGCATACTGATGCTCTGGTTGCCATTTGCTCATTGCTAAGTGATTTGGGAACCCAACGGGCTGTTAGCTTGCACATACCTAAACGATCATGTAAGATTGTTAAAACGCTACCATGTGAAATGCCTAATGCCTGCGCTATCTTTTCCACCTGAATTCGCCTATCAGAGTATACCAGATCCCGAACTTTGTTACACATTTCTTCGTCGGTGGCATCCAGTGGGCGTCCAGACCTGGCTTCATCTTCTAAAGACGTTCGACCGCGTTTCAATTCCCCTACCCAGAATTTAACCTGAGCATAAGATGGTGCAGAAGACCCATAAACATCGGCTAACTCGCCGTGTATTTCCTTGCCTGTTTTACCTTTTAAATACAAGTACCGAATTACAGCACGGTACTCAACTTTGGATGAGAAGCATGCCTTTGCATCACTAGCCATGTTTGACATTCAATATCTTACTAAAGAATGACTCGATAAGTGTGCAATTTTGTACCAAGGTATAAAACATGTATTGAAACAAGGCATGAAAATCGTGATCGTCTCGGTCAATCGGAAATGAGATAGGCTGGTTACTTATTGACTCGCCCTCGTAGCAAGCAACTCCCCCAAGAAGA
The DNA here is from genome assembly GCA_037902135.1 of Cetoscarus ocellatus. Lineage (NCBI taxonomy): Eukaryota > Metazoa > Chordata > Actinopteri > Labriformes > Labridae > Cetoscarus > Cetoscarus ocellatus. Next base: position 328,669 of record JBAMNC010001286.1, read on the forward strand.
CAAAGTTGACAGATTCTGGGGCCTGGTAGGGAAGGATATGAGGTTCAGTGAGCTGCCAAGACTAATGAAGGCTTTACTATGCATTCCCCAAAGCAATGCCAGTTCTGAAAGGGTTTTTAGTATGGTGAGAAAGATTGTTACAGAGAATAGGATGTCTTTAGACAACAGCACTGTTTGTGCTTTACTGTCATGTAAAATAAACCACTCTGGCTGAGCCCACAAATACACTCCTTCCAAAAAAGTGTTAAAGGATGCAAAGTCTGCAACAAATCTGTACAATAGGTCATTAGTGAATGCCAGAGAGCCACAAGTGATCATGTGAAAAATGTAATGAAAACAAAATGCAAATGTTTTTAAGAATTGTGAAATAAACAGAAAATATGTAATGTTGACTTGCATATGAACTGATAATTTGTAAAATAAATAAATGTGTTTCATATAATCTTTTGTTTTTTCATTTAGGCTGTATTATAAAGTAGGAATGTTCACAGCATTTCAATGCAAACAAAGGTAGGCCTGTCAGATTCTGATCACCTAATTGTAGTTAGTAAGTGGCTGACTACACCTGTCTTAAAATGTAATTGATGTTTGGGACGGCTCGCAACAGGTGCTGGAAAATTTCCCTTGTTTTCAAATCCAAAACTTGACAGCTATGAGACAGAAGTTAAGAGTCAGAAGTCAGAAGTTAGAGTCACACGTCCCTCATGCCCATTTGACCTCTGTTTTGAGGATTTCATCCCTTTTCGACCCTTTCATATCACATTTGAAGTGATGTGTATTTTCTCCTCCTCAGGCTTTATAACAGGTGTGTATTACACACTCCATTTTCCCGCCTTCAGTGAGTCACATGACCAGCTGCACTGAGCTGTCAATCACTGAGTGATATCATCAACTGCCCCCTAGGAAGAGTGAATTTGAGTGAACATTTGTAAAATACCTCCTCACAGATGCCACAGTTCACCAAATCTCTGTTAAAATAAGATATTTTGATGGTAGGTTTTGTCAGGAATCCATCCATGTAATTTTTAAAGCTGTAGTACTTTTGTTTTGTTGTGTAGAGGCCTAAATCCCACAGCTTACGTGGAGCTGTATCTTGTTCCCCCAATTCATTTTAATGGGAGGAAGAGGGAGGGCTGCTTCGGGGTTGACCATCTTTAAGGCCTTTTCATTCTGAAACTGTTTGAGAAACAACAAATTCCCTCAGAACTTCTGATCAGCATGGCCTACTTACTGATTTCAATGAGACAAACAAATCGCCGTTGGTTTGATCTCTCTACGTCATTCCTACTGCCCATGAGGGCTGATTTAGTGTGCCTGGGTGGCGCTAGAGAGCATATTTTGGTAATTTGGGGGTTATTCTTTTCATTTTATAAAAATTTTTTACCAGATTTGGGGCGTTTGCCAATTTTGGTGAGTTTTTGAGTGTGTTTAGGGGGTCAAATTAAGTTTTAAAGTGCTGGTTGAATAATAAGAAAGAAGAAAGAAATGCAGCAGGAACAATAGGGTCCTTTCCTTAGGGTGAGGACCCTAAATATGGCATGTCCATGTGGTGATTAATGTCAGCCCCTTACAGCCATCATGACTCTAATGTTTGCCACAATATCTAACACAACAGTTTTAATCGAGTCAAAACTTTTTTGACATTAGTTAAACTGATAATTATAAAAGCACTTAAGCTCCATTTAAACTCTGCCACTTCCTTTTCTTTACAAACATAAACATCTTTTCCAGTAATAACACAGTTGGTGGTGAAAAACTTATAAATGAAAAAAATAACCAATAAATGAGCTTACCAGAGGGCATGACATTTCACAAGGAATCGGGTTGCAGAAGATGATGTTGAGCATGGTGCTGGGATCTGTCATTGGACCACAGAAACATTCCTGGCAGGGATCAGACAAACCGGGGTGCACTGTCCCTGTTGGTGTTGTAAATGGCAGTGTTCCTGCTCCCACTCCAGGAGGCGATGTTCCTGCTCCAGCTCCAGGAGGCGATGTTCCTGCTCCAGCTCCAGGAGGCGATGTACCTGCTCCTGCTCCAGCAGGCGATGTTCCTGCTCCCGCTCCAGGAGGCGATGTACCTGCTCCTGCTCCAGAAGGCGATGTTCCTGCTCCCGCTCCAGGAGGCGATGTTCCTGCTCCCGCTCCAGGAGCTCCTGGCGATGTCATCACTACTCCTGGTGTTGTCCCATGTGGTGTTCCTGGTGTTTGGCCTGATGTTATTCTCTGGCCAGGCTGAAAAAAGTAATGAGGGCTGAACTTTTACTTGTTTAGTACACCATATCACACCCTGTTTTTGAAGGGGACAGCTGTTACAGTTAGCATTTTGCATAATAAAAAATGAAGTTCAAAATTGAGGCTAGGATGAACAGGTTCGAAAAAGATCAAAATGCTTTTAAAGAACAAGAGAACTGTTTATATCCATATATCAAAGAGAACAGAAAACAGAAGCTCTGACCTTATGATGTGACCCCCTTTGTGATCAGCTGTCTTCACAGTTATTCAGTTCCATATGGATTATGACAAAAACCCTTCTGGTTTGAAGTTCAAGTTGTGAGCATGCACACTTCTAATCTGAGTATAAACTTAGTAAAAACTCAGTTTTTATTATTTCTAAGGATAGTTCTGTTTTTCAGGAGTGGGGTTGGCTGAGGCCCATGGCATGAGTAAATATAACTGCAAATTAAAGCTGCAAGCAGCATTTCTCAGGTCCTCGCTCCGTTGCACGTCCCTCATGTCCGTTTGACCTCCATTTTGAGGATGTCATCCCTTTTCGACCATTTAGAGGTATCACAGTTGGAGTGATGTATATTTAGCACTAGAGAGCACATTTTAGCATTTTGGGGGTTATTTTTTTCATTTTATCAAAATGTTCCTCGGATCTGGTGTGTATGCCAATTTTGGTAAGTTTTTGAGCATGTTTAGGGGTCAAATCAAGGTTTAAAGAGCTGTTCGGGGAAATAATTAGAAAGAAAGAAAGAAAGAAAGAAAGAAAGAAAGAAAGAAACGCTACAGGTACAGCAGGGTCTATGGCAAGGACCCCTCTGGCCCTAGCTAAAGGGGTCCTTTCCCTTAGGGCAAGGACTCTAATAAAGTGTGTCCAGGGTGTCCAGCTCTGCCCCTGAGGGGAGACAGTCTAGTGCAGTCTCTATGAGATACAAGGCAGTACATGGTGCCACAGATAGCCTCGTAATTCCCCCATTTTAGGGTAAACAACACAAAATCAATGTTAGCTTGACCAGATGCTTCGGTAAGATTCTTTACAGTGTTCCACTTTCTCCCCCAAAAGCCACTGTGATCAGATCTTTTTTATGTTATGACTTTAGCTTTATATATCACTCCACCCTTACCCCCCATGATGACTACACTAACTTCACTGAAACTGAACTAAAATGAGCCATTTTAACTCCTATAACAACAACGTGCTGACAGTTGTCATTAGAGAGGATGCCTTTATAAACCAGAGCATCAGAAGGAGAACTTTAGCAAGTGGAGTCTCAGGTAGAGAGAGGGATGGAGGATGCAGTAACAGGTCACACCACAGGTCACCTGGTGGAGCAGATGATGAACCTGGAGGCCCATTGCTGTCAGGACTGGGAACTAGAAACACTCCTCCTGGACCTTTCTGGTCCTGATGTGAATACTGGGCACAGCAAACACGATGTTCTGTCACTGCAGAGGAGAAATCATGATGTCCATATTCAAAACATCATGCCAAAGCTGGTGAAGGCCCATGTCCAGTGCCAGAAATCTATTCTGTGACCATTAGTTCTGCCTGTTTTTACATCTGGAAAAAAGAAATGAGTGACCATCCTCTAAATATTCAGGGAGTCAGATTTATGTCCCTTTGTGCTCCAGTGAACACTAACTGACCTAAACAGCTGATGAGAGAAGAGCTGGGGCTTTGTGGAGGAAAAGTGAAATGCTGTAAAGAATCTTACTGCAGCGTCTGGTCAAGCCAACTTAGTTTTTTGTGTAGTTAACCCTAACAGTATCTGCCCTCAGGTGCAGAGATGGACAGGTGCTTTATTGGCAATTAAATTTACTAAAGCCACGAGCCTTGAGCAACCTCACTTCAAATCAGCTGAACTGTCCCTTTGACTATTAATGGACCAGGATCTACAACCATCCACCCAGAAAATGAAAAATGTGTTTGTTAATATCATGACTTCAGTTGTTGAACTTACCATGTATATGGTACCGAGGTAGACGCACACATAGAGGAGTTCTGTAAAAAATGAATCAAGAATCAAATAAATAAATAATTTAGAAAGAAATTCTGTTGTTTCCTCCTCCAAACCATCAACCTGCCTGTTAGATCCAATCCCACCTAAACTGTCCAGGGACTTCTCTGCCTAAGTTTGTAAATCCTTGTTGAATAGATGGAAGATTAAATTAGATAGATTAGATCATTAAGGCCATCAATATATCTTTATCAACAGGCTACTTGCCACAGTCCTCTAAAGAAGTTGTAATCAAACATCGTCTTGAAATACCTACCCTTGATTCAGGCGCTTTAGTAACTACAGGCCTATATCAAACCTTCTAACTACAGGCCTATGTGAAACCTTCTAACAACAGGCCTGTATTAAACCTTCTAATTACAGGTATGAATCAAATGTTCTAACAACAGGAGTAAATCAAACCTTCTCTCACATAAAGCAAATTTCAAGAACAGCCTTTTTTCATCTTCGTAACATCACTAAAATCAGGCCTATCCTGTCTCAGAGTGATGCTGAAAAGCTAGTCCACTCTTTTGTTACCTCTAGACTGGATTATTGTAATTCTCTTCTTTCAGGCTGTCCCATCAAGTTGCTTAAGATGCTTCAGCTGGTTCAAAATGCTGCAGCACGTGTACTGACTAGAACTAGGAGAAGAGACCACATTACTCCTGTATTAGCCTCTCTGCATTGGCTTCCCATAAAATCTAGAATAGAATTCAAGATTCTTCTTCTCACCTATAAAGCTCTCAGTGGACAGGCACCAATTTATCTTAAAGAGCTCGTAGTGCCGTACAACCCCTCTAGAACATTACGCTCCCAAAATGCTGGCCTGCTCGTGGTCCCATCAGTCTCTAGAAGTAGTCTGGGAGGTAGAGCCTTCAGTTATCAGGCTCCTCTTCTCTGGAACCATTTACCGACCACGGTTCAGGAGGCAGACACCCTCTCTACCTTTAAGGTTAGACTTAAAACATTCCTCTGTGATAAAGCTTTCAGTTAGGGACCAGCTCATAGTCCATAGTTTAGACACATAGTTAAGATGCAATAGGCTTAGACTGCCGGGGGGATCTGGCACACTGGGCTCTATCCCTCTGTTTCTCTAACACTCTCTCTCCATATCTGCCTTTGTCCCTTTCTGTTTTCTCCTGTACTCGTCTCTGGCTCTGGTCTTGTAGACGTCCTGAGATCCTTGGTGTGGACCATCTGCTGCTGTGGAGTCACAAAGCCTCAATAACTACAATTACAGACATAACAAACATCTGTCCTCTCCTTTAGGCCCATTCCATTATCATTACAGTTCCTAATATTAACTTCAGAGAGATCAACTAAATTAAATCCATGGTAGTTCCTGCTAACAGCACACATATATTAGAATGACCTTGACAAACAATCATGGATGACCTGCTGGATGGACCTGCTCAACTCTCCGACATAAATTCATATTTTGGAAACAGTTTAACCTATTTTAATTGCAGTTCAGCTAGATGCTGCTACATTAACCAATATCAATATTAATAGATATCTAATATCTATTAATATTAGATTGATTCCTGTCTATGGTTGTTATTGATTAGACCTCAATAATAAATATCTTCACAGCCACATAGACATGAGGACCTCCTTGAACACCAGATGCCACATCTGAAGGGGCTAACCTCTAATAAATTTTTTTCAGCAGAGACAAAGGTGATGAGGACAGATTTATGATTGGTCCATGGATCTGTCTCTGCCTTCAGTTCTGACTTTAGTCCACTTGTCTCTGCCCACCTCCCTTCCTTTGCCCTCACACCCAACACAGCATCATGTGGATGGCTGTTCATCATGAGACTGAGATCCACATTCAAGATTTCCTGCTGCTGAACAGAGGTTTTGTCTTGCCGCCATGATGAGGGATTCCTGATTGGCTACTTGGATTCATGTTGGAGGTTGGATGTATGTATTTGTGTATATATATGTGAACATGTGTATTTTATATATGTATATATGTATCTATTAGGGCTGAAACGATTCCTTGAGGGCACATCATGTGCCTCGAGGATTCATTTAAATCTGGACCACTATACAGCACTGTGTGTGGCACGGACGGTCATTTCTGTGGCGCAATGGGCCTGCTGCTTCCACGCCCCTGTAACGTAGATGTGCGGCGCGGATTGTAAAATTCTGCAGGACAAGAAAAGAGAGGGGCAGAAAGAAGAGAGTCCGTAGAAGAAACAGCAGAAAGTACCTCAAGTGTGGGATCACTACAAGCTGAAACGAAAACAAAAAAGAAAACATTGTGCAGGGTGTCTGTTGTCAACAGAGTTAGCTTCGCATAATAGTAGCATAAAAGCTGCAGCACGTCAACAGCAAACATTCGGTCTGTGCGTCAAGTTCACAGAGCGGACACAACAAGATAACACTCAGGATACATTAGCAGTAGCAGAATGTCAGTGATCAATAACTGAGATTAGGTCTAGATGACATACTTTGAATATGGCTCTGTGTGAAGGCTTGTTCACAACGTAAATCAATGCAGCGGCTACTTGCCTATGTATTTTGTGCACGTACTTTTCACATCCAATAACATTCTTTTAAATTGGAGAAAAAATAAAACTCCAAGAACAATATAAACAAAACAAATTTAAAAGTTAAGAAATATTGACACCATTTCACATGGGTAAATTTCAATATCATTTGATTTGTTGTAACTGGTTTAGTGCTCACTGCAGAGACGGTTTTCATTAAAACTAAAGGGCCTGTTTATCCATTTAGGTTTTTACTGTTTGTATGAGTTGTACATTTTTGAGATATCAGCTGTAGAGATGTCTGCCTTCTCTCTAGTACAATTGGCAAAAGTCCCGTGATGCTCAAAGTACCAAAGATTCATTTGAAAAGATTAAAACTTGTGTCTCGTTCTAACAATCAGGACCTGGTTGCTCAAAATAATCTGCAGACCTTGTTGTGAGCAGTTTCATGTAGGAACTACTCTTTACCAATAGCAAAATATGTGTTTTGATTTTTGGATCCTGTTATACTCAAAATGTTCAAAAAGGAAAAAAAAAATTGTTCATTTAAGAGACCCGGATTATTTTTTGTTTTGTGTGTTACTGATAGTTTTCAATAAAGATGAAGTGATTCAATGTAAAAAAAAAATGGCAGTGTGTGCAAATATAATGGATAGAGTACTCAAATACGAAAAGAATCAATAGCTGCAGTCCTACTACCTATGAATATATGTGTATCTGTAAATGAAGAGTTTGTCTTGAGCCTACTCTCTTGAAAAGAGTCTTGAGGGGACACTTGTTATAAACTGGTGCAATATAAATGAAGACTGATTGATCGACTGATTGACTGATTGAAAAAGGAAATGGTGGAACTGGAGTCTTATCGAAAATTAGTCTTTAGTTGTTGCCTTGAAAAAAATCCCCTGTTGAAAAAGAATAGTGAAATAACCCTTTATTGATTGAATGACCAATCAAAAAAGAAGGGAAAACATACCACAACGGTAGGACCTGCAACAGGTGCCATTAGTGTGTGTAAGCTTGAACCCTGGTTGGCAGTCCATTGGATCAGGACACTCCGATACATCACACTCTGTAAGGACACATGAGTATTTTACTGTTAGGACACATGAGTATTTAATTGTTAGGACATATGAGTATTTGACTGTTAGGACATATGAGTATTTAATTGTAAGGACATATGAGTATTTGACTGTTAGGAAACATGAGTATTTGATTGTTAGGACACATGAGTAGTTTACTGTTAGGACATATGAGTATTTGACTGTTAGGACATATGAGTATTTAATTGTTAGGACATATGAGTATTTGACTGTTAGGAAACATGAGTATTTGATTGTTAGAACACATGAGTATTTAATTGTTAGGACATATGAGTATTTGACTGTTAGGACATATGAGTATTTAATTGTTAGGACATATGAGTATTTGACTGTTAGGAAACATGAGTATTTGATTGTTAGGACACATGAGTAGTTTACTGTTAGGACACATGAGTATTTGACTGTTAGGACATTTGAGTATATGATTGTTAGGACACATGAGTATTTGACTGTTAGGACATTTGAGTATATGATTGTTAGGACACATGAGTATTTGACTGTTAGGACATTTGAGTATATGATTGTTAGGACACATGAGTGTTTAATTGTTAGGACACATGAATATTTAACTGTTAGGACATATGAGTATTTAATTGTTAGGACATTTGAGTATATGATTGTTAGGACACATGAGTATTTGACTGTTAGGAAACATGAGTATTTAATTGGTCGGACACATGAGTATTTGATTGTTCGGACACGAGTATTTGATACAAGGACACATGGGTATTTGACGCTAGACGTTGTCTTTGGAGGTCCCATTTTATCAAAATATTTAGCTGCTCTAGGACTGAGGACTGCTCCCCCTCGGTAGGGTAGGTGTGATTTGGGATGAAAATGATGAGCAGTGTTCAGGATGTCTGGTTCTGCTGCTCTGTAATCACCTCACAGTAACTTAGGAAGTGTTTGCGTCCTCCTCTCAGAGCTCCTTAATGGTGTGTGTGTTGTTCATGGAGGTAACAACAAACCTGGGAACTTTTATGTGGGTCACTTTTCACCTTTGCAACCTAAGACGAATGTGGGTAAATGAAAGTTTTGTTCGATCACCCTGCATTAACCCCATTTGTATGTTTCTGTTGGTTTGTACGCCCCGTCGAGCATCAGTTCAAACTATGACAGTCCATTTAACAGCCAAGTATACAGCTCACCACATTTATATGTTGAGCAGCAGCCGTTGGACTCGTTGACCAGCTTCTGGCCAGGTTCGCTGCACTCTGGGATTTCCACGGTCTCACACTGAGCCAGGTTACACTGCACACTCATGGTGTCCAAGTCACAGGTGCAGTTGTTACAGCCAGCCGTCCACGTTTCGCCGGGCTGGTTAAAAAACACACAGCGAGGATGCATTACTGAGCACAGCAACGCAGCCCAACTTTAAACACACAAACACATATTTGGATCCTCACCAGTTTGGGTTTCCCGTCTGGTCCGGTACAGTCTGGAAGCCAAAAAGACAGAGTTAAGTCCTGACAGCTTGTGTGAGACATAATCCATGAAACAGTCATTAAAGTCTGAGCACGTGTTCTCACCGCAGACTGGGACACAGTCGTCGTAGGCCGCGTTAAACAAGGTGGTGTTCTCAGGACAGAAGCAACCCTCCATTAACAGGGATTCAGTGGAAATGAAATTAGAACCAAATAGGAATAAGGGGGATCCACTGAGGAACTTTTCGTTGTAACTGAGGACAGGAAGAGAGGATAGGTCAACTTTCTGGAACCCTTATTGATGCTTTAATTTTTTTTTTAAACATCTATGGCGTGTTTGTCCTTTGTTTGATTGTTTGTTTGTTATATGTTTCTGTTTGTTTTTTGTTTGTTTTTCAACAGCCTGTATTAAAAGTTTCCCCTCGCTGGCCTCTTTGATTGTTATTGTTGTCTGACTGTATTTGTTTGCTTTTCAACAGCCTATTTTTAATTTTTTTTCCCTTACTTTTCTGTTTTCTTGTTTGTTTTCCAACAGCCTATTTTAAATGTTTTTTTTCCTCACTGGCCTGTTTATTGTATTTTTATGTTTGTTTTTTTTAGTGTTTCTTTTCTTGAATGGCCTTTTTCTAAAGGTTTTGTCCTTTGTTGGTCTTTGCCTTGTTTCCAAATTGCAAACCCTTTCAACTGGTTACACCTGTGCTGTATTCTTATATTTTTGGAGTCTCTAGACCACACCTGCCTCCTTTGTCAAATGAAGATCCTGTCCTGAAGGTTTTGAGACGTTTTGTGGTCCTTTATAACAGCTGAGACAGAAATAGCATCCAAGAGTGGAACAAATGACTTTCTGGACAAATAGATGTCAGGAATAATCCGTGTAAATATGTCAATAGTTTCTGCAGTAAGTTTCCTTGCGTACTCAAAGTTTTCTCTCACAAAGGCCAAAGCTTGAATGAACTATATGGCGGTGTGAAAAGGCTGCTCCTAACTGGCCTGTTTGTGAGGTGTATAACGTGTATACAGTTCTGTGAGATTTAAATTCTGTTTTTATTGTTTGTTTTATGTCTATGGTCATACAACTCTGAATACATCCATCTGATATCAGGACGGCGTACACATTCTGACAGCCCCAGTTGTTCTGCCTTAAAGGTGTCTTAATCTTGCTGCTTGGCAGAGTTGAGGTTTGTCAGAAAATATCTCAGGGAGTTAAGGAGGAGTTATACAAACTCTGCCCCTCGTCTGCTGTGTGCGTTGTGTCTACTTTGTATGATACTGCAAATATAAAAGGGCTATCCTCACTCTGTAGAGTTGTGATTTGGGGCAGAATTGAAAAACCTAAATCAGTGAAGAAGTGTTCGCATTTTTGAATCAGTTATAGATCAATCACCTGCTGCTGCATGTAGGCTCCACTATGGGGGCACAGGCCTTGTAGACTTTGTTCTCTGGACACTCGTACTCTGGGGGACAGAATTAAGTTTAGACCAACATCTCTGACATGTGACACAAGAGCTGCTGTATTGAGACTGTAGACTCACCACACGACCCATTGGTGGAGCTCCTCCAGTCTATGCACACTCCTCTTATTGCACACAAGGTAGCGTATGCCTCTATTACAATGCAAGGGACTTCTGGGATTTCAATGTCACCATTGCAGGCATCAATCTGGCAGGAGAAGTAAAATGGTGCCACACCGATGAGTGGCACACATGGGGCAAATAAGCTGTAGATAGAAATGAAACAAAAGAAGCAGAAGTCTTTGTCATGATGATATAACATTTATACAGTGAAACAAAGCTGGTTAGGTTCAGGTGTTTGGATGTCAGTGTGAGGAAGTTTGATACGTTAATAACAAAAAAAAGGTCTCTGTCTTCATGTAAACAACAAAGGGGTACATCCTGGTACATCTGACCAATGCTGTAATTAAAAATAAACCATGACACAGCGGAGAAGGCAACACTATGCCTGTCTATCATTTTCACTTCAAAACAAGATTTTTAAGATTTCTGATATATTACAGTTTTCTTTTTAATATGGCAGGTGGTTTAATATTAAAAAATGAACTGTGGAGAGATTGTTATTTGCCGAGGATGTAAGCAGGTGTTTCTAATATTAAATACAGACTCTATCATGATCTGTGGAGAGACAATTATCATCTATGGAGAGACCGTTATCTGCTGAGAATGTAATCATTTGTTTCTGACATTCAATAAAGACTCTATTACTTTTCATTAGTATGTCAACTAAGTATCACTGATGTTCATTCACAGAATGCTCCCTTGTTCATGTTGTGTTGTAGTTTAATGTCATTAATCATATATCCTGGTCCAAACTATCTTTAAAGTTCATCGATTTTTCTTGACATCAGCTATGTCACTTACCTTGACTGTAAGATTTCACAGATAGGCGGTCTGCAGGGCAGTCGGGTGGTTAAGACGGTGGTTGTTGGCTGTGTTGTCAGAGTTGATGTTGGTAGTGCTGGTGTTGTGGATACTTCACATGGTGGACCTTTGACATACCATGAGGGGGCACAGATTGGACAGGCCCCATACGTCCCATCTGGCCTCTTGCACTCATGTACCTGAGTGTTGTCACAGGACCCTGAGAAGAAGCATCAGAAGTTTGACGTGTGCCCCCTGTTATGGGTTTTTATAAATATACGCTGCTGGATTTAAAGCACATGACCCAGCTGAAGGCTTCATGTTACCGAAGAGTAAGTGTGAGCAGTACTCACCGCACAGCCCCTCTGTGTTGCTGTTGAACTCTTTGAAGGGCAGGTAGATACTGAAGGAGTTGGTTCTGTAGGTGATTGAAGTCATGATGAAGGGTATTCTCAGCTCGACCCACATAATTGGAAAGCCCTGGAGGTATATTTCTCCATTGAAGTAAAAGGGATAGATATGTTTTCCGTTCATGTAGACCTACAGGGAGCGAGGATGACACCTTAAGCACAGTCGACTGTCTGGTTCTCAAAAGAATCAGATTGTTGTTGTGTTTCCTCCTGCCAGTCAGTGACTTACCACTATGCCATCAGCTTTGGTCTGGGTTAAAACAACTCTGTAAGTCTTGTATTGGACCGTGATGGTCTGGGGGCAGAAGGAGCTATCCAGAGGGTCACAGATGGTGTTATCCAATAGAATCGTCAGGTTGTATTGGTAATATGTTTCTTTGACCAGGATGAACTCGCAGTTTTCGTAGAAAGTGTATCCCACTCCATCAAACGTGGTGAAAATTTTGTGCGCCCAAACATTGCACACGCCTGCAGGAAAAGAAGATCACATAGAAAAATTTTGTTTATTTAAAGACTGGAGAAAATGATGAAAGGACTTTCCCAAGAAATCCAAGGAACTCATTCTGTGGACAGTTCTTTCCGAAAGCCCATGGCACACAGCCTCAGGCCAAATATGTCCACAGTTTAAGATTCAACCAGCACATAATACCGGCATATCAAAACACACGGTATAGCTGCCCACTGTCCCAGCTGAATACACAAACAGTAATTCGAGTGCTTGGAGAGTGAAGGACAACGATGACCTGTAGATTTATGGAAACCAACTGGACCGACCTCAGCAACAAGTAAACACAGCTGGAACTTGGAGTCAGAGGTCTGAGGTCGAACCACCAAGGAAAATACTCCTAACCCCCGCGCATCCAGATCTGGACAGTGCCTACTGCAGCCAGAAGCTCAAGCCATGACCAGAAGAACTCCGGCCTGTAACTGTAAGGCTCTTCTGATATACCAGGAAAAAGGGCAAGGACAGGGTTAAAGTCTTTGTGCACTGAGACAGAAGGACAGTCTTTATGGTCCCAAAGAGATGGACATCACTTCAGCCATCAGCAGACAGCACGGCTCTCCTTATAGCAGGGCGTGAAGCTTTAGGGCGACCTCTGGCAGCAGGAGCACAGCTTTAACTCTCCTGAGAAAACATCATGTCAGCCCTCTCACGTCTAAGGGGCGACACCAAATCTTCATCAGCAAACATGCCCATCTATGTATCTCTGATCTACAGTGAACATTTCCCATCTTTCTCGCACTTATCTGCAGTAAAAATGTCCCATTTATGTAACAATGATCTACAATTAACATCTACAGTCAACAGGTCCAGTCTATGTAGTACTGATCTACAGTCAACAGATCTAGTCTTTGCTGCACTGATCTACAGTGAAAAGATCCAGTCTATGTAACACTTATCTACAGACCTTTGTCCTACAGTCTACAGTTTTTGATTGCAGCCTTTTTAAACCAAAGGGAATCTGCCTAATCTCTGGAAATCAGGGTCGTTTCTGAAGGTCAAATGTCATATGAAGACAATGACTCCTTTGGACAATACAGTCAGTGCCTCCCTTTGACTCTGTCCTCCACAGGTCTGAATCTGGTCCTGACACACTTAATGCCTGATCTACTAAGATCCCAAATAACGAGTGCTAAATTTCATGTGCAAACTAAAATATTGCAAATAGTGGGCGTGTTGTAGGTGATCTACTAAGACTGCGTGTACGATTGATAACAGGCGTAAAAGTGCTGCGGACCGCCCTCTTTAAAGGAGGATCTTGCGTGTGCTGTCACCATGGAGAGTTTGGGAGAACAGAGTGGCCGTAATTGAAAAATGAAGTCTGAAGCCATGGAGCTGGAGGCAATTAAACACACTTGCAGTAACCTGTTTTGCTGTCTGTCATCTGATGGACAAGGTCATCACTTTTCCCTCTTACCATGTTTTTATCCATCATTTTTATTTTCCTTTTCTGATTACAAGTAAACATAATCTAAATGACAGCATTCACACAGTTACACAGCTCCATCATCAATGACCTCTCATGTGAAGAGCAGCCTTACAGTTACACACACACAGACAGTGTGGGTACTCTCACCTTTTACGCATTGACTGTGTCACACTCTCCACAATCTGACAGCCTCTAAACTCACTGTCAGTGTGTGGAGAGTGTGATGCAGTCAGCTCTGAGTGACGAACAGAGTGATTATGGCTCTGAAGGGGATCTATTTTACATAGGATAAATGACCTCCTCCACGATGTACTAAGAGACAAAACAGAGAGGGTTTACTTTACGCGTGTGTCTGCATGAGTATGATGGCACACTGGATCCTCCCTCTTTTTCCAGTCCATCATAATGAAAGACAGCCTCCAAATCTTTCCATCAGTCATCAAAAAATTCAGTCAGTGATGGAAAATATTCCGTTAATGTGACCCCTGTTTCTCGCCACAATGACCGCAGCCCTCTGTGCATAATGCTGTGCCTGTTTTGCACCTGCCTTTCAAACTTGCTAAATTTAGACTCTGTATTCTGCATTTTCATGAAGGCAAACATGCTAAATGGTTGCACGTGCTAGTTTACTCATTTGACAGACGCAATCCTCACTGCACCTTGTTAGTAGATCATCGTTGTGCGTGCTATCAAGTTTGCACATATAGATTGGGCCTTTAAGGCGTGGTCACACCTAAATGTAAGTTTCAGTTTTCTCGTTGATAGCACATCAACTTGCGCTACATTTCTTGTGTGAAATACATGAATCTTGAAGTGAGCAATGCAAATTCCGCCCCTTTTGCCCTGTTGCTGAAGCTGAAAATATCCAACTTTTTCACCCAAAATTCACCCAAAGCTGTGGCACAACAGCCAATCAGCATCAAGAGTGAACATCACAGACAGATAGTAAACAGGAAGCAAACATCAGAGCTCCTCTACAGTCTAATTAGTGCTCATAGTCTGAACACGGGGAAGAAGTCTCTGTAGAGTTTGAAGTCTCTGGTGAGTTCACCTCTCATTTATTTAACACTTTTCATGGACTGGACTGATAACCGAGTCCACCAACACCACATAGACCTGATACTGGAGTGTTTTCTGGCTCACTTTCATCAGAGAGAATATGAAGAACCTCACAAAAGAACATCAGGAGCACCCACATGAGGAAGACCAGACTGGAGAGAGAGGAGGTCTGCGGGGAGTGAAGCCGAGCAGGTTCAGGAGCAGAAGGTCCATCACCCAGGCAGGGTGCTGAAGCTCTCCATGAGCGGCTCTGAAGGATGTTATGGATCAACAGATGGATGAGTTTCTATTTCAGACTTCTCTGGACATTTAGCCACTGGCTTTGGAGAGCAGGAGTAAGACAGAAACATCCACCGTGGTGATCATGGATCGAGAGGCGGAGACACATGTTGTTGTGGTGAGGAGACAGGCCCCGCCCCCTTCAGGTCTGAGGGGCACAAATCAGCCTCCATATTTATGTGACTGATCTGAATATGTGAATATCTGCACGAAATATATCATTGTGAACGTGCAAATATTTTTTTTATGTTTGGTATGAACACAGCTTTAGGCCTTTCCAGGTCCCTGAAAAGGGACCCTAAAGAAGAACTCTGTTGGTGTCAGGTTCAAGTGTAAGTCCATGCTCACACTTACATCAGCCCATCCATTCATTTCTTACATTTCTTTCCCACATTTTTGAGTTTGTGATCATATCCTGATCTCTGGTTTTGTTTCCATGTATGTGGTTAATAAATAGAAGATAAACTAAAAAGCTAGGGTCCCCAACCTGTAGACCATGATCTACATGTGGATCTCTTAAATAATTCCAGAGGATCTTAAAGGGCTTTTTTTTTTTTTTTTGAAACGCTGGATTGACCCTTTCATTTATTCATGACATACCCATGTATGTATTTGGCGGCTTTGCAAGACAAATGTGGTCAAAATGATGTTCCAATTGATTAATTTTCAAACAAAAAAATCCATTAGTTGTTAAAAATAAAACAAAGTAAAGTAGATAAAAAAAAGCAATTACAGGAAAAAAGAACAATCTGGGTGAGGCCAACCAGAGATGAACTAGTTGCAATCTGTGTCCTGAAGTCCACTTTGAAAGTTCTGGTACATGGTGCAGTTTGGATTGTAAAGACAGGAACAAAGCAATAATACATCTCCACTTACATTCACATTCATAGTGGAAGCAGCATCCGTCATCATCATAGACTTTAACAGCCTGATATTTATTGGTACAGCTGGTCATTGCCGGTGTGGGACATATGTAAGGTTTCTCTATGATCTTGCCGTCCTCACAGATCGCAACAGTGCAGTTGTCAGTCCGCCATGTCTCATTGTGCTGTGGGAAGATTCAAAGGTTACACTGGAGGAGAAACTGTGAGGACCTCTTTTAATTAAAGCCCTTTTTCTTCCTGTAAATAAAATTAAAATAGACAGACAGACAGAAAGACAGACAGATACATAGATAACTAGATAAATGATAGACAGATAGATAGATAGATAGATAGATAGATAGATAGATAGATAGATAGATAGATAGGTAGGTAGATAGATAGATAGATAGATAGATAGACAGATAGATAGATAAACAGACATAAAGCCAAACAGACAGACAGATTTAGACTTGATTGTTTCTTCTTATGAAGAATGTGTTGTTATCTTCTGACCTTTCTCGTTTGATTCAAGTAGATGCAGTCATTGGATGGTGGGGTTGACCTTGGGGTTGTGCTGGGGGATGTAGTTGGTATTGTTGTTGCTACTGGACATGAGATGTTATATCTCACAATTTCACAAGATGGGTTGCAGTATGCAACCAAACAAGCCCCCAGGTCATCACTGATATTGTAAAGAAGCTCTCCTGTGAAATTGAAAATCAGTCCAAAATTTAAGAGCAGAGAAATCAAGTACATGGTGAAACTATCTGTAGGGTCACTTTACAAATCCTGTCACTGTGGGAATATGATCAATAAACCTGATGAACACTTAATACAGCCTCCATCATCAGTGTGTGAATATGATCAATAATACTGATGATCATGTAACACAGTCTCTATCATCAGAGTGTGAAAGTAATAAGTAATACTGATAATCATGCTACAAAGTCTCCCTCATCAGGATGCCAGTTTATGTCATCATCAGTATCCAGAGTGTCAGGCACATTTCACTGCAATAAACAATCACAGCAACCACTATTTATTGTAAGCGTCTGAACCAGCACATACATTTGTATCTATATTAATTGTCCCGTCACAGATCAGAGACGTTTGTCATCACTAACAAGTTCACATCTCTGAGCCAACCACAAACAGCCACATCACCCGATACAGAGTATCCGGCTTCTCTCATCTCATGAAATTCAAAAGAAAAGAAAAAAGAGAGAGATGCTCGCTGAATAAATGTAAGTCACTCAATGTCTTAAGGATTTACCTGTGATTGACCATATTTCTCTGTTTTAATCTTTATTCTTAACGTGATCTAAAAAGATGGAGTATATTATTGCAAGGAGGATGAGGAGGAGATACCGGGAGAAAATATTTTCACCAAAGGTTCTGCTATTTGGGGATGACAGACCAGGAATGCAGGTGGATCACAAGCATGATGAATGGATTAGCCTGCTGCTGTGTTTAAATGTAATTATCAATTAATTTTGTATTCCTATTATGACACAGAAACAGATTACATCTGTCCCGTGAGGTGGTCCACACGGTGACGTGCATCGTGGCCTCCGATGCGCAGCCCAGTGGCCCCTGTGCTCTCCCAGTTGCTGTTAAAGTGACAGCGGCTCTGACCTTCTTTGCCACTGAGGTGAAATTGTCACTGCGCCTCGCCTGCAGTGCATTTAAAGGAGAGGAGAGGCGTTCATTTGAATGGTGAAGATCACACTCAGCTGTGTTAAACCCACTCACGCCTTGTATCACCCTCTTTGCCACTTGCGCCGGTAGGAGGGACGAAGGCTTGGGTGCGCCTCTCTGTGCCGGACTGCCCAGTGCACGAAACAAAATACCCTGGACACAACCCGTTGTCGTGGCGCAGGCGCAGTGCAGGGCTGGTGCGCCCCCCCTGCGCCTGGTCTATGAAATTAGAGCCCAAAGTCTCCATCATCAGTGTGGGAATGATATCAATAATATTGATGATCGTGTTCCAAAATCTCCATCATCAGTGTGTGGATGTGATCAACAACACTGATGACCAAGTTACAAAGTCTCCATCTCCAGTTTGTGAATGTGATGAATAAAAATGATAATCATGATACAAATTCTCCATCATCAGTGTGTGAATGTTATCAATAATATTAATAATCATGGTACAAACTCTCCATCGTCACTGTGTAAATGTGATCAGTAATACTGATGATCATTTTACAAAGTCTCCAGCATCAGTGTCTGAATGTGATTAATAATAGTGATGACCATTTAAATAACTCTCAATCATCAGTGTGTGAATGAGATCAATAATACTGATGACCATTTTACAATGACTCCATCATCAGTCTGTGAATGTGATCAACAAAACTGATGACCATTTCACAAAGTCTACATCATTAGTGTGTGATTGTGATGAATAATATTGATGATCATGATACAAATTCTCCATCATCAGTGTGTGAATGTGCTCAATAATACTGATGATTATTTTACAAAATCTTCATCATAAGTTTTTATTTATTTTTATTTATTTATTTTATTTGGTCAATAATACTGATGAGCATTTCACAAAATCTCTGTCATAAGTTTGTGAATTCAGTCAATAATACTGATGATCATGTTCCAAATTCTCCATCACAGTGTGTGAATGTGAAAAATAGAATTGATGACTTTTTTTACAAAATCTCCATAATGAGTGAGTGAATGTGCTCAACAATACTGATGAAAATTTTACAGTCTCCATCATCAGTGTGTGGTTGTGATCAATACTGATGACCAAGTTACAAAATCTCCATCATCAGGATGTGAATGCAATGAATGAAATTGATGATCATGATACAAATTCTTCACGATCAATGTGTGAATTTCATCCACCATACTGATGAGGATTTTACAAATTCTACATCATTAAAGTGTGAATGTGATAAATAGTATTGATGATCATGATACAAATTTTTAATGATCGGTGTGTGATGACTATTTTCTCAAAATCTCCATCATCAGTGTGTGAATGTTCTCACTAATTCTGATGACTATTTTCTCAAAATCTCCATCATCAGTGTGTGAATGCGATCAAAATAATGTTGATTGTGTACGAAATTCCTCATCATCAGTGTTTGAATGTGATCAGTAATACTGATGACCACTTTACAAAGTCTCCATCATCAGTATGTAATTGATATCAATAATACTGATGATCATGTTACAAAATCTCCCTTATGATTTTGTAAATGTGATCAACAATACTGTGTGTGAATTGTGTAACTGTGTGTGAGCAATAATAGTGATGATTATTTTACAAAGTTTACATCATCAGTGTGTGAATATGATCAATACTGATGACAATTTTACAAATTCTACATCATCTGTGTGAGTGTTATCAATAATACTGATGATCATGTTACAAAGTCTACATCATCAATATGTGAATTTTATCAATAATACCTATCATCATGTAACATGATGATAGGATGATAGGTATTATTGATAAGCCTCCATCATCAGTGGGTGAATGAGATCAATAATACTGATGATCATGCTACAAAGCCTCCATCATCAATTCTGTGAATGTGATTGTTGTGTAAAAAATGTCTTACAATGTCTTGTTGGTATCAATACTACTCATACTTTTTATGTTTTTCTTGTTTTTACGTATTTTCAATGATTGAATGTTGAACGTTGATCATTTTGATTACTCAAGTATCTTTCTTTTTTTGAATTAGTTATTAGTAAGAGATAATTAGTGTATGTAAACATTGCTGGTATTAATCAGTCACATTTCTGCCATATTTTTTGGTTTTATGTTAGGAGATGACATTTTGCCTTATATACTGGGATAATTATACACCTATACCTTTTATACGTAGTTTTATATTATCCACAACAATTTTCAAAATTTTACATTTATGATGTTTTATATTTTCTTTGATATTTTGTCAAATATAAACATCCCCCACATTTTAAGTTATATAGAGTTCCACACTTGAGGTCAAAATGGGCACTGAATGTATTACCTATTTAGTGTCTACAGTGGTTAGAAATGACCACAGAAATGTATGTTTAAAGATTGTTTTTATAATATGTCATAATCTCACAATGTAGTTAGAATTATCATATGAAATACTATGCATGTAATGGTTTTTGGTCAAGGTAAAAAATTTTAATATATATGTGAGTTGATATAATGATCTTACGAACATTATTAAAAGGTTATTTTCCTACAACTTAGAGCTGGAATACATATCTAACGGAATCCATTGTTCAAAGTTGAGAAAACTAAACTGAAAACAAGTACTTGAGGAAAGAACATAATGTACAGAGCATTCTGTTCCAAAGCGTGGAGAAGGAAAAGCATGACCATATTTGGAGCTAAATGGGAAGCCATTTTAAAGCAAATTCAGCCATCTTGAATAAACCACATAATCAAGAAAAGAAAATAATATGCCTAAATCCTGATAAAGAAAAGGTAAAGAAATTCTGGACTCCGTTGGACTGTATAAAGGTCTATAGGATAGGAAATGTGATAAATAATTGTGATGACCACTTTATAAAGTCTCCTTCATCAGTGTGAGAATGTGATCGATAATACTGATGACCATGTTCCAAAGTATCCATCATCAATGTGTGACAGTAATCAATAATTCTTATGATCATGTTACAAAGCCTCCATCATCAATGTGTGATTGTGATCAATATTATTTGATGACCATGTTCCAAAGCACCATTTGAACTGGACTTATTCCTCCATTCTTCCATTATTCTTACTCTGACATCAACTAATTTCAAGAGCAGCCTTTTTTCATCTTCGCTAAAATCAGGCCTATTCTGTCTCAAAGTGATGCTGAAAAACTAGTCCATGCTTTTGTTACCTCTAGACTGGACTATTGTAATTCTCTTCTTTCAGGCTGTCCCAGTAAGTCGCTTAAGACGCTTCAGCTGGTTCAAAATGCTGCAGCACGTGTACTGACTAGAACTAGGAGAAGAGACCACATTACTCCTGTATTAGTCTCTCTATTGGCTTCCCATTAAATATAGAATAGAATTCAAGATTCTTCTTCTCACCTATAAAGCTCTCAGTGGACAGGCACCAGTTTATCTTAAAGAGCTTGTAGTGCTGTACAACCCCTCTAGAACATTACGCTCCCAAAATGCTGGCCTGCTCGTGGTGCCATCAGTCTCTAGAAGTAGTATGGGAGGTAGAGCCTTCAGTTATCAGGCTCCTCCTCTCTGGAACCATTTACCGACCACGGTTCAGGAGGAGACACCCTCTCTACCTTTAAGGTTAGACTTAAAACATTCCTCTTTGATAAAGCTTTCAGTTAGGGACCAGCTCATAGTCCATAGTTTAGACACATAGTTAAGATGCAATAGGCTTAGACTGCCGGGGGGATCTGGCACACTGGGCTCTATCCCTCTCTCTCTCCAACACTCTCTCTCTATTCTCTCTCTTTTTATGCCTTTACCCCTTTTTGTTTGCTCCTGTACTTGTCTGTGGCTCTAATTTTTTAATCAGTTTATCCCAATTTAGTTAAAATTCAGCTCAATGCTGTTACACTGATCAACAACATTCCTATCCAGTTTATGATCTTTATAGGTGTTGATATTAGATTGATCTCTCTGTTCATGGCTGTTATTGATTATACATCCATAATAAATACCATATAGGCACGAGCACCCCCTTGAAAACCAGATGTCACATCTAAAGGGGCTAACCTCAAATAAATTTCAACTCAACGGAGAAAAATGGGATGACAGATTTATGGTCCAAACATTCACAAAATAATCTCGAGCATGAATTCCTATCTTAGTCCTGCTGTGTCTGTCCCCTTCCCCATCTCAACTCACCGGCCCAACATTGTTTGAATGGGGTTGCAAGATAAAAAAATAGGAGAAAGAACATCAGCCTGCTCATTGTAATGTGTTTTAATTTAAAACTTCTTAGACTGGTAGCTTTAATAGTTTAGATAGTTGGACTAAAAAACTGAAATAATGAAAATAACCTACCAGGAGGGTATGCAAATCCAGAAACATAGCAAAAACAGGTTGTTTGAGTTGTTGTTTCTGTAGTAGCAGATGTTGTTTTTTCTGTGGTTGCAGATGTAGTTGTTTGAGTTGTTTCCGTTGTTGTTGCAGATGTAGTAGTTTTCTCTGTGGTTGCAGATGTAGTTGTTGGAGTTGTTCCTTCTGTGGTTGCAGATGTTTCTGTTTGAGTTGTTTCTTTTGTTGTTGCAGATGTAGTTGTTGGAGTTGATCCTTCTGTGGTTGCAGATGTAGTTGTTTGAGTTGTTTCTTTTGTTGTTGCAGATGTAGTTGTTGGAGTTGATCCTTCTGTGGTCGCAGATGTTGTTGTTTGAGTTGTTTCTTTTGTTGTTGCAGAGGTAGTTGTTTGAGTTGTTCCTTCTGTGGTCACAGATGTTGTTGTTTGAGTTGTTTCTTTTGTTGTTGCAGATGTAGTTGCTGGAGTTGTTCCTTCTGTGGTCGCAGATGTTGTTATTTGAGTTGTTTCTTTTGTTGTTGCAGATGTAGTTGGTGGAGTTGTTCCTTCTGTGGTCGCAGATGTTGTTGAGTTGTTTCTTTTGTTGTTGCAGATGTAGTTGGTGGAGTTGTTCCCTCTGTGGTCGCAGATGTTGTTGTTTGAGTTGTTTCTTTTGTTGTTGCAGATGTACTTTTAGCAGTTGTTCCTTCTGTCGTTGCAGATGTTTTTTGAGTTGTTTCTTTTGTGGTTGCAGATGTTGTTTGAGTTGTTTCTTTTGTTGTTGCAGATGTAGTTGCTGGAGTTGTTCCTTCTGTGGTCGCAGTTGTTGTTGTTTGAGTTGTTTCTTTTGTTGTTGCAGATGTACTTTTAGCAGTTGTTCCTTCTGTCGTTGCTGATGTTGTTATTTGAGTTGTTTCTTTTGTTGTTGCAAATGTACTTTTAGCAGTTGTTCCTTCTGTGGTTGCCAACGTTGTTTGAGTTGTTTCTTCTGTGGTTGCAGATGTTGTTTGGCTTGTTTCCTTTGTTGTTGCAGATGTTGTTGTTTGAGTTGTTTCTTTTGTTGTTGCAGATGTAGTTGCTGGAGTTGTTCCTTCTGTGGTCGCAGATGTTGTTGTTTGAGTTGTTTCTTTTGTTGTTGCAGACGTACTTTTAGCAGTTGTTCCTTCTGTCGTTGCAGATGTACTTTTAGCAGTTGTTCCTTCTGTCGTTGCTGATGTTGTTATTTGAGTTGTTTCTTTTGTTGTTGCAGATGTAGTTGTTTGAGTTGTTCCTTCTGTGGTCGCAGATGTTGTTGTTTGAGTTGTTTCTTTTGTTGTTGCAGATGTAGTTGGTGGAGTTGTTCCTTCTGTGGTCGCAGTTGTTGTTGTTTGAGTTGTTTCTTTTGTTGTTGCAGATGTACTTTTAGCAGTTGTTCCTTCTGTCGTTGCTGATGTTGTTATTTGAGTTGTTTCTTTTGTTGTTGCAGATGTAGTTGGTGGAGTTGTTCCTTCTGTGGTCGCAGATGTTGTTGTTTGAGTTGTTTCTTTTGTTGTTGCAGATGTACTTCTAGCAGTTGTTCCTTCTGTCGTTGCTGATGTTGTTTGAGTTGTTTCTTTTGTTGTTGCAGATGTAGTTGTTTGAGTTGTTCCTTCTGTGGTCGCAGATGTTGTTGTTTGAGTTGTTTCTTTTGTTGTTGCAGATGTAGTTGTTTGAGTTGTTCCTTCTGTGGTCGCAGATGTTGTTATTTGAGTTGTTTCTGTTGTTGTTGCAGATGTAGTTGGAGGAGTTGTTCCTTCTGTGGTCGCAGATGTTGTTTGAGTTGTTTCTTTTGTTGTTGCAGATGTAGTTGGTGGAGTTGTTTCTTCTGTGGTCGCAGATGTTGTTGTTTGAGTTGTTTCTTTTGTTGTTGCAGATGTACTTTTAGCAGTTGTTCCTTCTGTCGTTGCTGATGTTGTTATTTGAGTTGTTTCTTTTGTTGTTGCAGATGTAGTTGTTGGAGTTGATCCTTCTGTGGTCGCAGATGTTGTTGTTTGAGTTGTTTCTTTTGTTGTTGCAGAGGTAGTTGTTTGAGTTGTTCCTTCTGTGGTCACAGATGTTGTTGTTTGAGTTGTTTCTTTTGTTGTTGCAGATGTAGTTGCTGGAGTTGTTCCTTCTGTGGTCGCAGATGTTGTTATTTGAGTTGTTTCTTTTGTTGTTGCAGATGTAGTTGGTGGAGTTGTTCCTTCTGTGGTCGCAGATGTTGTTTGAGTTGTTTCTTTTGTTGTTGCAGATGTAGTTGGTGGAGTTGTTCCCTCTGTGGTCGCAGATGTTGTTGTTTGAGTTGTTTCTTTTGTTGTTGCAGATGTACTTTTAGCAGTTGTTCCTTCTGTCGTTGCAGATGTTTTTTGAGTTGTTTCTTTTGTGGTTGCAGATGTTGTTTGAGTTGTTTCTTTTGTTGTTGCAGATGTAGTTGCTGGAGTTGTTCCTTCTGTGGTCGCAGTTGTTGTTGTTTGAGTTGTTTCTTTTGTTGTTGCAGATGTACTTTTAGCAGTTGTTCCTTCTGTCGTTGCTGATGTTGTTATTTGAGTTGTTTCTTTTGTTGTTGCAAATGTACTTTTAGCAGTTGTTCCTTCTGTGGTTGCCAACGTTGTTTGAGTTGTTTCTTCTGTGGTTGCAGATGTTGTTTGGCTTGTTTCCTTTGTTGTTGCAGATGTTGTTGTTTGAGTTGTTTCTTTTGTTGTTGCAGATGTAGTTGCTGGAGTTGTTCCTTCTGTGGTCGCAGATGTTGTTGTTTGAGTTGTTTCTTTTGTTGTTGCAGATGTACTTTTAGCAGTTGTTCCTTCTGTCGTTGCAGATGTACTTTTAGCAGTTGTTCCTTCTGTCGTTGCTGATGTTGTTATTTGAGTTGTTTCTTTTGTTGTTGCAGATGTAGTTGTTTGAGTTGTTCCTTCTGTGGTCGCAGATGTTGTTGTTTGAGTTGTTTCTTTTGTTGTTGCAGATGTAGTTGGTGGAGTTGTTCCTTCTGTGGTCGCAGTTGTTGTTGTTTGAGTTGTTTCTTTTGTTGTTGCAGATGTACTTTTAGCAGTTGTTCCTTCTGTCGTTGCTGATGTTGTTATTTGAGTTGTTTCTTTTGTTGTTGCAGATGTAGTTGGTGGAGTTGTTCCTTCTGTGGTCGCAGATGTTGTTGTTTGAGTTGTTTCTTTTGTTGTTGCAGATGTACTTCTAGCAGTTGTTCCTTCTGTCGTTGCTGATGTTGTTTGAGTTGTTTCTTTTGTTGTTGCAGCGGTAGTTGTTTGAGTTGTTCCTTCTGTGGTCGCAGATGTTGTTGTTTGAGTTGTTTCTTTTGTTGTTGCAGATGTAGTTGTTTGAGTTGTTCCTTCTGTGGTCGCAGATGTTGTTATTTGAGTTGTTTCTGTTGTTGTTGCAGATGTAGTTGGAGGAGTTGTTCCTTCTGTGGTCGCAGATGTTGTTTGAGTTGTTTCTTTTGTTGTTGCAGATGTAGTTGGTGGAGTTGTTTCTTCTGTTGTCGGAGATGTTGTTGTTGGAGTTGTTTCTGTGGTTGTTGCAGATGTAGTTGCTGGAGTTGTTCCTTCTGTGGTCGCAGTTGTTGTTGTTTGAGTTGTTTCTTTTGTTGTTGCAGATGTACTTTTAGCAGTGGTTCCTTCTGTTGTTGCAGATGTTGTTTGAGTTGTTTCTTTTGTTGTTGCAGATGTTGTTTGAGTTGTTCCTTCTGTGGTCGCAGATGTTGTTGTTTGAGTTGTTTCTTTTGTTGTTGCAGATGTAGTTGGTGGAGTTGTTCCTTCTGTGGTCGCAGTTGTTGTTGTTTGAGTTGTTTGTTTTGTTGTTGCAGATGTACTTTTAGCAGTTGTTCCTTCTGTCGTTGCTGATGTTGTTATTTGAGTTGTTTCTTTTGTTGTTGCAGATGTAGTTGGTGGAGTTGTTCCTTCTGTGGTCGCAGATGTTGTTTGAGTTGTTTCTTTGGTCGTTGCAGATGTAGTTGCTGGAGTTGTTCCTTCTGTGGTCGCAGTTGTTGTTATTTGAGTTGTTTCTTTTGTTGTTGCAGATGTACTTTTAGCAGTTGTTTCTTCTGTCGTTGCTGATGTTGTTGTTTGAGTTGTTTCTTTTGTTGTTGCAGATGTAGTTGTTTGAGTTGTTCCTTCTGTGGTCGCAGATGTTGTTGTTTGAGTTGTTTCTTTTGTTGTTGCAGATGTAGTTGCTGGAGTTGTTCCTTCTGTGGTCGCAGTTGTTGTTGTTTGAGTTGTTTCTTTTGTTGTTGCAGATGTACTTCTAGCAGTGGTTCCTTCTGTCGTTGCCGATGTTGTTTGAGTTGTTTCTTTTGTTGTTGCAGATGTAGTTGTTTGAGTTGTTCCTTCTGTCGTTGCAGATGTTGTTATTTGAGTTGTTTCTTTTGTTGTTGCAGATGTAGTTGGTGGAGTTGTTCCTTCTGTGGTCGCAGATGTTGTTGTTTGAGTTGTTTCTTTTGTTGTTGCAGATGTAGTTGCTGGAGTTGTTCCTTCTGTGGTCGCAGATGTTGTTGTTTGAGTTGTTTCTTTTGTTGTTGCAGATGTACTTTTAGCAGTTGTTCCTTCTGTCGTTGCTGATGTTGTTATTTGAGTTGTTTCTTTTGTTGTTGCAGATGTAGTTGTTTGAGTTGTTCCTTCTGTGGTGGCAGATGTTGTTATTTGAGTTGTTTCTTTTGTTGTTGCAGATGTAGTTGGTGGAGTTGTTCCTTCTGTGGTCGCAAATGTTGTTTGAGTTGTTTCTTTTGTTGTTGCAGATGTAGTTGCAGGAGTTGTTCCTTCTGTGGTCGCAGTTGTTGTTATTTGAGTTGTTTCTTTTGTTGTTGCAGATGTACTTTTAGCAGTTGTTCCTTCTGTGGTCGCAGATGTTGTTATTTGAGTTGTTTCTTTTGTTGTTGCAGATGTAGTTGTTTGAGTTGTTCCTTCTGTGGTCGCAGTTGTTGTTGTTTGAGTTGTTTCTTTTGTTGTTGCAGATGTACTTGCTGGAGTTGTTCCTTCTGTGGTCGCAGTTGTTGTTGTTTGAGTTGTTTCTTTTGTTGTTGCAGATGTACTTTTAGCAGTTGTTCCTTCTGTCGTCGGAGATGTTGTTTGAAATGTTTCTTTTGTTGTTGCAGATGTAGTTCGTGGAGTTGTTCCTTCTGTGGTCGCAGTTGTTGTTGTTTGAGTTGTTTCTTTTGTTGTTGCAGAAGTAGTTGCTGGAGTTGTTTCTTCTGTGGTCGCAGTTGTTGTTGTTTGAGTTGTTTCTTTTGTTGTTGCAGATGTACTTTTAGCAGTTGTTCCTTCTGTCGTTGCTGATGTTATTTGAGTTGTTTCTTTTGTTGTTGCAGATGTAGTTGTTTGAGTTGTTCCTTCTGTGGTCGCAGATGTTGTTATTTGAGTTGTTTCTTTTGTTGTTGCAGATGTAGTTGGTGGAGTTGTTCCTTCTGTGGTCGCAGATGTTGTTAGAGTTGTTTCTTTGGTTGTTGCAGATGTACTTCTAGCAGTTGTTCCTTCTGTGGTCGCAGTTGTTGTTATTTGAGTTGTTTCTTTTGTTGTTGCAGATGTACTTTTAGCAGTTGTTTCTTCTGTCGTTGCTGATGTTGTTGTTTCAGTTGTTTCTTTTGTTGTTGCAGATGTAGTTGTTTGAGTTGTTCCTTCTGTGGTGGCAGATGTTGTTGTTTGAGTTGTTTCTTTTGTTGTTGCAGATGTAGTTGGTGGAGTTGTTCCTTCTGTGGTCGCAGTTGTTGTTGTTTGAGTTGTTTCTTTTGTTGTTGCAGATGTACTTCTAGCAGTGGTTCCTTCTGTCGTTGCCGATGTTGTTTGAGTTGTTTCTTTTGTTGTTGCAGATGTAGTTGTTTGAGTTGTTCCTTCTGTCGTTGCAGATGTTGTTATTTGAGTTGTTTCTTTTGTTGTTGCAGATGTAGTTGGTGGAGTTGTTCCTTCTGTGGTCGCAGATGTTGTTTTAGTTGTTTCTTTTGTTGTTGCAGATGTAGTTGGTGGAGTTGTTCCTTCTGTGGTCACAGATGTTGTTGTTTGAGTTGTTTCTTTTGTTGTTGCAGATGTACTTCTAGCAGTTGTTCCTTCTGTCGTTGCCGATGTTGTTTGAGTTGTTTCTTTTGTTGTTGCAGACGTACTTTGAGCAGTTGTTTCTTCTGTCGTCGGAGATGTTATTTGAGTTGTTTCTTTTGTTGTTGCAGATGTAGTTGTTTGAGTTGTTCCTTCTGTGGTCGCAGATGTTGTTGTTTGAGTTGTTTCTTTTGTTGTTGCAGATGTAGTTGCTGGAGTTGTTCCTTCTGTGGTCGCAGTTGTTGTTGTTTGAGTTGTTTCTTTTGTTGTTGCAGATGTAGTTGGTGGAGTTGTTCCTTCTGTGGTTGTAGATGTTGTTGTTTGAGTTGTTTCTTTTGTTGTTGCAGATGTAGTTGTTTGAGTTGTTCCTTCTGTGGTCGCAGTTGTTGTTGTTTGAGTTGTTTCTTTTGTTGTTGCAGATGTACTTTTAGCAGTTGTTCCTTCTGTCGTTGCTGATGTTGTTATTTGAGTTGTTTCTTTTGTTGTTGCAGATGTAGTTGGTGGAGTTGTTCCTTCTGTGGTCGCAGATGTTGTTGTTTGAGTTGTTTCTTTTGTTGTTGCAGATGTACTTTTAGCAGTTGTTCCTTCTGTCGTTGCTGATGTTGTTATTTGAGTTGTTTCTTTTGTTGTTGCAGATGTAGTTGTTTGAGTTGTTCCTTCTGTGGTCACAGATGTTGTTGTTTGAGTTGTTTCTTTTGTTGTTGCAGATGTACTTGTTTGAGTTGTTCCTTCTGTGGTCGCAGATGTTGTTATTTGAGTTGTTTCTTTTGTTGTTGCAGATGTAGTTGGTGGAGTTGTTCCTTCTGTGGTCGCAGATGTTGTTAGAGTTGTTTCTTTGGTTGTTGCAGATGTACTTCTAGCAGTTGTTCCTTCTGTGGTCGCAGTTGTTGTTATTTGAGTTGTTTCTTTTGTTGTTGCAGATGTACTTTTAGCAGTTGTTTCTTCTGTCGTTGCTGATGTTGTTGTTTCAGTTGTTTCTTTTGTTGTTGCAGATGTAGTTGTTTGAGTTGTTCCTTCTGTGGTGGCAGATGTTGTTGTTTGAGTTGTTTCTTTTGTTGTTGCAGATGTAGTTGGTGGAGTTGTTCCTTCTGTGGTCGCAGTTGTTGTTGTTTGAGTTGTTTCTTTTGTTGTTGCAGATGTACTTCTAGCAGTGGTTCCTTCTGTCGTTGCCGATGTTGTTTGAGTTGTTTCTTTTGTTGTTGCAGATGTAGTTGTTTGAGTTGTTCCTTCTGTCGTTGCAGATGTTGTTATTTGAGTTGTTTCTTTTGTTGTTGCAGATGTAGTTGGTGGAGTTGTTCCTTCTGTGGTCGCAGATGTTGTTTTAGTTGTTTCTTTTGTTGTTGCAGATGTAGTTGGTGGAGTTGTTCCTTCTGTGGTCACAGATGTTGTTGTTTGAGTTGTTTCTTTTGTTGTTGCAGATGTACTTCTAGCAGTTGTTCCTTCTGTCGTTGCCGATGTTGTTTGAGTTGTTTCTTTTGTTGTTGCAGACGTACTTTGAGCAGTTGTTTCTTCTGTCGTCGGAGATGTTATTTGAGTTGTTTCTTTTGTTGTTGCAGATGTAGTTGTTTGAGTTGTTCCTTCTGTGGTCGCAGATGTTGTTGTTTGAGTTGTTTCTTTTGTTGTTGCAGATGTAGTTGCTGGAGTTGTTCCTTCTGTGGTCGCAGTTGTTGTTGTTTGAGTTGTTTCTTTTGTTGTTGCAGATGTAGTTGGTGGAGTTGTTCCTTCTGTGGTTGTAGATGTTGTTGTTTGAGTTGTTTCTTTTGTTGTTGCAGATGTAGTTGTTTGAGTTGTTCCTTCTGTGGTCGCAGTTGTTGTTGTTTGAGTTGTTTCTTTTGTTGTTGCAGATGTACTTTTAGCAGTTGTTCCTTCTGTCGTTGCTGATGTTGTTATTTGAGTTGTTTCTTTTGTTGTTGCAGATGTAGTTGGTGGAGTTGTTCCTTCTGTGGTCGCAGATGTTGTTGTTTGAGTTGTTTCTTTTGTTGTTGCAGATGTACTTTTAGCAGTTGTTCCTTCTGTCGTTGCTGATGTTGTTATTTGAGTTGTTTCTTTTGTTGTTGCAGATGTAGTTGTTTGAGTTGTTCCTTCTGTGGTCACAGATGTTGTTGTTTGAGTTGTTTCTTTTGTTGTTGCAGATGTACTTGTTTGAGTTGTTCCTTCTGTGGTCGCAGATGTTGTTATTTGAGTTGTTTCTTTTGTTGTTGCAGATGTAGTTGGTGGAGTTGTTCCTTCTGTGGTCGCAGATGTTGTTTGAGTTGTTTCTTTTGTTGTTGCAGATGCAGTTGCTGGAGTGGTTCCTTCTGTGGTCGCAGTTGTTGTTATTTGAGTTGTTTCTTTTGTTGTTGCAGATGTACTTTTAGCAGTTGTTTCTTCTGTCGTTGCTGATGTTGTTGTTTGAGTTGTTTCTTTTGTTGTTGCAGATGTAGTTGATGGAGTTGTTCCTTCTGTGGTCGCAGTTGTTGTTGTTTGAGTTGTTTCTTTTGTTGTTGCAGATGTAGTTGATGGAGTTGTTCCTTCTGTGGTCACAGATGTTGTTGTTTGAGTTGTTTCTTTTGTTGTTGCAGACGTACTTTTAGCAGTTGTTTCTTCTGTCGTCGGAGATGTTGTTTGAGTTGTTTCTTTTGTTGTTGCAGATGTAGTTGTTGGAGTTGTTCCTTCTGTGGTCGCAGATGTTGTTGTTTGAGTTGTTTCTTTTGTTGTTGCAGATGTAGTTGGTGGAGTTGTTCCTTCTGTGGTCGCAGTTGTTGTTGTTTGAGTTGTTTCTTTTGTTGTTGCAGATGTAGTTGTTGGAGTTGTTCCCTCTGTGGTTGTAGATGTAGTTGTTTGAGTTGTTTCTTTTGTTGTTGCAGATGTAGTTGTTTGAGTTGTTCCTTCTGTGGTTGCAGATGTTGTTATTTGAGTTGTTTCTTTTGTTGTTGCAGATGTAGTTGGCGGAGTTGTTCCTTCTGTGGTCGCAGTTGTTGTTGTTTGTGTTGTTTCTGTGGTTGTTGCAGATGTAGTTGGTGGAGTTGTTCCTTCTGTGGTCGCAGATGTTGTTGTTTGAGTTGTTTCTTTTGTTGTTGCAGATGTACTTCTAGCAGTTGTTCCTTCTGTCGTTGCCGATGTTGTTTGAGTTGTTTCTTTTGTTGTTGCAGATGTAGTTGTTTGAGTTGTTCCTTCTGTGGTCGCAGATGTTGTTGTTTGAGTTGTTTCTTTTGTTGTTGCAGATGTACTTGCTGGAGTTGTTCCTTCTGTGGTCGCAGATGTTGTTGTTTGAGTTGTTTCTTTTGTTGTTGCAGATGTAGTTGTTTGAGTTGTTCCTTCTGTGGTCGCAGATGTTGTTGTTTGAGTTGTTTCTGTGGTTGTTGCAGATGTAGTTGGTGGAGTTGTTCCTTCTGTGGTCGCAGATGTTGTTGTTTGAGTTGTTTCTTTTGTTGTTGCAGATGTACTTCTAGCAGTTGTTCCTTCTGTCGTTGCCGATGTTGTTTGAGTTGTTTCTTTTGTTGTTGCAGATGTACTTTTAGCAGTTGTTCCTTCTGTCGTTGCTGATGTTGTTATTTGAGTTGTTTCTTTTGTTGTTGCAGATGTAGTTGTTTGAGTTGTTCCTTCTGTGGTCGCCGATGTTGTTTGAGTTGTTTCTTTTGTTGTTGCAGATGTAGTCGGTGGAGTTGTTCCTTCTGTGGTCGCAGATGTTGTTGTTTGAGTTGTTTCTTTTGTTGTTGCAGATGTAGTTGGTGGAGTTGTTCCTTCTGTGGTCGCAGTTGTTGTTGTTTGAGTTGTTTCTTTTGTTGTTGCAGATGTAGTTGTTGGAGTTGTTCCTTCTGTGGTTGTAGATGTAGTTGTTTGAGTTGTTTCTTTTGTGGTTGCAGATGTAGTTGGCGGAGTTGTTCCTTCTGTGGTCGCAGTTGTTGTTGTTTGAGTTGTTTCTTTTGTTGTTGCAGATGTAGTTGATTGAGTTGTTCCTTCTGTGGTCGCAGATGTTGTTATTTGAGTTGTTTCTTTTGTTGTTGCAGATGTACTCTTAGCAGTTGTTCCTTCTGTTGTTGCAGATGTTGTTTGAGTTGTTACTTTTGTTGTTGCAGACGTACTTTTAGCAGTTGTTTCCTCTGTCGTCAGAGATGTTGTTTGAGTTGTTTCTTTTGTTGTTGCAGATGTAGTTGGTGGAGTTGTTCCTTCTGTGGTCGCAGATGTTGTTGTATGAGTGGTTTCTTTTGTTGTTGCAGATGTAGTTGCTGGAGTTGTTCCTTCTGTGGTCGCAGTTGTTGTTGTTTGAGTTGTTTCTTTTGTTGTTGCAGATGTAGTTGGCGGAGTTGTTCCTTCTGTGGTCACAGTTGTTGTTGTTTGAGTTGTTTCTTTTGTTGTTGCAGATGTACTTTTAGCAGTTGTTCCTTCTGTCGTTGCTGATGTTGTTATTTGAGTTGTTTCTTTTGTTGTTGCAGATGTAGTTGTTTGAGTTGTTCCTTCTGTGGACGCAGATGTTGCTGTTTGAGTTGTTTCTTTTGTTGTTGCAGATGTAGTTGTTTGAGTTGTTCCTTCTGTGGTCGCAGATGTTGTTATTTGAGTTGTTTCTTTTGTTGTTGCAGATGTAGTTGGTGGAGTTGTTCCTTCTGTGGTCGCAGATGTTGTTTGAGTTGTTTCTTTTGTTGTTGCAGATGTAGTTGGTGGAGTTGTTCCTTCTGTCGTTGCTGATGTTGTTAATTGTGTTGTTTCTTTTGTTGTTGCAGATGTACTCTTAGCAGTTGTTCCTTCTGTTGTTTCAGATGTTGTTTGAGTTGTTACTTTTGTTGTTGCAGACGTACTTTTAGCAGTTGTTTCTTCTGTCGTCAGAGATGTTGTTTGAGTTGTTTCTTTTGTTGTTGCAGATGTAGTTGGTGGAGTTGTTTCTTCTGTGGTCGCAGATGTTGTTGTTTGAGTTGTTTCTTTTGTTGTTGCAGATGTAGTTGCTGGAGTTGTTCCTTCTGTGGTCGCAGTTGTTGTTGTTTGAGTTGTTTCTTTTGTTGTTGCAGATGTACTTCTAGCAGTTGTTTCTTCTGTCGTCGCAGATGTTGTCTGAGTTGTTTCTTTTGTTGTTGCAGATGTACTTTTAGCAGTTGTTCCTTCTGTCGTTGCTGATGTTGTTATTTGAGTTGTTTCTTTTGTTGTTGCAGATGTAGTTGTTTGAGTTGTTCCTTCTGTGGTTGCAGATGTTGTTGTTTGAGTTGTTTCTTTTGTTGTTGCAGATGTAGTTGTTTGAGTTGTTCCTTCTGTGGTCGCAGATGTTGTTATTTGAGTTGTTTCTTTTGTTGTTGCAGATGTAGTTGGTGGAGTTGTTCCTTCTGTGGTCGCAGATGTTGTTTGAGTTGTTTCTTTTGTTGTTGCAGATGTAGTTGGCGGAGTTGTTCCTTCTGTCGTTGCTGATGTTGTTAATTGTGTTGTTTCTTTTGTTGTTGCAGATGTACTCTTAGCAGTTGTTCCTTCTGTTGTTGCAGATGTTGTTTGAGTTGTTACTTTTGTTGTTGCAGACGTACTTTTAGCAGTTGTTTCTTCTGTCGTCAGAGATGTTGTTTGAGTTGTTTCTTTTGTTGTTGCAGATGTAGTTGGTGGAGTTGTTCCTTCTGTGGTCGCAGATGTTGTTTGAGTTGTTTCTTTTGTTGTTGCAGATGTAGTTGGCGGAGTTGTTCCTTCTGTCGTTGCTGATGTTGTTAATTGTGTTGTTTCTTTTGTTGTTGCAGATGTACTCTTAGCAGTGGTTCCTTCTGTTGTTGCAGATGTTGTTTGTGTTGTTTCTTTTGTGGTTGCAGACGTACTTTTAGCAGTTGTTCCTTCTGTGGTCGCAGTTGTTGTTGTTTCTTTTGTTGTTGCAAATGTGGTTGGTGGAGTTGTTCCTTCTGTGGTCGCAGATGTTGTTGTTTGAGTTGTTTCTTTTGTTGTTGCAGATGTAGTTGCTGGAGTTGTTCCTTCTGTGGTCGCAGTTGTTGTTGTTTGAGTTGTTTCTTTTGTTGTTGCAGATGTAGTTGTTGGAGTTGTTCCTTCTGTGGTTGTAGATGTAGTTGTTTGAGTTGTTTCTTTTGTTGTTGCAGATGTAGTTGGTGGAGTTGTTCCTTCTGTGGTTGCAGATGTTGTTTGAGTTGTTTCTTTTGTTGTTGCAGATGTACTCTTAGCAGTTGTTCCTTCTGTTGTTGCAGACGTAGTTGGTGGAGTTGTCCCTTCTGTCGTTGCAGATATAGTTGTTTGAGTTGTTTCTTTTGTGGTTTCAGATGTACTTTTAGCAGTTGTTCCTTCTGTGGTCGCAGATGTTGTTATTTGAGTTGTTTCTTTTGTGGTCGCAGTTGTTGTTGTTTGAGTTGTTTCTTTTGTTGTTGCAGATGTACTTTTAGCAGTTGTTTCTGTTGTCGTTGCTGATGTTGTTATTTGAGTTGTTTCTTTTGTTGTTGCAGATGTAGTTGTTTGAGTTGTTCCTTCTGTGGTTGCAGATGTTGTTGTTTGAGTTGTTTCTTTTGTTGTTGCAGATGTACTTTTAGCAGTGGTTCCTTCTGTTGTTGCAGATGTAGTTGGTGGAGTTGTTCCTTCGGTGGTCGCAGATGTTGTTTGAGTTGTTTCTTTTGTTGTTGCAGATGTACTTTGAGTTGTTGTTCCTTCTGTGGTTGCAGATGTTGTTTGAGTTGTTTCTTTTGTTGTTGGAGATGTACTTTTAGCAGTTGTTCCTTCTGTTGTTGCAGACGTAGTTGTTTGAGTTGTCCCTTCTGTCGTTGCAGATGTAGTTGTTTGAGTTGTTTCTTCTGTGGTCGCAGATGTAGTTGCTGGAGTTGTTCCTTCTGTGGTCGCAGATGTTGTTGTTTGAGTTGTTTCTTTTGTTGTTGCAGATGTAGTTGTTTGAGTTGTTCCTTCTGTGGTCGCAGATGTTGTTTGAGTTGTTTCTTTTGTTGTTGCAGATGTAGTTGGTGGAGTTGTTTCTTCTGTGGTCGCAGATGTTGTTGTTTGAGTTGTTTCTTTGGTTGTTGCAGTTGTAGTTGCTGGAGTTGTTCCTTCTGTGGTCGCAGTTGTTGTTGTTTGAGTTGTTTCTTTTGTTGTTGCAGATGTACTTTTAGCAGTGGTTCCTTCTGTTGTTGCAGATGTAGTTGGTGGAGTTGTTCCTTCGGTGGTCGCAGATGTTGTTTGAGTTGTTTCTTTTGTTGTTGCAGATGTACTTTTAGCAGTTGTTTCTGTTGTCGTTGCTGATGTTGTTATTTGAGTTGTTTCTTTTGTTGTTGCAGATGTAGTTGTTTGAGTTGTTCCTTCTGTGGTTGCAGATGTTGTTGTTTGAGTTGTTTCTTTTGTTGTTGCAGATGTACTTTTAGCAGTGGTTCCTTCTGTTGTTGCAGATGTAGTTGGTGGAGTTGTTCCTTCGGTGGTCGCAGATGTTGTTTGAGTTGTTTCTTTTGTTGTTGCAGATGTACTTTGAGTTGTTGTTCCTTCTGTGGTTGCAGATGTTGTTTGAGTTGTTTCTTTTGTTGTTGGAGATGTACTTTTAGCAGTTGTTCCTTCTGTTGTTGCAGACGTAGTTGTTTGAGTTGTCCCTTCTGTCGTTGCAGATGTAGTTGTTTGAGTTGTTTCTTCTGTGGTCGCAGATGTAGTTGCTGGAGTTGTTCCTTCTGTGGTCGCAGATGTTGTTGTTTGAGTTGTTTCTTTTGTTGTTGCAGATGTAGTTGTTTGAGTTGTTCCTTCTGTGGTCGCAGATGTTGTTTGAGTTGTTTCTTTTGTTGTTGCAGATGTAGTTGGTGGAGTTGTTTCTTCTGTGGTCGCAGATGTTGTTGTTTGAGTTGTTTCTTTGGTTGTTGCAGTTGTAGTTGCTGGAGTTGTTCCTTCTGTGGTCGCAGTTGTTGTTGTTTGAGTTGTTTCTTTTGTTGTTGCAGATGTACTTTTAGCAGTGGTTCCTTCTGTTGTTGCAGATGTAGTTGGTGGAGTTGTTCCTTCGGTGGTCGCAGATGTTGTTTGAGTTGTTTCTTTTGTTGTTGCAGATGTACTTTGAGTTGTTGTTCCTTCTGTGGTTGCAGATGTTGTCTGAGTTGTTTCTTTTGTTGTTGGAGATGTACTTTTAACAGTTGTTCCTTCTGTTGTTGCAGACGTAGTTGTTTGAGTTGTCCCTTCTGTCGTTGCAGATGTTGTTTGAGTTGTTTCTTTTGTTGTTGCAGATGTACTTTTAGCAGTTGTTCCTTCTGTGGTTGCAGATGTTGTTGTTTGAGTTGTTCCTTCTGTGGTTGCAGATGTTGTTATTTGAGTTGTTTCTTTTGTTGTTGCAGATGTAGTTGGTGGAGTTGTTCCTTCTGTCGTTGCAGATGTAGTTGTTTGAGTTGTTTCTTTTGTGGTTTCAGATGTACTTTTAGCAGTTGTTCCTTCTGTGGTCGCAGATGTCGTTATTTGAGTTGTTTCTTTTGTGGTCGCAGATGTTGTTGTTTGAGTTGCTTCTGTTGTTGTTGCAGATGTACTTTTAGCAGTTGTTCCTTCTGTCGTTGCTGATGTTGTTATTTGAGTTGTTTCTTTTGTTGTTGCAGAGGTAGTTCTTTGAGTTGTTCCTTCTGTGGTTGCAGATGTTGTTGTTTGAGTTGTTTCTTTTGTTGTTGCAGATGTAGTTGTTGGAGTTGTTCCTTCTGTTGTTGCAGATGTTGTTATTTGAGTTGTTTCTTTTGTTGTTGCAGATGTAGTTGGTGGAGTTGTTCCTTCTGTGGTCGCAGTTGTTGTTGTCTGAGTTGTTTCTTTTGTTGTTGCAGATGTACTTTTAGCAGTGGTTCCTTCTGTTGTTGCAGATGTTGTTTGAGTTGTTTCTTTTGTTGTTGCAGACGTACTTTTAGCAGTTGTTCCTTCTGTCGTCGCAGATGTTGTTTGAGTTGTTTCTTTTGTTGTTGCAAATGTGGTTGGTGGAGTTGTTCCTTCTGTGGTCGCAGACGTAGTTGTTTGAGTTGTTTCTTTTGTTGTTGCAGATGTAGTTGCTGGAGTTGTTCTTTCTGTGGTTGCAGTTGTTGTTGTTTGAGTTGTTTCTTTTGTTGTTGCAGATGTAGTTTTTGGAGTTGTTCCTTCTGTTGTTGCAGATGTTGTTGTTTGAGTTGTTTCTTTTGTTGTTGCAGATGTAGTTGTTTGAGTTGTTCCTTCTGTGGTCGCAGATGTTGTTTGAGTTGTTTCTTTTGTTGTTGCAGATGTAGTTGGTGGAGTTGTTTCTTCTGTGGTCGCAGATGTTGTTGTTTGAGTTGTTTCTTTGGTTGTTGCAGTTGTAGTTGCTGGAGTTGTTCCTTCTGTGGTCGCAGATGTTGTTGTTTGAGTTGTTTCTTTTGTTGTTGCAGATGTAGTTGGTGGAGTTGTTCCTTCTGTGGTCGCAGATGTTGTTGTTTGAGTTGTTTCTTTTGTTGTTGCGGATGTACTTTTAGCAGTTGTACCTTCTGTTGTTGCAGATGTTGTTTGAGTTGTTTCTTTTGTTGTTGCGGATGTAGTTGTTTGAGTTGTTCCTTCTGTGGTCGCAGATGTTGTTGTTTGAGTTGTTTCTTTTGTTGTTGCAGATGTAGTTGTTTGAGTTGTTCCTTCTGTGGTCGCAGATGTTGTTTGAGTTGTTTCTTTTGTTGTTGCAGATGTAGTTGTTGGAGTTGTTTCTTCTGTGGTCGCAGATGTTGTTGTTTGAGTTGTTTCTTTGGTTGTTGCGGTTGTAGTTGCTGGAGTTGTTCCTTCTGTGGTCGCAGTTGTTGTTGTTTGAGTTGTTTCTTTTGTTGTTGCAGATGTACTTTTAGCAGTGGTTCCTTCTGTTGTTGCAGATGTTGTTTGAGTTGTTTCTTTTGTTGTTGCAGATGTAGTTGGTGGAGTTGTTCCTTCGGTGGTCGCAGATGTTCTTTGAGTTGTTTCTTTTGTTGTTGCAGATGTACTTTGAGTTGTTGTTCCTTCTGTGGTTGCAGATGTTGTTTGAGTTGTTTCTTTTGTTGTTGGAGATGTACTTTTAGCAGTTGTTCCTTCTGTTGTTGCAGACGTAGTTGTTTGAGTTGTCCCTTCTGTCGTTGCAGATGTAGTTGTTTGAGTTGTTTCTTCTGTGGTCGCAGATGTAGTTGCTGGAGTTGTTCCTTCTGTTGTTGCAGATGTTGTTGTTTGAGTTGTTTCTTTTGTTGTTGCAGATGTAGTTGTTTGAGTTGTTCCTTCTGTGGTCGCAGATGTTGTTTGAGTTGTTTCTTTTGTTGTTGCAGATGTAGTTGGTGGAGTTGTTCCTTCTGTGGTCGCAGTTGTTGTTGTTTGAGTTGTTTCTTTTGTTGTTGCAGATGTACTTTTAGCAGTGGTTCCTTCTGTTGTTGCAGATGTAGTTGGTGGAGTTGTTCCTTCGGTGGTCGCAGATGTTGTTTGAGTTGTTTCTTTTGTTGTTGCAGATGTACTTTGAGTTGTTGTTCCTTCTGTGGTTGCAGATGTTGTTTGAGTTGTTTCTTTTGTTGTTGGAGATGTACTTTTAGCAGTTGTTCCTTCTGTTGTTGCAGACGTAGTTGTTTGAGTTGTCCCTTCTGTCGTTGCAGATGTAGTTGTTTGAGTTGTTTCTTCTGTGGTCGCAGATGTAGTTGCTGGAGTTGTTCCTTCTGTCGTTGCAGATGTTGTTTGAGTTGTTTCTTTTGATGTTGCAGATGTACTTTTAGCAGTTGTTCCTTCTGTGGTTGCAGATGTTGTTGTTTGAGTTGTTCCTTCTGTGGTTGCAGATGTTGTTATTTGAGTTGTTTCTTTTGTTGTTGCAGATGTAGTTGGTGGAGTTGTTCCTTCTGTGGTCGCAGTTGTTGTTGTCTGAGTTGTTTCTTTTGTTGTTGCAGATGTACTTTTAGCAGTGGTTCCTTCTGTTGTTGCAGATGTTGTTTGAGTTGTTTCTTTTGTTGTTGCAGACGTACTTTTAGCAGTTGTTCCTTCT
The DNA here is from genome assembly GCA_037902135.1 of Cetoscarus ocellatus. Lineage (NCBI taxonomy): Eukaryota > Metazoa > Chordata > Actinopteri > Labriformes > Labridae > Cetoscarus > Cetoscarus ocellatus. The sequence goes on from JBAMNC010001286.1 coordinate 367,670, forward strand.
GTCGTCGCAGATGTTGTTTGAGTTGTTTCTTTTGTTGTTGCAAATGTGGTTGGTGGAGTTGTTCCTTCTGTGGTCGCAGACGTAGTTGTTTGAGTTGTTTCTTTTGTTGTTGCAGATGTAGTTGCTGGAGTTGTTCCTTCTGTGGTTGCAGTTGTTGTTGTTTGAGTTGTTTCTTTTGTTGTTGCAGATGTAGTTTTTGGAGTTGTTCCTTCTGTTGTTGCAGATGTTGTTGTTTGAGTTGTTTCTTTTGTTGTTGCAGATGTAGTTGTTTGAGTTGTTCCTTCTGTGGTCGCAGATGTTGTTTGAGTTGTTTCTTTTGTTGTTGCAGATGTAGTTGGTGGAGTTGTTTCTTCTGTGGTCGCAGATGTTGTTGTTTGAGTTGTTTCTTTGGTTGTTGCAGTTGTAGTTGCTGGAGTTGTTCCTTCTGTGGTCGCAGTTGTTGTTGTTTGAGTTGTTTCTTTTGTTGTTGCAGATGTAGTTGGTGGAGTTGTTCCTTCTGTGGTCGCAGATGTTGTTGTTTGAGTTGTTTCTTTTGTTGTTGCGGAAGTACTTTTAGCAGTTGTACCTTCTGTTGTTGCAGATGTTGTTTGAGTTGTTTCTTTTGTTGTTGCAGATGTAGTTGTTTGAGTTGTTCCTTCTGTGGTCGCAGTTGTTGTTGTTTGAGTTGTTTCTTTTGTTGTTGCAGATGTACTTTTAGCAGTGGTTCCTTCTGTTGTTGCAGATGTTGTTTGAGTTGTTTCTTTTGTTGTTGCAGATGTAGTTGGTGGAGTTGTTCCTTCGGTGGTCGCAGATGTTGTTTGAGTTGTTTCTTTTGTTGTTGCAGATGTACTTTGAGTTGTTGTTCCTTCTGTGGTTGCAGATGTTGTTTGAGTTGTTTCTTTTGTTGTTGGAGATGTACTTTTAGCAGTTGTTCCTTCTGTTGTTGCAGACGTAGTTGTTTGAGTTGTCCCTTCTGTCGTTGCAGATGTAGTTGTTTGAGTTGTTTCTTCTGTGGTCGCAGATGTAGTTGCTGGAGTTGTTCCTTCTGTGGTCGCAGATGTTGTTGTTTGAGTTGTTTCTTTTGTTGTTGCAGATGTAGTTGTTTGAGTTGTTCCTTCTGTGGTCGCAGATGTTGTTTGAGTTGTTTCTTTTGTTGTTGCAGATGTTGTTGTTTGAGTTGTTCCTTCTGTGGTCGCAGTTGTTGTTGTTTGAGTTGTTTCTTTTGTTGTTGCAGATGTACTTTTAGCAGTGGTTCCTTCTGTTGTTGCAGATGTTGTTTGAGTTGTTTCTTTTGTTGTTGCAGATGTAGTTGGTGGAGTTGTTCCTTCTGTGGTCGCAGATGTTGTTGTTTGAGTTGTTTCTTTTGTTGTTGCAGATGTACTTTTAGCAGTGGTTCCTTCTGTTGTTGCAGATGTTGTTTGAGTTGTTTCTTTTGTTGTTGCAGATGTAGTTGGTGGAGTTGTTCCTTCGGTGGTCGCAGATGTTGTTTGAGTTGTTTCTTTTGTTGTTGCAGATGTACTTTGAGTTGTTGTTCCTTCTGTGGTTGCAGATGTTGTTTGAGTTGTTTCTTTTGTTGTTGGAGATGTACTTTTAGCAGTTGTTCCTTCTGTTGTTGCAGACGTAGTTGTTTGAGTTGTCCCTTCTGTCGTTGCAGATGTAGTTGTTTGAGTTGTTTCTTCTGTGGTCGCAGATGTAGTTGCTGGAGTTGTTCCTTCTGTGGTCGCAGATGTTGTTGTTTGAGTTGTTTCTTTTGTTGTTGCAGATGTAGTTGTTTGAGTTGTTCCTTCTGTGGTCGCAGATGTTGTTTGAGTTGTTTCTTTTGTTGTTGCAGATGTAGTTGGTGGAGTTGTTTCTTCTGTGGTCGCAGATGTTGTTGTTTGAGTTGTTTCTTTGGTTGTTGCAGTTGTAGTTGCTGGAGTTGTTCCTTCTGTGGTCGCAGTTGTTGTTGTTTGAGTTGTTTCTTTTGTTGTTGCAGATGTAGTTGGTGGAGTTGTTCCTTCTGTGGTCGCAGATGTTGTTGTTTGAGTTGTTTCTTTTGTTGTTGCGGAAGTACTTTTAGCAGTTGTACCTTCTGTTGTTGCAGATGTTGTTTGAGTTGTTTCTTTTGTTGTTGCAGATGTAGTTGTTTGAGTTGTTCCTTCTGTGGTCGCAGTTGTTGTTGTTTGAGTTGTTTCTTTTGTTGTTGCAGATGTACTTTTAGCAGTGGTTCCTTCTGTTGTTGCAGATGTTGTTTGAGTTGTTTCTTTCGTTGTTGCAGATGTAGTTGGTGGAGTTGTTCCTTCGGTGGTCGCAGATGTTGTTTGAGTTGTTTCTTTTGTTGTTGCAGATGTACTTTGAGTTGTTGTTCCTTCTGTGGTTGCAGATGTTGTTTGAGTTGTTTCTTTTGTTGTTGGAGATGTACTTTTAGCAGTTGTTCCTTCTGTTGTTGCAGACGTAGTTGTTTGAGTTGTCCCTTCTGTCGTTGCAGATGTAGTTGTTTGAGTTGTTTCTTCTGTGGTCGCAGATGTAGTTGCTGGAGTTGTTCCTTCTGTGGTCGCAGATGTTGTTGTTTGAGTTGTTTCTTTTGTTGTTGCAGATGTAGTTGTTTGAGTTGTTCCTTCTGTGGTCGCAGATGTTGTTGTTTGAGTTGTTTCTTTTGTTGTTGCAGATGTTGTTGTTTGAGTTGTTCCTTCTGTGGTCGCAGTTGTTGTTGTCTGAGTTGTTTCTTTTGTTGTTGCAGATGTACTTTTAGCAGTGGTTCCTTCTGTTGTTGCAGATGTTGTTTGAGTTGTTTCTTTTGTTGTTGCAGATGTAGTTGGTGGAGTTGTTCCTTCTGTGGTCGCAGATGTTGTTGTTTGAGTTGTTTCTTTTGTTGTTGCAGATGTACTTATAGCAGTGGTTCCTTCTGTTGTTGCAGATGTTGTTTGAGTTGTTTCTTTTGTTGTTGCAGATGTAGTTGGTGGAGTTGTTCCTTCGGTGGTCGCAGATGTTGTTTGAGTTGTTTCTTTTGTTGTTGCAGATGTACTTTGAGTTGTTGTTCCTTCTGTGGTTGCAGATGTTGTTTGAGTTGTTTCTTTTGTTGTTGCAGATGTACTTTTAGCAGTTGTTCCTTCTGTTGTTGCAGACGTAGTTGTTTGAGTTGTCCCTTCTGTCGTTGCAGATGTAGTTGTTTGAGTTGTTTCTTCTGTGGTCGCAGATGTAGTTGCTGGAGTTGTTCCTTCTGTGGTCGCAGATGTTGTTGTTTGAGTTGTTTCTTTTGTTGTTGCAGATGTAGTTGTTTGAGTTGTTCCTTCTGTGGTCGCAGATGTTGTTTGAGTTGTTTCTTTTGTTGTTGCAGATGTAGTTGGTGGAGTTGTTTCTTCTGTGGTCGCAGATGTTGTTGTTTGAGTTGTTTCTTTGGTTGTTGCAGTTGTAGTTGCTGGAGTTGTTCCTTCTGTGGTCGCAGTTGTTGTTGTTTGAGTTGTTTCTTTTGTTGTTGCGGATGTACTTTTAGCAGTGGTTCCTTCTGTTGTTGCAGATGTAGTTGGTGGAGTTGTTCCTTCGGTGGTCGCAGATGTTGTTTGAGTTGTTTCTTCTGTTGTTGCAGATGTACTTTGAGTTGTTGTTCCTTCTGTGGTTGCAGATGTTGTTTGAGTTGTTTCTTTTGTTGTTGGAGATGTACTTTTAGCAGTTGTTCCTTCTGTTGTTGCAGACGTAGTTGTTTGAGTTGTCCCTTCTGTCGTTGCAGATGTAGTTGTTTGAGTTGTTTCTTCTGTGGTCGCAGATGTAGTTGCTGGAGTTGTTCCTTCTGTCGTTGCAGATGTTGTTTGAGTTGTTTCTTTTGTTGTTGCAGATGTACTTTTAGCAGTGGTTCCTTCTGTTGTTGCAGATGTTGTTTGAGTTGTTTCTTTTGTTGTTGCAGATGTAGTTGGTGGAGTTGTTCCTTCGGTGGTCGCAGATGTTGTTTGAGTTGTTTCTTTTGTTGTTGCAGATGTACTTTGAGTTGTTGTTCCTTCTGTGGTTGCAGATGTTGTTTGAGTTGTTTCTTTTGTTGTTGGAGATGTACTTTTAGCAGTTGTTCCTTCTGTTGTTGCAGACGTAGTTGTTTGAGTTGTCCCTTCTGTCGTTGCAGATGTAGTTGTTTGAGTTGTTTCTTCTGTGGTCGCAGATGTAGTTGCTGGAGTTGTTCCTTCTGTGGTCGCAGATGTTGTTGTTTGAGTTGTTTCTTTGGTTGTTGCAGTTGTAGTTGCTGGAGTTGTTCCTTCTGTGGTCGCAGATGTTGTTGTTTGAGTTGTTTCTTTTGTTGTTACAGATGTACTTTTAGCAGTGGTTCCTTCTGTTGTTGCAGATGTACTTTTAGCAGTGGTTCCTTCTGTTGTTGCAGATGTAGTTGCTGGAGTTGTTTCTTTTGTTGTTGCAGATGTAGTTGTTTGAGTTGTTTCTTTTGTTGTTGCAGATGTAGTTGTTTGAGTTGTTCCTTCTGTGGTCGCAGATGTTGTTTGAGTTGTTTCTTTTGTTGTTGCAGATGTAGTTGGTGGAGTTGTTTCTTCTGTGGTCGCAGATGTTGTTGTTTGAGTTGTTTCTTTTGTTGTTGCAGATGTAGTTGCTGGAGTTGTTCCTTCTGTGGTCGCAGTTGTTGTTGTTTGAGTTGTTTCTTTTGTTGTTGCAGATGTACTTTTAGCAGTTGTACCTTCTGTGGTCGCAGATGTTGTTTGAGTTGTTTCTTTTGTTGTTGCAGATGTAGTTGGTGGAGTTGTTCCTTCTGTGGTCGCAGATGTTGTTGTTTGAGTTGTTTCTTTGGTTGTTGCAGATGTAGTTGTTGGAGATGTTCCTTCTGTGGTCGCAGATGTTGTTGTTTGAGTTGTTTCTTTTGTTGTTGCAGATGTACTTTTAGCAGTTGTACCTTCTGTGGTCGCAGATGTTGTTTGAGTTGTTTCTTTTGTTGTTGCAGATGTAGTTGGTGGAGTTGTTTCTTCAGTGGTCGCAGATGTTGTTGTTTGAGTTGTTTCTTTGGTTGTTGCAGATGTTGTTGTTGGAGATGTTCCTTCTGTGGTCGCAGATGTTGTTGTTTGAGTTGTTTCTTTTGTTGTTGCAGATGTACTTATAGCAGTTGTTCCTTCTGTCGTTGCCGATGTTGTTTGAGTTGTTTCTTTTGTTGTTGCAGATGTACTTTTAGCAGTTGTTCCTTCTGTCGTCGGAGATGTTGTTTGAGTTGTTTCTTTTGTTGTTGCAGATGTAGTTGGTGGAGTTGTTCCTTCTGTGGTCGCAGATGTTGTTATTTGAGTTGTTTCTTTTGTTGTTGCAGATGTAGTTGGTGAAGTTGTTCCTTCTGTGGTCGCAGATGTTGTTGCTTGAGTTGTTTCTTTTGTTGTTGCGGATGTACTTTTAGCAGTTGTTCCTTCTGTGGTTGTAGACGTTGTTGTTTGAGTTGTTTCTTCTGTGGTTGCAGATGTTGTTTGGGTTGTTTCTTTTGTTGTTGCAGATGTAGTTGTTTGAGTTGTTTCTTTTGTTGTTGCAGATGTAGTTGCTGAAGTTGTTCCTTCTGTCGTTGCAGACGTTGTTGTTTGAGTTGTTTCTTCTGTGGTTGCAGATGTTGTTGTTTGAGTTGTTTCTTTTGTTGTTGCAGATTTAGTTGTTGGAGTTGTTCCTTCTGTGGTTGCAGATGTCGTGATTTGAGTTGTTTTTTCTGTGGTTGCAGATGTAGTTGTTTGTGTTGTTTCCTTTGTTGTTTCAGATGTAGTTGTTGGAGTTGTTTCCTTTGTGGTTGCAGATGTCGTTTTTGGAGTTGTTCCTTCTGTGGTTGCAGATGTAGTTGTTTCTTCTGTGGTTGCAGATGTACTTACTGGAGTTGTCCCTTCTGTGGTTGTGGATGAAGTGGTTGCAAATGTAGTTGTTGGTGTTGTTTCTTCTGTGGTTGCAGATGTTGTTTGAGTTGTTTTCTCTGTGGTTTCAGATGTAGTTGTTGGAATGGTTTCCTCTGTGGTTGTTTCTTCTATTGTAGTTGTCTCTTCTGTTGTGGTCTCTTCTTCGGTTGTGGTTGTTCTTGTTGTTGTGGGTTCTGTAGTGCTTGTTGAAGTTGGGGCTGTGGTGGTTTCTTTTGTTGAGGACTGGGTTGTTGTTATAGATGTTGAAGTTGATGTTTCAACTGTGCTGAAAGTGAAGGGGGGCGTTGTGGTGACGGGACATGAGTAGAAAATCCTATCTACTGTTTTATTGGCTCTACATATAGCCTTGATGCAACTTCCAAATCCATCGTTTATGTCATAGAGTACATCTCCATAGTTGTAGATTTTATTTTTGTATATGCACTTGCAATCTGCGTTTCAGGACAAAAAACAAACAAACATATTTTTATTTTATACACACATATATTATATATTTATATATATATATTTATATATATTTATATATATTTATGTCTTCCAATGTATTTTTTGATTTCCATTCAAGTTATTATCAGTTACGATTGATTTATTTTTAGTTCTTTATCTCTGAAGTTATTTTTTCTTTTTTTCCACTGGTGTACTTACAGGTCACATCACTGTTGCACTTTATTCCTTGCATTGTACAATGACTGTAAACAGAGGAAATAATTGACATTTTGTTGAACATTTTCAATACACAACATGTACTCTGGAGTATTTAAAAATGATTATTCAAAGCAGATTTAAAATGAATTAAAGTATATATATAATCTAACAGGTTAGCTGAAATAGAGATAATGAAATCAGTTTGAACTTTTACTATAAACTGCTATCAAAAGCTTTGTCTGAAACAGCATTACATCTCATATTTTTTAATTCAAAACTTCTTAAAAGTATAAGACCAACTTTGGAACCAAGTCAACTGAAGTGTAACACAAGTCCAAGTAAATGTCCCATTGAATGGCTGATTTAAAAACCAAGAAAATAAACTAACTGACAAAAGAGACCTAGAGTCCTAACAGTCGCTCTGATGAAAACACAATCATAAGCAGGCACGCAAAGATGTTTTAAGTAGGTAGGGGTTGCCAACTGAATGAATGAAATGAGTGACGTCATTATATTTGTTGTCCTCCTGTGTAGTGCACATTGTCACTCACTAGGCTGCTGACTGGCTGCCATTAGCTACAGAAAAATGAAACATTCAGAAGCTCTAACACAGGCATCACCAAATGATGGACCTCAGTCCGGATTCGGACTGAGTGGTAGTTCTGTGACCAATCTCTGATTAATTCACGAGGATAGATTTCAATGGAGCTTTGTTTCCAATTATCGCAGCTGTAGACATTGGGCACTGCTACTCCAGTTAACACTAAAACACTAGGTGGTCTGATCACAAGCCTGTCATGCCATGAGTTTTCCTAAATATATGTTTGTATGTTTTCTTAAGCTTAAGGGTTGTTTAATGAAGCACTACAGATTTCTGAGAATTTATCCCTCCAACCAGTAAACAGGAGGCAGTGCCAAATAAACAGCCAGTGCAAAAACATAAGACCCTTATCACCTGCAAGTGACCTGCAATGAGGTCTGAGAGCTTCTGCCCTGAGTGTGTGCTCACCTGTGCTGCTCCTGTTCATTTGTCAAGTTCATTTTCTGTTTGCAAATCTATTTGATCATCTGTTCCTGTTATTTTCATTGTTGCATTTCTACAGTTTTTAGCACTAGTGTTTTTGAATGTTTCATGTTTGCAGTTCTAGCAGCATTGTTCTGTTTATTTATTATGTGAGTGTCAGGTCATGCAATACGTGTAGCGCTGTTTGTGGGGGAGAAAGACAAAGAAAGAAAGAGAAAGAAACAGACAGAAAGCAAAAGAGAGACTGAAAGACAGGAAGAGTTAAGGACAGAGAGTGAAAGAGAGACAGAGAGAGAGAGAGAGAGAGAGAGAGAGCGATATCCAGAACCTGGACAAGTAAAGCATTTCTCTTCATATTACTTTCTTGTTTCTCTTCTTCTGTGACATCATATTGAAACAATATAGCAGAAAAGAAGTTTCATCCCCACAACTCGGTTTAAAACCCTTCTACACATACTTTATTTGAAGCTTAGAGAAAATTCAGACAGGAAGGCCTATATGTTCATTCAGTCTCCTCTTTCATTCCTCACCCTGCCTACCTGCACAGGTGATTCAAATCTTTAGCTGATGAGGGGCGTGCTCTCACTCAAGCACTGAGCCAACCAGATCCTGTCACACACAACTGCCTGCCCAATCATCCTGGCGCAACCTCATTTTAAATCATGTCTTTGCTCCTCCACAGTCAGTGCTGTGGTGTCGTGCTGGTGAAATCAGCAATCTTTGCTTCTACGCTTGAAAACGCTTCACATCAGCAGCTCAACTGTACCTGATTAATACTCAAAGAAAACTTCCTTCAGTTCATTAATTCCTGCTTTGAACATCAAGGCTCACCGTCGTCATTCCATCAGATGTCACTGAAGTGTCCGGTAATTGTCAAAGAGGTTTATTGCTCGCGATCAGAGCTCCAAATGTGAGCGCATGGCAGCTACCATCCCCCACCTCGCCGTGGTCATTCACGCCAAACACAGAGGCCTCCTGCTGCCTCACCTTGTTTACGCCCAGGTGTAAACAATCCCTGCACGATCACTGCTCGCTCAGGTAAAAACGAAGTCCCCTTGATTTTCACAGATTAACAGTCGCACAGTTATGCGAAGTCGAGAAAAGCCACATACGACTCATTATTTGTTCATTCCAGCGGCTGAATCTTGCCGTCTTATCGGCTCAGGCCCCGGCTTAAAGATTCTGAAACCTTGTTACTCATAAGTCATGCATATCTCTGGTGATGGTTTCTGAAGCTTTGCTACATCACAGTTTCTGCCTTAAACGGTCCCCTGCTTCATTATTAAACGTTCCCCTGCATCATTATACAAGCTAGTTACCTGCTTCATCATTAAAGCTAGGGTTGGTAATTTGATTTAGATACACTTTTTGATAGATAGCAGCTCACTGTGCAAGCCAGAGGTCAACAATAGGGGCCTGAGGGTCATTCACGTGGAGGACTTGTTCGGATCTGTTGAAAGATATTTTAAGAGAACGAGCAGAAAACTGTCCCGGCTTTAGTCTCTGGAGATCTTCATTAATGTTTTATTCATCAACAAGCTTTCTGTGTTGTTGAGTGGAATAAGAGTGTCAGTGTGAGTGAAGTTTGACTCTGAGCTTAACGTGAAATAAATAAGAGCATATGTGGCATCAAGTTTTATTTCTTACCAGACTTGGCAGTTTCTCCCTGGGAATGTTTCATTTAAGCTGTAGCGATTACCAAGTTGATCATAGCACCCACATTGAGGGAAGTCAACACACTGCATAAAGTCTTCATCAAAGTAGGGGAGGGAGGGCGGACATGTTGGGTAACAACCTGCAAACACATTTTTATGGATGAAAGGCACTGATCATCTGAGAAGCAGAGAGACCAATGACAACAGTGTAACAGGGGCCCTAACACATCAATGACAACAAATGACAAAACAGTAAACCCTGAACACCCCCCAACATAATATATAATCAGTGAAGCTGTAAACCCTGAACAGCCCCCCCCCCCCCAAACATAATATATAATCAGTGAAGCTGTAAACCCTGAAAAGCCCCCCCCCAACATAATATATAATCAGTGAAGCTGTAAAACCTGAACAGCCCCCCCCCAACATAATATATAATCAGTGAAGCTGTAAACCCTGAACAGCCCCACCCCAACATAATATATAATCAGTGAAGCTGTGAAACCTGAACAGCCCCCCCCAACATAGTTTATATGTAATCAGTTAAGCTGTAAACCCTGAACAGCCCCCCAAACATAATATATAATCAGTGAAGCTGTAAACCCTGAACAGCCCCACCCCAACATAATATATAATCAGTGAAGCTGTGAAACCTGAACAGCCCCCCCCAACATAGTTTATATATAATCAGTGAAGCTGTAAACCCTGAACAGCCCCCCTCAACATAGCTTATATATAATCAGTGAAGCTGTAAACCCTGAACACCCCCCCCAACATAGTTTATATATAATAAGTGAAGCTGTAAACCCTGAACAGCCCCCCTCAACATAGTTTATTTATAATAAGTGAAGCTGTAAACCCTGAACAGCCCCCCCAAGATAGTTTATATGTAATCAGTTAAGCTGTAAACCCTGAACAGCCCCCCCCCCCAACATAGTTTATATATAATCAGTGAATCTGTAAACCCTGAACAGCCCCCCCAACATAGTTTATATGTAATCAGTTAAGCTGTAAACCCTGAAAAGCCCCCCCAACATAGCTTATATATAATCAGTGAAGCTGTAAACCCTGAACAGCCCCCCCAACATAGTTTATATATAATAAGTGAAGCTGTAAACCCTGAACAGCCCCCCCAACATAGTTTATATATAATAAGTGAAGCTGTAAACCCTTAACAGCCCCCCCAACATAGTTTATATATAATCAATGAAGCTGTAAACCCTGAACAGCCCCCCTCAACATAGTTTATTTATAATAAGTGAAGCTGTAAACCCTGAACAGCCCCCCCAACATAGTTTATTTATAATAAGTGAAGCTGTAAACCCTGAACAGCCCCCCCAACATAGTTTATATATAATAAGTGAAGCTGTAAACCCTGAACAGCCCCCCCAACATAGTTTATTTATAATAACTGAAGCTGTAAACCCTGAACAGCCCCCCCCAACATAGTTTATATAAAATCAGTGAAGCTGTAAACCCTGAACAGCTCCCCCAACATAGTTTATTTATAATAAGTGAAGCTGTAAACCCTGAACAGCCCCCCTCAACATAGTTTATATATAATAAGTTAAGCTGTAAACCCTGAAAAGCCCCCCCAACATAGCTTATATATAATCAGTGAAGCTGTAAACCCTGAACAGCCCCCCTCAACATAGTTTATATATAATCAGTGAAGCTGTAAACCCTGAACAGCCCCCCTCAACATAGCTTATATATAATCAGTGAAGCTGTAAACCCTGAACAGCCCCCCTCAACATAGTTTATTTATAATAAGTGAAGCTGTAAACCCTGAACAGCCCCCCCAAGATAGTTTATATGTAATCAGTTAAGCTGTAAACCCTGAACAGCCCCCCCCCCTACATAGTTTATATATAATCAGTGAATCTGTAAACCCTGAACAGCCCCCCCAACATAGTTTATATGTAATCAGTTAAGCTGTAAACCCTGAAAAGCCCCCCCAACATAGCTTATATATAATCAGTGAAGCTGTAAACCCTGAACAGCCCCCCCAACATAGTTTATATATAATAAGTGAAGCTGTAAACCCTGAACAGCCCCCCCAACATAGTTTATATATAATAAGTGAAGCTGTAAACCCTTAACAGCCCCCCCAACATAGTTTATTTATAATCAATGAAGCTGTAAACCCTGAACAGCCCCCCTCAACATAGTTTATTTATAATAAGTGAAGCTGTAAACCCTGAACAGCCCCCCCCAACATAGTTTATATATAATAAGTGAAGCTGTAAACCCTGAACAGCTCCCCCAACATAGTTTATTTATAATAAGTGAAGCTGTAAACCCTGAACAGCCCCCCCAACATAGTTTATATATAATAAGTGAAGCTGTAAACCCTGAACAGCCCCCCCAACATAGTTTATATATAATCAATGAAGCTGTAAACCCTGAACAGCCCCCCTCAACATAGTTTATTTATAATAAGTGAAGCTGTAAACCCTGAACAGCCCCCCCAACATAGTTTATTTATAATAAGTGAAGCTGTAAACCCTGAACCGCCCCCCTCAACATAGTTTATATATAATAAGTGAAGCTGTAAACCCTGAACAGCCCCCCCCAACATAGTTTATATGTAATCAGTTAAGCTGTAAACCCTGAAAAGCCCCCCCAACATAGCTTATATATAATCAGTGAAGCTGTAAACCCTGAACAGCCCCCCCAACATAGTTTATTTATAATAAGTGAAGCTGTAAACCCTGAACAGCCCCCCTCAACATAGTTTATTTATAATAAGTGAAGCTGTAAGCCCTGAACAGCCCCCCCCCAACATAGCTTATATATAATCAGTGAAGCTGTAAACCCTGAACAGCCCCCCCCAACATAGTTTATTTATAATAAGTGAAGCTGTAAACCCTGAACAGCCCCCCCCAACATAGTTTATATATAATAAGTGAAGCTGTAAACCCTGAACAGCCCCCCTCAACATAGTTTATTTATAATAAGCGAAGCTGTAAACCCTGAACAGCCCCCCCCAACATAGTTTATTTATAATAAGTGAAGCTGTAAACCCTGAACAGCCCCCGCCCCAACATAGTTTATATAAAATCAGTGAAGCTGTAAACCCTGAACAGCCCCCCCAACATAGTTTATTTATAATAAGTGAAGCTGTAAACCCTGAACACCCCCACCCCCTCCTTTTCTGTTATCTTTAGCGTCAATGCTTTTTCCAAGCACACCAGAGAACGGGTTTTTGTTCAGAGCTTGAAACTGACCAGCTGCCACATTGGTCTGTTTTCTTACCTTCTAAGCCCGGGATGAGGCTGGAGCAGTGTCCTGATGGATTTCTACACGTCTTCAAACAAGGAGCTCCACATGGTTGGTAGTGCCATTGGCATTCATCGGGGTCATTGTAGTAGTCACAGAATATAGCTGTAGGAGACGACAAAGAAACGTGTGTCTGTTTTGTTAAATTCAGCAGTGCACTACAGACACAACAGAAAACAGAACATTTTCTCATTCTGACTGATTTTAAGACCTGAAAGACCAAGGACAAAGACACCCATGCAGATTTCATACCTGAAGCCTGTCTGCGTCCAATTCAGGTGAAAAATTTTCCAACTTGTCAGATTTCTGTTGGACCATTTTATGTTGACACGGTAGTATTTAGAACAGGGCCGAGTTAAATCAATGCCATTCTATGGCCACTGCTGCTCTGACGACTATGTCACAGCCATTGCTTCAGGTAAGAGCCGCGCTGTGCATTATGGGAAGAAAGAAGGCAGCCCAACTACACATCAATCGATATTAAGATGACGATAATAGCACAGATAGAAAAATTTAAGTACAATGATAAAGATGGGCAAATTCTTCATATTAGGACATGCCTTACTAATGAATGAAGACAATCTTCGCACCCAGAAGAGGGGCTTTTATTGATTATTGGGGTCTAAAGACAGACATATACAGCGACAGAAACTTGTTTAACATATGTAGAACCAGTTTATATAGCAGTGTTGTTAAGTGAGATGATCTGCTGGAGAAAATTCAGAAATTTTATACTACAACAGCAGAGTGATGAGTTAACTCTACTTCTGCTTATACTTCTTCAACAGAGTGATGAGTTAACTCTCCTGCTGCTCATAGTACTTCAGCAGAGTAATAAGTTAACTCGACGTTTTTCCTTGATAGCTTCCCATAACTGCCTCAAAAGACAAAAATAATACTCTCTGTTGATGGTTTGGCCATTTTCAAAATAATCTACGAACACTCTTTGCATCCCAGAAGACTGAGGCCATTACCTTGTCAGCAGAGGACACCACCTTGGCCTTTTTTGGAAGTGGTGAGAAAGTGTGTTTTCACTGCATTGATTGTTTTTTTGTCTCAGGCTCAAAGTGGTGGACCCAACATTCATCCATAGTCAGAAATCACTCCATGAAATCATCTGGATCTGCTTCAAAAAGCTCTAAATTCTCCCTTGACATGTCCAGCCGAGCGTGTTTCTGATCAGGAGTCACCACCTCGCTGAAACCTTTGTCATTCCAAGTTCGTTGGCCAGAATATGAAGAACTCTCTCGTGGGAGATGCCAACAGTCTAAGCTATGGAACGAATAGTCACTCTTCCATCATTCATCACCATTTGGTGCACACGGTCAATGTTTTCTGTGGTGGCAGCTGATGATGGCCATCCAGACCTCAAGTCATCTTCGATGCTCTCTCTACCCACTTTTGAATTCAGTTGCCCACCGTTTCACTGTAGCAAAAGGTGGAGCATTATCCCCTGATGTTCCAACCATATCAGCGTGAATCTGTGTTGGAGTTAACCCTTTCAAAGTCAGATACTTGATAACGGCACGATACTCGACTTTGTCCATTTTCAGAAATTTTCACAACCGTCAACATTCAAGTCCTGTCTCAGCAGCAAAACCCACAGCAAGTGAAAATAAACAGGGTAGTTAGTCATCAGAAGAGTTGAAATACATGCATGCCAAGTTTCATTGATCTTGCATTATTCCTTCATAGTTAGGCTCAAAACCCTTTATCCGACCCTCATATACTACTACAGCAGAGTGAAGAGTTAACTGCTGCTGCTTATACTGCTACAACGGAGTGATGAGTGAACTCTGCTGCTGCTAATTTAACTACAGCAAAGTGATGAGTTTACTCTACTGCTGCTTATACTACTTCAGCAGAATGATGAGTTAACTCTACCTCTACTGGGGAAAACCTGGTCTGATAGGAAGAGATGGCATCCATCCTACTTTGGCTGGAGAATCTATCTTTTCTAAAAACATGGCAGAGTCTGACCTATGACCTCTCAGAGATGAGACCATGTTGCAGAGCTGCAGTCCTCCATGCTCCTCTGCGCTTACATTAGGACAGTTTTCCTCCCATTACTGTTATGACAGCTGTGTTCATCACTATTATAACTGCTATGCCAGTTGTAATAGTGATGAATATTATTCTATCGAGACTGTGTCTGTCCCCCGACCCAAACGCCACATAGATGTTAGCACAAAAACAAATAAAAGAGGTGTCAAGCATAGAAATCTGATTAAAATCAAAACCTCAAATGTAGAAGCTTCAAAACATCAGATAATTAGATGTGGTCTCTTAAATATTAGATCACTGAGATCCAAATCTTTACTAGTGAATGACCTTATATCAGAAAATCACATTGATTTATTCTGTCTAACAGAAACGTGGCTGTGCCAGGAGGAATATGTCAGTTTAAATGAATCCACTGCTCCCAGTCACTCAAATACTCATATACCACGAGACACAGGCCGTGGAGGTGATGTAGCAGCTATTTATCATTCTTGTCTCCTAATCAATCTGAGACCAAAGGCTAATTACTCTTCTTTTGAAAGCCTTGTTCTAAATTTATCTCATACTGACTCAAAAACCTGCCAGCCTGTCCTATTTGTGATAATTTACCGTCCTCCAGGCCCTTATTCTGAATTCTTATCAGAATTTTCTGAGTTCATATCAAACTTGGTCCTTAGCTCTGTTAAAATACTCATTGTAGGTGATTTTAATATCCATGTTGACAAAGAAAGTGATAGCCTTAGCTCAGCTTTTATGTCCTTAATAGACTCAGTTGGTTTTATTCAGGCTGTTCGTGAAGCTACTCATTGTTTAATCACACTCTCGATCTAGTTCTAGCATACGGCCTTGATATTAATAAACTAAAAGTCTTTCCTGAAAATCCTTTATTATCTGATCACTTCTTAGTAACTTTTAACATCTTCTTAGAGGATTTTGTATTTTGTAACAAAATTGTGAAGAGTAGAAATCTGCCCAATGGTGCACTGTAGCCAGGCTGACACAAAGTCAGAGCTCTATTGAGCCTGTGATTCCTCTAGCTCTCAGCTGTGAGGACTTTATGAGCTTTTTAATGATAAAATTCTTAAAATTAGAGATAAAAATTAGCAACTCCCTGCTTTCACCCGAACCTACCGTACCATTAAATGTAGTCAGACTTGAGTCAGATTGTTTTTCTACAATTAGCCTTCAGGAGCTAAATTCTCTTGTCTCCTCCTCCAAACCATCAACCTGCCTTTTAGACCTGATCCTGACCTAAACTGTTCAAGGAGGTCTTTCCCCTAGTTTGTCCATCCTTGCTGGAGACAATAAATATATCTCTATCAACAGGCTAAATGCCACAGTCTTTCAAAGCAGCTGTAATAAAACCTCTCCTTAAAAAACCTAACCTCGATTCAGGAACATTAGCTAACTACAGGCCTATATCAAACCTTCCATTTACTTCAAAGATCCTGGAGAAAGTAGTGGCTAATCAGCTACGTGACTCCCTTCAAAACAACAGCCTGTTTGAGGACTTTCAGTCAGGATTTAGAGCTCATCACAGCACAGAGACTGCTCTAGTTAAAGTAACTAACAATCAGCTCTCAGCTTCAAATGAGGGACTTCTCTCAGTACTTGTTTTGTTAGATCTTAGTGCAGCCTTTGACACTATTGATCATGATGTTCTTATACAGAGATTAGAGGTATTACTCGGGATTACAGGGACTGCCCTAAATTGGTTTAAATCCTGATTATCTGATAGATACCAGTTTGTACACATGAACAACAAGTCCTCTGTGTACACTAAAGTAAGTTACGGAGTTCCTCAAGGCTCCGTGCTAGGTCCAATTCTCTTCTCCATATATATGCTTCCCCTCTGTGATATCATGAGGAAATACTCCGTAAATTTTCATTGTTACGCTGATGATACTCAGCTGTATGTATCAATGAAGCCAGGTGAGACAAATCAGTTATCTAAACTAGACGCGTGTCTAAAGGACATTAGGGCCAGGATGGCCAAAAATTTTCTTCATCTTAACTCAGACAAGACAGAGATCATTGTCCTGGTCCCTCGACACCTTAGAGAAACCTTTTCTAATGATTTAACTGCCATAGATGGCATTAGCCTGACGCCAAGCACATCTGTTAGAAATCTTGGGGTTCTGTTTGATCAGGATTTATCCTTTAACTCTCACATAAAGCAAATTTCAAAAACAGGCTTTGTTCATCTTCATAACATCGCTAAAATTAGGCCTATCCTGTCCCAGAAGGATGCTGAAAAGCTAGTCCAAGCTTTTGTTACCTCTAGACTGGACTAT
Source organism: Cetoscarus ocellatus (assembly GCA_037902135.1). Classification (NCBI taxonomy): domain Eukaryota; kingdom Metazoa; phylum Chordata; class Actinopteri; order Labriformes; family Labridae; genus Cetoscarus; species Cetoscarus ocellatus. Next base: position 384,393 of record JBAMNC010001286.1, read on the forward strand.
TGTAATTCTCTTCTTTCAGGCTGTCCCAGTAAGTTGCTTAAGACGCTTCAGCTGGTTCAAAATGCTGCAGCATGTGTACTGACTAGAACTAGGAGAAGAGACCACATTACTCCTGTATTAGCTTCTCTGCACTGGCTTCCCATTAAATATAGAATAGAATTCAAGATTCTTCTTCTCACCTATAAAGCTCTCAGTGGACGGTCACCAATTCATCTCAAAGAGCTTGTAGTGCCGTACAACCCCTCTAGAACATTATGCTCCCAAAATGCTGGCCTGCTTGTGGTGCCATCAGTCTCTAGAAGTAGTATGGGAGGTAGAGCCTTCAGTTATCAGGCTTCTCTTCTCTGGAACCATTTACCGACCACGGTTCGGGAGGCAGACACCCTCTCTACCTTTAAGGTTAGACTTAAAACATTCCTCTTTGATAAAGCTTTCAGTTAGGGACCAGCTCATAGTCCATAGTTTAGACACATAGTTAAGATGCAATAGGCTTAGACTGCCGGGGGGATCTGGCACATTGGGCTCTATCCCTCTCTCTCTCACACTCTCTCTCCATATCTGCCTCTGCCCCTTTCTGTTTGCTCCTGTACTCGTCTCTGGCTCTGGTCTTGTAGGTGGTCTGGGATCCTTGGTGGAGACTGCCTGCTGCTGTGGAGTCACAAAGCCTCTATAACTACAATTACAGACATAACACATATTTGGCCATCTCATTCCAGTTCATAATCATTATAGCTGTTAATGTAGACATTAGCATGATCTTTCTATCCATGGTTGATACATCTATAGTAACTATCTCCAGCAGCACATGTGCATGAGATCCCTCTTGAAAATGAGGTGTCACATCTGAAGAGGTCTACCATTAATAAATGTATACTTAACAGAGACAAATATGATAGGGACTTGTGGTCTGGGCACCCATGAGTTTGTCACTACCATAAATTCTTATTTTCAGTAAGACTTTCATTGATTATACTTCTATAAAATTATCTCCACAGCCATACAGACATGAGGACCCTCCTGAAAACAAGATGTTGTATCTCAAGAGGCTAACCTCTAATCAATTTGTTTTCAGCAGAAACAAATTTGACAAGGACAGGTCTATGATTGGTCCATGGATCTGTCACTAGCTTTAGTTCTTACTTTAGTCCACTTGTCTCTGCCCACCTCCCTCCCTTTGCCCACACACCCAACACAGCATCGTGTGGATTTGCTGTTCATCATGAGACTGGGGTCCACATTCAAGATTTCCTGCTGCTTAACAGAGGGTTTTTTCTTGCCGCCATGATGGAGGGATTCATGATTGGCTATATGGATTCATGTTGGGTGTTGGATGTATATATTTGTATATATATGTATATGTGTATTTTATATATGTATATATGTATCTATGCATATATGTGTATCCATAAAATGAAGAGCTTTGTGCTGTATTGTAAAGTGTCTTGAGATAACACTTGTTATGAATTGGCGCTATACAAATAAAGATTGATTGATTGATTGATTATGTAATTACAACGGAGTGATGAGTTAACTTGGCTGCTGCTAATTTAACTACAGCAGAGTGATGAGTTAACTGCACTGCTGCTTATACTACTACAGCAGAGAGTTGGGAGATGACTTTTTAACTCTTCAAGAACAGAGATTCTTTCACTCCTACCCATTTCTGACCATTTGCCCTCCTCACCTCTCTGCGAGGACCGTTTACAGACTTCCTCTCCCACTGCAATATAGGTCCAGGCACAGGATGGAACAGTTAATAAAACTGTGACAACAACCATTTCCTTGAAGGACCACAACACCACTCACTCTGAGGAATGGCCAGAAAAGACCTTCTTCTTCCTTTGTTTGAGACTGGAATATTCAACAGGAATCGTCCATTAAGCTGGAGAAAGGAAACCCCCCTCTCTGCTAATCCCCTCAAACCAGTCTGCCAGATTGACCTTTTTACCTGTTTTTCACCTCAGGACATGTACAGCTACAAAGACACTCCTCTGCCTCAGTATGGAACTATCTTACCACAAACTTTCCAACTTTCCCTTGTGGAAGGACTGACAAAAGACAATCACTGTGGGCACATATATGTAACGCCTGAATATGCAATAATCTGTGTGGTATATTTTCTTTTATGCTAGAATAGAATCTTTGTACTCTAGGCTTAACAATCTAACTCATCAAAACCAGATAAGCCAAGGAATTTTATTTTAGTGAAATATATTGCTAGTCATTTTTATGTCAGTACATATAACGGTTTAATGTTTTTCTTCTTGATATTTCAACAATATGTGTTTGGTATTGAAATGTTCACAATGAGATTGCCTTTTTCTTTTTTTTTGGTTATATAGTGATTCTCAAAATACGACTTATTAGCGGCAAAACCTCAAGTTGATGTAAATTTGACAAAGTATCATGCGGGCCTTCCCCTGGCACGACAATGCACGCACCCCCCCCAATGAGTTTAAAACTGGAGACAAAGTTTCAGTCTCACTCTCCTCTTTACTATGCTCATCCCTTCTTCATCTTCTCATTAAGATGTCCCCCTCGTCTGTCCCCGCTGCTTGTACTGCTACAACAGAGTGATGAGTTAACTCTACTGATGCTTATACTGCCACAGTAGCAACTTAGGTTTAATTGTCTTGCCCTAGAACATATAGATATGTTACAGCCTTCTATCCTCCTGCTTATTTCAATCAACTGTTTTCTGGGCTTTTTCAATATCCAGCTGAACTAAAAAGTCAGCATTTTCTGAATTCAAGTCAATGTTATCCAGCGATCAAAAGTTAAAAATGGATGGTGATCCATAATTTCAACCTTTTAAAGCACTAGTTTTTATATTTCAACTCACATCCAGCCAAAAAGTAGATTTAAAATTGTGTAGTGTGTAGTGTAGCAAGATGAATTCCCCAAATACTAAAAGGACAAGAATTCCTTCTCTTCCCCCCCTTCTTCTCTCATGAGGACCCCACTATAACTCATTAAAGACATGTGGAGCCATGAAGTCCCGCTTCTTTCCTGCCATCTACCATGAGCAGACACCTTTGTTAATTCCAGGGATTTTATTTTTCCATTGGGAATTCTGCCCTGAACTTCTGATAGGCTGAGATCAGGGGACATTAACTTTCCCAGAGACTCACTTGCTCACTTTCCTATTCACAGAGTTTGTCTGTGACACCTAAGAAGACAATTGACCTCCCTGGCTGTTCAGACTGCGGATATTACAGCTCTGCCCAAATGTAGAGAACAGATGGTTTTCAGACAACAGAAAACCACAACCCTATAAACTTTTTAACGAATCACCGGACATGTTACACAATGTAAAATTTTATTCCGTCATGAGAGGTTTGTCTGACGATATGACTTCTGTGTTTCTAGCCTTAGGATTACAGGTCTAAGTATTTTCATTAATTTCTTTGTGCTTCTCTCAGATGCTTAATCTTGTCATGGACCAGAGAACTTCCACCCAGAAATGCAACTGTACTCGGCTTTATGTCATGTTTTATTAAAGGAATATTTATTGTAGGACTTCTATACATTAGGTTTTGGTAGAAAAACATATCAAAGGCATGCAAACTTAAACATCTAAGTGTTAACCACATATCTTTTGTCTGTTTGCATTTTAGAAGAATGTCACTCCTTATTCTTTTCTTATTGTTTAAATATAGACATGTTTGATATCAAAATGTTTATCTTAGGATTTTCTGTTCAGTTGGAGTGTGTGTATTAAGAGGTTTTTCAAAGTTCAACTTAAATCTTGGCCAAATTTAGGTTGACAAATTTGCTTATAGTCATATAAAGCCCGCCTCCAGCGTGATGCTCGCCTATTGAGAAGTAGTATCATAGAGAAATGCATTTCTTCTCTCTATCTTCTCTTCAGATCTCTTCTCTTCAGACCTTCTTCTTCTCACTTTTTATCTCTTCATCTAGTTTCACATCTATTTCTTCAGTCTCATCCATTTTTCTTTTTGTCAACACATGTTCCTTGTGTTCACATCTTTTGGAAACAGACCCGCCAGTTTTGTTTATAAGCCAGTCAGTTATAAAGTCTAAAGAATTTTGTCTCACAGCAGACTGTCGATTTTTGTTTTTTTTTACCTCTGAGATAACATTGTCTGGCCAACGAGTTACTTTTTTTTTGAGTAAATACAAGAATCATCCTTTTTCCTTTATCTAATCGAGACCCCCAAGCTCCAGCTTCACTGGACAACAGAACCTGCTAAAGTCCAATCTAAGAAGGCACATCTCTCCCAAAATCCCGGGAGCAGCTTGGAACCCTGCCTCACTGGATCCATCGCGTTGGGTCGAGTGTGGACTTCTCACCCTCCCTTTGGGACAACTCCTGACCAAAAGTCCTTCAGGCTCCCTGGTAGCTTCTAGACCAGCTGAGGATCCGACCCAAAACTACGTCATAGTAAGACAGTTCTTAGACAGGCTTGAGCGTCTTGGTTAAATTCTCAGTTAATTAGCAACCCCCTGATTTGACCTTCCTAAATTGATTTAATTAGTCCTCCATTCTTTCATTATCAAAGCATCATTGATCAGTATGACTCTGACATTTATTCCTTCTTAAACCAACATTACATAGTTTTTAGAATCATTTAATGGTACGTCACCTTACAACAGGTTGAATGACATCTCTGTCATAGTCTGAGGGGGTCTGTATCACCTTCACTGGCCCTATGTAACATCGATGTGGATGGTCGGAACACTTCCACACTAAAAAACTACAAACTAAAAAACATGATCAGACTGTACCTTATCAGTCCACATGGTTTGTGTGTCTCCTGGGATGTCCTGTCGGCTCGCTTCTCCTCCCTTTTTATGTCAACATATGCACGTTGGTGTGAGGCGCTCTGTTTTACAACCGCTTACAGTTACACTCAACAACCATAGAGGCCACTAGAGAACTAAAAAGCCGGAATCTTACTTAGTGCTGCTTTAAGTGTTTTCTTTTTATTTTATATTATCTTTCCTTACACATCTATTATATACATTTTAATAAATAATCCCTAAATTTAAACTTCTGTCTGTTGGTATTCTATTTGGAAGATTGACATCACTGTATGAGAGCTCTGTTTTGAGACTTGAGATTGATAATATTTGATTGAATTGATTTATTTGATTTAATTGAATTGATTAGGTAATTAAAATGTGTTAATTAAATGTGTTCTACACATATGTTAGAAGGGGGTGCCCTATAAAAGGAGTGCAACTTGGTTATGAAATGAATATTAATCTCTTTAATTAATTTCCAGTAATATCCAATAAATTACTGCTAGAGTAGCCATCCTTAAAAGACTCATAAATTCGATGTGGGAGTATGTGCAGGGATGTTGGGTCAAGGCCAGTGTTCTCAGCGCTCAGCGCCCTAGATGGAGAAAATGTGTGTTCACACCGATTGCGACTTTGGCAACCTCAGCGACCACTCTCCATGCAGCGTCAATGTACAGCCACGATCAGCCACAGCCAAGTGGGACCAGATCTCACACAATGTGACGGATGCGTTCTGGGCGACCTGGAGGCATGGGGCGGCGCCCCTGTTGCTGCAGATGGGAACGCTGCAGTTGCTTTGGACGCGAAGCAGGTCGCCGTGCTCTGTTGCCAAAGTTGAAATATTTGAACCTTTCAAGCGATGTTGCGCCATGAGAGCAAATCAGCATTGGGTGGGTGCGTGATTGACACCCGTGACAGACTGTATTTTTCTGGTTTACAGAGTGGCAATCTATGTCCATGTGGGGAACGTTAGTTGGTGAGAAGATTGACATCACTGTATGAGAGCTCCATTTTGTCTCTTGGGACGTCCTGTCGGCTCACTTCTCCTCCCTCTGTATGTCAACAAATGCACGTTGGTGTGAGGCACATTAGCAGAAAACTCACAGACGATGCTGCTGCAGGGCCATCAGCTGCAGGGTCTTGTGGTTGGTTGGTGAGTGAAAAGGATACAGTTAGAAAGATGTCAGCTAATACGTCCTATTCTATGATATGATATGATCGCAGGGTGAAACTTCAGCGAGCGTGACGTCGCTGAGCAACATTTTGTCACCGTCGCTGTTGCTCAGCGACGGTTACAAAATGAGCTAAGTACAGGCGACAAGACTTGGGTTTGTGATGCGATGTGTGAACGCACCTTTACACCCTCACTATTCGTTGATTTTCATTCCTGCTCTGTCATCAAAATAGTTCAACTTTTGAGAGAGTGCTGTGCCCATCAATGTCACCCCTCACTGACCATCAAACTAGAGATTGATTAACTGGTTGACTGAACTTGAGAAGGGCAAACCCTCTGCTGCTTTGTAAACAACAATGGTGGAGGTGACAATGAGCTGCCTTGCATTAACAAGGGAACTTTTTCCTGGTCTTCAGCCCCTGTCAGTAGCAATACATGACTTATTGAATCTGGGTTCAAGTTCTCTGACTGACATTTCAGTGAACTGACGGAAAATGACGTACAGACAATGATTTTTAATGGTCTCAGCTGAGGCTGCGAGTGCTGCCAATGGAAAATATGCTCCCTGTAAATATAAGTCTTTGCCCTTCAACAATTGTCACATAGTAACCCAACTCACGGCATATTCTTGGTGTTCTCCATCTCACACAGGCCCCAGCTTCATTACAAGATTTGGCGTAGGCAGCCACAGCTGTGCAGAAGCACTCGCAGTCTCCACCCATGTCACACGCACAAGAGTCTTTGACACAAGAGTAATAGTAGGGACTAGGATCCACCTTAAAAACAGGAGAACAAAAGGATTGAAAAAGGTCAGTGAAGCAGGAGGAAACTCTGATGTCATCAATCAGGGGATCAGTGGAGTCAGAAGTATAAAATCAGTCCAGGAGATGGTGCTGTTGGGTCAAAGTCCATCTCAGCTGTGTTACAAGGTGAGGGAGCTGTAAGGTCAAAAGTGAATGAGAAGACCTAACTAAAAAGGCTCTTATCCTACCATTGGAAGATAGCAGGTTTGGTCCTAAGTTTGACAGTCACATGATCAGGAATGTACCAGTGCCCTGTTAATATATATGGCAGAAAAGGTGCTGTGTGTGAATGAAAAGTGAATGTGACTAATTGTTAATAACTGGCCCTTATAATAGGAGCCTCTATGAAAAGTGTATGAATGTAGAATAAATGTAATTGGATAATATTGGAATGGGAAAACAGAAGCCTCTGTCTTCAGTGTATAAATGAATAACTGTCCTAAGATAATATTAACAGACACTTAAAACATCCCCTCAATCATCAGTGTGTGAATGAAGAGTGGATGTGATCAGAGAATAGTAATGATGGACCCAAATAACAAATGCCTGAACCATTAATGTATGAATGAGGAGTGAATGTAATTGGATAATAAAAATAATGGACATTGACATCAGCAGCTTCTACCAACGTTGTGTGAATGGGCAGTGAATATGATCAGAGAATAATAATGGTGGACCCAAATAACTAATGCCTCAAAAATTAGTGTGTGAATGAGGATGAATGTAATCAGATAATAATGATACTGGACCCATATAACAAATGCATCTACCATCAGTGTGTGAATGAGAATTAAATGTTATTAGACAATAATTATAATGTACCCTGATAACAGCAGCCTCTACCATCAGTGTGTGAATGAGGAGTGAATGTGATTAGATCGTAGTAATAATGGACCAAGATAACAGCAGCTAACGTCATCAGTGTGTGAATGAGGAGTGAATGTGATTAGATCATAATAATAATGGACCAAGATAACAACAGCTAACGTCATCAGTGTGTGAATGAGGAGTGAATGTGATTAGATAATAAAAATAATGGACCAAGATAACAGCAGCTAACGTCATCAGTGTGTGAATGAGGAGTGAATGTGATTAGATCATAATAATAATGGACCAAGATAACAGCAGCTAACGTCATCAGTGTGTGAATGAGGAGTGAATGTGATTAGATAATAAAAATAATGAACCCTGATAACAGCAGCTTCTACCACCATTGTGTGAATGAGGAGTGAATGTGATCAGAGAATAATAATGATGGATCCTAATAGCAAATGCCTCTAAAATTAGTGTGTGAATGAGGAGTGAATGTGACTGGATAATAAAAATTAATGGACCCAGATGAAAGCAGCCTCTACCATCAGTGTGTGAATGAGGAGTGAATGTGTTTGGTTAATTATTATCATGAACCCATATAACAAATAAATCTATAATCAGTGTGTGAATGAGAAAAAAATGTGATTAGATAATAATTATAACAATAATGGACCCTGATAACAGCAGCTTCTGCCATCAGTGTGTGAATGCGGAGTGAATATGATTAGATAATATTAATAATAATGGGCCCTTACAACAGCAGCCTCCACCATCAGTGTGTGAATAAGGAGTGAATGTGAATGGATAGAAATAATAATAAATAATTATATACCCCTTATAACAGCAGCTTCTATCATCAGCGTATGAATGAGGAGTGAATCTGTCCAGATAATTATAATAATGGACCCTGATTACAGCAGCCTCTATTTTCAGTGTAGAGTGCATATGATTTGATAATAATAATAATAGTAGACCCATATAACAGTTGCCTGTACCATCAGTGGCTGATTGAGAAGTGAATGTGAATGGACAGAAATAACAATGTATCCCTTATATCAGCAGCGTGTATCATGAGTGTGAATGAGGAGTGAATGTGTTCAGATAATTATAATGGACCCTAATTACAGTAGCCTCTACCATCCGTGTGGGAATGAGGAGTGAATGTGAGTAGATAATAATCATATTGGACCCTGATTACAGTAGCCTTTACCATCAGTGTGTGAATGAGGAGTGAATGTGATTGGATAATGAAAATAATGGACCCAGATGACAGCACCCTTTACCATCAGTGCGTGAATGAGGAGTGAATGTGAGTAGATAATAATCATAATGGACCCTGATTACAGTAGCCTCTACCATCAGTGTGTGAATGGGGTTTGGTCTGTGATCTTACTTCTTGTGTCATATAATCTGGGAGTGCTTGCTTGAGTCCTCTTTCCCCTGCTCAGACTTAGACCACAGGCCACATTGACCATTTGTCTGGTCCCATTTGTCCCTGGTCCACCATCAGGGTGCTGAGAAGACATAGGGCCCCATCTACTAAGATCCAAAATAACGAGTGCTAAATTGTGTGTGCAAACTAAAAAATTGCACGTGCTATTAGTGGGCGTGTTACGGGTGATCTACTATCACTGCGTGCGCAATAGACATCAGACGCAAAAGTGATGCGGACCGCCCCCTTTAAAGGAGGATTTTGCATGTGCTACCAGCTGTCACCATGAAGAGTTTGGGAGAGCAGAGTGGCTGCAAATGAAAAATGAAGTTTAAAGCCATGCAGTTAGAGGCAAATAAACACACTTGCAGTAACCTGTTTTTTTTTTTTTTCTGTCATTTTGATGGACAAGGACGTCACTTTTCCCTCATGCTTTATTTCTATCTGTCATTTTTAATTTTCCTTTTCTGATTGCAATTAAACATAATCTAAATGACAGCATTCACATAATGACACAAATTCATCACCAATAACCTCTCATGTGAAGAGCAGTCTTACATTTAGGCACACACTACTGAGCAGGTACTCTTGCCTTTTACACACTGACTGCGTCACACTTTCCACACGCTGACAGCTCCTAAACTCGCTGTCAGTGTGTGGCCAGTGTGATGCAGTCAGTTTTGAGTGACAGAGTGATTATGGCTATGAAGGTTTTTTTTTTTTTACACAGGCTAAATGACCTCCTCCACGATGTATTAAAAGTGCAAAACAGAGAGGGTTTACTAAACACATGAGTCTGCATCAGTATGATGGCACACTGCATTGTCCCTGCTTTTCCAGTCCATCATAATGACAGACAGCCTCCAAATCTTTATGTTTTTCATCAAAAAATTCAGTCAGTGATGGAAAATGTTCCATTAATGCGACCCCTGTTTCTCGCTACAATGACCGCAGCCCTCTGTGCGTAACACTGTGCCTTTTTTGCACCTGCTTTTCAAACATAATATATTTAGACGTAAAAACACTGCGTGCAATCAGTTGCGAGTTTGATAACATGCGGTTGCGGATAAATCACATTGCAGGTGCTAAATGATCACATTTGCATCTCCTCCTCCCAGTCTTTTTCGCGTTCTGATCATCTGCATGTATTCTGCATAGTCATGAAGGAAAACACACTAAATGGACTGCACGTGCTATTTTGCTCATTGACAGATGCAATCCTCAGTGCACCCTTTTAGTAGATTAGCTTTGCGTGCGCTATCAAGTTTGCACGTGTTTTTATACATGCAAACCTTTAGTAGATCAGACCTTTAATGTGTTCATGGGGCTTTCTGGTTACCTTGGCATGGCAGCTGCTGAAGGTCACGCTGGTTATGATGCTGCACTGTCTCTTGGCCCAGGATGCTCGGAAGCTGTTGGATGCACATGGATCAGGGATGAGCTCAGTGCTGGGGCAGCTTGATGAAGCACTCCAGCTATCTCCAAATATAATAACATTCTCTTCCAGGTCATTGGATGGGGTGGTGAAGTCATTCTTACTGTTCTCATCATAGTTTCCACACAAACCACAAACTGCACCCTGAGGGGAAGGAGGAAGACAATTGTTTAAGAAAAAATAATGTAGAAAGGAGCTATGGTATCTTCACTCCACCTCTGGGTGGACAACAGGTGGAGGTTTGACTTGTCCTCAGTTTGGTGTTTAACTCGTTGGACCACATCTTGGACAGGGAAAAGTATTTTGGAGAGCAGCTCCAGTTTATAGATGTTAATGTTAATATTAGAATGACCTCTCTATCCATGTTTGTTATTGATCATACACTCCTGATCAAAATTTTAAGACCATTTGAAAAATGGCAAGAATTTACATTTTGCACTGTTGGATCTTAAGAGGGTTCTAAGTAGAGCTTCAAAATACAAAAAGAAGAAATGGGAGTGAGCCAAAGAAAAACTGAGTAAGCAATTTATTAAAACCAACAAGTAAACTGAAATAGGCTGTTCATCAGCTGATCAAAAGTTTAAGACCACAGCCTTTAAAAGCCAAAATCTTCGCAAAAATGTCAATGTCATTTTCTGTCAGGTATTTACACTGTCATGACCTCCTGACCTCAGAGAGGCTGTCCCACTTTGAACGTGGTCAGATTGTTGAGCTGCATAAGCAAGGCCTCTCACAGCGCCATTGCTGCTGAGGCTGGACGCTGTAAGACAGTCATTTTAAACTTCTTTAAAGATCCTGAGGGTTATGGAACAAAAAAGGCTAGTGGTAGACCCAAAAACATTTCACCAGCCCTGAGCCGTAGGATCCAATTGGCTGTCCGTTAAGACACCGGACGATCCTCGGCCCAAATAAAGGTTGGTACTGGTGCCGACTGCAGTCCAATAACCATCAGAAGGCATCTGCCAGAGTAGGTTTAAGAACAAAAAACGTCGCCAGCAGCCTCGACTCCTTCAACGCCATAAGACTGCCTGTTTGGAGTTTGGACCAGAGCACCAAACATGGGACATTGAAAGATGGAAGAAAGTTTGATTCATGATCCCTCATGACTGAGGGCCCTGGTCTGTGTGGTAATGACTGAAGGCCCTGGTTTGTGTGGTAAGGACCGAGGGTCCTGGTCTGTGTGGTAATGACTGAGGGCCCTGGTCTGTGTGGTCATGACTGAGGGCCCTGGTCTGTGTGGTGATGACTGAAGGCCCTGGTTTGTGTGGTAATGACTGAGGGTCCTGGTTTGTGTGGTAATGACTGAGGGTCCTGGTCTGTGTGGTAATGACTGAGAGCCCTGGTCTGTGTGGTCATGACCGAGGGTGCTGGTCTGTGTGGTCATGAATGAGGGCCCTCAGTCATGAGTATATATATATATATATATATATATATATATATATATATATATATATATATATATATATATATATATATATATATGTGTGTGTGTGTGTGTGTGTGTATGTATATATATATGTATATATATATATATATATAAACCTTAAATAAACCTTGGGTGGGCAGGGATGATGAATTTTTGTAGGCCAACCCTGAAGTTGTCATGCTGGTTTTCTGGACTAAAAGCCAATTGGATTATACTCTTTGTTATTGTATCAGTACCGATGATGAGTAATGAGCTTCTTTGAGAACATCAGTTCATCAAACTGTTGATCATACATCATTTGTGATAATTTTGAAGAACAAATCTTTTTTTAATGATCACATCATTTTTTTAAGCTTAAACATGTCTATCAAGTGTGAAAAGCCATTATTAATCTACTATGGAACTACAACAGTTCAACTCAGGATGAGCTATAACAACACTATAGTAATGATGTAGCCTCTTTTTTTAGAATTTCACCATATTCAAATGACCTGATCATGTTGGTCCCAAGGCTGTGGTTGTGCAGTATGAATTGTTTTTTTATTGAAAAATTTATTGAGAATCCAAAAGCAGGCATTATCAGATGCATTTTATTATTTAAATTAAATGTTAAAATTTTGCATGTGTCTGTTCATCACCTGATTTCAGGTATGATCCCATCAGTTTTTGACCTTGGGAACCAGAAAGTGCTAAATTCTGACTCACTTCCACATTTTTGGACTCATTCCTGCACCATCCTATTTGCAGCCATTTACAGTTATCTACTTAATCTCCCATCTGCACTGAACGCACCTCATGAACCCACCCTACTCTGCTGAGGTCGTCAGGTGCTTGTTGTTTACACAAATTGCAGGTGAGACCTGAGCTGGTCCTGAAGGATGACAGCCTCACTCACCAAAAGTTCAACTAGGTGGGAGACAAGTTTGCAGAGTCTCTGACATCACAGCAGAGCATCATCACAGGAGCTGCTCCTGTACCTGCAGGACAGCTTTACTGAAGTGAAGTGCTCTGAAGTCCACGGTATTCATCGGCTTTACTGACAGTCTGTGCATCAACATGCGTCTGTGAGCAGATACTTTCACACTGAAAAAGTGCAGGCCCTGTCTGTTGTTTAGAAACTGACTAAACCGACCACTATCCAGCCTGTTTGCAACTTAAATGACTTCTCAGCCCTCAGATCACAGAGCGCTGCAAACAAAAGTGATGTCAGGTATACGCCTGTCTGATTGTGCAGCACACATGGATTTTCAGGAAAACACTCTCCTTCATTGTCTTTTCTGCATGTTAGATGATGATCATTATTCACAAGTATAGAATTATTTTCATGTGGTCCTTATTCTTCTGTTTACTACAATTATTTTGTAGGTATTTTTATTATAAACAAACATAATGAATTAATTTTTGCATTTGCCTAATTGCAGGAATTTGTAAATTAGGAAACAGCACAAAATGATAAATGTGTAGCTGTATTTATGATTGAGAAAAGACATCAGCATTTTTCTTATAAGCAGGTTTCAAAATTTCCTCTCAGACATGGATGATTTATAAAGGTTAAAATTGCTCTTGATTTGGATTTTTCTCTGACTTACAGATTTATCTTGACTAAAACTGATGGACAAGATAGGATTAAAACTCAGATGAAGTTTGACGAAGACGGGATTAGAGTTGTATGGAGTTCACCGTTGTCAAACTTAATTATCTTTTTATGTTTCGTTTTTGATGGTTTATTTTTTCCTCTTTACAATATGGGCAGCATTCTCACCTGTTACTCTAAGATTTTCTTTTTTAAACATCAATCTCATACTCATATTCTTGGTTATTAGGAAGCTGCAGCAGCAGTTGTCATAAATATTAATCTGCTTGAGAAAGAAAACATTAATAGTAAGCAGACCATGGGAAGAATTCATCCTTACTGAAGAATTGATGTATCACCAAGCCAAAAAAACATCTGAGCTTAACCAGAAATTAACTTTCGTAAACCAGGCGCAGGCGCAGCGCACCTGCCCTGCGCTGTGCCTGCGCCAATGGGGTGTGTCCAGGGCATTCTGCAGTTTTCATGCACAGCGCAGTCTGGTGCAGCAAGGCGCACCCACGCCTCCGTCCCTCCCACCGGCGCAAGTGGCAAAGAGGGAGGAGAGAAGGTGTGAGTGGGTTTAACACAGCCAAGTGTAATCTTCACCAGTTAAATGAACGCCTCCTTTAAATGCGCTGTGGGCAAGGCGAAGTTCCAATTTCACCTTGTCATGGACAACAGCAGCAGCAGCTTCAGCTGGCAAGTTTCTCCCAGGAGGAAACTGATGTGCTGGTTCGGGAGGTCCAAGCTCGCAGTACCAGAATATAGGGTAATGCGAACAGACCTCCACGGGCTGATGATGCAAAAACAGCCTGGGAGGAAGTTACTATTATTGTCAATCAAGTTTACCCACATATTCTGAGAACCGCTGCCCCGTGTAAAAAACAGTTCGATGATGTAAGGAGGAGGGGCAAAAGAAAACTGTCAGATCCAAGAAGGCACACGGTGGCCACCAGGGGCAGCCTCTCCACCAGCTTTACGATAAGCTCAGCGGAGGACATCGCAGAGTTTCCATAATGACAAACGTCTTTGATTTGACATCAGATGTAACGGGACAATTGCTATAAATACAGATGTATATGCTGGTTCAGACGGTTACATTAAATAGTGGTTGCTGCGATTGTTTATTGCATTGAAATGTGCCTGACACTCTGGATACCTGCCTGTGAGGTTTTGGTGACGTGCGCTCCTGTCAGCCAAATTACCACTGCACAGGGCGCGCTTTGCCTGCGCCCGAAAATAGACCAGGTTGGAGGTGGCGAGCTTTTAGCGCACCTTACGCGCAGTGTTTTGGCACAAAATTGTCACTGCGCCAAGCTGAATCTGTCGACACCTCCCCTTGGTGCACTGCTACACCCATCTCGACGCAGCCAGTCTTCCAAATTGCCAAATTGGCTGCGCACAGTGGTGCGCCGGACAAAATTATCACTGCGCGGGGTGAGCCACGCTCTGCCACCCTGCGCCACCATGCGTTGCGTCAGGACTTAGAGCCCTGGACTCTTCCCCAGTCCTGGAAGAGCCCTCCAACTTAAATGGTGTCACTGATTACGCTTTAGCCTCCCTGCCTGGAGAGGACAGAGCCAGGACAACCTCTAATAGGAACAAAAGGTCAGATCAAACGTCATTAATTATAAACTGTGTTGAGTCAGGAGAGTTGTTTTATGGCTAAAACCTGGATCTGTGTCAGAGTTGTCGCCTCAGATTGCTGACCCTTATCTTTACTCCCTGGATTTCTGGGGAGACCTTTGATACTTTGAACCCCATAATCACCTTGGACCCACAACTGTGAAAACATCCCTCTGATTATGGACAAGACAAATAACGCAAACTTATAACCTCTCAAACCAAACATCAGAAAAATAAAACAATGTGATATATTGTTGAGCTGTGAAATGTGTCTTCTTATGGTATGACTTTGGTGCATATGCAATTTACAAAGATGGAGAGATGGATATTTTTCTTTATGTGATAGTAATGTTTAATATTGTTGTTTAATCTGTCATAGACCAACAGCACCCCTTTGTGGATAACTGGTGAAAGACAGCTTCTTCCAAAACATGCATGTTAATCTTCACTATTTGTTGTTTTTAGTAAAGGTATATTTAGAATAGGACTTCTGTACTTTTGTCTTGGCATTATAACCCATAAAAGGTATGTAAGCCCATACACCCTCCTATTATCCTTGGGGTCAATTTGATCCCATTCAATGTTTATCATTCAAAAAATAATGGTTGACTTTTTGTTTTGCTTCATGTTTCATGACTTTTCCTCATTTGATGGGGATAACTGATTAAGCATAAAATTATCATGATGATATTTTTTCAATGTGCTGAGCACATATTGCACACATTGGTGTTCCTCTGAGGTCAATTTGACCCCAAGCTGTTTTAGCTGTCTAAAACTTGTCTGTGATGTGTGTGACCTAACATTCCCACACCTGCAGGTGCAGAGTTGAGACTTTTGAGTGGATACATAACAGGGGGGTGGGGAAACAACTATTCCCATGAGAACTTTGATACTTCTCATGGATTTGGGCATGTGGGAGACAACCTGACTTGTGAACTCCTGCCAAAATGAGGAAGCCAGTGTAGACCTGCAAGTTAACCACATCCAAGGCTTTACAACTATCAAGTCACCCTAATTTTCCTTTTGGTTGAAACTTATAGTGATTTTGATTTATCTTTTACCTCTACAGCCCCAGCGTACCCAGATCTGGGTCCACGTGCAAGCTCCGCAACAACACCGTCATGTTGCACATCAAATTAAACAGGAATAACTCAGCCACACGAACATATAAACCATTGTTATATACACCTAACACAATTCCAACACCAAGCAAATTAATTATCAAAATTTTAAATCTGTATAGCGCCACCTGGGCAACCCACTCAACACATATTATCCTGGTGCTTGCTGTAGCTCTGGCCTACAGCAAGCTGCACACACAAACGAGGCATCAGTTGTGTGTGCAGCTGAGACCAAGCTGAGACCAAGACCTTTCCATCGACACCAAATACGTCGTCGTACGACTAAAACTCTGTAAACCGTCGCATGAGTCTAAAAAATTTGTCTTACCTTTGCTGTTTTGTCATTTTGCTCCAGCCTGTTGTCAAAACACTTTTTAAACCAATGTTTTTAAAAGTGCTATATAAATAAAGTTTATTATTATTATTTTTATTATAAAACATTGGATTTGAGAGCTTCTGATTGTTCCAGGGTGATGCACGGAGCCTCTATATTTGTTTTGGGCAAAAAGAACTACATCCGGGAGCCCTTTATATGCAAGGCGAGGGCACCTGGGGAGGATTGGATCTCAGCACATGTCAATAGTGCATCTGGGAGGGCTTTCAAATTAACTTCAATTCAATTCTACTGGCTCAGACGAGTCGATAAGAGGTGTGAATCATCGAAATCGGCCAATGAACAGCTGAGATATAGCCCTTTACATATTACCACAGAGGCCTCAAAAGAGACGTCAGATCTTTGAATATTACAGTTTTTAGGCTGATTTATGAGCAATGTGAGTAAAAAATTTCAGAACAATGATCCAAAAGAGGTTATTAGATGGAGAAAGTGCTGCATATGCATTTTAGGGACTACATTTATTAAATTTTCCTTTATTTGACAAAATACATATATTTTTGGACTTTGGCTCAAAATTCAGTCTTTTTCAATATTCTCGCCTGACCATTTTGTTATAAAATCTCTCTAATGTTGCTCTGCATCACTTTAGAAGAATAAACCTTTGCAGAGGTGATGTTTACATACTTTACTATTCATTTTTAGAGTTTTAAAGCTGCTACTGCATCATTTTTAAGGGACATTCACTATAAAAATGTGTTGTTTTAAAATCTTTCAATAATCTTCATTTACTCTGTCCCATAAACATATATACTAATAATTACACATCTGAACAAATCTCACAAGTGTTCTTTTTATTATGACACCAAAATTATTCAAATAGGCCTTGTGGTTGCAGAGATGTACTCTTTTCTTTATGGGCATGTCATTTTCAAGCAGAAGGCTTGAAAAGGGAGCTGAGGCTGTGCAGGTTTAGTTTCTAGTGTTTGTCTTTCTTTGTTTCACCAGTTTTATTTTGTTACCATGTTAAAGATTTTGTTTTGTAATTTAATTCACTTTGCTAAGGATTAGTTTTGTGTTGATTAATCCTTTTTGTTAGTTTTTTCTATTCTTCAAGCTTTGTTTTTTGGTGGTTTATTTGGGTTACAAACCCTGACACACAAGTGCTTTATCCTGCATCAACCGTCAACTGAAGATACATTCTTATTTTACAATCAATTCACCACAAATTAATGGCAGTTCATCTACATGCTGTTATATTAATCAACATCAGTCTTCACCAGTTTATGATCACTATAGATGTTAATGTTAATATTAGAATGACCTCTCTATCCGTGGCTGCTATTGATTATACCTCAAAAATAACCTTTCGCAGCAGCTGGACTAATGGAGTTAGAATCATGACAAAACCTCATAAACACACAAAACATGTTGTACTCAACTCACGAACAAATTCAGTGTGGTTTGCAATACAAACAAGAAACATACCCATCAAACAAATCCATCATGCTTCAAAAACAAAAAAGACAGCAAAAAAATATTCTTCAAGTACAAAGAACAATTCTACAACTATGAAAAACTGTCAAGTGACTTTTGGCACAAATTTTCTGCCTTGCAGATCCACACACAAATGCACTCTGATCCACACACACATGCCAGTAAAGTTTCTCAGCAATGTCCTGCAATTCACACTCCACAGCAGCAGGTGGCGCTGTTTATTCAATTTAAGGCTGCCGATTAGGCAAACTTCACTTTTATGTGTGGTCAAAGTTTAATTTAATCAAGTTTGAAACAGGATGAAAAGTGAAGCTAGCCTTATCGGCAGCCTTAAATTGAATCAACAGTGGCACCACAAAATTTGTGCCAAAAGTCATGTGACGTTTTCGTAGTTGTAGAATTGTTTTTGAACTTGAAGACCATTTTTTTTTACTTTTTTATTTGTTTCTGAAGCATGATGTATTTGTTTGATGGGTATGTTTCTTATTTGCAAAACAAAATGCATTAGTTTGTGAATGATGTTTTGTATTTGCAAACCACACTGAGTTTGTTTGTGAATCGTCAGGCATGAGTACATTTTGCGTGCTTGTGAGGTTTTGTCATGATTCTAACTCCATATGAACCAGCCTGATTCAGTGTCTGTATTCTTTAGCAGACGGCCCAAACAGCATCCTTTAGAGTATGAAGAGGTGGAGCTACGACTGAGACAACAGCAGGACCTGACTGCACGTACAGGGATTGGCATAGATGTAAACAGCTTCAGTAGCAGGTTTATAAGATTTTGACCACATTTCTTTATTAAATGACAAACAAATATTGAAGGTCCCATATTTCACTCCTTTTCTGCAGTTTAACATGGATCTTTGGAGTCTTTATGACATGTTAGTAACATGCTTTCGTCTAAAAAGCCTATGAATAAAGCACAGCTGCATTCTTTCCATGCGCACATAACCCCTCTGTTCAGAATGGCTGGTTTTGAGGGCGGTCGCCTTCATTTGCTAATGAGCCAGAGCAAAGCAGCGTACATACGGCTGCTTACAGTCCTGAACACATATGAACCGTTAATTTATGCCGGTTACCACACACATGATTACAACAGCGAAGCTCTTTTCCCCTGTTCTGTTCCTGAACACACACAAAACACAATTTCATGCTGTTTAACAGATAACAGCGGTCTTGTTTCCCCCAAACATCACAGGCTAACACATAACATGCTGACCTCGGCTTAGTCACCGCAGTGGGACTGATTATATTCAGTCAACTGTTAAACTTCTCTTGACTACAGAGAGACAGACAAACAAATACACAAATACTGGTAAAACAACCTCTTTGTGGTGGAGGTAGTGAAACAGTTTGATGATGTCTGTTTGTATTTTGTTAAAGTCTGGGGGATTTAATACAGATATCATGTTTAAATATAAATTTGTACCATAACCATTGGAGCCAAAACATCATTTATTTATGCTATTGCTATTTTAACTGCTACTTCTGTTGCAATTTGATGCTGTGGAAATGTTGTTCTGTAGCAAGACGCAGACTGTATAATTCTTACCTGATATTTTGGGCTGAGTTTGATGTACAGGCTGGTCATTTTGTCCCACATTAGCAAAAGCCCTGGCTGTAGGGTGAACACCACGTACAAACCAATGCTCTCTGAGAACACATTGCTGCTGCCTTTAACAATGTGAAAGCTTTTGTCCACAAGTTTGTAGACATTATCCTGTGGAGGACAACATAAGATTTACTCCTGCATTTCTATTACACAATGATGTATTCAGCAAATCTCCTTCACATGTCCTCTGACATTTAGAAGAAACAATGAGGCTGTTTCAAAAAGCTGCTTATAAACATTCAGAACAACATTCCAACTAAGTCTTCTTAAAGATGATGAATGACAGAATTTATGAAATTTAGACTTTTCTTGACTTATTTGGAAACACACCTGTGATAAGCACAAGACCTCACACATAAATAACAAAAAACAATAAAGCAAAACAATATTCATGATAAAATGTAAAAGCAAGATCACAGGAAAATCAAAATGTGACGTTCAACTCAGAGAGATAGATGTAGAACAGCTGGGGGTTAAGGATGAACTGGCTGGTTTATTATTTGATATTAGGGAGAGTCATTGTGTGTAAGTACGACAGAAATGCCACCAGTAACTGATCAAAATGACCGTGGTCTGATTTAATGGTTACAAAAGCTCTGTAAACTGCAGCAGGAATCTCCTAAAGCTATGTGACTGCTGCTTACATTAGAGTATTGAGTTGACCCATCAGGTCTCTCTTCCATGCTCCTGGGTCCTTGGACCAAGACAGTGTACTGAGTTGACCTTGAACCACTGCAGATCAATGAGGCATTAGACAGATAAAGGTTGCAGGGACCACCCCAAGCATGTTGTCTCTTGGCTTTATTGTGCTTGAACTGATAGTCATACCTATTGTCTCATCTCATATGGTGAGAGTAAAAAGGTATCTGAATCAAAATCAAACCACGGTTATTTTGACCAAATTTCCTGAAGAAAAGAAAAGTGGAGCTTCCTAGAATGTAGTTAAAATCAAAAAAGAATATGTTAATAATTTTTAGAGACTTTAATGATTAAAACTTTAAAGTATTCACCCCATGAATGATGGTGATGGACCTGGAGCATGCTGTTCCCACACTTCCACACTGAACATTCTCTGTGATAATCTGGAAGGTATTTGTTGCATCTTCACGACAGCCATCCTACAGGAACAGACAGGAAAAACTAAGTGATGTACAAGGTCTCCTTGGTGTTCATCGTGTTTGCGGTGTTGATGGTATTTATGGGGTTTGGTTTTGTTATGGTGGTCGTGGTGTTCATGTTGTTCCTGGTGTTCATAATGTTCATGGTGGTTGTGTTGTTCATGGTATTTGTTGTGTTCATGGTGTTCATGGTGTTTTTTGGTATTCATGGGGTTCATGGTGTTCATGGTGTTTGTGGTGTTCATGATGACTGTGAGGTTCATGGAGTTCCTGGTGATCATGGTGGTCAAAAACCATGATATTCAAGGTTTTTGTGATGTTCGTGGTCTTCATAGTGCTCGTGGTGTTCATGGTGTTCGTGGTATTCATAGTACTTGTGGTGTTCGTGGTGTTCATGGAGTTCCAGCTGTTCATGGTGTTTAAGGTGCTCATAGGGTTTGTGGTGTTCATGGTGTTCATAGTTGCCTGATGTTCATGGTGATTGTGGTTATCAGTTTGCCTTTTTTGCATGTTATGGTGTTGATGGTGTTCTTAGTTATTGTGGTGTTAGTGGTGTTTGTGGTGTTTGAGGTGTTCATGGTGTTTGTGGTGCTCCTGGTGTTCGTGGTGTTCATAGTGGTTGTGTTGTTCATGGTGTTCATGGTGTTTGTGGTGTTCATGGTGATTGTGGGGTTCATGGAGTTCCTGGTGTTCATGGTGGTCATGGTGTTAATGGTGTTTTTGGTGTTCATGGTGTTCATGGTGTTCATGGTTTTTGTGGTGGTATGGTCTTGGTGGTGGTCATGGTGTTCATGGTGTTTGTGGTGCTCATGGTGGTTGTGGTGTTCATGGTGTTCATGGTGTTTATGGTGTTCATGGTGTTTGTAGTGTTTATGGTGTTCATGTTGTTCCTGGTGTTCAGAGTGTTCATGGTGTTTGTGATGTTCATAGTTTTCAGGGTTTTAGTGGTTTACACGGTGGTTGAGGTGTTTATGATTTTCGTGAGATTTAAGGTGTTCCTGGTGTTCATTTTGTTCCTGGTGGTTATGTTGTTTTTGTTTTTCGTGGTGTTTTTGTTGTTTGTGGTGTTCATGGTATGCATGGTTTTTGTGGTGTTTGTGGTCGTCAGGGTGTTTGTGGTGTTCATGGTGTTCGTGGTGTTCATGGTACTATTGTTTTTCATGGTGTTCAAGGTGTTCCTGTCAATCGAGGTGGATACAGTGTTCATGCAGTTCCTGCTGTTCATGGTGTTCGTGGTGCTCATAGTGTTTGTGGTGTTCATGGTGTTCCTGGTGCTTGTGGTGTTCATGGTGTTCTTGGTGTTCAAGGTGATAGTGGGGTTTATAGTGTTCCTGGTGTTCATGGCATTCCTGGTGTTCATGGTATCTGTGGTGTTCATGGTGTTTGTAATGTTCATGATGGTCCTGGTGTTCATGGAGTTCTTGCTGTTCATGGTGTTCCTGGTGTTATTGGTGTTGATGGTGCTCATGGTTTTTTGTGGTGTTCATGGTTTTTGTGGTGGTCAAACAGATTGTGGTGCTTGTGGTGGTCATGATGTTCGTGGTGTTTGTGGTGATTGTGATTTTCAAGGTGTTCGTGGTGTTGATGGTGTTCATGATTTTTGTTTTAGTTCATTTTGTTCCTGACTTTTTCTTTTGTTCATGGTAGTCAATGTGATCATAGTGTTCATGGTGTTTGTGGGGTTCTTGGTCTTCCTGGTGTTTGTGGTGTTAATATGGTTTGTGGTATTCATGATGTTCATGGATTTCATGGTATTCGTGCTGTTCCTAATGTTCATGGTATTTTTTTATGTTAATGGTGTTTGTGGTATTCATAGTGTTAATGGTGTTTCAAGGTGTTAGTGTTGTATGTGAGGTACAAGGTGTTCCTGGTCTTCATGGACTTCCTGGTTTTCATGTTGTTTTTGGTGGTCATTGTGAAGTTCATGGTCTTCATGGTGTTTGTGGTGTTCATGGTGTTCACGGTTTTAATGGTATTCATGGTGTTCTTAGTGTTAATGGTGTTTTTTTAATATTCATGGCGATTGTGGTGTTTATGGTGTTCATTGTGTCAAGGTTTTTGTGTATTTCATGGTGTTTGTGGTGTTTGTGGTGTTCATGGCGTTCGTGCAGTTCATGGTCTTCTTGGTGTTCATGGTCTTCTTTGTGTTTATGATGTTCATGGTTTTGAGGTGTTCATGGTGTTCTGGGTGTTTGTGGTGTTCATGGTGTTCATAGAATTCCTGCTGTTCATTGTGTTTGCATTTCATGAAGTTCATTTTGTTCATGGTCTTTGTGGTGTTAATGGTATTCCTGGTGTTTATGATGGTTGTGATGTTTTATGATGTTCATGGTGTTCCTGGTGGTCATGGTGTTCCAATTGTTCATGGTGTTATTGTTGTTTGTGGTGTTTGTGGTGTTTCTGGTGTTCATGGTGTTTGTGGTGTTCATGGTGTTTGTGATGTTTGCAGTGTTCATGGAGTTAGTGGTATTCATGATTTTTGTGGTGTCAATGGTGTTTATGTTGCTTTTGGTGTTTGTAGTGTTCATGGTGTTCATGGTGTTCATGGTATTTGTGGTGTTCATGGTTGTTGTGGCTTTCATGGTGTTCGTGGTGTATGTGATGTTCATAGTGTTTGTTGTGTTCATGGTGTTCGTGAAGATCATGGTGATTGTGATTTTGAAGGTGTTCTTAGTGTTGATGGTGTTCATGGTATTCATGCAGTTCATGTGTTCTTGGTGTTCATGGCGATCATGGTGATTGTGATTTTGAAGGTGTTCTGAGTGTTGATGGTGTTCATGGTATTCATGCATTTCATGTGTTCTTGGTGTTCATGGGGTTTGTCGTGTTCATGGTTTTTGTTGTGTTCATGGTATTTATGGTGTTCATGGGTTTCGGTATTTATGGTGTTTGTGATATTAAGGTTTTTGTGGAGTTCATGGTATTCATGGTATTTGTGCAGCTCATGTTGTTGTTGGTGTTTATGGTTCTCCTTATGTTTGTGGTGATCATTGCATTCATAGTTTTGTGGCATTTATGGTGTTCATGGTGGTTGTGGTGTTCATGGTGTTCATAGAATTCTTGCTGTTCTTGATGTTTTTGCATTTCATGATGTCTGTGTTGTTCATGGTGTTTGTGGTGTTCATGGTTTTTGTGGTGTTCATGGTGTTCCTGGTGTTCCTATTGTTCACGGTGTTCGTTGTGATTAGTGTGTTCATGGTTGTTATGGTGTTAAGGTGTTTGTGTTGTTCTTGGTGTTCAAAGTGTTCATGGTTTTTGTGGTGTTCATAGTGTTCTTGGTGTTCATGGTGTTTGTGGTGTTCATAGTCTTCGTGATGTTTGTGGTGTTCATGGTGTTTTTGGTGTTCATGTTCTTCATGGTTTTTGTGGTGTTCAAGGTGTTCATGGTATTCAAGTTGTTCCTTATGTTTATATTTTTTAGAGTTGTAGTCATTATGCTGTTCTTGGTATTAACGTTGGTCTTGGTGTTCATCGTTTTGTGGTGCTTATGTTGTCCATGGTCTTCATGGTGTTTGTGGTGTTTATGTTGTTCATGGTTTTTGTGGTGGTCATGGTTATTGTGGTGGTCATGCTGTTCATTGTGTTTGTGGTGTTCATGGTGTTTGTGGTGTTAATGGTGTTCATGGTTTTTGTGGTGGTCATGGTTATTATGGTCATTCTGTTCGTGGTGTTTGTGGTTGTCATTGTGGTTGTTGTGTTCCTGGTAATTATTGTGATCATGGTTTGTGTGGTCTTCATAGTGTTCAGGGTTTTTGTGGTGTTTATGTTGTTCGAGATGTTCATGGTGTTTGTGAGGTTCAAGGTGTTCCTGGTGTTCATGTTGTTTTTGCTTCATGGTGATCATGGTTTTTGTGGTGTTCTTGTTGTTCCTGGTGTTTGTGATGTTTATGGTGTTCTCGGTTCATGCTTTTTTGGTATTAACTGTATTTGGTTGTTCATGGTGTTTGTAGTGTTCATAGTGTTCATGGTGTTCCTGATGTTCATAGTGTTCATTGTGTTTCTGGTGTACATAGTGTTCAGGGATTTTTTTTTGATGTTCATGGTGTTTGAGGTGTTCGTGAAGTTAGTGGGGTTCAAGGTGTTATCAGTGTTCATGTTGTTTTTGGTGTTCGTGATGGTCATGGTGTTCATGATTTTCAAGGTATTCATGGTTTCCGCTTTCGCCTGGTGGCACGTGCAGATGCAGCGGCTTCTCTTCTTCCGACCATCTGTGTTTTCGTGTTTTTTCGTCATGTGTATGAAGTGTTTTTGTCCATTCTCGTTGAGTTTGCATGCCCCAAGGTGCACATACAGCTGTAGGTTGCTGCTCGACATTGGCAGAACTACTTTTCCAGTTATAGCCCACTCTTGCCGAGGAACTACGGAGCTACGATTTGCTCCGGAGGCCTACAACAACACCGACCCCAACTCCTGCAGCTTGTCTACAGTGGAGGCACCACGAACGGCATAGGAGGAAGCAGACGCAGGGTAAGCGTGAAGGCATCCAAGCTAGGCTAGTGGCTATGCCACACAAGCTGGCTATTCCCACCATCGTTTTGGCCAATGTACGCTCTTTGGACAACAAGTTGAATTATATTTGTCTACTCCGCTCTACCCGTAGGACTGTGAAAGAGTGCTGTGTTTTTGTGTTTTTGGAAACATGGCTTAACAACAGCATTCCAGACGCCTTTACATCTGGGGATGAGGAGAGCCTGAGGACAGCAAGGGACAACCTGTCCCATGGCATCAGGGAGGCCAAGAGGCAGTACTCCAGGAGGATTGCCCACCACTTCAGCGACAGTAGAGATACAAGGAGTCTGTTGCAAGGTATGCAGGCAGTGGCAAAAATCCCTCTTCAATGTTTGGGGGGACAATAAACAGTAAAATTT
The DNA here is from genome assembly GCA_037902135.1 of Cetoscarus ocellatus. NCBI lineage: Eukaryota > Metazoa > Chordata > Actinopteri > Labriformes > Labridae > Cetoscarus > Cetoscarus ocellatus. The sequence goes on from JBAMNC010001286.1 coordinate 409,992, forward strand.
CAGAGAGTAATTCTTGGGGGGGACATTAAAATAAATGCTGTATTTTTGCTGTATTGTTTTGATACTTTCTCAAATGTCTTGCATAGTTATATCAAACACTAACTGTATGCCATTGTTCCTTGTTAGTTCATATTCTACCTGTCTACAGGTTTGTTTATGCTCAACCAGCAATTCCAAGAGTTGTATTGGTTGGAAGGTGTGAATGACACCATATGGACAATTCACAGATTCATTACAAACTAAGACGAAAAGATGTGCTACATACAGTGCAAATTTTGTTTTAGCTTAAAAATAAACACTCTGTTAGCTGCGTGCTGTGTTGATTTAAAACATGCCAGCAGACTTCAAACACAGGAGTGGAAATTTTGCTTTTCATGTTGTGCTTGTTGAACATGTGGCGTGATAGACAACTTATTAACCATTCTGTGTTTTAATACACTTACTTCCTCCGTTCACCACTGCTTCGTCAGCCTGCCTCTGTGTGTACACGGCTCTGCAGCAGCAGCTACGCCGGTCGCCGGGAGAAACAGTTTGGACCAAACCATTGTGAAGGGAGGGGGGTTGTAATCTTGAACAGTTAAAATTGTCTAACAATATGTTTTTAAGTAGCATTACTTGTATTGTACTGTTAAAACATGTTACTGTACTACTAGAAAAATTGGTAACCCTTCCTTTTACAGTCCGGTAATTACCAGGTACTTACCTGGTAATAACATGTATTTACTAAGTAATAACTAAGTAATTAAATGTAATTACCTGGTAATTACAAGTACTTTCCCATGTAATTACCCAGTATTTACCATTTTCTGTTTGTTTAGGCTACTTTTCCGGCACGAGTGAGCGAGACGGGCGAATCTGACATTACGTCCTATATTTGGTCCGATAGTCCGAACCTTCCAAAAACATGCTTTCACATTGCGCAGCAGCGGACCTTGGTCCAGGATAGTCCGGACCGAGACCACCTCCTGGGGTCGGAGCAATGACTCGGTCTCTGGTCCGGACCTTTCACACCTGGAATTTAGGTCCGGATCAAACGGGAAAGTCCTAAAAGTCCGGACCAAACAGCTCTGGTGTGAAAGCCCCCTTAGACTGTGGGGACCAAGGTTGCCCCCAAAATATTTTTATATTTTTAGAATTACCTATGACAACTACAAGTAAATCTTTTAAAACAAAATCAGAAAAATATTTATATTGATATGGTGGGGTGATGTGATGTCACATTTTTAAGTACTGTACCCCATCACCCCCTTATCTGTTTTGCCCGCTTTTGTGATGCTGCTGTTCTTTTCATGTGAAAAATGAAAATAATAATGATAATAAAGAGAACTCATACTAGCCTTGTAAACCAGCCTCTCCCGGAAATACAAGTCATTCCATTTCACAGGGAGAGTCTGGCCTCTTTCCCCCTCAAAGCATATTGGGTGGGCGGAAGCTGGGCGGGAGTAGTAGCGTTGACAGACAACCCCATTCAGCCAATCAGCGTTTCAAAATAACAGCGAGAACGTCTTTTCCGTCAAGAAACTCAACAAGTGCTGACTCTTGCTCTTGTTTACTGCTGTTATCGACTGTATTTCAGTAATAACTTCACTTATTGCTGTTTTTAGGCTAATGTTAATGTTACTGCTAGATAGCTCCGCCATGTTTGTTGTGGTAAGAGTCGTGCAGTGTAGTGACGTTATCATCCGGGGCTTTGCACCAGTCGGCCCCTGATTGGCCAACGTGCTGTGCCAGTCACAGAAATCTGGGCGGCGACGCTGATTGGCTCGGCCTTCTGAGGGTTTCAGGCCATGAATGAGGCCAGACTCTCCCTGTGAAATGAAATGAAGTGTATTTCTGGTAGAGTCTGGTTTACGAGGCTAAACTCATATTCAAACTCATAGATTTGCTAACGTCTAGCATTTTATTTTTTTAAATTTAAGGGCAACGCAAAATGAGGAATGGGGATTCCTCGGACTCTTCTGACTCAGATGACTCTTATGAGGATCGGAAGAGGAAGTGTAAGAAGAAACACAAAAAACATCGGTCTTCAGAGTCCTCTGATGATGACTGGAAGAAGAGCAAATCCAAAAAACCCTCATCATTTGGAAAGAGAGGTAACCCATCATCTGGAAAAAGATGGCTCACATTTCTATTGCTTCTGGAACAACACACATACAAACAGCACTGTTGTTTACATTACACTTCAGCAATTTTATGCACCACTTATTTATTTATTTTTTAAATGCCCCCAAAATTTGGTAAATGCACCCTGTTTTATACATTGAAGGCAAAAGTTTAATTTGTTTTATTTATTTTGATCACATTACATTGAAGCTAGATGACCTGTTAGCTAATGGCTTTTTGCATAGAGCTTTCAGACTCCTGTCACATGGAACTAGCAAGGTTACGGAAGATGTTCATGTTAGTGGAAGCATCTTTTATTGTGACACTGCAGTCACATTTCCATCATAATTTCAGTGTAGTATGCTCATGTATTGATATTTTTTGATGTGGCATAATGCTAAGGTAACACTCTCCTCTCCACCCAAACACAATCTTATATAGGCTATATTTACCAGAGTCAAGGCTGGCCCTATTACCAAACAGTTATGTAGAGAGTATCCACAACTATCAATTTAACCATGGAGTGAAGAAGAGTACTGCACTGCAGACACAAGATGACTGGTTTAACCCCTGATCTTCATGTCATGTCAGGATTATAAATATATTTGGATTACACAGTGTTAATTTATATTTTCTTTTGATGATCTGTTTTGTAGTTCTGAGCCCAGAGGACGTTGTCCACCGCTACAAAGTGGTCCTAAAAGTCTTCAGGCGAAACCGCAGCATGACCAACACCTGTGAAGAACTTGGAGTGGACAGGAACACCATTGCAGGGACTGTGGTCATTGCAGATGTCATGATAGCCACAGAGGGCGCAGACTTTGGAGAGCTGCCCCTCTTCAAAGAAAAACACTTTAGTGAACTATGCAAAATTATGCAAGGCATTTGTAGATGCCAACAAACCCCTGCAGGAAAAAATCGAAAAAACGAGGAAGGCCACAGAGCTGCTCCCCATCAAACATAAAATGCCAAAGTGAGGGATCAAGCTCTAAAGCGCAGTAATTTCAGTGTTGTTTAAAAAAATTACATTTATTTTAACATATTACTGCACTGTCTTTTTGTTTTATCTAGTGGAGATTCAACCAAATTTCTTGTATCCAAAAACCTTTTAGTGGGTAGTTGGACCCTGGTTTCTTTTCTCCAAAGATCTTTTATCTTTGCCACTAGAGTTTCTAGAGTTTGATATCATTCAATAACTGTTGACTAGCCACTCCTGCCATTTCCACTAGGATGTTGTCAGCCTTACTTGTTTTATTTTGTAGTAGGCATTGTCAGTTTGCACTTTGGATCAGCAAAGTTTTATTTTGTTACGATTATTTCTACCTCTTCTGACCCTGACACTTTTTTTGGTGTTAGATTCCATGCAAGATGCAACTGCACTTTGCACTTTTTTTGCACTTTTTTATAACATGTCCTACTTATAATATAAGTACACTTAAAAGCTATGCCACTGTTTTGCACTTTAAGAGTATTGAAGTTACTCTCTTCAAGTTCACTGTTTTGCAGACTAAGAGGATTAAAATTAGTCTCTTTGACAGTTCACCTGTTTTTGCGTATTTGTCACAAGTTGTGTGAAGGAGTGTAACAAAATGCATTGTACCTTTATGTAAAGGAAAGTTCAGGGTAATACCATGGAAACAAACCACGCTTCCTTTTACAGTACAGTTCCACCTTTCTTACAGGGTAACTACTCTGTAAAACTCTGATATCACTCCAATATTTACCTGATAATTATCAGGGAAATATGGGAGTTTTTGCCAGATACCATATTCAAAACTACACACCCTGATGGGTGGTAGAGGATTATAATCTACAATTTCCAGGAAAGTACATGGTAATATCATTGAAACAAACCACGCTTCCTTTTACAGTACAGTTCCACCTTTCTTACAGGGTAATTCACAAGGTTTTACCTGGTAATGTTTTGGAATGTACGTGGTACACATTTTTAATCACTGGGTAAATACCAGTTAATATCTGCATAAATACATGGGGGTTAATGGGTAAATTGTAACTACTGGGTAATTAGAAAGCAATTACTTCGTAAATAGTTGCAAGTTATCAGGTAAATACTGGCTAATTACCGGGTAAATATCAGAGTCATTACTACCCTCACTGTCACTACACAGGTTGATTGGTAATACATAATCTATAATTCCTGGATAAATACCTGGTAGTTTTCAGTATATATCTAGTAAATACCAGGTAACTAGTTCTAGTATTTACCAGGTAAATATCAGGTAACTACCAGGCAAATAAGTGGTAGTTACCACGTAAATATGTGATCATTTTTGAGTAAATACCTGGTAATTACCAGGTAAATATCTCAGTTATTGTCACATATAGACACATTCAGTGGGTTTATAGACTACAATATGCAATTGCAGGATATCTGCCAGGTAATTATTGGGTAAATACCTGGTAGTTGTCAGGAAAATATCTAGTAAATACCAGGTAACTTGTTGGTATTTACCAGATAAATATCCAGATAAATATTTTTAACTACCGGGTTTAAAATCTACAATATACAATTACTGCGTATCTACCAGGTAATTATTAGGTAAATGACTGGTAGTAGTCAGAAAAATATCTTGGAAATACTGGATATTTACATGGTAAATACTGGGTAATTACATGGGAAAGTACTTGTAATTACCAGGTAATTACATTTAATTACTTGGTTATTACTTAGTAAATACATGTTATTACCAGGTAAGTACCTGGTAATTACCGGACTGTAAAAGGAAGGCTTACCGAAAAATTTTATTTGAACCAGATTTTTGGGGGGGGGCAACTTTGTGGAAGGGGGGGACACATCCCGTGCGTCCCCGCCGGGATTTGCGCCTATGTATGCAGGACTACAACCCCTGACCGCAGACCTGTGACAGCTCAACCTCCCTGCTGAACGAGCTAAACGACTTCTTCGCTCGCTTTTAAGCTCACAACAGCACACCTACACACAAGATTCCTCCCCCTCCAGGTGACCAGGTGCTGATGGTTTTTGTAGTGTTCATGTTGTTTGTGGTGTTCATGGTGTTTATGGTTTTTATTGTGTTCATGGTTTGTGGTGTTTGTGGTGTTCATGGTTTTTGTAGTGTTCATTTTGTTGGTTGTGTTCAGATTGTTCGCGGTGTTTATTGTGTTTATTGTGTTTGCGGTGTTCATGGTGATTATGGTTTTTATTGTGTTCATAGTTTGTGGTGTTTGTGGTGTTCATGGTTTTTGAAGTGTTCATTTTGTTGGTTGTGTTCAGATTGTTCGCGGTGTTTGTGGTGTTTATTGTGTTTGTGGTGTTCATGGTGTTTATGGTTTTTATTGTGTTTGTAGTGTTCATGGTGTTTGTGGTGTTCATGGTTTTTGCAGTGTTCATTTTGCTGGTGGTGTTCAGATTGTTCGCGGTGTTCTTGTTGTTTGTGGTTTTCATGGTTTTCATGGTTTTTGTGGCGTTTGTGTTGTTAGTGATGTTCATGGTGCTCGTGATGCTCATGTTGTTCATGATGTTCATGGTTTTTGCAATGTTCATGGTCTTCATTGTTTTGGTGTTGTTCATGGTGTTTGTGGTATTCATGGTGTTTATGGTGTTCATGGTTCTTCTGTCGTTCATGGTGTTCATGGTACTTATGGTATTTGTGGTCTTCATTGTGTATACAAGATCAGAGCTGTTGTGGTATTTGAGTATGTTCCTTGCCCACTTGCACAGTGATAAAAATGTTAACGAAATGACCGTTTAGTTCTTTTGTCAATAACATGTTTGATACATTAGGGCCATGCTTCTGTCATGTGCATGGCATGTTTCTGGCATGTTTAAAGTGTCATAATGGCAGGATTAGTGGAAGGAGGTTATTTATTTGTCAGCTGAATCAAAGGTGGATGTTGGTTTCTGGGCTGGATGAGTGAATGCTGGGATCATTGGTACAGATAACATGTTTTTTCTTACTTATCCAGAGACTGTATCATATTCATTTCTGTTTCTGTGAATGCTCACCTAACGGAGGACTTCAACTTTTAAATGGGCAGTTTAGCAGGTGCCGTTTACCTGGAGGAGCATGTATTCACACTTTCCATTGAAGTCGTACTTCCTGTCATCAAACGTGATGAAGTGTCCATCCCCATAGATGGAGCAGACAGCATCACAGACCTCCTTGGTGCAGTCAAACTTCCTATTTTTGCAGACACTGAGGAACAAACAGCCAAAAGACATGATGAGTCAGCGATTTTTTTTTCCTTTCTGCTAAAGTTCAGAGAGTGTATCAGATTTCTTTACCAGATGAATCCAAGATCAGAATCTTCACAGTGACTATCACAACAGGATGTTATGGAGCTTGCACCACAATCAGCTGATGTTTGTATTTTTTCCCACAGTAAATAATCCTCTATGTGCCTGATCTACTAAGATAAAAAATAATGGGTGCTAAATTGCGTGTGCAACCTAAAAAATTGTTCGTGCTATTAGTGGGCGTGTTGTGGGTGATCTAGTATCACTGCATGCGCAATTGATAACAGGCGCAAAAGTGGTGCCTCTTTAAAGGAGGATTTTGTGTGTGCTACCGGCTATCACCATGAAGAGGTTGGAAGAGCAGAGTGGATGCAAATGAAAAATGAAGTTTGAAGCCATGGAGTTAGAGGCAAAAAAACACACTTGCAGTAACCTGTTTTGCTGTCTGTTATTTTGATAGACAATGTCGTTTTCCCTCATGCCATATTCATATCCGTTATTTTAAATATTCCTTTTCTGATTACAATCAAAAATAATCTAAATGACAGGATTCACATAGTTACACAACTTCATCAATAACCTCACATGTGAAGAGCAGTCTAACAGTTACACACACAGACCACGCAGGCACTCTTGCTCTTTACGTACTGACTGCGTCACACTCGCCACACACTGACAGCTCCTAAAGTCGCTGTCAGTGTGTGGCGAGTGTGATGCAGTCAGCTCTGAGTGACAAATGAGTGATGATGGCTATGAAGGTTATTTTTATTTTTATTTTTTTCACTACAAAGGCTAAATGATCTCCTCCATGATGTATTAAGAGTGCAAAACAGAGAAGGTTTACTTTACGCGTGTGTCTGCATCAGTATGATGGCACGCTGCATTGTCCCTGTTTTTCCAGTCCATCATAATGACAGACAGCCTCCAAATCTCTATGTTTTGCATCAAAAAATTCAGTCAGTGATGGAAAATGTTCCATTAATGCGACCCCTGTTTCTTACCACAATGTCCACAGCCCTCTGTGCTTAACGCTGTGGCTTTTTTGCACCTGCTTTTCAAATTTGCTATATTTAGACGCAAAAACACTGCACGCAGGCAGTTGCGGATAAATCACATTGCGGGTGCTAAATGATCACATTTGCATCTCTTCCTCCCAGTATTTTGCCATTCTGATCATCTGCATGTATTCTGCCAATTCATGAAGGCCAACACGCTAAATGGACTGCACGTGCTATTTTGCTCATTTGACAGACTCAATCCTTGGTGCACCCTGTTAGTAGATTAGCTTTGCGCGTGCTATCAAGTTTGCACATGTTTTTATACATGCAAACCTTTAGTAGATGGGGCCCTAAGACGGGACTTTTATCCATCCAGATCATTAATACCCCCCACCCTTTTTGGGGTCATTAAGAGCTGGATACAACCTATCCTAGTTATCGTCAGGCCACAGGTTTGACACAGCCCATACTGGCCACGAGCTGATCACACGGTCCGTCTTTTTTGTTCTACATGTGGATAGGTTAATGGTAAATGTTCTTGAGTTTCTGCAGTGTCTGATGTGAATCCATGAAAGGCAAAGGTATGCGTCTTTAGGGATGAGTTCATGGGAGGATTGAAGATGACCCTTTTTCACCAAGAATGTGGATGACCTGCTAACCTTTGTTAAGTAATATATGGTACAAGTGACAGTTGGTGCCTTTAATTTGCACAGCCAAAAGCTAGTTCTACTGTTGTCCAGATGTTAGGAGAAGCTGTGTAAACAACTCCTGATCCTATATAAGCTGTGGCCAAACTGAAGACTTGGAGAAGAAGATCATCGGCAGTCTCTCCCAGGTCTCTCCCAGGTACCCTGCATTGCCCGTATGATTCTTTTTGTAATAAACCTTTTATGCTGAAGCAAGCCAGTGTCACGAAGTCTCCTTCAATCTTCTGCACATCACGAGTGATCAAGATACAACACTTCTACAGCTCTTCTCTAGTCCTTCTGTCTATTCAAAGCAGCTTCACAGCGTTAGTCACATCTACACATTCACATCTATTCACTCCTACTGTCACTCACTGATGGTTGATGTTTCTATGCAAGTTAACCTTCAGAAACACATCCTCGCTATTTCATACACATTTACATGACACTGACACCACAGTGGGAGCAACTTTGATTTAATTAAGTGTCTTGCCCAAGGACACGTTGGCATCTGACAGCCGAAGCTGGGCTCAAACCCTCAACCCTCCAGCTGATGGTAGAGTGAATTACCAGGCCAAGTAACCGATGCCTATTATGACCAGTCAGAAAAAGGATGGAGAATACTTGAAGGTGATTGGCCTATGTTTTTCATGTCCACAAATGACATAGAAACTTTGGAGTCTCGTGTAGCTTTCATCACCAGCCCATGAAAATGTCAGTCAATATCACTGAGTCCCGTAGTGGCTTAGAAATACTGGATCAGAGCTTTAGCTTTTTCACCTCTGCCAAACAGCTGCAGAGCTGAAGCTGTGTCTGAGGGAGGACATGTCTGAAGAACTTTGGCAGACATCAGAGAGCTAGCTCAGCACATGGTTTGATCATGGAGCTGAACGCTCTCTAACCGATGGATATCCCTGATCTGAATGCAGGACATCTGCCTCCTGTTTGCTCTGAACGCTGTTGATGGTCACACTCACCAGGTGTTACAGTCCACGGTAATCATATGTCCTGCCGGGTAGTATTGATCGTTATGTAAACATGGACACTTGTCCTCTGTGACACATTCGCCCGCTCCATTATACAGCAGCCCTTGAGGACACATGCATCCAGACGTACAGCTGGAGCTCACCTGTATACACAAATACAAGCACAACCTTTAAACAAATACATGTAGAGGTGGGATAAGGGTCAAAGTTTATTTAAAGAGCAAATTCATACTTCTGAATCTTCATGTAGAACATCGCAAACAATGAATTATTTATATTTACTTTAATATATATCCACAGTGCCTGAAAAATTTATTAGACCACCTGTCATAACAAAAAAAAATATTTTAAAAATCTTTGAAGACCTTGTTTAAGGCTTAACATGTTCTTGTTATTGGACAAACATATTGAACAGGAACGAGGAATATAAACTGACTTTTCCTTTTTATACCCAAATCTAAGTCTCACCAATCTCCTCTAAGATGTCAGGAATAAATCGACAAGAACACCAAACCACTAAAACTGATTTATCTGTTCAGTGATGAAGTAAATGACTATAATCAAGAAATAATAATGACCTTTAATACTTCTGTCTTTTTGTAAAACGGTACATTTGAAAATTCATGAATAACAACAATGCTAAATATTTTAGCATGAAAAATAAGATTTCAGTTACTAGAGCGGTTTTACATTCTAGTGCATTAACATTGCAGAAACATCAACATGATTTTGGTTGCTAATGCTGTTAATTTATGACAGTGGTGGCATGAACCTTACACTGGCTGGTGGTCTTATAGATTTTTTTGACCTCTGTATTTAAGTATATCTATTCTGTAAGTAGGGGTGCTACACTATTTCAAACAGTCAGCAAACAGCCCCTTGGTAGGCTTACATGTCACGCTAACACCTACAAAAAGTCTCTTAGAGCCAAAGGTCAACATGAAGTTGGGTGATTTGGTATGATTTCATTCAGATAAATGGATGTAACTCGCACACACTTTACCCTCTCTTTGCCTGACCACATATGCAGATAATTATTTAATCACAGCACTCCCCACTGGCTACAACATATAAGGAGGCATCAATGGCTAATAAAAAAAATGTTTTTAACCCCGATTTGAAACTGATGTAATTCACGTACTCACAGACAAAGTTGTTGGTATCCTTCCGTTAGAGAAGGAAAAACCCACAATGGTCACTGAAATAACTTGAAACTGACAAGAGGGACTTACAGCGTAGCAGGCAATGGCGTAGGATGTGAGCATGAGGAGCTCCAGCAGAACTTGCTAATAGTCAACATTTGGGCGATTATTTAAACTGCAATCTTTGGCAAAACTCTGACATATATATTATTGTTCTGAGTTGGTTGACAGGAACAGTCGAAATACACAATAAATTGTACCACTCACCTACCTACCACAAAACTCTGCAGCTGGCCCTACAGCAGCATCTTCTGGGGTCTGATTAGGTGGAACTAATGTCCTCACTCACTAATTTTCCTTACATGGACATAGATTGTCACTCTGTGGACCGGAAAGAAACAGTCTGTCACGGGTGTCAATCACGCACCCACACAACGCTGATTGGTTCTCACGGCAAGACATCGCCTGAAAAGTTCAAATATTTCAACTTTGGCGACGGAGCACGGCAACCTGCTCCACGTCCAAAGGGACCCCAGAGTTCCCATCTGTAGCAACAGGGGCGGCGCCCCCATGTCTCCAAAGATGCGAACAAGTCACCCAGAACGCGTCCGTCACATTGCGTGAGATCTGGTTGGTCGTGGTCTTGGCTGATCATGGCTGTACATTGACTCTGCATGGAGAGTCGTCACCGAGATCACCAAAGTCGCATTCGGTGTGAACAAACCCTTTAAATTGGTGAGTTGAGATGTCAAAAGAATAGGAAACCCTGTTAAAAGGTCAAAAGTATATTCTCATTAAAAAAAATCTCAACACAGACATCCCATTTCTACAAGCAAAACAAAGATCAAAATAAGCTCTCATGCCCATCGACTGGGAACACGTTTCTCTCTGGTTTTACTTTTAAAGCTGGGGGGGGGTCTTTATGATTAGTAATAAGAGGATTCAGTTTTCTCATACCATGATTAAGTCAGATATAAATGGAAGACATTTAGTTTAAGCACATTACAGCAAAATCAAGTAGTGGTAGTGAATGTATATGCGCGCCGAATTTTGATGATCCTGGCTTCATGCAAATGTTGTTTGAAAATCTTCCCTCCCTGAATGATCTTCTCGTGACTTTTGGGAGTGATTTAAATTGTGCCATTGATCCAGTCTCAGATCAATCTAATCCACACATGCTCATCCAATCCTCTATGTCTAAAGTAGTTTCAGAGTTCATGTCTAAAAACGGATATGTCGACCCATGGAGATTTTACCAACAAAAAACAAAAGAATTTTCTTCTTATTTCCAACGTTCATCAATCATTCTCTTGTTTAGATTATTTTTATTACTGATAGTGCCTCTATTCCAAAAATAACCTCAACCGACTATCATGCAATAATTATTTCTGACCATACCCTTTCAGCATGGATATCCAGTTTAAAGCTTCCCCACTATTTTCTTCATCATGGAGATTTATCCTTTTTTTTTTAGCTGACAACAAATTTGTTGAATTTATATCAGCTTCAATAAATGATTTTATAGCTACAAATCAGCCATGTTGCACTTCATATTCACCACTGTGGCAAACACTTAAAGCATATGTAGCAAGATGAACTCCTCAAAAGTCCTAAAAGGACAAGAATGCCTTCACTTCCCCGTTCCCTCTCTGCTGAGGACCCTACAATAACTCATTAGAGATGTGTGGAGCCATAAAGTCCCTCTTCTTTCCTGCCATCTACAACGACACATTTGTTGATTCAGAGATGGTACTTACTGCCAGACAATTGGACTCGAGTCATAGGGACTCGGACTCGAGTTGTCTGGAGTCGCTAATTTGAGGACTTGTAACTCGACTCGGACTTGCGAGGTAAAGACTCGGACTTGGGAGACAATGACTCCAGACTCGACTCGACTTTAGACAACATGACTCAGAAAAATTGTAGCATATGTTTTTTTTCTCACTGTGATTGTTACATGCGATGCTCAGGCATTATATAAAGAGCCAGACAGGAGACATACGTAGCTCTTACCCTTTAGATTCACTTTAGTGATGCTCCATTCATGGTACACTCAGTCCGTCACCTATTATTGTCCCACACACGACACAGTAGACATATACGTTCCTACTACACATCCGCTTCTGTTACAGTATTGATCAGTGTATGTAAGACAGGCACTACTTGACTCTATGACATTTAAACAGGACATTAACTTGTTAATGCTTATTTGTTCCTTATTTCCTTTTAGAATGCTTATTTAAAATATTCTGATATCTCTTAAGTTAAATATTGTTTTTATATAAGCATTAGCTGAGTGCTGTTTACAGAAGCACTTTGCACTGTTCATTCAAACTGTAACATTGTTTGCCTTTGTTAAGGTATGATAATTATGTTGCAAAATGTTCCAAATATATATATATATTTTTGTATCAAACATACCATTTCTTTAATGGAATGTAGCCTTTCCCATCTACCTTGGTCTAAATGATCAGACATATAATGTTGTAATGGATAAATGAACAGCTTTATGCTGGTTTAACCCATGCAGGCTAGTCTGCATGCTCTTTTTTTGACATTGACCTTAGGAAGATAAGGTTTCTCTCTTCAAGATTTAAACCTGAGTGCTTTTATAGGTGGGCTGGGGAACAATGGTGAGAGACTTGACTTGACATAACCTGTGACTCGACTCGACTTGACTTGCCCACAGCAGAAAAAAACTTGGGACTTGATTGAGACTTGGACCCAAATGACTCGGCTCAACTTGGGACTCGGATCAGAGGGACTTGGGCAATTGACTGTTTATTACTCCAGACTTCCTCCCTAAGCCTTGATTGGCTGAGACCTCATAAGGAGTTTGAACAGACTATGTTCCAGAGGCTTAATAATCCTTCTCTACTCCCAGAGATTCTTCTGTGACACCTAGGATGACTTTTGACCTCCCTGGTTATTCGGACTCCTCATCTTTGCCCAAATGTAGAAAACAGATGTATTTCAGCCAACAGAAAGCCACAAACTTATAAACTCTTTCATGACACAATGGACACATCTAACAATGTGATATTTTATTCTGTCATGAAAAATGCATTCTGATGATGTGACTTCTGTGTTTCTAGCCCTAAAAATGCCAAAGCTATGAATATGTTGCATTATTTTTCTTAAAGCCTCCTCTGATGCTTAGCATTCTGATGGATCAACAGCGCCCCTCAGTGGAAAACTGAGGAGAGAACTTCCATCCAGAAATGCACCTGTACTCTGCATTGTTTCCTGTGTTATTGAAGGAATGTTTATTATAGGATTTCTATACATTAAATTTTGGAAGCAGAAAAACCTCAAAGGCATGCAAAGTTATATATCTAAGTGTTAACCACATAAATTTTGTTTGTTGGTATTTTTAAGAATAATTTCACATTTTATGCTTTCTTATTGTTGAAACATGGACGTGTTTGATATCAAAATTCATCTTAAGATTTTCTACTCCGTTGGAGTGTTTATATTGGATGGCTATCAAAGTACGATTTAATATTTTGGCCAAATATGAGTTGATAAATTCTTTGAAAGTCATCTATCTACCCCTGGGTGATGCCTCTCAGAAGTTTTAGTCAGAGGGACACAGTCTTCTCTCTCTCTCTTCTTCTTTGACTTTTCAACCCTACACTTCGCTTTACGTCATCTTCTACGGTCATCCGTTTTTCTTTTTGTCAGCACAACTCTCCTATATCATTTTTGTCTAAGTTTTGTCAAAGTAATGTAACATTCCCGCCAGTTTTCTTTATAAGCCAGTAAGCTATAAGACTCTTAAGATTTGTTTCATAGTAAACGGACTTTTGTTATTAATTTCATAATAATATTCGTCTGGCCAACTAATTAATTTTGGAATTAATTACGAATTGTCTTTTCATCTAATCGAGATCTCAAAGCTCCAGCTTCACCTTTAACAGAACCTGCTAGTCCAATCTAAGACGGCACCTCTCTCCCTGAATGCTACGGGACGAGCTCACATCGGGACATCATCTCACTGGATCCATTGCGCTGGGTCAAGGGCGGAATTCTTCATCTCCCTTTCTGAACCACAAGTCCTTCAGGCTCTCCAGTAGCTCACGGACCAGTTTGAGAATCTGATCCAAAAGCAACGTCATAGTAAGACTGTGGTTCTGAACTCCTCTAGACGGGCTTGAGTGTCTTGGTTTAATTCTCATAATAACTATCACTGATTTGACCTTTCTAAAGAAGATTAATTCGTTAAGTTAGTCCTCCATAACCACTCATTAAATGTTTCTTGAGGGTTCATAACTTCTTTCCTTATTCACAGCATCATTGATCAGTATGACTCTGACATTTATTCCTTCTTAAGTGTCTTATTTTATTTTATTTTGTCTTATATATCCATCATATACTTTTAATAAATCACCCTTAAATTTAAAGCTCTGTCTGTTGGTGTTCTGTGTGGAAGATTGACATCACTGGATGAGAGCTCTGTCTTGAGGCTTGAGATTGATGAAATTGATAAAGTTTGATTTAATTGATTTATTGGATTTAATCAAATTAGTAACTAAATCAATTAATGAATTAAAATTTGCATTTTTTATATAAAAAAGGATGGTGCCCCTTTATTAACAACAGTAACTGAAATTTAAATGGATATTAATTTCTTTAATTAATATCCAGTAATATCCAGAAAGTTATCGCTACACATATCTTAGGGGACAAATTATTTCCTTTTCGACCAATGCTAACAAGATACGGAAAATTAAAATGGAAGAACTTTCTTCAAATATACTGAGTATAAATCGACAATATGCCGCAAACCCATCTCCTGATCTACACAAAAGGAGGCTAGAGCTTCTAACTGAATTTGATCTTATTAGTACAAATGATGCAGAACGGCTGTTGCTGCGATCGCGTAGTGTGTATTATGAACATGGAGACAAAGCAAGCAGACTCTTAGCACATCAGATAAGATGACAAGCAGCTCCCATATTATCCCTCAGATTAGGAGTTTTTCGGGTCCAATGCTGTATGACTCCAGAGAAATTAATAACACATTTAAAAATTTTTACTCATCCCTTTATAACTCTGAATGTTCAATAGACACCACTGACATGACCTCATTTCTCGAGAATTTGAAGATACCTACTCTTGATCCTGGTGCTACTGAGGAGCTAGATTCTCTAGTAAGCATAGGAGAAATAACAATATCAATGAAGTTCATGCAAAATAACAAGGCCCCAGGACCGAATGGTTTCTTGGTGGAGTTTTTAAAAAAATTTCCAAACAAGTAAGCTCCACTTCCTCTTTCGGTGTACAACGAATCATTGAAGAGAGGTTTCCTACCACAAACATTAATCAGGCATCCATAACAGTACTGTTAAAGAGCAACACAGATCCTACACAATGTTCCTTTTACAGACCTGTGTCTTTGCTAAATGTTGATGAAAGATTTTGGCAAAAGTACTTGCAAGATGGCTAGAAAAATTCCCTCCCAAATTAATACCTGAGGAACAAACAGGTTTTATTAAGGAACGGCAACTTTTTTCAGCGCAAGAACACTTTTCATATTATTTATTCGAACAAATCTACAGCTTATCCGGAAGTGGGTATTTCATTAGATGCAGAGAAGGCATTTGATCGAGTAGAGTGGCCATACCTCTTTGCTACACTCAAACGTTGTGGATTTGGAAATATATTCACATCTTGGATTTGCCTTCTTTATACAGACCCACAGGCTAATGTTCGTAAAAATAACATAAGTTCTGAATATTTCAAGTTATCACGAGGAACTAGGCAGGGTTGTCCTTTCTCACCCTTGCTGTTTGCCTTGGTTGCACTTAGATCATCTCCCTTTTATCAAGGAATCACTCGAGTAGATAAAGAATTTAAACTGTCATTATTTGCTGATGATCTTTTATTATATGTATTGGACCTTGTCAGAAACCTCCATTTTATTTAGACAACCCTGCAGAGGTTTGGGTAATTTTCAGGATATAGAGTTAACCTGCTTAAAAGCATTTGTTATCCAATAAATAACCTGGCACTACAGCTACAACAGACAGATATTCTTTTTAAAATTAACTCCACTAACTTCAGGTACTTAGGGATAAATATTACACATAGTATGTCCTCTTTATTTTCTGCTAATTTTTTACCCCTAATAACTCAGCTTAAAACTGATTTGGAAAGGTGGAACAGTTAACCATTGTCTCTTATCGGACAGATTAACACAGTAAAAATGAACGTATTGCCAAAACTGCTTATTCTGTTTCAATGTATCCCACTTTATATACCAAAAAAGTTCTTCAAAAGTATTGAAAATATTGTTTCAGCTTTCCTATGGAATAAAAAGGCTCCCAGGATTAGAAAATCTCTTTTACAAAGATGTAAATTTAATGGAGGCCTTGCTGTGCCTAAGTTTCAATTATTCTACTGGTCACACCTATTCAAAAGATCATATACTGGATTAAATCTCCTGAAGTTTCATGGTGCAGACTTGAAGTCTGTCTTCTTTGGATGTGGATTCTCTGGCTATACAGAAAGTTTAGTTGTAAGATCAACTCTTCGAATCTGGTATCAGTTTAGGTGTCATTTTAAATTTATATCAGCCTCTCCTAAAGCTCCCTTAATTAAAAATCGTTTATTTCCCCTATCATATACAGACGCCATTTTCTGGCAATGTCACAATAGAGGAATCAAATGCTTACAGGAGATTTTGGAATGCCAGCGAGAACTAGGTATAACCTTTACAGAGCAATGTTGGCAAAGGGCTGTTTAAGGAACCCACAAAAGCACTCTCTGTGCTCAACTTGGGCTCATACAATATAAAGTCCTAAATAGGGTTCACTTTTCTAAAACTAGATTGTCTGAAATGTTTTCTACAGTAGAGGACAAGTGTGATAGATGCCACTTATCTCCATGCAACTTAAGCCACATGTTCTATCAATGTTCAAAGTTAACAAACTTCTGGCAGAATTATTTTGGAACTATGCCAAAAATATTAGGCATGAATATTAGAAACTGTCCTTTTATAGCAATATTTGGTATACCTCAAGAACATAATCAATTTACCTCTCATCAGCGGACAGTTCTAGCTTTTACGTCATTGTTAGCAAGACAAAGACTTTTATTGCACTGGAAGTCTAGCAAAGTCCCACTGATCTCTCAGTGGCTTCAAGATGTAATGTTTTTCCTGAAGCTAGAGAAGATAAGGGAAGAGCTGAAGGGCAATTCAGAGATATTTTTTTGAAAAATGGCAACCTTTCCTGACATATTTCAACTCCCTACAGACTTTACCAACAGACTGAACAAAAACTAGCAACTTTTTTTTTTTTTTTTTAATTTCATTTCATTTAATTTATTTTAAACTATTTTATTTGATCTATTTATTTACTTTTTAGAAATGTGGATCCTACATGGCTCATGGGGGGGGGGGGGGTGACGGGGAAAAATAATAAAGAAAACAATTAGGAGTGGGAATACCAATATCTTCTTTTTTGCCTATCTTCTTCACTTTGTTGGATCATTTATGTATTTCCCAACGTCAAGTAGATCAAAATGTAAAAAATTGTAAAACCTGCACTGTTCAATAAAGAAATTAAAACAAAAGAAACCGACAAAAATAGTGAAAATTCACAAATCAGAATCAGACATTGCTTTTGAATTGTGGTTTAACAGAATCATTTAAAAAAAAAAAAACTAATGAAACTGGCCTGGACAAAAATGATGGTAACCTTTACTTAATATTCTGTTGCACAACTTTTTCAGGCAATCACTGCAATCAGGTAATTTCTTTAACTCTCAGTGAGACTTCTGCACCTGTCCACAGGTATTTCGGCCCACTCCTCATGAGCAAACTGCTCTAGCTGTCTCAGGTTTGAAGGGTGTCTTCTCCAGACTGCATGTTTCAGCTCCTTCCACAAATGTTCAATAGGATTTAGATCAGGGCTCAGAGAAGGACACTTCAGAATAGTCCAATGTTTTGTTCTGAGCCATTCTTGGGTGTTTTTAGCTGTGTGTTTGGGTCATTATCCTGTTGGAGGACCCATGATCTGTGACTGAGACCAAGCTTTCTGACACTGGGCAGCACATTTGGCTCCAGAATGCCTTGATAGTCTTGAGATTTCATTGTACCCTGCACAGATTCAAGACACCCTGTGACAGATGCAGCAAAGCAGCCCCAGAACATAACTGAGCCTCCTCCATGTTTCACAGTAGGTACAGTGCTCTTTTCTTTGTATGCTTCATTTTTGTGTCTGTGAACATAGAGCTGATGTGACTTACCAAAAAGCTCCAGTTTTGTCTCATCTGTCCAAAGGACATTCTCCCAGAAGCTTTGTGGCTTGTCAATATGGATTTTGACAAATTCCAGTCTGTTTTTTCATAAGTTGCTCTCAACAATGGTGTCCTCCACTAAGTCCACTTTGGCTCAAACAGTGATGGATGGTGTGATCTGATACTGATGTACCTTGACCTTGGAGTTCACCTCTAATCTCTTTGGAAGTTGTTCTGGGCTCTTTGGTTACCATTCGTATTATCCGTCTCTTTAGTTTGTCATCAATTTTCCTCTTGCAGCCTCGTCCAGGGAGGTTGGCTACAGTCCTGTGGACCTTAAACTTCTGAATAATATGTGCAGCTGTAGTCACAGGAACATCAAGCTGCTTGGAGATGGTCTTATAGCCTTTACCTTTAACATGCTTGTCTATAATTTTCTTTCTAATCTCCTGAGACAACTCTCTCCTTAGCTTTCTGTGGTCCATGTTCAGTGTGGTACACACCACGATACCAAACAGCACAGTGACTACTTTTCACCCTTTAAATAGGCAGACTGACTGATTACAAGACACCTGAGATGATAATTACAGGACACACCTTAGTCTAACATGTCCCTGTGGTCAAATCATTTTCAATCTTTTCTAGGGGTACCATCATTTTTGTCCAGACCAGTTTCATTATTTTGTTTTTTAAAAAGATTCTGTTGAACCACAATTCAAAATCAAAGTCTGATCTTCATTAGTTAATTTCCAGTAAATTTTTATTTTTTGTTACTTTTGTCAGTTTCAAGTTATTTCACTGACCATTGTGGGTTTTTCTTATAAAAGAAATGTTATTATTATAATAATAAAAATTATAATTATTACTTTAATAACTATTATATTTATTAATATTATTATTACTCTTTATAATTATCACAAATATGATCATTATTATTTGTATTATTATTATTTGTATTATTATCATTATTATTAATATCATTATTAGTATTATTATTATTAGTAGTATTAGTATCAGGTTCGACATCACCATTATTGACATCTCTGTCATTATTAATAGCAGCTGTAGTAACATGTGACTCACACAGGGGATGTCGGCATTGCTGCAGCTCCTCTCACACTCCACACCGGTGTCGTTGGCGTTTGGGGCATCACAGTCCACGTAAACCATGGGGGCTTGACACAGTGGTCGGCCTGAAAATGCAAAGATAATCCCATTTTAATTCACTAAACTAATCACCAGGTTCATTTTGCTCCCTGCTGTTTACAGTAGGGGCTCATGTCACTCTGGGTTTTGTCACCATGGTAACCTTGACTGCACGCCTGAGAAGGTGACGTTTTGTCTAGATGAACCTTTTTTAAATGGACCAATCAGAGAGAGAGAGAGAGAGAGAGAGGGGTCGAGCTGCAGCCTGTTGCCATCAGGGATCAAAGTCGATGTATGATTTATGTGAAGCCGAGGACACGGGGTAAACGTCTGTACAGGTGAGATCATGTCATCATGGTGTCTCAGAGGTCTGTGAGTCTTTATTGTGACCACATGTCCAACTCCATGTCAGATTTTGGAGGTCAATGGTCAAGGTCAGAGCTCTTGCAGTTATTGTTTGCTAGTGAGTAGGATATCTCAGGAATGCTCAAAAGGTTTTTTTCATTTCAAATGTTCTCCCTGATCTGACCATGGACTGGATATGGAAGGTCAAAGGTCAAGTGAGCCACCACTATGCTTTGGTTCAGGGTGAACTTCATAGAAGGCTACCCTGCTAAATTTGTTGAAGAGGATCCATTGAGCTCCACCTCTTTGGCTGTGTCGTCCTCTCAGGCAGAAGGATCTTCTGGTGCTTCTGTCCACGTGCCTTCTTGTCATTAGGGCCAAGAAAGATTGCCGTAACGCTGAGAGGACTTTCACCGTATGAAGTCCAGTATCTGCTGGGGTTCTGTTGTCATCTGTGAGGCTGGCACATTTGTTGTTTGAGTCAGTAATAGGAGTGTCCTCTGCATGGTGGCCCTGACCCTCATCTCACTGGTGCTTTGCTCTGCCTTCTTAGGAAGGCAGGAGACTCGACAGACGGTAATGGAAGCATGTCTTATTCTCAGATCCTACTAGGGTACTAGGGGTGAGTATTGGCAAGCACCATACGATACAATATGTATCAGGATACTTGGGTCACAATACGATAATATCACGATATATCACGGTATCACAATTAGTGATATATTGCAATATTCTACAGTTAACTAAGAAAAAACTAGAGATGGTGTATATGTAAATCACACATATTACTCAAAACTGAAAGTATAAATCAAGTCAAGGTTAGGATGCTTTCAATATAATTTTAAAGGGAAAACATGAATAATTTCTAATATTAGTTGGAGTGACTTGATGCACTCTGTTTTCAAGTTAAGTGTATGTATGTAGCACTGCATTTGATATATTTCAAAAACTGTAAAATGGAAAAGTTGTTTTCAATCAAATAGTTTTGACTTGATTTGTACTTTCAGTTTTGAGTAATATGTGTGATTTACATATACACCATCTTTAGTTTTTTCTTAGTTAACTGTAGAATATCTAATATATCACAATATTTTGATAATGTGATATACTGTGATATTATCGTATCGTGACCCAAGTATCTTGATACGTATTGTATCGTATGGTTCTTGCCAATACTCACCCCTGGTACATATGTTTGTAATGAATGTAATATCTGTGATTTTCGTTCACACTGACCTGGTGTTTGTCCTGGGCATTTGATAGCTCCATGTCTGCAGGGACTGTAACACAGACACACAGAGATGCATCCTCATTATCACTTTTAATCCTCAGGTGTCATTACACTTAATTTTTCACTTTTCATTCAAACTTTAAGAGTGCTATGGTGTTCACCAAAAACAGCGGAAATAAGGTCCTGTTGAGAACAGCCTCATTATAATAGTCAACATATTGTCAAGAGCATGAGTTTGCCTCTGTATGCTGTCCTGTGATATATATATACATATATATATATATATATATATATATATATATATATATATATATATATATATATATGCACATACACACATACATATACATGATGTGCACGCACAGATAAACACACACATATATACATATTAACATGTATGTGCACCTATACACACCCACACTTATGTAGCATCAGGAATCTGGGACATCTCATCACTCTCTTTTCTCCCCCTTTCTTCTCTCCCTTCACTTCCCCTGAGAAGGCCACTATCACCTTTCGGACATGTGAAGTCATAAATTGTCCCCTTCTTCCTGCCATTTGTGAGGACCCCTACATGGATCACTGTATGCCCTCCCCATGACTAGACCCCCTCTTGATTGAAGGGACTTTAATTCGCGCCATGGAGAGACACCTAATGTCTGATTGGCTGAGACTCTGTAAGGCACCAAGAAGTCTCACTCTCCCACCGATTGAACTGTCCTCCCTTTTGGAACACCGAGCTTTGCCTGTGACACCTAAGGAGATAAAAGATTTTTCTTATCCCCTTTTCTCTGTGAACTGCGAACTGCCAATTTGCAGCTGTGGGTCGTAAACTCCCCCACTCCATTCTCAAAGGACATATGGACGTTATCTTGCATTCCAAAGCATCCAGGACCATCTTAGATGGAAAAACCATCAAGGACTGCTATTAATGTTTGAAATCATAAACTGTGTGTTTGATTTGAAATCAGTGTGTGATGTACATCCCTATGTTCTTTTAACAGTCTCTCTACGACCTCAAGAGCAGAGTTAATAAATCGGCAGATTTATTCTGAAATCTGTCAAAGACCAACAGCTCCCCCTAGTGACTTTCTTAGGCCGCGATGATTACAAAGACTTAACTACAATGTTATCATTATGTGTTACAGTGTGTTCCAGTAATGTCTAATAGCATGACATTCATTTATCAACATTTGCACATAACATTATCGTGGTAATCCACCTCGAGTATGATGATGGATGTGTCATCGTCACTGTGTATTTTCATTTATGAGTTATAATTGTCTGATATCATCCTCTTATCATTTGATCATGTGTCGTCTAAGGCCTTATACTAATGGTGAGTTGAGTGATATGAGTAATTCATTCATTATAGTTAAATTTAAGGGGAAGATGAAAGTTGTCAGTGACGTCATCGTCTTCACACCCATTGGAGATGATTAAAAACTCATGCCAACTTTTCATCACTCTCTTGTTCTCTTGCTTTGTGCGCTTCTTTGTGTTACAGTGTCTTCGTTTTTGTCTACCTCCATGCGCCGCTTAGGCATTTGCTTTTGTAGGCACGAGTGACTTTTTCTTTTATCTGCTGATCGCGTATTTTTCCAGTTTATCAATTTTTAATCCTCGACTTTAACAAGGCTTAGATTTAGATTCCTCCTTAAAGATCTAAATTTCCAAGCCTGCAATAAAAGCTTGCATGTTACGATTATTGAATTTTTCTTCTTGGTTTCGCACAGTTTTTCTGCGAGACATCGTTGTTCTGGCCAGCGGCGGTGTTTTAAGAGACTTGCGCAAATCAAATCCGTCATTAATATTTTTGTTTTAACACTACTTTGAGAGCTTTGAGATGCAACCACCTTCTGAGCCTGCATTTGCCAGAAGATTCTCCAAAGAGAGCTGTCGAGAGGGATCCGCAGGGTGCTGGTGTGAGAGACGGACTTCCAGGTCCACTGTTTGGCTTTCCAGTCCAAACCAACTTGATCCAACTCTGATCCACATGTAGCCTGGATCTTCCCTAGCCTCGGAGAAATTGTCCTCGACCAAGTAGGCAAACGTTCAATTATTCTGTGTTTAAAGGAGGTTTGATGCACTCTTAGACTTAAAAGGTGTTCTAATCATTAATTGATCCAACCCAAAATTTATCCAAATTCTTTTCGGTATCTAACGATTCATTTACTATAGACATACACTCACTCACAATCATTTCAAGTATTCCTCTTTTCATTATTTTCATTCAAAATCTGATTGTTTCACTGAGTTTTATCCATAAAGTTTACCATTTATTTTATGCATTGTAAGAATAGTCATTTTAAAAAAATTTGTGATTATTGCTTTAAATTTTCTGTCTGTTAGTGTTCTTCAGAAGCCAGCATCCCTGAAGTGAGAACTCTGTCTTAAGATTTGAGATTGATAAAACTTAATTTGATTAAATTGCGTTATTTAAGTGAGTTAACTATGTAATCAATTAATTAAATTAAGGTTTGCCTTATTTAGAAGGCTGGTGCCCCAACGAGAATAATATATTGAATTATTAATTAACTTTGATTAATAATTTCACAGCCAAATCTTCCAGATTTAATGCTGCCAAATTTCAAATTGCTACACTTATAAATTGAAAAGTAATAGTGCTTATCATCAGCAAGCAAGCACTTAGTTAAGAAGAGGATAAAGTGAATGAACAAAAGCAAAATAGAGAGTATATAAGTAGAAATAAGGTTGTCCACACTTTTTTAATCCAACTGGACAATAAGTTGTTGTTCGTAAAGAAAAACGAAGAAAAAAAATGCGTGGTCTTTTCAACAATCCTTAAGATTATGTCAATGTAAGCCCTTTATTCTTTCATAATTTGCTTACTTTGCCAGTTCAGAGAGGTAACTTTGAACCTTAGCTGGTGAAGAAAAGATGCGAGCAGGTCCTTGGTGTTAAATCCAAAGTTTAGCGGGGTAGAACAGGACATAGTCAATGTTTTTGTTTTCCCACAAGATTTTCTTCACTCCGTTGTATTCCTCCCCTTTGCGCTGCAGCTCGGTGCTGTAGTCCAGATAAAAGGAGATCTTCTTAAATCCAGGTAAATGTCACCTTTCTCCCATCGAAGGATCTTTTCCTTTTCGGCAAAGTTTAGAAATTTTACGATGATGGGCCGCAGTTTATCTGACAGTCTCCCTATGCAGTGAGCCCTCTCCACCCGACAGAGGTAGGGAAGTTTTCACCACCAAACAGCTTTAATATAAACTGCTCTTTGAATTTTGCTGCTTCCATTTCCTCTGCTTTCTCTGGTATATTGATTATCCTCAAAGTAGATCTCCTACTTCGGTTTTCAAGATCATCAACTTTTTCTCTCATGAGAGTCAGTTGTTTTTCCAACCTCTCGGTGCAGCTGCTGTAGTCATTTAGGTTGTCTTCATTCGCACTTACACGTGTCTCTAGTTCCTGGACTTGGTCAGATAAAGTCGCGAGGGCTGCTTCAATCTTGGTCAGCGATGTTTGCAGGTCCCCCGTCTTTCTTTCAATATGTTTGAGTAGCTCTTCCTTGCTATTGTGGATAGCTTGTAACAGGCTCTCGTGTGTCTCATGTCCATTTGGCATGCTGGCTGAGCTAGCTTGGTGGCTACCGTGGTTTGTTTTGGAAATATCAGGTTGTTTAAGTTGTTTTCTGCTTCTAAGGTTTGCCATGCAATTTTTAATTGAGTTGATGGGCGCTATGGCTATAGCTTGTAACAGGCTCTCGTGTGTCTCATGTCCGTTCGGCATGCTGGCTGAGTTAGCTTGGTGGCTACCGTGGCTTGTTTTGGAAATATCAAGTTGTTTAAGTTGCTTCTAAGATTTGCCATGCAATTTTTAATTGAGTTGATGGGCGCTATGGCAAAGCTTCAAGCTAGTCGTTGTCCAGGATAACAGCAGTTGTACGAGTTCAACTTCAGGAGTTCACAAGTACACATCCATACCTGGAAATCTAGGAGGACAACTATACAGTGTAACAAAAAAGTGTTTAAAAATGCATCGGAGCAAAAACCTCCGCTGAGGTTGTTTTTACAGTTATGTTCATAATAATAGCAGTGTGTTTAAAAAGGTGAGTAAACCTAAAAATTCTTCAAATAAATTTTATTTTAATGCACACAAATGCATTGGGGACACTGCACATTCTATTTAAAAGCAAGGAAATTGGAAAAAATAATTGAATTTGATAATATTTTACAGAAAGTCAAGAAATATAATGTAAAAAAAAATAGCAGCGTTGACATCTTTATCTACAAATTCAAAAATGTAGTGTATAGACTAAGAATTGCTTGATGATTCAACTTTCCTGAGCATAATAAACTAATATTTAGTTGCCTAACCACAGTTTCTGATAACTGCTTCACATCTGTGGTGCATGGAGCCTACCAACTTCTGGCACCAGTCAACAGGTACTGAAGCCCAGGTCAATTGTACTACGTTCCACCATTGCTCTGCGTTTCTTGGTTTTGCCTCATGAACAGCATTTTTTATGTCAGCCCACAAGTTTTCTATGGGATTAAGGTCCGGCCACTCCATTACTTGAATTTTGTTTGTCTGAAACCATGATTTTGCTCGCTTGCTGGTGTGTTTGGGGTCATTGTCTTGTTGAAACACCCATTTCAAGGGCATTTCCTCTTCAGCATATGGCAACATAACTTCTTCCAGTATTCTGATGTACTCAAACTGATCCATGATCCCTGGTATACCATAAATAGGACCAACAACATAGTAGGAGAAACATCCCCATATCATGATGCTTGCACCACCATGCTTCACTGTCTTCACTGTGTACTGTGGCTTGAATTCAGTGTTTTCAGGTCGTCTGACAAACTGTCTGTGGCCCTTAGACCCAAAAAGAACAATCTTACTCTCATCAGTCCACAAAATATTGAGCCATTTCTTTTTAGGCCAGTCAATGTGTTCTTTGGCAAATTGTAATGGCTTCAGCACATGTCTTTTTTTTTAACAATGGGACTTTGCGGGGGCTTCTTGCTGGTAGCTTGGCTTCACATAGACGTGGTCTGATTTTTACAGTACTCACAGACAACCTTAGATCTTCTCTGATCCTCCTGGAGCTGATCATTGGCTGAGCCTTTGTCATTTTGGTTATTCTCCGATCCATTCGAATAGTCATTTTTCTTTGTCTTCCTTGCCTTTCTGGTTTTGGCTGCCACTTTAAAGCATTTGATTTCATTTTAGATGAACAGCCTATCATTTTCTGAACTTCTTTATAGGTTTTCCCCTCTTTTATTAACTTCTTAATCAAAGAACGCTCTTCTTCTGAACAATGTCTTGAACGACCCATTTTACTCTGTTTTTCAAGGACAAATGCACAGCCAGCTTATGCAGCGTCAGTTTCCTTGATCCTTAAATAAGGGCCACCTGTTTAACACCTATTTTTTTAACACAATCAATTACCTCACTAATTGAACTCAGCACTGCTATTTTTTTGAACAGGCCCCTTTCAGTTAATGATTCAGTTTCACAGAATCAGCAGCATGCACGTCGTGCCTGTTGGGTCTGTTGGTTTTCTATACCTTTACTAAACCTTCTAGAAACTTACTTGCAGTGTAGAAGTTGAAATTCTAACAAAAACAGTGATTTATCTTGCTAATGATGTGGGACTGCTATTATTTTGAACACAACTGTATATCCTAAGCTGAGTGGTTCACCAAATTATTAAAGACTGCCCTACATCCCAATATTGAGTATATTAAAAATAATCCGAAATTTGTCCATAACTTCTTGAGTTATTGGCAACAAAAGTAAATATGCCCTGTCTTGCAATGTTAACAATCCTTTAAAAAGTTCCTGGATCTGCATCTGTATTCATATCATCACAAAAGTATCACTTCTCTCTTGTGCCAAGAGCACCATTCCCTGAAGATTTCATCAAAATCTGCAGATGCATTTTTTAGAGTTTTTGCTCACAGACATGAGCTCCTTGGTAGAGGTAATAATTCCCTGCACCTGCTATTGATCTGCTTCTTGCAACATCCTTCAAGTTTTTTATGTGATGCAGAATTCGTACTGGTAATTAATTGAAATCCAGAACTCATGTGTTAGCTGTGTTAATGAAGAGTTTGTCTTTTTTGTAAAGTGCCTTGAGATAACTCTTGCTATACACTGGTGCTGTACAAATACAGATTGACTGGTTGACTGAGTTGTAATACAAGTCTAGCTGTGCCATATTTCCAAGGCACAACTGGATTTGCCTTAAGGCTCTGCCACACCATTTCAGAACCACTGCTGTGGACCCTGGGAGGAGACCTCAGGGCAGACACAGATGGAAGATGGATGGATACTCCAGCCAGTTCTGTTGCGGATACTGTTAATTTCTGTTGGATGATAAACCTAAACATCGTCAGTTAAACAATTAAAAAGTTTAGGAAAATGGACCCCTGGAAAAAAAATGTTTGAAAAGAAGAGAGAGGGCTCTAAATGGAGCCTTGATGGACAAAGAGTGGAGTGGGACCTCAGCAAAAGAGCACTGGCCTGAATGGACTGAGGAGTTCCTTTCTGGTTAAAGATCACAGCGTGATGAATGAATGTGTAGCTGGGCCTTGGAGCATGTGAGACCAACATGACAGTTCAAATATGTTTTACAGAATTGATGTATGACTAAAAAAGCAAACAGATACTATCAGCATTCTTCATATTTACCATTTTTGGCTCCCCCTGGTCACAAATTCTCCAGCAGGTATGATGTTGTCTTTATCGTGGCACTGGCACTCTTGGATTGGCACGCACTTGTAAAGATAGTTCATGTATTTTCCCTCATCACAGCTGCAGCCATCCATCATGATGAGGTCAGTATGACACATCCGAGCTGGGTGGTTCAGGGAGTGGCAGGTTTGCATGCAGCTACTGGTGTTGTACTTAAAGGTTGTGGTCTCTGGGCATTCGGTGAATGATTCTGGTAGAGGAGACAGATGAAATATAAGGCTCGCTGTGATCCAGCTTTCATGTACAGATAAAGCATGACAGTGTGTTTGTGGTTGGCAAAGCAGCTAGGAGTGCACACCGCTAAACCATGGAACTCATATTAACAAACTTTGGTCCATACGGCCATTCAGCAACTACTGGTCCAGGGTCCAGGGCTGAGTGACCACATCAGTGGATCAATTAATATGAGACATGTTCATGGAGAAGGATTTTCCTCTGGTGGACCCTCCAAAGTCAATCACAGGTCGGCCATCATGTCAGCTTTGAGTGAGCTTCTCCAGAAAAATATAAGAACAATGCATTCTGGGAGTGTTTTATTTAGACTTTGAGACTACACCGGACCCTCTGATGCCTCAGTATGAGTATGCAGTAACTCCTTGATTCCACTGATCAAACTGAAACCTCTGCCATCAGCTGCTTCATACAAACCAATCCTGTCACTACAGTTCATGAGGGCCCTCCTTCTTTCATTACTCACCGCAGACATTTGCTCTCCAGTTCTTCAGGAAGATCCCTTTGGTGGAGCATAAGAGCACATACATGGAGGCTACATCACACATACCATTTTCATGCACTTCACTGCTGCAGCTGTGTGTCATGCACATCTGAAAGGAGACATGACCATGTTCATGAAAGGCTGTTCCATCATTTTGTTTTCAATACAGCCCGGTTGGTCTGGACTTACTTCGAAAAATATGTTAGGGTCAAGAAAGTGGTGACAAGGTGCAAACACTCCCTGTGGGTCCTTCAGATGGGAACACTGTCGCCTTGCAATCGCATCTGAGATCCATGAGAATAGAAGAGAAACCACACCCTGATGTCAATTCTGCAGTGGTGCCATAGCCATGAGATAAAATAAAGGGGGACTGGTCATGTCTTACCTGCATGGATGCCTATGTCACAAGGATTTGATAGATGAATACCAGCGTCAGGGCAGCTGGTTTCAGCTTTCCACATGTTGGCAAATGTGCGGGCCGTGGATTCAATCACACCAGAAAGCACCTGAAAGTCGTCTATTGTTCTGTTGTTAAAGTTGCCGCATAATCCTGCAGGAACAGAAGTTGATTTAAAAAGAGGAGGCCACAAGATCACAGATTAAATGAAACCCTAAATTGAAGGTCAGATAAAGCCTGAGGCGTGACCAGGTCTGTTTTCATATTAAAGTTTTAGGCTTTAAGATGAAGCTGGAGTTTATCTCTTTCCTTTTAATGATATAACAAAATTTGAACATACCACAAAATGTTCCTTGAAGTGAAGCATCTGCCATGACCAACACCTGCATGCTGGGACGTAACATGATGTAGATGGAGATGCCGACAGTCAGCTTAATTTTGATCATGTCAGAAGACTCTTTCGTGGCTACAAATTCTCCTGCAGAAAACAGCCAACATGTCAGAGATATGAAACACTTTTGAAGGATCATACTGTGAAAAAAAAACATTTTTATCTCAGATATAGAGTCATCCTGGGAGGAGCTGAACATCACTGCTCTCATAAGAACTGATCTCGAGTGAGAAACAGAGGGGGGATCAGTGCAGCATCTGCAGAGCTGCAGAATCAGTACCAAACCGTACCAAACTTTAACTGTGTTTAAGAGGGAGTTCAGCCCCAAGGCAAATCTCTCAGTCTACTGCTCCATCTTCGTTCCAACCCTCACCTGTGCTCATGAGCTCTGGGTAATGGCTGAAACAATGAGATGGCGAATACAAACGGCTGAAATGAGTTTCCTCAGAGGGTGGCTGGGCCCAGCCTTAGAGACAGGATGAGGAGCTCAGACATCCAGAACTCAAAGTAGAGTTGCTGCTCCTTCACACCTAAAGGAGTCAGGTAAGGTGATTCAGCTGTCTAATTAGGATGCCTCCTGGTTGCCTTTCTGTGGAGGTTTTCCAGGCACGCCCAACTGGGAGGAGACCCCGGGGCAGAGCCAGAACTCCTTAAGCAGTGGAAGATGGACAGATGAAGGGAAAGACAGACAGACAGACAGACAGACAGAGATACTCACGTTTCACCACTGGATAATATAACTCAGTCCCATCAGTCTTAATGCTCCCTGATGCCATGATCTTTATTTTCTGCAAACAATTGAGCAGAAAACAGAATTTGTTAGAGTAATCTGATTTCATCTACAATTTTGACCTCTCAGAGTTATTGCTTAAATCCCAGGTAGTTGTGTAAATTCAGCTAGGTTAGCTCTGTGCTTCAATGATAAGGGAGAGTCTAGAGATTTTAATTAAGTACAGTTTAGATCCTTGAAGAAAAAATATTTAAATAAAAAAGGACAGAATTCAACAGATTCATGGACCATCTAGAAAAGCAAAGAGAAATTTTGCTATATGATGTGATCATGAATAAACCATCTTTGTACCAAAATGTCTGATACATATTTTAACACAAATCATTAGATAAGATAAGACAAGATAAGATAAGATAAGACAAGATAAAACTTTATTAATTCCTTGGGAAGAAGCCTTCAGGGAAATGAAGAAAAAAAATACTGTTTAAATACTGTTCTAAAAATGAACATGTTATATATGAGACAAAAACATATGAAAAAAAAATATTCATCATGAAAAAGTAGGATACAAAAAATAAACTGATGAAAAATTATTATAAATGTAAATATACACTGCCTGGCCAAAACAAAAGTCACCACAAAAAAAAGGTCACACACACTAATATTTGGTTGGACAGCCTTTAGTTTTGATAACAGCACACATTCACCGTGGCATTGTTTCGATAAGCTTCTGCAATGTCAGGATTTATTTCCATCCAGTGTTGCATTTATTTTTCACCAAAATCTTGTATTGATGATGGGAGAGTCTGACCACTGCACAAAGCCTTCTCCAGCACATATCAAAGATTCTCAGTGGGGTTAAGGTCTGGACTCTGTGGTGGCCAATCCATGTGTGAAAATGATGTCTCATGCTCCCTGAACCACTCTTTCACAATTTGAGCCCCATGAATCCTGGCTTTGTCATCTTGGAATATGCCCGTGCCATTAGGGAAGAAAAAATCCACTGATGGAATAACCTGGTCATTTAGTATATTCAGGTAGTCAGCTGACCTCATTCTTTGGGCCATAATGTTGCTGAACCTTGACCTGACCAACTGCAGCAGCCCCAGATCATAGCACTGCCCCCACAGGCTTGGACAGTAGGCACAAGGCATGATGGGTGCATCACTTCACCTGCCTCTCTTCTTACCCTGATGTGCCCATCACTCTGGAACAGGGTAAATCTGGACTCATCAGACCACATGACCTCAAGAGTCCAATCTTTATGCTCCCTAGCAAACTGAAGCCTTTTTTATGGTTAGCCTTACTGATTAGTGGTTTTCTTGAGGCTGCACAGCTGTTCAGTCCCAATCCCTTGAGTTCCCTTCACATTGTGCGTGTGGAAATGCTCTTACTTTCACTATTAAAAATATCCCTGAGTTCTACTGTTGTTTTTCTTTGATTTGATTTGGCCAAATGTTTAAGTGATCGCTGATCACGGTCATGCAGGATTTTTTTTCCGACCACATTTCTTCCTCGAAGACGATGGTTCCCCACTATCCTTCCAGTTTTTAATAATGCGTTGGACAGTTCTTAACCCAGTTTAAGTAGTTTCTGCAATCTCCTTCGATGTTTTCTCTGCTTGATGCATGCCAATGATTTGACCCTTCTTAAACACACTAACATCTTTTCCACAACCACAGGATGTGTCTTTTGACATGGTTGTTTAAGAAATGAGAAGCTACTCATTGCATCAGCTGGGGTTAGATAACTTGTTGCCAGCTGAAAGATAATCGATAATTATCTAATGGGAGGCGCGTACCTATTTGTCTAATTAAATCCAGGTGGCGACTTTTTCTGTGGTCAGGCAGTGTATTTATGTCAAATACATGAGTATTAAAAACAAATCTTTAGGTAAAAAAACACCAACACTCCACTCTGGATTGCTATACCTCCAGTCATGGCTGATGGTGTATAGAAGAACAGACGTTTACGTATTGACTTAATACTAACCCAAAAGTGGCCAACCCTGCTCTTGGTCATGCAGCAGTACTTATTGGACTTTGAAGCAGAAAGGCAGTGGCCTGAATCATCTACTGGTTTAAAGAGGGACATCTCTCAGACCAGAAGATTATCAAAATGTCTCTAAAATAAAGCCTTGACTTCATCATGAGCCTCATCAGTAAACTACTAATAAATTTAAATACATTCCTAACCAATAGTCAATTGAATATCAGTATATGCCCTCATTGACAGACAGGATTAACAGATTACTGTTGACCATACTGAAGTCCGAAATCAATACCCTGTCCATAGTGTTCTATGACTTTAATATGGTCCTCTTTCTGACCTGATCTGTCCAAAGAAATCCTTCATGTCCTCGGGTTTGTTAAAGATGTGACACCTACCCTGGTAATGACAGCCAGCGTGACAGGAGGAACAAGCTAAATCAAAGAGACAGAGATGCAAGCTGTCCACTAACCTTGTAAAACTTCATAAGATCTGTTCAGGGTGGATATAGACTTCAGAAGAACTGTTCAGTGTGGACAAAGGCTTCATAAGAACAGTTCAGGGTGGGTAAAGACTTCATAAGAACAGTTCAGGGTGGGTAAAGACTTCATAAGAACAGTTCAGGGTGGGTAAAGACTTCATAAGAACTGTTCAGGGCGGACAAAGACTTCATAAGAACTGTTTAGGGTGGATATAGACTTCATAAGAACAGTTCAGGGTGGACATAGACTTCATAAGAACTGTTTAGGGTGGATATAGACTTCATTGAAAAGTTCAGGGTTGATATAGACTTCAGAAGAACAGTTCAGGGTGGACAAAGACTTCATAGGAACAGTTCAGGGTGGACATAGACTTCATAAGAACTGTTTAGGGTGGATATTGACTTCATAAGAACAGTTCAGGGTGGACATAGACTTCATAAGAACTGTTTAGGGTGGATATAGACTTCATAAGAACTGTTTAGGGTGGACATAGACTTCATAAGAACTGTTCGGGGTTGATATAGACTTCATAAGAACTGTTATAGGTTTATATGGACGTCAGAAGAGCAGTCCAGGGTGGACAAAGACTTCATACGAACAATTCAGGGTGAATATAGACTTCATAAGAACTGTTCAGGGTGGACATAGATTTCATAAGAACTGTTCAGGATGGACATAGACTTTTTAAGAACGGTTCAGGGTGGATGTAGACTTCATTAGAACAGTTCTATCTTACGACAGATTGTTTGTTAATTATCAATTATCTATCATATCCTCTTTGATCTAACAATACAATATTTGTTGATCAAAACACTTTGTCATCCACTTGGATCTTACAATAGAACGTTTGCTGATCAGTCACCTTTCCCATCCTCTTGAATATGTTTGTTTAACAATAGTATAACATATCCACTATGTTTGTTGATCAAATGACTTTAAAATCCACTTGGATCTTAGGACAGAATGATTGTTGATCAATTATCTATCAAATCCACTTGAATATTACAGTAGAATGTTTGTTGATCAATTCTCTTCCTCTTATACATGTATCTTACAATAAAAAATGTTTGTTGATTAATTATCTATCATTTAAACTTGGATTTTACAATATAATGATTTTTTTGTTACCAATTATGTATCATAATCATTTAGATCTTATGATAGTATGTTTGTTGTTTCATTGTCTTTCTCATACACTTGGATCTTCCAATAGAATGTTTGAATTATCTACAGTATGAACTTGGATATTATTATAGAATGTTTGTTGATTAAGTATCCATAAACATTTATTTACCTTAAAATGTTTTTTCATCATTAATCTTTCATATCTGTTGGATCTTATGATAGAGTGTTTGTTGAACAGTAGAATAGCATATCCACTTGGGTCTTACAATAAAATGTTTGTTGATCAAATATCTTTAATATCCCCTTGGCTCTTACAATTATTATTTTTTTTATCAATTATCTATCACATCAACTTGGAACCTACAATAGAATGTTTGTTGTTCAATTATCTGTCATATTGAACCTTTTGGCAGAATGTTTGTTGATCAATTTCTTTTCATAGACTTGGATCTAACTAAAGACTAATTTTTGTCAATTAACTATCAAATCCACTTGGATCTTACAGTGGCATGTTTCTTGATCAGTTATCTAACATATCCACTTGGATCCTATGATAGAAAGCCTGTTGATCAATTGTCTATTATATTCACTTGGATCTTACAAAGAAAGTTTGATATCAATATCTGTCATATCCACTTGGATCTTCTGATAGATTCTTTGTCGATCAATTGTCATTCTCACACACTTTGATCTTACATTAGAATGTTTGTTGAACAATAATATAGCATATCCACTTGGATCTTACAATAAAATTGTTTGTTGATCAAATACCTTTAATATCCACTTGGATCTTAAGACAGAATGTTTGTTCATCTATTGTGTTTCTCATACACTTGGATCTTACAAGAGAAAATGTTTTATCAATTATCATATCCACAGATTTTGCAACAGAATGTTTGTTAATTAATAATATACATCATATCCACTTAGATCTTGGAACAGAATGTTTGTTATTCAATTATCTATCATATCCACTTAGATCTTACCATAGCTCTGCTGTTCACAAACACAGTCACTGATCGAAGGCAGGTCCTTTGGGGAAATGTTCCACACTTCTCCAAGTCCACCATCACTGAGAAGGCCGACCCAGAACAGTCCTGCAGAGAGAACAGAGGTCAAAGTGTTACTGCCACACCTAGGACAGCCCACACACACAGATTTCTTCAAGCTGGACTTCAGGAGGGAGCTGGATGAGGGTGCATGTTCACACAGTGACCGGCAGCAGCAGCAATGGCGAGCATGTGTGTCTTTTTGTTTGAGTTTTTAAAATGCCTGTTAGTTTTATAATCTTGTGGTAAATACGACTCGACATCAGCTCGCCAAAGCATGACATGGCCCAGTGATATGGATTTTACTCTCACCCTTTTGCTGGCGGTGTTGGTGTCTGCATGGCACCTGGATGAATGGCGGCTGACGGCACTGGAACCTAACATGATTCAATACTCCAGAGACTACCTGCTCAATCTCAGCCACCCTGTAGACAGCGGTCCTCCTGCGGATCTGGTTTTCCCTGATCTGGAGGAATTTGCAAACAACAGCCACTGGAAAGCTCCGTAAACCAAGCGGGGGGGGGGGGGGGGGGGATTAGACGCATTAGACGACAACACCTGTCTCGCATTCCCCTGCCCTCCATTATTTTGTCTAACGCCCGGTCTCTTCGGAATAAGATTGAGGAACTTTAGGCCCTTGTCCGACATGAATACAAAGAAGCCTGTATCCTGGCCTTCACAGAGACCTGGTTCATCGAGAAGGACACTGAAGGTGATTTGGCCATAGATCGATTAGGATTCTTTTACGCACCAACAGAGTATCTGCGACAACAGGGAAGTCTTGCGGAGGTGGGGTATGTCTCTACATAAATGAACACCGGTGTAAAACTATTTTAGTGAGAGAGAGACTTTTGTACTAAGGATGTTTTACTGCCCATGTGCCCCATGAATCTTCTGCGAGAATGAACAAAATGCCACTGAGTTCATCTTTCAAACTGCAGAAACTTCAGTCCTTATCTCCAGATGCTCCTAACCTGATTTTAGGCAATTTTAACCACTGCTCACTACACAAAACCCTAAGGAGCTTCCACCAGTACGTTTCCTGTCCCACCAGGAAAAATTAGATTCTGGAGGTGTATAGGTCCATCAAAAGTGCCTATAAAACAATACCTCTCCCCCCGCTGGGCTCAGCTGACCATCATTGTGTGTACCTGGTTCCAGCATATCAGACGTGGCTTCAGAGGGGAAAAATGACAACGAAAAACATCAAAGTTTGGTCAGAAGAGGTCACACTGACACTGCAGGGCTGTCTGGACAACACAGCCTGGGAGGAGTTCATAGAATCCTCTGATATCAACAAACTCACTGATGTGGTCAGCTCCTGGATAGCTTACTGTGAGGACACTGTTATTCCTGTGAAAGCTGTCGAAACCTACCCCAATAGCAAACCCTGGCTGAGCAGACATCTAAAAGTGTTACTTAATAAGCAGGCTTTTAAACGGGGTACTGAGCTCATATCTGTACAAAATTAAATTAAACGGGAAATCAGGAATGCTAGACTACGCTACAAACACAAAGTTGAAGACAAGTTTAGCAACAAGAATCTAGGATCAGCATGGGACAGTATTAGGACTATGGTCTGGCTGACTGATAAGGAAAAGAAAAAGGTCTCACTAGAGGGGTTCACCTCAAATCGGGCTTTGGCACAGGAGCTAAACAAATTTTACTCCAGATTTGAAGTGCATGATTTCAATAAGAAATAACTATGCTGAAAAACACTACACTGAAATCCAACCAGCTGGCCACTTCTGTTTTTGATTTACATACCGTT
The DNA here is from genome assembly GCA_037902135.1 of Cetoscarus ocellatus. Taxonomy (NCBI): domain Eukaryota; kingdom Metazoa; phylum Chordata; class Actinopteri; order Labriformes; family Labridae; genus Cetoscarus; species Cetoscarus ocellatus. The sequence goes on from JBAMNC010001286.1 coordinate 446,461, forward strand.
GTTAAAACCTTTAAACACTGTAAAACCAAAACAAGTGCTGGCCCTGATAATATCGGTGGTCGAATGTTGTCTAAATGTGCTGAACAACTAGGTCCTATTTTTAATTATATTTTTACTTTATCACTCTCTCAGCAGAAGGTCCCTTACCTGTAGAAACAGGCTACTATAGTTCCTGCTGCCAAATCTAAACAGCCTAAATCTTCAAATGACTTCAGCCCATAGCTCTTACCTCGTTCGTAATGAAGTCATGTGAAACACTGATTAAAGCAGAACTCCTGAAAATGACTGAACATTTGATTGACCTACTTCAGTTTGCTTACAGGACTAAGAGAAGAGTTCAAGATGCCACGCTAACTCTGTTAAACTACATCTACAGCCACCTGGAGAGCTCTAACCATGTCAGATTACTGTTCGTTGACTTTTCATCTGCCTTCAGTACGATCCAGCCACATCTGTTAGTCCAGAGGCTGATTAACAACTGTGGTCTGGAGGGTAGCATTGTCTGCTGGATTTTGGATTTTCTGACAGGCAGAACACAGAGAGAGAGAGTAAATGGACAATTCTCTGAACTCTCTGTAATATCCACTGGCTCTCCTCAAGGATGTGTCCTCTCTCCCCTGCTGTACATACTGTACACAAACGACTGCTGCAGCACGTTTGAGAACCACCATTTACCGAAGTTCCCAGATGATACAGCTATAGTGAGCCTGCTGAACCTCTCACAGTCCCGTTGTTGACTTCTTTATAAATTGGTGTCAGGAATTGTTTTAGCTCTGAATGTCACAAAGACAAAGGATATGTGTATTTGTTTTGGACGCTCTCAGCCCTATCCCAACAGCACAGTGATTGAGGGTCAGGATGTAGAATTTGTTGAGTCCTACAAGCATGTAGGAACTATAGTAGACACCAAACTGAAATTTGAAAGTACAAAACCCAAAACCAGTGAAGTTGGCACGTTGTGTAAATCGTAAATAAAAACAGAATACAATGATTTGCAAATCCTTTTCAACTTATATTCAATTGAATACACTGCAAAGACAAGATATTTAATGTTCGAACTGAGAAACTTTATTTTCTTTTGCAAATAATCATCATCAATCATCATTTAATGGCAGCAACACATTGCAAAAAAGTTGGCACAGGGGCATTTTTACCACTGTGTTACATCGCCTTCCTTTTAACAACACTCAGTAAACGTTTGGGAACTGAGGAGACCAATTTTTGAAGCTTTTCGGGTGGAATTCTTTCCCATTCTTGCTTGATGTACAGCTTAAGTTGTTCAACAGTCCGGGGTCTCCATTGTTGTATTTTACGCTTCATAATGCGCCACACATTTTCAATGGGGGACAGGTCTGGACTACAGGCAGGCCAGTCTAGTACCCGCACTCTTTTACTACGAAGCCACGCTGTTGTAACATGTGCAGAATGTGGCTTGGCATTGTCTTGCTGAAATAGGCAGGGGTGTCCATGAAAAAGACGTTGCTTGGATGGCAACATATGTTGCTCCAAAACCTGTGTGTAGCTTTCAGCATTAATGGTGCCTTCACAGATGTGTAAGTTACCCATGCCTTGGGCACTAATACACCCCCATACCATCACAGATGCTGGCTTTTGAACTTTGCGCCTATAGCCGTCCGGCTGGTTCTTTTCCTCTTTGGTCCGGAGGACACGACGACCACACTTTCCAAAAACAATTTGAAATGTGGACTCGTCAGACCACAGAACACTTTTCCACTTTGCATCAGTCCATCTTAGATGAGCTCGGGCCCAGCGAAGCCGGCGGCGTTTCTGGGTGTTGTTGATAAATGGCTTTCGCTTTGCATAGTAGAGTTTTAACTTGCACTTACAGATGTAGCGATGAACTGTAGTTACTGACAGTGGTTTTCTGAAGTGTTCCTGAGCCCATGTGGTGATATCCTTTACACAGTGATGCCGGTTTTTGATGCAGTACCGCCTGAGGGATCGAAGGTCACAGGCATTCAATGTTGGTTTTCGGTCTTGCCGCTTACGTGCAGTAATTTCTCCAGATTCTCTGAACCTTTTGATGATATTACGGACCGTAGATGATGAAATCCCTAAATTCCTTGCAATAGCTCATTGAGAAATGTTGTTCTTAAACTGTTGGACAATTTGCTCACGCATTTGTTCACAAAGTGGTGACCCTCGCCCCATCCTTGTTTGTGAATGACTGACCATTTCAGGGAAGCTGCTTTTATACCCAATCATGGCACCCACCTGTTCTCAATTAGCCTGTTCACCTGTGGGATGTTCCAAATAAGTGTTTGATGAGCATTCCTCAACTTTCTCAGTCTTTTTTGCCACTTGTGCCAGCTTTTTTGAAACATGTTGCAGGCATCAAATTCAAAATGAGCTAATATTTGCAAAAAATAACACAGTTTACCAGTTTGAATGTTAAGTATCTTGTCTTTGCTGTGTATTCAATTGAATATAGGTTGAAAGGGATTTGCAAATCATTGTATTCTGTTTTTATTTACGATTTACACAACGTGCCAACTTCACTGGTTTTGGGTTTTGTGACACTGACATGGTTAATAAGAAAAGCCAGCAACATCTCTATTGTCTCCGGAAACTTTCCAAATTCCAGGTTGATTCCGGACTGATGACTTTGTTTAATCGTTCTTATGCTGAGTCTGTGATTACCTTTTCTTTTATTTTTTTTTTTTTTTTTGTAATTTTATTTTTATTAATAACTGAACATGTACATGTCATGTAACAACATCTTACACCTTATTTGGTTTTCCATTTCTTTGCTTCTCAGCATGTTGTCACCCAATCAAGTTACATAATTACATCACAGTAGAAGCATGATTAAAAGTTATGATGAATGTCCAACACTCAGTTCAGTCAAAGTCCTTCTCCATTGATTCACAACATGTAAGGTTTGACGCCATACAGTAAACAAAGAAACAAATCAGAACTATTTACACAATAACTGTGGGAAATCATCCTACCTAGCTCTTGTATTTACAAGTTCATCAAATTCATGTCTATTAGATTTAATATAATCTATCCGATTTGACCATATATTAGCAAATTTGTCATGTTGCAATCTTAGGGAATGTGTTAATTTTTCCATTTTATATATTTGGTAGATTAAATCTACCCAGTCTTCAATCGAAGGTGCCTGAGGCTTCAGACACCTGCGAGTTATGGCTTTTTTACTTGCAGTCATCAGGATCTTGATAACGGTTCTATTATTGGAGTGTATTTCTTCTGGGATGTTGCAGAGATATAAAACATCAAATCTGAAAGGAATAGTTGATCTGATTACAGCCTGAACAGCGTAATGAATGTTTTTCCAATATTTCTTAAGCACAGGGCATGACCAAAAGATATGGAAATGATTCGCATCTTTGGTCTGACATTGTCTCCAGCATTCTGTGTTGGTCACCCCATGACACTTCTGATGAGGGGTGATGAAGAATCTAACCATACTCTTCCAACAAAATTCTCTCCGGGGTAGAGAATTGTAATTTTTGGACTGTGTCTGACATATCATGAACCACTCCTCATTGGAGAGGATGATTCCACTCTCCCTATCCCATCTGTCTTTGATATACATTGTCCCTTCTGCTTTTCTATTCATGAAGTAATTATATACCCTGGAGATAATCTTAGTGTTTTCGCCAGACTTGTAGGCTGTCACAAAGATTTTCAAAATCCCCTCTTCCAGATTTGCCAAATTGAGGTCTTTAGTAATATTCCCAATATAGCGCCGTATTTGCAGAAATCTGTAGAAATCTTTTTGCTCAAGATTGCATTCTTCTTTCACGGTTTCAAAATTCTTCATCACCCCCTTGTGTAACAGAGTGCAATATGCGGTAATACCTTGTCCCACCCATCTACAGAACCTGTTATCATTTAAATTAGAGGAAAAAATCACTATCAAAGGCACACCACCTTAATATTTTGGAGGATTCCTGTATGTGACATAGCTTTTGAGTCTCTCTCCAAATTTTCAAGAATATAATAATAAAGGGATTTGTTCTATCTGAAATCTGGTCTAATAATTGTACATCTGAAATCATAGCTTGAAATGGGACAGTATTGGAAAGGGCCAGCTCCAAGTCCTTCCATCTTGCAACAAAACCAGGGTTACACCAACATATAAGAGGCCGAAGCTGAGCTGCATAGTAATACTCCAACAAGCATGGAAGACCCAAGCCCCCATACTCTTTTTTTAAGCTGTAAAGTTTTATATTTGATTCTTGGCCTTTTACCGCCCACTATATATCTAGAAATGAGTTTATCCCATGCTGCAAATTGTTGTTTTGTCACCTCTACAGGCAACGTTTGAAATAAGTACAGCAAGCGGGGCAAAATGCTCATTTTAACAGATTCAATTCTTGAACTCAAGTTCAGGAATGGAATAAGATGCCATCTTTTTATATCTGCTTTTAATTTAGAGTGTAGAGGGCCATAACTGATGTCAAATAAACTTGCTAGGTCTTTTGGCAGGTGTACTCTCAAGTATTTAATGGATTTTGCATCCCATTTCAATTTAGATTTTATTTTGATTCCCTTCGTGGGTTCATAATTGAGACAAAGGACTTGTGTTTTGGAGACATTAAGCTTATAGCCAGACATATAGCCATATTCCTCCAAGAGAGACAAAAGTTCAGGGAAAGACTGATTAGGTTTTTAAAAAAAAAAAAAAAAAAAAAAAAAATCATCTGCAAACAGCGCCAATTTTTGCTCCCCCCCAGCAGTTACAATTCCATTTATATTTTCATCTTGAAGAATCCATTGGCTTAGGGGCTCAATAAATAAAGCAAACAGAAGGGGAGACACGGCACATCCCTGCCTGCATCCCCGTTGTATAGTAAAAGAGCTGGACAGGTCACCATTAACTTTAATCCTGGCCGTAGGTTTGGAGTATAGTACTTGAATCACATTTATGAAGTCTTCATGAAAACCAAATCTGTGTATGGTTCTGTTCAAAAATTTCCAGTTAACCGCAGCAAAAGCTTTTTGAGCATCTAAACTAATCAGGGCTGACTCCACCTTATTTTCAGTAATATGTCCTATTATATGTAATGATCTTCTTATATTTTCTTGCGTTTTCCTCTGCTTGGTAAAACCTGTCTGGTCTAAGTTAATAAGATCGGGCAGACATTTTTCAAGCCTCCTTGCTATGATAGCTGTAAAAAGTCTGTAGTCTACATTCAAGACACTTATAGGTCTGGGGTTATCACACATGACGATCTTTTGGGGATGAGGGAGACAATTGCTTCCCTCCACGAAGGAGGCATTTCAAAATTTCTCAGTACACAATTAAAAACCCTCACTAATATAGGTGCCAACTTGTCTCTAAGAGCCTTGTAGAATTCAGGGGTGAAGCTGTCTGCTCCAGGTGAGCTGCCGGTCTTTAGCCTTGTAATGGCCTGATTAATTTTTAATATGGTCACTTCTGATCTAAGAATATCAATTTTTTTATTATTTTGGGTATCCGTAATTGTTGGCAGATGGAGTGAGTGTAAAAACTTACCTATCTCAGACTCATTTGCTTCTTGTTGCTGAGAATACAATTTTTGGAAGAATGAGGCAAAACCCTGCTGGATTGTCTCCTGTTCATTAACAATCTCATTCGTCACAGGGTTTCTAAGTTTGTACAGTGCACTGTCAGCTTGTTTTTTCTTTAATTTATAGGCCAACAGTTTTGATGCTTTACCATTTACTTCCCGATATTTTTGTTTAAGAAAGAAAAGTTTCTTTTGTATTTATTGAGTGTATGGGCTCTAATTTCCTGGCGCAACTCAGGGTGGTGCAGCCTGGCGCACCCCCCGCAGTGGTAATTTCGTCCAGCGCACAGCCGTGCACAGCCAATTTGGCAATTTGGTAGACCGGCTGCGCCGAGATGGGTATGACAGCGCACCAGGGGCAGGTGTCCACAGATACAGCTTGGCACAGTGACAATTTGGTGCCAAAAAACCGCGCGGAAGGTGCGCTGAAAGCCCGCCAGCTCAAACCTGGTCTATTCTCGGCGCAGGAGAGGCGCACCCGGGGCAGTGGTAATTTGGCTGACAGACGCACAGTGCGCACACGTCACCAAAACCTCACAGGCAGGTATCCAGAGTGTCAGGCACATTTCAATGCAATAAACAATCACAGCAACCACTATTTAATGTAACCGTCTGAACCAGCATATACATTTGTATCTATATTAATTGTCCCGTCACATCTGATGTCAGATCAGAGACGTTTGTCATAACTAACGAGTTCACATCTCTCAGCCAACCACAAACAGCCACATCATCCAATACGGAGTATCCGGCTGCTCTCATCTCATGAAATTAAATAGAAAAGAAAAAAGAGAGAGACGCTCGCTGAATAAATGTAAGTCACTTGGTGTCTTAAGGATTTACCTGTGATTGCCCATATTTCTCTGTTTTAATCTTTATTCGTAACGTGATCTAAAAAGAAGGAGTAGCCTACATTATTGCAAGGAGGATGAAGAGGAGATATATTTTCAACTAAGGCGCTGCTTTTTGGCGATGACGACCAGGTATGCGGGTGGATCACAAGCATGATGAATGGATTAACCTGCTGCTGTGTTTAAATGTAATTATCACTTAATTTTGTACTCATATTTATGAGACAGGAACAGATTACATCTGTCCCGTGAGGTGGTCCACACGGTGACGTGCGTCGTGTCCTCCGATGCGCGGCCCGGCCCCTGCGTTCTTCCAGTTGCTGCAGAAGTGACAGCGGCTCTGACCTTCTTCACCACCGAGGTGAAATTGTCACTGCGCCTCACCCGCGGCGCATTTAAAGGTGAGGAGAGGCGTTCATTTGATTGGTGAAGATCACACTCGGCTGTGTTAAACCCACTCAAGCCTACTCTCCTCCCTCTCTGCCATTTGCGCCAGTGGGAGAGACGGAGGCGAGGGTGCGCCCCGCCTGCGCCTGGTCTACGAAATTAGAGCCCCTTGTCTTTTTTCTCAAGTATATGTTCATATAAGAGAATTATTTATTAAAATTGCTACCCCCTTTTTTTGCAAGAAGAGTAAACACGGTTAAAGCCATGTCTTCCCAACTTAACATGTTCTGAGTCATTTAAGTGTGTCTTCTGGAGGAATGCGACATGTATTTTCTCCTTTTTTCAATTTGGATAGTATTTTGCCCCTTTTTATTGGATCATGCACCCCATTAACATTAAATGAAATTATTTTTATCCCTTGTGTATTTTGCATTCCTTACTTTGGAATTCTAGCCTTCCCTTGTTGTTTATGAGAGTATTTGACCATTCCACCACATGAACAAGTAAGATTGTTCATGTGGTGGAATGGTGAACGTTGAAAGAAAACGTTGTTTTGGTTTCTTTTTGAACTTTTAGGGCTTCCAAACAACCAGTCTGAGCTAAGACCTTATTGGAGCCAGATGTAATTGGCTCTGAGGGAAAACCTTTGACAGAAGCAAAGGGCCCTGCTCCATAGTTGAAGTACTTATGGAGTAATGGCATGTTTTAACCTCCTTACCCCTCTACCCCCCTCCAAGTTTCTTATCCTCATCATACGTGAGAGAAAAAAAAACAGAGAGATTACCTCCAAAAGACCAAGTTTTCCTTACACAAAAAAGTCCCTCATGACCTCTTGTCACCGGCGTTGGCATCTCTCTGTAGCATCTCCACATCATGCAGGAGGCTGTGGGTCATCATCTCTCCCCTGCACTGGCCACCCATCACTCTCTGCCAGCTGATCCTGGTCAGCTCTCTCTCCAGCCGCTCGTCATCAGAGACAGACACTTTAATCCCCAGTGACTTCAAGTCCTCTGCTGCTTCCCCCGCAGAGTTGTATGTTTTTACACCCTCCTTCAGGTGGACCCGCAATTTGGCCGGATAAGGAGTCTGGAAACGAATATTTTTCTCCTTCAGCTTCCTCTTAATTTCAGCGTACTCACGTCTCTTCTTCTGGAGACACAATGAATAGTCATGATCCATGTAGACTCAGTTTCCCTTGTATTGTAGGTTTTTCATGGTCCAAGCTTTACTCAGCACCTGTTGCTTATGCTGGTAGCTGACGAACCTGAAAATGAGTTATCGCGGGGAAGCGTTGCTGTTAGCGGGTCTCTGTTGCAGAGACCCGTGGGCTCGCTCCAGCTGAAAGGTAGCGTCTCCCGGTAAATCCAAAAGCGCCTTCAGAAATGTCTCAATCCACTGCGTCATGTCCCCCGACTCTGAACCTTGAGCCACACCGTAAATCCGCAGGTTGTTTCTCTGTGTGTAATTCTCCAGCTCTTCACATCTTTCCTCAAGCTGTCGTTCTCGCCGCAATAGGTATCTTAGCAGGCAAGTGGAGCAGGCCGACCCCTCTTCCACCTGGTTAACACGAGACTCCGCGTCGGTAAGGCGTTCCCCCATTTTCTCAATAGATTGTTCCAGAGAGGTCATTGCTGCTGCCATTGTTGTCAGCTTCTCTTTATTTTCGCGTCCAAACACTCTGAGCTCAGACAATATCACTGCAGTGGTACTGGGCTCTTCCCCATCGTGTTCGTAGTTGGTGCTAGTATTAGCATCCCCATGTTTGCACTGCTGGAAAAAGTTCGTCTTAATATCTTTGTTTTTACCGTTGGGTGCCTTCTTTTTCTTCGAGCTTCTGTTGTTGTGGCTCATGTTGTTAAAAACAATAAGTCTCACGTATCTTTTAAACTTGTAATTTCACGGAGGTGGGTAGTTTAGGGTTTAGAGAGATCTCCACTTCATTGACAAGCAGCCGCCATGTCAATTGCCAGATCTGGAAGCCCGATTACCTTTCCTTTTATCTGCTGCTTTCAGTCCCTGAAGGTCAGGCAGAAAAATGTACTCAACAAGGTGGTTAATGTCTGTAGCAAAATAATTGGCACTGCTCAAGAAACACTGCATGATCTTTACAACAAACAACTGCTAAAGAAAGCAGAATCCATCTTATCAGAGTATTCGCACCCTTTATATCAACAGTTTAAGTTTCTTCCATCTGGCTCACTACTCAGACTTCCACTGGCAAAAATTAACATTCATTTATACCTTCTGCCATCTCCCTACTAAACATGAGGAGGAAAAGGTAGTCTAGTGTATCTACAACTGTTCTACCTTAAGCTAAGGGTCTCCTATTTAGTTCAGTCTTTTATTCCTCATATTTTATACTTTGTAACTTAGTGTTTCTGATCTATTTTTATCACTCTTTCCCTACAATTTATCTTTCTTGATGAACAGTCAGTCAGACAGACAGACAGACAAACAGACAGGCAGACAGACAGACAGATAAACTCAACATCAGAAGCTCTCAATTATTCAGGTTTATTTGACTGATTTGTACTAACTGGATATTTCTCTCTGTAATATGTGGGGGCATTTTCCCTCATAAACTCTCAGATCTGTTGACACACACTTATCTTTAATATGAAACCTGTGCTCCACCGAGCATGTGCAGACTGGTCAATCTCACACTAGCTTGCTTACTAAAGGGGGAACTGTGTGTGTCATATCTGGTCCCCGTAAGGTCAAGGCTATTATAAATGATTTACGCCCGATTACCACCTGACCCAACAGTCGTTGTCCCCTTAGTGTTACTGACAACAACAGAATCTGGGACGCCTCATGACTCCACGTCAGAAAGTCTAGCATGATAAATCATTATCCTGCCTCACACTATTGGTCCCTCACGTCAGAAACAGTGACTAATGAGAACACAGGGAGCTCAGTGAGAGAAACAAACAGGGATAGAGATAAAGTTAGGTTGAAGACAGCATCCCTGCCCTTATGATGGGTTGAGAGGAGCCTTAGCACCTGAGTGAGAGACCATTTATCATTGCACTAAGAGAGCAGAACTAGGTCTGAACCATAGACTCCATCTCCATCGTCATGGAACATTGAAAATGTGATTGAGCCCATCCCAGAGGACACCTGAGAGGGGATGGGTAAATAAACACCTGCACATAAACACAATATTCAGTATGAGCCTGAATCTGAGCCCAACTTCACTCACTGGGCGGCCTTATTAACTTTCATATTTCACTCATTTGACAAACTTCCTGCATTGATTACTAATCTGTACAGGGTTTATGAATCAGCAGGCACAGACACACCTGTTAGAGGACAGAGCAGAGTTTGGGCTTCATTGAAAGAAAGTTACACAAACGTTAAATTTACACTCCGCACACATTTATTCATCAGTAGAGTTATCATCATCACAGCATCAAACGGTGTTATCGCACAACACATCTCTTCTTCATATGAGCCAAATCCTCTGGCTCAGCAGCTCTGTCAGAAGGCCATTGGGGTGTTGAAAGCTGTCTTCAGTGAAAGGCCTGCCATGTTGGTCCTTATCTACAGTCTATGATATGACATGGTGATTCTCGTAACCACTGAGCCTCAGCATTTTCTTTGGAAAAAAAGTAGCTATCAAATTCATACATGCATGGCCTGAATTTTTAACCATCAAAGAAGCCAAATCCCATCACGAACCAGCCTAGACCCAATCAGAGAAGGGTGGGGGGGGGTTGTTAAGTGGCTGCATCTGTAGCTATTAGCATAAGGCTACAAAAACTCATTCATTAAAACTCCTACCAGCTGTTAGCGTGCAGCTATAACAAGTCCTTCATTAAAGCTCCTACCAGCTGTTAGCATGGTGCTACAACAAGTCCTTCATTAAAGCTCCTACCAGCTGTTAGCATGATGCAACAACAAGTCCTTCATTAAAGCTCCTATCAGCTGTTAGCATGTTGCTATCACAGGCCCTTCATTAAAGCTGCTACCAGCTGTTAGCTTGGTGCAATTGCAGGACCTTTGATTAAGCTCCTATCAGCTGTTACCGTGGTGCTATCCCTGGACCTTCATTAAAGGACTTACCAGCTGTTAGCCTGGTGCTACAAGAGGGCCTAATCAAAGTTCTTAACAGTTGTTTAAGTGGTGCTAGCTCTTTTCTTGAGTGAAATTTTTGTGTGTAAAGAAAATGTATATATCTAATATCATTCTGATTATACACTATGATCCTTTATGTGTCTGTGTGAAAAGCCTTCATGCTGAAACTTGAGACCAGAGACAAGAAGTCAAGGCAGAATATTTTGTCTCTGATGGCAGAGGACTGCGCCGTCACATCAGCAGAAGAACTCACAGTTTCTGAATGAGAAAGATGACCACTGCTGTGACGCATGTTTGTGTAACGCTGAACTGCACTATTATTGGCTGATGCTTGTGTGATAAAGTGCACCTTGACTGTTTAAACATGAGAAGCTCAAACGCACACTTCAGTGCGTGAGGAGGCTGTAAACTACTCCACTCCTTGTGCACGTAACAGACGATAAAGCTCCTCTCCTGTCGCTCTTTCCATCTGGGCTGTCAGCCAGGGGCAGTGTGGGGAATTTTCCTTACAGTATGTAACTCTTTCAACTGTTGTAACTCTCTTAAATGTAGTTTTTGTAGCTTGGTTGCAGATTCTGTGTAGTTTATGTGTAGAAATTGTGTTGCTGAAATGTCTTTTGTGTAGCTTGTGTAGTTTTGTGTAGTTTGTGTGAATGTAGCGTGTAGCTTATGTGTTGTATGTGTAGCTTGGTTAAACATGTGTAGTATTATATTTTTTCTTTGGTTTTGTGTAGCTTGTGTGTAGTTTTTTGCAGTTCAAGTACAGAATTAGTGTAGCTTGTGTGTAGTTTGTGCAGCTTGTGTGTAGTTTATGTGTAGTTTGTGCAGCTTGTGTGTAGCTTTTTGTAGTTCATGTGTAGTATGTGTGTAGCCTGTGTGTAGTTTGTGCAGTAGGTGTATAGTTTAGCTTGTGTAGTTTTGTGTAGTCTGTGTGAATGTAGCGTGTAGCTTATGTGTTGTATGTGTAGCTTAGTGAAACGTGTGTAGTATTATATTTTTTCTTTGGTTTTGTGTAGCTTGTGTGTAGTTTTTTGCAGTTCAAGTATAGAATGAGTGTAGCTTGTGTGTAGTTTGTGCAACTTGTGTCTAGATTCTGTGTTGTTTGTGCAGCTTTTGTGTTGTTTGTGTGTAGTTTGTTCAGCCTGTGTGTAGTTTTTGCTTTATTTCATAGTTCATTTGTAGTTTTTGTGCAGTTTTTGTGTAGTTTGTGTGGCTTGAGTGTAGTTTGTGTGTAGTTTGTACCTCTACCAGGTGGTGCATGCAATCTCCGTAAAAAGAGAAGTATTTTCCATCGAAGGATTTCAAGTGAGCTCCCCCAGCCACAAAGCAGGCTCCTGGACAGTTTTCCTCGACGCACTTCCACTGACCCTGTTGACACGTGCTGCCAACACACAAACACACACGAGTGTCAGGCTCCCACAGCAGGTAGACAACTTCTGATGTCACCGATAAATCTAACAAACCAATAAAAAGGTGAATGTTTGTGAGTGAAGAGCCTAGCAGCAGTTTTCTCTACTCATATATGATTGGCTGATGGTTGATGGCAGTGGCGTAGTCTCCGTGATATGCAGGTGTTTGCCGTATACCCACTAGAAAACACCCCAAAATATCATATAACCACTACAAAAGGCGTAAAGAAACGTATAGCATGGATGTGCGACTTTAACTTTCACTTTCCCACTCTTAAATTGGCCTTCTCTGTGTTACAAAGCAGGCACTTTTGGTCTACATGGGCTTGGACCACAGAGTACTACGATGTTTAACTGTGAGAATTAAATTCATGCATGGGACAGTTTCCTGACTCTTCTCTGACCTGTCGTCTGACCATTTCTGCTGCTCGCTGTGCGAGCCATCCACTCTGTCCTGCACAAAGTCTGATCATTCACGTCAACATTCAACAAAACAAACGCTGCCTCCAGTTAAAGACATAAAGAAATGTTAATTGATTTAAGTAACACTTTCACACAGAGCAGAGAAAGAGAGAAAAGGTGAGGAAGAAGAGAGATGTTGATCATCTTCTGGTCTAAAGTGATGCAGCCACCATCCGCTCTATGGACTACAGGCCGGACATTCTTCATTTAAAGTGTGGCTGTTACCGTTGTTGTCTGTCAGTTATTTCATTTTGCAGTTCAGGGGGAACTTGATCTAAATCCCTCCTGAATTGCTCAGGGTCTGTGTGTGCTTGCTCCTCCTCGCTGAGCGTAAGGGCGCTGATAGACGGGCATCGCAGGGACAGTTAGAGATCATCAGCCACTTTGTGTGCTTTTATAATTCAAATGGTGTCATGATAGCTCATGTGCACGGTTTAAGTGAACATTAAGGGCTCTAATTTCGTAGACCAGGCGCAGGCGGGGCGCACCTGCCCTGCGCCGCGCCTACGCCGCGCCAACAGGGTGTGTCCAGGGCATTTTGCAAGTTTCGTGCACGGCGCAGTCTGGCGCAGGCAGGCGCACCCACGCCTCCGTCTCTCCTACCGGCGCACGTAGCAGAGAGGGAGGAGATAAGACTTGAGTGGGTTTAACACAGCCAAGTGTGATCTTCACCAATCAAATGAATGCCTCTCCTCGCCTTTAAATGCGCCGCGGGCGAGGCGCAGTGACAATTTCACCTCGGTGGCGAAGAAGGTCAGAGCTGCTGTCACTTTTACAGCATCTGGGAGAGCGCAGGGGCCACCGGGCCACGCATCGGAGCCACGATGCGCGTCACTGTGTGGACCACCTCACGGGACAGATATAATCTGTCCCTGTCTCATAAATATGAGTTCAAAATTAAGTGATAATTACATTTAAACACAGCAGCAGGCTAATCCATTCATCATGCTTGTGATCCACCTGCATTCCTGTTCTGTCATCACCAAATAGCAGTCCAGCTCTGAGCCGCTTTTTTCACTCACTCATTGTTTTCAAAATGATAAATTCATCCTGAGGGATCCTGCATCACTTATTCTCCATGATATAAGAACAAACTTTGAAGGATCAAGCTTCAAATACAATCTACTAGTGCAGCGGTTCTCAACCTGTGGGTGGAGGCCCACAAGTGGGTGTCAGAGAGCTGTTTTCAGGTAAAACTAATTCTGTTTGTTAGAATTTGTTTGTTCAGTTGTTTAAAAGGTGTAATCCGGATCAAAATTATCCGGATTTTGAAATCTCTTTTTCTGCTATCCAAGATCACGTAATCCATCTTACTTTTATCCCAGTTGTTCAAAGCAAAGTTGAATTGGATCAGTCTGATCCAGATCCCAACGTTTAGGATTACCAGATCCAGATAATGAGTGCTCAAATTAGACTGCATATCACTCCAAGGTTGCTAAGGTGTGTAAAAAACTGCTAGAATAGCCAGCATGGGGTCATTCAAAGTGCAATTATTTTAGGAAACAAAAAGAAAGCATGGAAAGTAGAAATAACCCAATTTCTATATCTTTAGACCAGCCATATCTGTACCACAAAAAATATAAACAAAACAAATGTAGGCTACATTCCATGTGCTTCAAATTCAAACTTGAAATTTCAACCTTTAAACATTAACAAGAAAAAACAACACAGACGTTCAACGCTCTTCTTCTGTGGAATGACCAAGCTTTGCTTTCAGAAGAGGGATCTCAAGGTGCTATCGAGCCTTTAAATGGAGATCTCAACTACTTGTGAGTGGCACCCCAAGGAACGTGAAACATAAAACTTGTTTGTGTTGTCCTGCACAATATTTCTTCAAACAGAATGTCTCTCTCAGTGAGGTCAGTGATGCACCTGAGCTGCTGAAAATGAAGACGTATCTCTAACTTTCTCTCAGAATGAGAGAGTGACTGGACATGCAGTAAGGGATGCAATTGTCAGAAACTATTTTTGAACAAGGATTTCTTGGCTGTGTCTGTCAATAGTAAGTTTCCAATTAGAGTTAGAATTGAGTACATTATTGTGTGATTTTGACAGCTTTTGAGAGGATTATTTTATTTCTCCCTTACTGGTCTTTAGTGTTAAGTATTCTATCATTTCAATTGTGTGGTTTGAAAATCAATTAAAAAAATATAAAAAAATAAATGTGTATCTACTACATGATGAATGCTATTTATTTGACCTAGAGTTAGAATTAGATTTAAATTACACTTTGTTCCTGAAATCCGTCCTGAATCCACCAAACTGCTGGGATCAGAATAATCCCGATTTATCGAAGCTATCCCGATCCTACTAAAATGTTTTGAACAACACAAACTGAGGGATTTATCCAGATTAAAACCAGGATTGGATTAAGTGATCTAATCCGATTTCAGAATTCGTTTTTGGCTTTGAACAACCCACTTTCAGGATTTGATCCAATTTATTATCCAAAATCCAATCAGATTACCTTTTGAACAACTGGGCCCTGATCACAGTACCCAGTCCTTGGTCTGTTTGAAGTCTGAGAGCCCTAATATCCTGGCGCAGTGCAGGGTGGTGCAGGGTGGTGGAGCCTGGCGCACCCCGCACAGTGGTAATTTCATCCGGCGAATCTCCATGCGCAGCCAATTTGGCAATTTGGTAGACCCGCTGGGTCTACCAGGGGGAGGTGTCCACAGATTTAGCTTGGCGTGCAGTGGTAATTTGGCTGACAGGCGCACAGTGTGCACACATCACCAAAACCTCACAGGCAAGTATCCACAGTGTCAGGCACATTTCAATGCAATAAACAATCACAGCAACCACTATTTAGTGTAACTGTCTGAACCAGCACATACATTTGTATTTATATTAATTGTCCTGTCACATCTGATGTCAGATGACTAGCTTTAGTTCTTACTTTAGTCCACTTGTCTCCACTTACCTCCCTCCCTTTGCCCACACACCCAACACAGCATCGTGTGGATTTGCTGTTCATCATGAGACTGGGGTCCACGTTCAAGATTTCCTGCTGCTAAACAGAAGGTTTTTTCTTGCCGCCATGATGGAGGGATTCATGACTGGCTATATGGATTCATGTTGAGTGTTGGATGTATATATTTGTACTTGTTTATGTGTATTTTATGTATGTATATATGTATCTATGCATATATGTGTATCCATAATATGAAGAGCTTTGTGCTCTATTGTAAAGTGTCTTGAGATAACACTTGTTATGAATTGGCGCTATACAAATAAAGATTGATTGATTGATTGAGATCAGAGTCGTTTGTCATACTGGAAACTCAACCTGACTGCAGCTGGAAGAGTGACGCAAACAAAGTAGTTCACATCTTTCAGCCAACCACAAACAGACACATCATCCGATACGGAGTATCCGGCTTCTCTCATCTCATGAAATTCAATGGAAAAGAAAAAAGAGAGAGACGCTCGCTGAATAAATGTAAGTCACTCGATGTCTTAGGATTTACCTGTGATTGCCCATATTTCTCTGTTTTAATCTTTGTTCTTAAAGTGATCTAAAAAGATTGAGTACATTATTGCAAGGAGGATGAGGAGGATATACCGGGAGAGAATATTTTCACCAAAGGTTCTGCTATTTGGCGATGACAGACCAGGAATGCAGGTGGATCACAAGCATGATGAATGGATTAGCCTGCTGCTGTGTTTAAATGTAGTTATCACTTAATTTTGTACTCCTATTTACGACACAGGAACAGATGACATCTGTCCTATGAGGTGGTCCACACGGTGACGCGCATCGTGGACTCCGATGTGCAGCCCGGTGGCCCCTGCGTTCTCCCAGTTACTGTAAAAGTGACAGTGGCTCTGACCTTCTTCGCCACCGAGGTGAAATTGTTACTGCGCCTCACCCGCAGCGCATTTAAAGGCGAGGAGAGGCGTTCATTTGATTGGTGAAGATTGCACTCGGCTGTGTTAAACCCACTCACGCCTCCTCTCCTCCCTCTCTGCCACTTGCGCCAGTGGGAGGGACGGAGGTTTGGGTGCGCCTCACTGCACCTGAATACGCCGTGCATGAAACTTGCAAAATGCCCTGGACACACCCTGTTGGCACAGGCGCAGGGCAGGTATGTTGCACCTCAAAGTTTGATGAGCCTCAAACATTTTTTTTTTTTTTTTTAGTTCTGACTCCTACAGGGCCGAGGAGGGCAAATGTAGTTCGATAGTTCGAGGAGTGCAGCTTTAAGAACAGAACAAAATCAAGGTCAGAGTGACATTCAGACTCAGAAAACACCTGCAAAAGCAGAAACACAGCAGGACAACAACGCTCCACGTCTACAGGAGGCGCTGTGGGAGAGACGCACAAGAGAAAACAGCTGATCCATGTTCGTCAAAGCTTTTACTTTAGTCCAAGTCTGCAATCAGCTGCAGAATTGGACTAAAGTTAAAGCTTTGAGAGGTGAAGTTTTTAAAAATGTGTTTTAATATTTGGTTGTGGTGGATTAAAGCATTAGTACGCTGCTGCCCCCTTTAGGCCTGGAGCTCTTCTGTTATTTTTGGCAGTGCTGCCGTTCTGCTCTTGCAGGTGTTTTCTGGGATGGATTGTTGTGGCTTTTGTTCGGTTTCTAACGTGCAGCACGTTTGTTTTTAATTCTTGCAGCGCGTTATTTCATTTGCCCACTCTTTTCCTGTTTGTATCCTGTTCTGATCTTCTGGATAGCTGTCTGATTGGATAAACTGTCCACAGGATCAGTCTTACCAGGATCTGCAGTGATGACTGTAGGACTCTCCAGGCTTGTAGATCGTCCTATCGTGTATACACGGACAGTCCTCGACAGCAACACAGCCAGATTGATTGATGTCATCCCAGATGGTTCCTGTGGAGGAGGAACCACATTAATACTCACCTGTTGGCATTTGGATGGTTCAGTGTTTTTACAGGACGAGGCCTGATCAGGTGACCTCTATGGACCTGATCACATGACCTCCTTATTTCCATGATTCCATTTATCATGTTTATTGATAAATTGTTTTAATGTCATGTGTGACAGTACTCTATCATGTTTTTTAACCCCTTGACACCTGAATTTATATGCAATTATATTAAAAAATAAATAATTTGTGTTTTTGCCTTCAAGCAGATGCTAAATTAAGTGGAGACTGTTAATTTCAGTCGAGCACACAGAATAGATAAAAATTTAGGTATGATGCAAATTAGCGACAACAGGCATTAAGGGAAGAGATAGTAGGATAGTAATAACACATTTTCCCATCTCAGGTATATGATTCATTGCATTTTTTGCAACAAACAAAAAACAGTTCTTTGCAGTCTCATTTATGAACATTGCACTTTGAACAGTGTGTGTGTGGCGGGGTGTGTGTGGCTTTCAGTAGCCATATCAACAGAACCATTATGGCCTAACGTCGGTAATTCGCGACAAACAGAAAACTTCAAATAACTTCAAAATATCCATCACAGGTAGTTTATACCAATATTTTAAACAAACAGTAAGCTCGTCTGCATTTTTATCTTAGAGCTACTTATCTCAAAAAAGGACAATTCCTCTCTTTTGGCTGTGTAAATGTGGGCGCGATAAAACCGGAAGTGTCTGCTTGCTTCGGCCGGATGTAGTTCTGATATTGAACTGCTCCCCAAGAAACAGACACTTGCAAAAGGTTCCTAGGTGCATATTGAACACCCCTGAACCAGAATTGGAGGAACACATACACTGTTTTGGATGCATTCTGAATGGGAGGGGTTTGAGGCAATTTGACATTAGGTGTCAAGGGGATAATTTTAACTTCATTTTGTCTATTAGAACTTCTTTACTTTATGTCCTATTAATAATTACCTCATTGTAGTTTAAAATTTTTACATGTTTTGTATGGCAAAGACATAAATGTTAGTAACTATCAAAGCTTTTTGAGTCGTTAAGATGTTTTTATTTTAATAAAATCAGAGCTTGTTATTTGTTTATTGTTCTTTTTTAACAATGGCATAGTAAAAATCAGAACGTGTTCGATGCTGTCTTTATCAATGGTTATCTTAATGATTCACTTAAGGTGTTTTTAAAATCTTATCTTGTAATATTTCAGGCTGCTTTGTGTGTGTTCTGTAAATAAATATCATTAAAAACGATCTTGTTTTAAACACAAGTTTATCTTTAATCGTGCCAGCCTTTCTCGGTGGAGTAGACTGTCCTTTACCTTTTGGGCAGGTGCATCCGTCATGACAGTGGAATTTGCAGGTCTTGTTGGCATGTGGCGTGGAGCACGTGTTTGGACAAAAATCTGCACACTCCTCAAACACCATGTTGTAAGGACAGGACTTGGCTGAGGAGAAAAAACATTTGTGTGAGTGTATAAGGAGAGAGACGGGCTGGGGAAACCCAAGGACCGAATCTGAATATCTATCAGGTCTTAGCAGCCTTACGGCAGAAGTTTTCCTTCCTCCACTGCTCTGGCGTGCCACCTGCATGGACACACTCTCTGGAGAACTCGGTGAGGGTTTGGCACAGTTTGGGATTTCTTTGGCCTACTTTGTGGCACCAATCAGCCCGGCAGATTTTGATGAAA
Source organism: Cetoscarus ocellatus (assembly GCA_037902135.1). Taxonomy (NCBI): domain Eukaryota; kingdom Metazoa; phylum Chordata; class Actinopteri; order Labriformes; family Labridae; genus Cetoscarus; species Cetoscarus ocellatus. The sequence continues at coordinate 465,727 of JBAMNC010001286.1, forward strand.
GTGTCTATATCCAGCCGAGCTGTGCAGCTGCTGCCAGTTCTGTTGAAGATCTTCATACAGCGATGCTAAGAACACACAATGATGATGATAAGGACATAATTAATAACTGAGGACTTTAAATGAAATTGATGATGATAACAGTGATAAAAATGAAAATAATACGTCAACAACAATTACAAAGGTTAATATGTCAGGAAATAGTGATATTATAATGATAAATGAAATGAAAATAATAATAATTACAATCATAATAATGATAACAGTAATGTGTTTATTATTATAGTGATGACTAAGGACATAAATAATGACATTAACAGGGAATTATCAGATGGATGTAGCTTTACCTCATTCCCACAGAGCTCTGGTTGGGTCTGGTCCTCTTCCAGACAGCTGCCAACTATGTTGAGCTGACCATAGTTTGTCTCATCCAGGGGCCCATCTTCAGAAGAATTGAGCACAAAAACAATGAACATTATTTACCTTTGGCTTGAAAGGCTAAGACATGAATAGTTTTTACTCATGGCTTTAGGCTTTTTCATGAAATACATCTTAGTTTTGGGAAACCTGAGGATTTTAGCATCAAAAATATAAAAGACATCAAGTGGTTTTATATCAGCTGAAGTATCTAAGATTTTAAAATCTGATAATAACCATCCTCTGGGGACACCTTTCCTGTGGTTCAGATTTTTCTGTCCTCAGGTTGAATGTCAGCTCCTGATTTGATCTGTGTTTTATCTGATTTGTACGGTTCACCAGATCACCCATCCAGACCAAACCTGATGTTTAGCAAATGGACCGAAAAATTAGATTTGTGTGAGAAATGTCATCAGAGTATTATTCAATCCATCAGCAATTTCACAATCCAGCTAGGTCCTATAAAACACCTGGGCAACATATAAGACATTTAACACACATTTATATTTTTACATATATAATTATCCAGGTTAAATTTTGATGCAGCAAGATTTACTTATTGTTGAATATGTTCTTTTTAAACTTTCTCATATTCATCTGTTTTCTGTGCCATGCAAAGCGTACCATTCCTACTTGAAGCTCTTCCTACTTGAATGCAAAAAGTTAATTTTGGTCTTAGTTTTTTTTAACTCTGCATTACTTGCAATTTAAGGTGAAGAATTTCAAACAATTATGTTGTACCGTGTTATGATAAAAACAAAAGCGTTCTATTCAATTAATACCAGGCAATAAAAAACAGTGTAGGAAATAAAATGATAATTCATCTTTTTTTTTCACAAAGGAATCCATCAAGTACAATGCACACATAAAGAAAACTCTTATCCAAACACAACTGTCTACCTGGTTGTTACAGAGGGTTTGGAGGACATTAACAGCATAAAACTCTGCCCTCACAGATGTGCAGGCTACCCATGCCATGGGCACTAACACCCCCCCATACCATCACAGATGCTGTCTTTTGACCTTTGCTCTGATAATAGTCTGGATGGTCCTTTTCCTCTTCAGCCTGGAGGACACCACGTCCATGATGTCCAAAAACAGTCTGAAATGTGGACTCAGACCACAGCAGACTTTTCCACTTTGCCTCAGTCCATCTCAGATGAACTCGGCCCAGAGAAGCCGGCGGTGTTTCTGGGTGTTGTTGACATTTGGCTTTGTCTTTGCATGGTAGATTTTGACCTTGTAGATGTAGAGATGAACTGTGTTAACTGACAATGGTTTTCTGAAGTGTTCCAGAGGCCCCGTGGTGATATCCTTTACTGGGATATCACCACAGGGGCAAGGATCCTATTGTTCCTGTAGCGTTCCCTTCGGGCAAGAACCCTATTGTTTTTGGTCCATTTCTTTCTTATTATTTTTCAGTCGAGAGATCAACAACCAATGGCAAAATGTTTATCTCAATGAGACCCAAAAATCACACGCTGACACCTTCCACATACTGTATCTCAAACAGGAAGCTGGCAATTTGCCTTTCAAGATTAAATTTGGCCAAAAACTAGGCCTCCAAACAAGTGTATCTCCTCCTAGGCCGTAAATGGTATCAGCCTGAAATGTGGACAGATGACAGAGTAGGCCATGCTGATCAAAAGTTCTGGAGGAATTTGTTGTTTCTCAAACGTTTTTTTTTTTTTTTTTTAATGACAAGCCCTCTAATTTGGTCAGCCCTGAAGCAGCCCTCCCAGCTCCTGAGTGACGGTTCAGCGCAGCTGGTCATGTGACTCACTGAATAGTCCAGAGGCTTAGTGCACATTTTTGGGCAGATTGGCCATGGTTACATGATGTATTTTAATTCAGAATTAAGTATTCAGAATTCAATAATTCAGAATTAAAGTATTGTCTGTTGTGTTGAGATGGAAATAGTAATTCAGAATTGAAAACATGTTTATTCATCATTATTGAATTCCGCTTAAGGTCTGGGGTTGGGAATGGTTCTGATTGGACAGTGGGCAGATGTGACGTAGTGACGTATTTATGTCTCCTGGAAGAAAACAAACTCCAGTTCAGCGTCCACAGCGTCTCTGTCAGGGAAACCTCGCCCAACTTGGATGCTATAACTCTAAAAAGGTCAGCATTTTTATGCTTACATCCATCCACTCTTTTCATTATTTCCAAATCTTCTCAGGCTCAAATGAAATAAATTGTCTCGGCTGGAGTCCAGTGCTTGCTCCGGGCGGTCATCCTGTTCCCGTCAGTGCGGAATATGTGCGTCATCGCGACAGGACAAGGGAACAAGCATGCGCAGAATGACCAGAATTAATTTAAAGCAGGATGAATGTATACATGATCGAGGAATTAATCAATTCTGATTTAAAATCAGAATAAACCAGCCATTTACTTTGGAATTAAGTTTCATTCGGAATGATCATTTTCATTCAGAACTAGGTGTTTACAAGGTCATTCTTAATCTTTTTAAAGAGGATTTAAGTTTATTTGGAATTAAATGGGAACTAAAGCTCTCATGTAAACGTGGTAAATGTGCAAAAGTGGATAAAAGCGTCAAATTTTGTATGAGGCTTCTTTAAGACCAACTAAAGGATTTTAGCCTAGGAGTGCAACACAGATATTGAAAATATCCATATACAACGCCAAAGTTGTTTTTCATTGTAAAATAATATTTTTCTTAAGTCTTAAGAAGAACATTGATGATAAATTGTTCATTTTTTGTCAGTTAAAGAACTTCAAACTATTTTAATTAATCCGCTGATAATTAAACCCCCCCAGTGATGTGTAAAACACAGTACCAAGACACCTGGTACCTGTACATCTTCTATAAAGTCCTGCAAAGTATAGGCGGAATTTAAAAAGAGAGAAAAAATGTCCTGTCTATGTAAAGAGTTCCCTCTTTTTTTTTGTTTTACATTTAAGCATCAAGTTGTACAAATTCACAAATACTGTGTTACTATACATTCACACAAGCAGATGGCGCTAAATAAATAAACTAAGCCGAACAGTTTGGTTCTACACCTCAGCTTTTTAAAGATCTCTGTTCCCTTTAAGTTGTACTGACTCTTTTTCAAATCTTTTCTGTTTGTTTGTTGGTAAAGTTTTCTTATGAGCTTTAAATGCAATTTGAAGAACACTGAAATCGACTCATTCATAAAATTTTAACAACTTTGACTTTGTAAATAACGGGTTGATGGATCTCTAAATGTACTTCTACTGTTTTTGGTAAAGCAAATACTGAATGAGTTTTCGTTTTACAAGCACTTCCCAAACTTCCACTCAATAGGTCAGATATGGAACAATCACTGAGTTATATGAAAGACACAGTGCTTTATCATTTAATGAGCCCTTCACTCTGGTTTTGATATTTTAGATTTTATATAACTAATCTGGGATTTCCAGTTCAGATTTTCATCAATCATGACTCCTTAAAACTTAATTTAATTTACTTTATGAATTTCAATACCATCTACATACAGTTGCTTGCAAAAGTATTCATACCCCTTGAACTTTTCCACATTTTGTCACATTACCACCACAAACAGAAATATACTTGAGGAAAATTTTATGTAAAAAACCAACACAAAGTGGCACACAATTGTAAAATAGAGAAAAAAATTCAATATGATTTGATTTTTTTTTTTTTTTAATAAAAAACTGTAAAGGGCGGTGTGCATTTTCTATTTTCCTAATAGCTTCTTCTTCATTGATGCGCCAGTCCTCTAATACTGAAATTAGTACGTTTTTAGAGAAGTATAGTCTGATCCATGGTGTCAAATACAAAGATGCTTAAGGTGATTTTTCTTGTTAATTTTTGTGGATATTTCTTCAGTTAAATCCATTGATATAGAATGATTTGCCCTAAATCCAAATTCACTGCTATTAAAATATATTTCTCATTTTTTTGACTCTGTGGTGGCATCAGCCATCTTTTATGGAGTGGTCTGCTGGTCTTAGCTGCAGACAGGAACAGACTGGACAGACTGATCAGGAAGGCCAGCTCAGTCCTAGGGTGTCCCTTGGACTCAGTGCAGGTGGTGGGAGAAAGGAGGATGCTGGTGAAGCTGGCATCCATGCTGGAGAGGGACTCCCACTCCCTGCAGGACATTCACAGCCCTGTGCAGCTCCTTCAGTGACAGGCTGCGTCACCCAAAGAGTGTGAAGGAGCGTTTCCGCAGGTCTTTCCTGCTGTTTTTAGACTGTACAACCAGCACTGCTCCCAGTCACCAAAAACTGTGCAAATTCTCTAACAATGTGCAATTACACCCATGTGCAATTACTTACATCCATGTGCAATTACTTTGTGAATGTTTAAATAATCCTTATAGGATTTGCTCTTTAGTTTTATTATTTTTTTTTATATCCAAGCCCTTTTTTATAGTTAGAATAATGTACACACTTCTCTTTTTTATACTATAAGTCTATTTCTTATTTCGTTAATGCTGTCCGCTTTGCTGCTGTAACACTGCAAATTTCTCCGTGTGGGATAAATACAGGTTTATTCTATTATATTCTATTGTCACGAAATGCATCTAACCTGGCAAAAAATGATTTTTCTAATATTTTTCAAAATTGTGGAAGCAAGAATACTGGTCTGTTGTTGAGAAACGTTTGTCTCCACTCTTATGAAATGGAATCACTTGAGCAGTTTTTGTCTCATCAGGAAACACTCCTGTTGAAAAAGACCGATTACACTTACACAGAGGTGGTTCAATAGTGAATTCTATTATACTCTTCATGAGTATCATGTCAATTCTTTCACAATAAATTGATCCTTTATTTGCACTTTTTTTTTTTTACAGTATTCAGTATTTCTTCCTTCTCTGCTTTACCAAGAAAAATACTGTTAACCTCTGATTGAGTTGCCCTCAGACTTATTTTCTGTTGATTTGGGATTTTTTCTTTTTTTTTTTTGCAAGATCAGGACCCACTTCTCCAAAGAATGTATTAAATTCATTTACTATTGTATTTTTCACATATGTCTATATTATCTTTCACAGAGTAGTTTGGAAAATCAGCCTGTATTATATCTTTCTTTATTACATTTTGTATTATTTCCCATGTAGCTTTAATGTTTTTATTACTTTTATATATTAATTCACTATAGTATTGTTTTTTGTTTTCTTATTATCCATACTAACTCATATTTTGTATTTCTTATACCTATCCTCTGCCTCTTTTGCTCTTATTTTTTTGTGATGAATTACCCATAATGCACTGCCATCTCGCACAGCTCTATGACATATTTTCACACTATGATACACATTAATTTTTATTCTTCATTGCATGAAGGTGTTATTGATAATACCTCATGTTCTGTGACTTTAATAATGTCAAAGTAAGTCAACTACATCACATTTGAAAGTAATTTGATGTTTTTATGATGTATATAGTCTGAAAAATACTAGGCAGATTTTCACATATTTCATTCAATCCATAAAAGAAATGGATAATAAAAGCTGAAATATAAAGACAAATTAATAAAATAATTTTAAAGAAAAAGGAGAAATGTGCTTATAAATAAAATAACAATGTGGCTATGTAAATCAGCATTAATCAAAAAATAAATCCATAAAAGAAAGACTAATAAAAGTATAACTGGAAAGAAAAATTAAAAAAAAAAAGAAGAAATGTACTTAAAATAAAATAAAAAAAAATAAAAAATGAATAATGTCCTATATAAAGCAATAATAATCAAAAAGTTAATTCCTAAAAGAAAAGGCTAATAATTGTAGCAATTTAAAGACAAATAATGTAATAAAAATGTGCTTTTATAAAGAACATTAATTTTATGTTGTGATCAGTAAATTGCCATTGCCTTTAAGATGCACTTCATTGTTGCTTTTACTGCGCACATTACACGCCATATTGTTGTTGCTTTAACTGTTTACTTTTTTTTTTTGTTCTTTTTTTCTTTTACCGCTTACAATGTCAATTTAAAGGCAAAGGAAATGTGCGCAGAAAAATGTGCGCAGTATAAATGTCATTGTGTGCAGGTGTGGGAGAAATCCTGATCAGGGAAGAAGGATAAACATGAAGAGCCAGCAAGCTGCCACAGCAGCTACACCGACCTGCCGGTGATAGTGGCACTTCATACGGACGTCCAGAGGCAGCTGCCTCTATTTTGTCAACTCCTTTTTCTTTTATTTTATTGTTCAGGCATCGTTCTGTGTTTCACTTGTCTGCCTTCCTGAATAAATCCGCACCAGACTACAACTGCCTAAGGCTCGTCCCTGTGTTGTTTTTTCATTCTTGTTCTGGCAAAATCTTCTTCACCAGGAACAAAGCCATCAGGAACACCACTGAAGAAGCTGAGAAAGCCTCCTAATGGCTCTGGCTCCAAAGAGAGTGTCTGTGGGGCCAAGCCATCGCTACTTCAACACATTCAGCGATCTGATCAACCGTGGTGGGGTCGCCTGGGTGAAGATGTCTGATGTTAAATGACCCGAAACACCCGAGGACACCAAGTTACATCACTGACAATGTGTTCAGATCTGCATCAGGAGATGTATCTTAAGTACTGACAGACAGTTGAAATAAGGAGAAAGTCCGGACTTGACTGTTTTTTTTTAAAGACAAACCATAAAAAAAAAGTTGATCTATGAAACCATTTCTCACAGGAACTTCACAGTAGAAGCTCTCAAGGTGTCATGATGGTACCACCCTTGAAGATGCTAAGAACCAGCACTTGGTACCCATCTACTGAGCATCTGTGATATCATGGACTTGAGATGCCTGGGCAGAACCAGGAGGATACTGGAGGACAACACTCACCCAAGGATTAGCCTGTTCACCCTGCTGTCATCAGGCAAAAGGTACAGAAGGATCCGCTGTACCATCAGTTTGCAGAGCAGCTTCTGTCCTCAGGCTGTGAGATTACTCAATGCATCATCTGTAGCCTCCATATGTAATTTTAGTTTTGTACTTGTTTTGTTTTGGAGCCACAATTTAATTTTATTGTGCAATCTGTTGCACAATGACAAAAAAGCGTCCTTGTATCCTTGTACTGAGATGGTCACCCTTAAATTCTTTATCTTCTGAGCCATAGAGTTGTCCAAAGGATCCACTTTTATATTCAGTAAAAATGTCCTTATACAGTAAACTGACCACATACCCCTGAGATTAAATTAGAACAGTATCCTCTCACAACATGTCCAAGTACATGAAAAAGAAAATATTTACTTCGTTGTCAGAAGAATCTTACCATCATCTCTGAGATCGTTAGAATGTTTACCATCGAAGTTTCCACAAAGTCCACATATCTTGTTCTTATATTTCTCCTCCAAGAAAATCTGTGAGCAGAAAAAAAAACAAATGTTACATGAAGGTCAGACAAAATAACAGAAAACTCAGCATTGATGCTTGAATGGAAAGAATAATGTCTGGAGAAAAAAAAACAACACAAAAGGAATATTAGCAGAGGAAAGGTGTTTTGAGAGTATGAAGCACTGACTCCAGGGTGTGTAGTATTGTTTTCAGGTCACCATGTTGACTTTGGAGTGTGTTAGTAATGTTTGAGAGTATGAATCACTGTCTCCAGACTCTTTATTTTTTGACTTCAGGTCATCCTGTTTGAATTCGAGTGTGTTGGTAATGTTAATAGAGTATGAAGCACTGTCACCAAACTCTCTTCAGGTCATCATGTGTCCTTTAGAGTGTGAAGCACTGTCTCCATGGTCTAAATTTCTGACTTCAGGTCATTACCCATTCTTATGCAATTATCATATTTTAAAATTAAAGTTGGTTGGGTGCTTTTGATTCTCCCATAATTACCTAATGAGTACTATTGTTACTTTATGATGCTAGTATATTATATCCAGTAATGATGCAACATAATAGTTTGTTTTCTCGATTGCTGACATGCATTGGTCGAAACAGAAGTCACATGTTCAAAACTCTCAACACAGTCTGCAACACAGCAGTTCATGTGGACCAAACTGTGGATCACTTTCCATTGCTTTCACACAAAATGCATTCAGTGACCACAGTCACCAAAATTCATGAACTCTTTTCTCAGTTACTAGTTCACCACCTGCAAAACACTAAACTTTTACAGCACATTTTTCAAATGCTAACACCCTTTGTTCAAAATGGTTAAAACGCAATCAAAACAGAATGATGGGGGAAAAACATGGGGAATTTCTGCTGGAGACACATTGAAATCTATATAAAATTATTTCAAAGTATTGACAATAAAAATAAATAAAAAGATTATGTAATTCCAAACACAGTTGAGTGTAGTTGTCAGCTGAAAACCGATTCAGGTGATCTGTGTTTGGCCTCATCAAGAACCATATAAAAAGTAGTGGCTTCTGATTGTTTTTCCTTTGGAAATATGGATCAAAGAGCACCAGTTCAGGTTGGTAGAGAGAGAAGAGTGAGAGGAGGAAGAGGAAGGAGAGGAAGACCAAGAGCTGTGGTCTCTGATGACATTAGGGCCAAAGTGATTGACCATGTGGTGAATCATGGACTCTCTTTCAGAGAGGCTGGTTCAAGGGTGCAGCCAAACTTGCAACATTCGACAGTTATGAGAATTTTCCATCAAAACAACAGGTAAGACATGCATCCCACAATTACTGTATTGTACCAGATTTTACAAAAAAATTAATCTGTTTTTACATCAGCTGGCAGTTTGGGAAATCTATTGATTACAGTATTTTGTGTTTCATATTACTGTTCTGTATATAGGACGTATAGGTTGCCACCTACAGGAGGAAGAGGTCGAATTTTTACAGATGTCCAGGAAACAGCTGTCATTGATATGGTCATCACAAACAATGCCATAAAGCTGAGGGAAATTCGGGACAGAGTGCTGAGAGACAATGCAGCCTTTGTCAATGTGAACACCGTCAACACTACAATTGCCAGAGTCCTTGAGAAGCATAAAGTAAGGATGAAGCCACTGTACAAAGTACCTTTCGAAAGAAATGATGAACGTGTCAAACAACTCCGTTAACAACACGCTCAGGTAAGATGTTTGTTCAATTACTAACAAAGAAGACATACATAACTATGCATAATGTGCTGTAAAACTGTGAATTTCCTTTATTTTAGACGGTCATGGAGATGGAGTCCAAAACAACTCCACATGAATTTGCTTATGTGGATGAAGCAGGATTCAACCTGGAAAAAAAAAAGATGCAGAGGAAGAAATGTCACTGGGCAGCAGGCAACAGTTGATGTACCAGGCCAGACAGGCGCAAAAATTACGATGTGTGCAGCCCTCTCCAATGATGGTTTGCTTTTACAGAGACCTCTTATTGGCCCGTACAACACAGAGAGGCTTATTTCTTTTTTTTAAGATGACCTCCATATTCAACTTGTGCCAGAAGGGGAGATGATTGGTCAAACAGCAAGAAATACAACATTTGTTGTCGTGTGGGACAATGTGGCATTCCAGCACTCTGCTGCAGTGACTGCATGGTTCACTGCACATCCCAGGATGCCTATACTGTCTTTACCTCCATACTCGCCCGTCTTGAACCCCATTGAAGAATTTTTTTTCAGCATGGAGGTGGAAAGTTTATGATCACTCTCCACACAAAGAGCTCTCTGTGCTGGATGCAATGAATGCTGGTGTGGAGATATTTCTCCCGAAGCCTGCCAGGGGTGAATCAGACACTCAAAAAGGTTCTACCCACAGTGCATCCCCAGAGAAGACATAAGATGTGACGTGGATGGAAAAATACTTCCGGTACTGCTCGAGTGGCAGCTGGGTACAGCAGCTCCTGCTCATTTGAGTTTTTTTTTTTTTCCTGTGTTTTAGCTACTTTTTGTAAATTGTTTTTAACTTATTAACTTGTCTCAAAGTTTGCACAATGGAAACCAGAGTTTTCGGGCTTACTCTGGTGATTCTACTGTGTTTTTCTCTGTTTTCCACCGTGTCTGGAGATATCATGAGGAGCCATGGTCCTATTGTTTACAGTAGGGATCAGCTGTTAACGCTGTGTAACACAGTGGTGCTGCCCAGCAAGCTGAAGAGGAGGAGACGGGGGTGCCATGCCGGAGTCCGTTGCTGAGCCAGGAGGATGAGATACAGACCCGTCCTCCCATCCGTTATTATGGGGAATGTGAGATCTCTCCCCAGTAAGATGGATGAGCTAACAGCGCTGACCCGGCATCAGCCGGAGTATCGGGAGTGTAGCATCCTGGTGTTTACAGACACATGGCTAACCACGCTAACCACGGACACGGCCGCTACACTGGACGGCTTCCACCTCTCACAGGTGGACAGGACAGTGGAGAGCGCTGAGAGCAAAGGAAGAGGGCAGGCAGTGTTTGTGAATGATAGATGGTGTAACTTGGGGCACATCACTATCACGGAGCAGATCTGCTGTAGAGACATTGAACTGTTAGCTGTTAGCCAGTGGCCATATTACCTCCCACGCGAGTTCTCGCATGTTATCGCGATAGCTGCGTATGTCCCGCCGTCTGGTAATGCCGTAGCAGCGTGTGAGACCCTGCACTCTGCAGTCAGCCGGCTACAGACCAAACACCCTCAGGCCCTCCTCCTCATCTCTGGTGACTTTAATCATGCCCCTCCATCCTCCAGTCTGCCCACTTTCACCCAGTATGTTACCTGCCACACCAGAGACAATAAAATACTGGACTTACTGTATGCAAACACCAAGGATGCATACAAGTCATCACCCCTCCCTCCCCTGGGGAGATCAGACCACAACCTGGCTTATCTCCAGCCTGTGTACAAACCCCTCGTCCACAGGCACCCAGCTGTGACCCGTACAGTGAAGAGATGGTCTGAAGAGGCTCTGAGGGACTGTTTCGAGTCAGCTGTGTGAGAGGAGCTCTGTGATCCTCACGGGGAGGACGTCGATAACCTCAGACTGCATAACAGTCTATATTAACTTCTGTGTAGAGAACACTGTACCCACCAGGACTGTACGGTGCTTCTCAAACAACAATCCCTGGATTAATCCAGACATAAAGGCTCTCCTGAAGGAGAAGAAGAGAGCCTTTAGGTCAGGAGACAAGGAGGAGCTGAAGGCTGTGCAGAAGGAGCTGAGGAGGAAGATCCGAGAGGAGAAAGACAACTACAGGAAGAAGATGGAGGACCAGCTGCAGCAAAGAAATGTCAGCAGAGTCTGGAGGGGCCTGAAGACCATCTCAGACCACAAGGAGCCAGACTATCCGGCTGTGGGTGACCAGAAGTGGGTGAACGATGTAAACCTGTTCTTCAACACCCCAACCCACACCCTCCAGCACCCAGCCCTCCTCCTCCCAACTGTCCCTCACGTCCACCCAGGTGAGACACAAGCTCAGGAAACTAAAGACCAAGAAGGCTGCAGGTCCGGATGGCATCAGCTCCAGGTTCCTCAAGTCCTGTGCAGACCAGCTGTGTGGGATTGTGGAGCAAATCTTTAACATCAGCCTGATGCTGGGGAGGGTACCACATCTGTGGAAGACATCCTGCGTGGTACCAGTGCCAAAAACATGCACCCCAAGGACCTGAACAGCTACAGGCCGGTCGCACTGACGTCCCATCTGATGAAGACTCTGGAGAGGCTGGTCCTTTCTCACCTCCGGCCTCTGGTGAGCTCATCAATGGACCCGCTTCAGTTTGCCTACCAGCCTGGCATCGGGGTGGATTTTATCTAATTTTATTTCCCTGACGTGTTCTTTTGTTGCTTTCTTTTAATCTGTTTTTTTATTTCTTATCTTATCTATTTTTAACTGGAAAGCACTTTAGTCACTTTGAGTGTTGTAAAGTGTTCTATAAATAAATTTTGATTGATTGATTGATTGATTGCATGATGCTGTCATCTTCCTCCTGAACAGAGCTCTGTCTCACCTGGAGAAGCCAGAGAGCACTGTGAGGATCATGTTCTTTGATTTCTCCAGTGCTTTCAACACCATCCACCCTCTTCTTCTGAGGGACAAGCTGGAGCACACGGGGGTGGACCACCACCTATTGGGCTGGATCCAGGATTACCTCACCAACCACAGTTTGTGAGGGCACGGGGCTGTGTATCTGACATGGTGGTCTGCAGTACAGGGGCCCTGCAGGGAATGGTCCTGGCTTCGTTCCTCTTCACCCTGTACACGGCGGACTTCATGTACAGGTCAGACAGCTGCCACCTGCAGAAGTTCTCTGACGAATCTGCGATTGTCGGCCTCATCTGTGAGGAGGATGACCAGGAGTACAGAGGACTGACCCAGGACTTTGTGGACTGGTACCAACGGAACCACCTCCAGATCAATGCGGGGAAGACCAAGGAACTGGTGGTGGACTTCCGTAGGTGTAGACCCCCCACCCAACACCGGTGAGCATCCAGGGCTTGGACATTGAGATAGTGAACTCCTACAAATACCTGGGTGTTCACCTGAACATTAGACTGGACTGGTCTGACCACACGAGTGCTCTCTACAGGAAGGGCCAGAGCAGACTGTACCTGCTGAGGAGACTGAGGTCTTTTGGAGTGCAGGGAGCTCTCCTGAGGACCTTTTTTGACTCTGTGGTGGCATCAGCCATCTTTTATGGAGTGGTCTGCTGGGGCAGCAGCATCTCGGCTGCAGACAGGAACAGACTGGACTGACTGATCAGGAAGGCCAGCTCAGTCCTGGGGTGCCCCCTGGACTCAGTGCAGGTGGTGGGAGAAAGGAGGATGCTGGTGAAGCTGGCATCCATGCTGGAGAGGGACTCTCACCCCCTGCAGGACACTGTGACAGCCCTGTGCGGCTCCTTCAGTGACAGGCTGAAGTGTGTGAAGGAGCGTTACAGTAGGTCCTTCCTGCTGCTCCTGTTAGACTGTACAGCCAGCACTGCTCCCAGTCACCATAAACATGAGCAATTATCGAACAATGTGCAATTACAATGTACAATTACTGTGCAAATTCTCTTGAAAATGTGAAATTACAATGTGCAATTACATCCATGTACAATCACTTATATTCATGTATAATTACTTTGTGAATGTGTAAAGAATCTGTATAGGATTTTCTTTTTAGTTTCTGTGTTCGAGCCCATTTTATATTGGTAGAATGATGTACATACTGCTATTTTTATACTTATTTCTTATACTTATTTTTTATCAACGCTGTCCCCTTTGCTGCTGTAAGAATGCAAATTTCCCCGTGAGGGACGAACAAAGGTTTATTCTAAATGCAGATGACAGGGTGTGAATGTTACAGTATACATGTGTTGTTGGTTGTTAAGTTTTTTCTCTAGATTTCTATTTCTGTCCCCTGAACTCTGAGATTCTGCATTTTTTGTTTACAGTAAACTTTTTATTTTTTGTAAGGTCCCAGAGTACCTATGCAAAGGCACAGAGAAAAGAAAATGTACTTGAGCTAAATTGCTGCATTCCAGATTCATTTTTGTTGCAATATATAACAATAATTTAGAACACTCAAAGTGCAAAGATCTTATTTTACAATAAAATACTGATTTATCTAAAAATAAATCATTCAAACTTGAAAGATTAAAATTTATTTTATGTAATGCTCTCTGTTGTTGGTATTTTGTAGTTCAGCGTGCTAAGAGTGACAGTGTTTGTTTCCAAAGTGAGACTATTTGCTAGTGTTGTGGTTGAATGAGCTTATTTTGAGACAAACATAAAGTGTTTTTTGTGGTGAGAAACAGTTTATGGGATGAGATTAACTGTTTAGATAAGATGCATGACGGAAATGCAGGCTTAAGAGTTTTGCACATGTGACTTTAGTTTCGACCAATGCTTGTCAGCAATTGAAAAAAACTGTAATACAATTATTATTGTTCTTTTTTTTATATTTCCCCCCCAACATTTGACCATGCTCGTTCACACTAAAAATGTGCAGCTTTTATTTTAATTATAGCCAAAGGTTTCTCATGTTTGAAGTATAACTATTAACTTAACTAATTTAACATTGATAATTTTCTTTTAATGTGATGCCACAGTTTGTATGTCAATGTGATTGAACACTTTGCTTTACTGTTTAATGGTAGGTGTGGAGGAGGAATAAGAATAAGCTCTCGTTTCCTTTTTCCCCAATGAGTAATTTCATTAATCAGTAAGCTACAAAATCAAATGGTGAGATAACTTACTGTACTCATGTTATAAGGCTCTCCTGTCGTGATTAATTTCTGCCTTATGGACCTGTCTGAACCACAGGAATCATCTTCCTGAGACTCTACTTCATATTAATATTTTTTTGATGGGGGAGTCCTGAACCTCTTGTCATTAGACCTCAATAGGAACTTTTTTGACTCATCTCTCAATTCAGTACTGCCATGTCTCCCACGTCTGTCTGAAGATCCTCAGCTCTGCCACAGGATATGTACCAATCCACCCCCATGTCAAATCTTTCACAGCCAAGACATGATATAAGACCAGGAACCAAACCAGCCCCAAGACCCAGAGAAACCAGCTGATTTCTGATGAATACCTTTCTGTTTGTAAATGTTAAAACAAAAAAGGTTTGAGCTTGTAGTGTTGTTCTCTACTGTTTCTGACCAATCAGTGCTCTTAACCCTGCAGGTTACATCTAAGCATTTACAACCATCCACTGTCTCATCAATCAATCAATCAATCAATCAATCAGTCTTTATTTGTATAGCATCATGGATGTTTAATTTCACATTCACACCTGCTTTATCCCACATTTACATCTGTTAAATCCCACATACCCATCCATTCTCACATTTAAAACTTTTTGATCTCACATTCACAACCATCCACTATCACATTCACACACTGATGGTTGAAGTTTAACATTAATGTTCAAGGCAATCACATCCCTTACCTATAGAAAAAGACATTTACACTTTTTCCTCAGGTCACTCGAGAGTCACCAGTAACAAGCATGTTTTGGTTTTGTGGAAAGAAACTGTAGTGACTGGAGAAAACCCATGCACCCACATGGAGAACAGGTAGCCTCCAAAAAGGAGGACCCAGAACCCACTGGAGGGGTTATATATCCCATCAGGCTTGGGAGTGCCTCAGTCCTCCCAAGAAAACATTGCTGGGACATCTTGGACTCCTGCTCAGCCCACTGGCCCTGTGACTCATCAGCAGAAGGACAGTGATATGAAATGGCTTACAGATACTCCCATGAGGACGATCATGAAGCTTCAACTCAAAAGCTTATCTGATTTGCCCTGGACTTGTGTGTTTGCTCATCAATGCATATGTGCATGAAGCTGCAGGATGAGCAGTGACATCAAGCTTCACCTGGTTGGATTGATGTGATAGCTGAAGGCCTTAAATCAATATTGTTCTTATTTTCCTGCAGGAATCCTCGACTCTGGATCCAGTGACAACACCAGGACTCAGAAGGAGGGACATGTCAACCGGACATCCCATTGTAAATGTAACAACAGTAAAGTAAGCACAAAGGACACCTCAGAATACAAGATTGAAACTGCAATGTGGGATGAATGTCAAACCCTGAGTCAATGATGAAACAGCCTTTTTCTTTGACCAAAGTTTGACCAAAAACATTACAGACACATTAATCCGCTTAAATTACAGTTCATCATGCTATAGTTACATCCACGGCTGTGTTTGTCTGACAATGAGGGGTGGTCAGGTCCTCCTCATTGCTCTCCATCTTGTCAACTGGTCTCACTACCTTCAGCTGAACCATGCATAATCAAGACTTTTCTGCAGACACTGTCCCATGAGGTTCAGGAGAATATTGGTCTGCGGCAAAGAGAGAGCCACGGGGAGCATAAAAACAGCAGAGTTTCCACATCATGACTCTGTGGTGGTTTGTGTTCACACGACAGCCCGTGAGGACAGCATTACCAAGCCTGTAGCGTGTGCAGGTGTTAGTGTGTGTTTCATACATGCAGTGAGTTCTCTCCGTCCCACGTCACAGTGATTCCTGGGCAGGACACTAGAGTCACGTTGGACCAGTTTTTTTTCACCATCACACCATATTGAAAAAAGATTTCACTGTGCATCCTGGAAGACAGAGAGACAGAGGGAAACACAGTTAGTTTGATCTGACCTCAGAGCGGCTGCTCAGTTTGGAGACCTTCCCATGGACATTTAAATGAAAGCTGTCTCATGGTTCACAGAAGGGCCATCTCAGCACCAGAATTTGCAGGACCACAAGACAGAGCCACTTTAGCTGGTTAACCCAACTCACAGCAGCAGCCATGTTGAAAACTTTGGGCTCTAATTTCCTGGCGCAACTCAGGGTGGGGCAGCCTGGCGCACCCCACGCAGTGGTAATTTGGTCCGGCGCACCGCAGTGCGCAGCCAATTTGGCAATTTGGTAGACCAGCTGCACCGAGATGGGTGTGACGGCGCGCCAGGGGAAGGTGTCGAAAGATTCAGCTTGCCGCAGTGACAATTTCGTGCCAAAAAACTGTGCGGATGGTGCGCTGAAAGCCCACCAGCTCCAACCTGGTCTATTCACGGCGCAGACGAGGCGCACCCCGGGCAGTGGTAATTTGGCTGACAGGCGCGCAGTGCGCACACGTCACCAAAACCTCACAGGCAGGTATCCAGAGTATTAGGCCCATTTCAATGCAATAAACAATCACAGCAACCACTATTTAATGTAACCGTCTGAACCAGCACATACATTTGTATCTATATTAATTGTCCCGTCACATCTGATGTCAGATCAGAGATGTTTGTCATAACTAACAAGTTCACATCTCTCAGCCAGCCACAAACAGCCACATCATCCGATACAGAGTATCCGGCTTCTCTCATCTCATGAAATTCAAAAGAAAAGAAAAAAAGAGAGAGATGCTCCCTGAATAAATGTAAGTCACTCGGTGTCTTAAGGATTTACCTGTGATTGCCCATATTTCTCTGTTTTAATCTTTATTCGTAACGTGATCTAAAAAGATGGAGTGCATTATTGCAAGGAGGATGAGGAGGAGATATCGGGGGGGAACATTTCACCAAAGGGTCTGCTATTTAGCAATGACAGACCAGGGATGCAGGTGGATCACAAGCATGATGAATGGATTAGTCTGCTGCTGTGTTTAAATGTAATTATCACTTAATTTTGTACTCCTATTTATGAGACAGGGACAGATTACATCTGTCCAGCGAGGTGGTCCACACGGTGATGCGCACCGTGGCCTCCGATGCGCGGCCTGGTGGCCTCTGCGCTCTCCCAGTTGCTGCAAAAGTGACAGCGGCTCTGACCTTCTTTGCCACCGAGGTGAAATTCTCACTGCGCCTCGCATGCGGCGCATTTAAAGGCGAGGAGAGGCGTTCATTTGATTGGTCAAGATTGCACTCGGCTGTGTTAAATCCACTCATGCCTTCTCTCCTCCCTCTCTGCTACTTGCGCCACTGGGAGAGACGGAGGCATGGGTGCGCCTCCCTGTGCCAGTCTGCACTGTGCACGAAACTTGCAAAATGCTCTGGACACACCCCGTTGGTGCGGCACAGGTGCGGCGCAGGGCCCGCGCCTGGTCTACGAAATTAGAGCCCACAGTCTCAAACTGCAGGTACAGGCAGATGTCTTCATCTTTACTTACTGCACGTTGTTGACCAACAATTCCTCTCTCGACATCTCAATGATGTTGCCATGTAGCTTCATGCTGATGCTGCTGATGGTGCCACTGGTCCTCCCCATCTGGATATTGACGCTCTCAAAGGTGTCCTTACACTCAGAGACCAGAATATGCTGACAGTCCGACTCAAGCCTGAAGTGGTGCCCATCGAAGGTCTTAAAACGGTGATCTCCAAAAGTGGTGCACACCTGGTCAAGGCGAAAAGGTGGTGCTGGAGCTAGAAGATAAACAGTTCAGTGATGAGATAGAAAGATGGTCCTAAGAAGAAGTAGAAGAAGAAGAAGAAAAAAAAGAGGAAGAAGGGGAGGAAGAGAAAGAGGCAGTGGCGCCATCAAGCGGGGGCCAGGGGGGACCACGGCCACCCTTATACATTTGCTGGCCCCCCCACTGGCGCCCCCACTGGCCACCCCACTGCCCCCCCCCGCCAGTCGTATGCATAATATTCTTCTAATTGATACTCATAGGCATAAGCTGGGTTGTCAGAAGTCATTTTGTATCCATCACACTCAAATCCTTCATGTGTAAGTCTTGTCTCCCTGGTTATTTTCAGTAGAATAGAAAAATCTGACGCTCCTGAACGCACCACCCGTGCTCTGACACTCAGACAGAATAACGACTCTGCCAACTGTTTTGCCGGCCGGCACTTTAGTCTCCCCTCCTCTGGTGTATCAGTACTCACAACTATAAAGGGGTTCAAAAATTGGAAAAAGGCAACCTACAAAGACGTGGGATTTGTAGGCCATGCAAAATCTGAAGCACGTACTAATGCTATGTTGGCATGGGCAGAATATGAAAAGTCAACAGCAAGCACATCTTTTCTCTCAGCCTCATTAACTGTGGAAAATGATAAGTTAGTGAGGGAAAATATAGAGTTTATCATCCTTTCGAATGGATACATTTGACCTCTGTGGGACTTGATTTAAAAAAAAGTAAAAACAATTGCACACTCAGCCACTGAAATCCTCCAGCAAGACTTTGACAAACTACTTTCACTCTTCAATCTGAAATTATTTCTTAATGCAGACAAGACCAAATACATGATATTCTCAAGATCCAGAAATATTACAGATGACAGCTTACATCACATCACCACTTTAACAGGACACAACATTGAAATGGTTTCTGAATATAAATATCTGGGCATCTGGTTGGATCAGAAAATAACATTTAAATTCCATATCAATACTCTGGCAAGTAAACTAAAACAGAAAATCAGATACCTATACAGAAACAAATTAAATTTTCCTTTGCTTTGTAGGAAACAGATCATTGAGGCTGTATTTTTATCTGTCTTAGATTACGGTGATGTTATCTACAGACATGCTTCTGCCTCCACTCTCACTTCGTTGGACTCACTTTATCACTCTGCGCTCAGATTCATCACCGATTCAAGTTACTCCACCCATCACTGTGTCTTATATGAGAAGGTGGGATGGGCACCTTTATCTGTTAGAAGAGATAAGCACTGGCTACTGTTACTTATAAAGTTTTGAACGGCAACATGCCACCATACCTCAGCACTTTATTGAACGGGTCACATAATAAGTACTCCACACGATCAACAGATTGTCTGATGCTTGATGTTCCCTGAACTAAGACTGAATTTGGTAAAGCTGCTTTTAGTTCCTCTGCAGCATCCTCCTGGAACATCTTGCAATGCACACTGAAACTCAACAAAATGGTTACTATTGGTCAGTTTAAAACTGTGATTATCAACTACTGTACCTTTGAATGTAACTGTTTTTAATGGTGCTCTATCGGGTGTTTATTGGCTTGTTTTTCTTGTGATTTTTTATTGTTGTTGTGCTCTCGACATCATTGTAAATGAGGGCTCTCCTCGAGATTTAAATAAAGGTTAAATGAAAAATGAAATGAAATTGGAGGCATCTGTGGTGCTTCTTAACTTGAGTAGGTTTGTTCCCAGTAAATGTTGTTTCTTACAATTCATGTACTCTTTCAAATTAAAGCTGTATATTTGTCTTTTAAGGAAAAGGAGATCTAGCCTGTTGGTAGATCAAGGATTTGCCTAAAACTTAAAATATAAAAAGAAAGGATTGCAGTTACTAAGAATACCTGTAGTATTTTATGCACATCAGATAATCAATAACAATTTTTGTGAAATAAGAAACCAGAGTATATCAGCAAGTGATTCTCGTATTCCTGTAGTTTTAGACTAGCTGATATAACACAGCAGCTCAATAGAATTCCTGAAATTCAGTTATTGTTTTTGGTTTTGGTGTGCCACCCCAAGATTTTCAGTGGCCCCATCTGGCCTCACCTATAAAAAATTCTGGAGGTGCCACTGGAAAGAGGAAGCACTGTCCCATATATCTATTCATGTGTATACATATACATATATCCAAAACCCAACATGAATCCATCATGGCGGCAAGAAAAAACTCTGTTTAGCAGCAGGAAATTTTGAATGTGGATCCCAGTCTTATGATGAACAGCCATCCACCCTATGCTGTGTTGGGTGTGTGAGTGAAGGGAGGTTTGGCGGAAACAAGTGGACAAAAGTAAGAACTAAAGCTAGTGACATATCCATGGGCCAATCATAGACCTGTCCTCATCATATTTGTCTCTGCTGAATACAAATTTATTAGAGGTTAGCCCCTTGAGATGTAAAGTCTCATTTTCAGGAGGGTCCTCATGTAGTCTCCACCAAGGATCCCAGGCCACCTACAAGACCAGAACCAGAGACGAGTACAGGAGCAAACAGAAAGGGGCAAAGGCAGATATGGAGAAAGACTGTGAGAGAGAGGGATAGAACCCAGTGTGCCAGATCCCCCGGCAGGCTAAGCCTATTGCATCTTAACTATGTGTCGAAACTATGGACTATGAGCTGGTCCCTAACTGAAAGTTTTATCAAAGAGGAATGTTTTAAGTCTAACCTTAAAGGTAGAGAGGGTGTCTGCCTCCTGAACCGTCGGTAAATGGTTCCAGAGAAGAGGAGCCTGATAACTGAAGGCTCTACCTCCCAGACTACTTCTAGAGACTGATGGAACCACGAGCAGGCCAGCATTTTGGGAGCGTAATGTTCTAGAGGGGTTGTACGGCACTACAAGCTCTTTGAGATAAATTGGTGCCTGTCCACTGAGAGCTTTATAGGTGAGAAGAAGAATCTTGAATTCTTTTCTAGATTTTATTGAAGCCAATGCAGAGAAGCTAATACAGGAGTAATGTGGTCTCTTGGTCCTAGTACAGAGCCTTGAGGAACTGCATAACTTACTTTAGTGTACACAGAAGACTTTTTGTTCACATTTACAAACTGGTATCTATCAGATAAGTAGGACTTAAACCAATTTAAGTTAGTCCCTGTGATCCTGTGTAATTCCTATAATCTCTGTATAAGAACATCATGATCAATGGTGTCAAAAGCAGCACTTAGATCTAGCAAAAGAAGTACTGAGAGAAGTCTGTCATCTGAAGCTGAGAGTAGATTGTTAGT
Organism: Cetoscarus ocellatus; assembly: GCA_037902135.1. NCBI lineage: Eukaryota > Metazoa > Chordata > Actinopteri > Labriformes > Labridae > Cetoscarus > Cetoscarus ocellatus. The sequence goes on from JBAMNC010001286.1 coordinate 487,077, forward strand.
TACTTTAACTACAGTAGTTTCTGTGCTGTGATGAGCTCTAAATCCTGACCGAAAGTCCTCAAACAGGCTGTTGTTTTAAAGGAAGTCACATAGCTGATTAGCCACTACTTTCTCCAGGATCTTTGAAGTAAATGGAAGGTTTGATATAGGCCTGTAGTTAGCTGATGTTCATGAATCGAGATTAGGATTTTTAAGGAGAGGTTTGATTACAGCTACTTTAAAAGACTGTGGCACGTAGCCTGTTGATAAAGATATATTGATTGTCTCCAACAAGGATCAACAAACTAAGGGAAAGACCTTTTTGAACAGCTTAGTTGGGATCAGGTCTAAAAGGCAGGTTGATGGTTTGGAGGAGGAGACAACAGAGTTTTGCTCCTGAAGGCCAATTGTGGAAACACAGTCTAAGCCAGGTTTAACTAAAATTTAATGGTACGGCAGGTTCAGGTGAAAGCAGGGAGTTGCTAATTTTCTCTCTAATTTTAAGAATGTTACCTTTAAAAAGCTCATAAAGTCCCACAGCTGAGAGCTAGAGGAATGACAGGCTAAATAGAGCTCTGACTCTGCGTCAGCCTGGCTACAGTGCTGAAAAGGTACCTAGGATTGTTTTATTTCCTCCAATTAGTGAGGAGTAGTAGGCAGCTCAAGCATGTTGTATGGCTGTCATGTAGTTATTATGACTTTCCCACCAAAGTATACATGACTCTTCCCTTTTATTTGAGCGTCACATTCTCTCTGTGCACCATCCGGATGCTTGTTTAAGTGCACGAGTTTCTGAACTAAACCAAGGAGCCATCCTGTGACGTTTAATAGTTTTCTGTCTCAGTGGGGCAGTTGAGTCCAAAGTGGATCTTAGTAGGCTGGCAGAGTCATCAACAAGCTGATCCACCTGAGAGGGGGTATAACTAATATCACAGTTATCAATTGGCCAATGTACTGAATTTAAGGCAGCAGGAATGGCCTCTTTAAATTTAGCCACAGCTCCATTGGACAGATTTCTACTCTTCACAATTTTGTTACAAAATGCAAAATCCTCAGAGAAGATGTTAAAAGTTACTAAGAAGTGATCGGATAACAAAAGATTTTTGGGAAAGACTTTTAGTTCATTAACATCAAGGCCTTATGCTAGAACAAGATTGAGAGTGTGGTAAAAACGATGAGTAGCTTCACGAACAGCCTGAAAAAAACCAACTGAGTCTATTAAGGACATAAAAGCTCAGCTAAGGCTATCATTATCGTTTTTCAAGTCCTCCCCCATGTGTCGTAAATATGCATCTTCAGTTTTCAGGTTCTTAAGGTGTAGGAAGATCTTTCTGCATTTCACTGCACTAGTAAAGAGTCTTGGTTCTGACATAGAAATCTGTCATTATTGCATTTGGCTCTGCAATGCTTGACTCTGGGGGTACAGATCTGGAGTAATCACACACAGATTCACAGATTCAACCAAAAATGGTCCATACTGCCAAAATCTTAATATATGTATATACAAAATAGAAAACCTACACCAGACCCCCCACCCCATTTCATACCTCTACCCAACTGAGAAGCTGATTGATTACCTAACAATGCTGTACCAACCAGCATACCAAAATAAAAAGAACACCTTTCAGTGAGTCTCATCTCAAACTGCTGTGTCTATTCTGAGAACTTAACATCCCTCTCGTAGCATTAATATTTACTCCATTATTTATTTTAAAGGATTATATAAACACATCAGAAGTAGTGGTAAAATATATTAGCACCACGCTTGCAATAGCAATTTAAATCAAAGTAAGGTCCCTTTAAAAGAAAAAGAGCACAATGCCATATGCAGAGGGCCCATTAAATGAGACACACTGTGTCCACAAGTGACAAAAAACTAAACTAAACGAAACAAAAAATAAATTACCAAGAAAGCATAATGTCTCGTAGTCTGGCTGGTCAGATGGAGATTAAGGAGCAAGCACTGACAACAAAGCAGGAGAGTGGTCTGTCCACACAGCAGACCACTCTCTGTCTCACATTTACACCATTATAGACTGAAGCATTGAGAGGACATAGACTCTATGACAGACTGAAGGATCAGGAGAAAAGAACATAGACTCCATCACAGCCTGAAGGATCAGGAAGACGTCCCGCCTGGGCAACTGCAACTCCCTATTTATAGGTCTTAGCCAGTCAGCTCTTAGCCCTCTGCAGGTTGTCCAGAATGCAGCTGCCCGCCTGCTGACGGGAAGAAACAGCGTGACCATATCACTCCTGTCCTTGCCTCATTGCACTGGCTGCCTGTTCATTTTAGAGTACATTTTAAAGACTTATTCATTGTTTTTACGTGTTTCAATGGTCTGGCACCATCATATTTATCGGACTTGTTGAGGCCTCACTTGACTATCAGGGCACTTAGGTCATCAAACCAGCTGCTCTTGGCAGTGCCTCGATCCAGGCTCTCCATTCATGGCAACAAAGCCGCGTGGTAGCAGCCCCAAAACTGTGGAACAGCCTACCTGTCCAGGTTAGAGCTGCGCAGTCCACTGAGCACTTTAAAACTCTGCTAAAAACCCATCTTTGTTCTTTGGCATTCAGTCCCAGCTAGACGAGTGATCTTGGCTTTTATCTCTTTTATGTTTTATCTTTTATCCTCGATCTTTTATTTCCTATCTTCTCTTTTACTCATTTTTTATTGATTTTATTCTTATTTTATTTCTTTTTTTATATATGCATTCTTAATATTGGGTTCATTTTTATTCCATTACTATTTTTATTATAAAGACTGCTTTTATTGTCATTACTGTTTTATTATTATTAAGTGTATGCAAGATAATATTGTACCCTGTACAGCACTTTGGTCACCCAAAGTTATTTTTTAAACATGCTCTACAAATAAACGTCAACTTGACTTGACTTATAGACAGAACAAAGACTCCATCATAGACTGAAGGATCAGGAAGACAGAACATAGACTCCTTCATAGACTAAAGGATCAGAAGGACAGAACATTGACTCCATCATAGACTTAAGAATCAGGAAGACAAGATATGGACTCCATCATCGACAGAAGGATCAGGAGGACATAGACTCCATCATAGACTGGAGGATCAGGAGGACATGACATAGACTCCATCATAGACTCAAGGATTAGGAGGACAGAACATAGACTCCGTCATAGACTCAAGAATTAGGAGGACAGACCACAGACTCCATCATAGACAGAAGGATCAGGAGGACATAGGCTTCATCATAGACTGAAGGACCACATTGACATCAGGTCACAGACTGTGTGAGAAAGGATCTCTTACTCTCATCGGCTTGGGTGAAGGCAAGCATTGTCATGACGACGAGCCATGGTCTGTAGGGCCTCCCCATGATGAAAATGAGAACTGCGCCTCTGTTGGACTCACCTGGACCAAGTCTGCTTTAAATGGGCTGTGCCACACCCAGACAGCAGGTTAGAGAGAGTGTAAGAGCTAGACTGCTCCGCCTGACACCCCTCCCTCTCTGCAAACATTGTTCATGATTGATTGGTGACATTTGCATATAAAATTATAACCTGACATTAAATAATGATCTGTTAGTTCAGCAAACACACCGCCTCTCCCCGCCATCAATATCATCGCCATCATCAGAACAGAGACACAAGTCCACCACTCCCCTCTGACCAACATGTTTGAAAAAAATTGTGCTAGTGGCCATCAGAAAGAGACAGGAAATGGAAGGACATCCTGATCAGATGGCCTGATGCATGATGGGAAAAATGACCTAATGGAACTGAAACAATAAGGTTAAACGGATCCTGCCGCCTGTTCCGCATCACACTAGTCAAATAAGTTCTGATCAATATTTGCTCAAACTGACACACACCCTGAGGTGAACCCAACACTGACGTGGTTTATGTCAGGCCTCATTGCCAAGCCACCACGATGCCATGCTGTTAACAAATATATTTGGAAATGGGAAACCTTCCTCTATAATCACCACCTTACCCTCCTGACCAAATATAATTAAGAATAAAAACATGTAATAATCAACACCTGAACAAATATGATTAAGAACAAAAACATCTTATAATCAAAAGATTCAAAGGATTCAACAGAGTTTTATTAGTCATTCTAGTCTGCACTTACATGAGAAAAGAAAAAAAACTAGTTACTGAGGTCCCGATATTAGCCATAAGAAATAAAAAGAAATAAATAGGCCGTAAAAATACAGAATACAGATATTTACAACACTACCAAAATATAAGGCTAGTAAAATCTAAATCAAATCTAATGAAGATAATAGGATATCTTTTATGGCATTAACCTAAAATAGAATCTCATTAAAAATAATAATATTTACAACACTTACATAATCCAAAGTAAGAATATCACAATTATATTACTATTTACAACACTAATTTGAGGTGCAATTTGAGGTGACAGTCCAACATTGAGGCAGTAGTATCCATTCTGTGATTGTCATTGTCATTTTTGCACATGTAGGGCTCTAATTTCGTAGACCAGGCGCAGGCGGGGCGCACCTGCCCTGCGCCACGCCTGCGCCGCGCCTACAGGGCAAGTTTCGTGCACGGCGCGGTCTGGCGCAGGCAGGCGCACCCACGCCTCCGTCTCTCCTACCGGCGCACGTAGCAGAGAGGGAGGAGATAAGACTTGACTAAGTTTAACACAGCCGAGTGTGATCTTCACCAATCAAATGAACGCCTCTCCTCGCCTTTAAATGCGCCGCGGGCGAGGCACAGTGAGAATTTCACCTCGGTGGAGAAGAAGGTCAGAGCCGCTGTCACTTTTACAGCAACTGGGAGAGCAAAGGGGCCACCGGGCCGCGCATCGGAGCCACATTGCGCGTCACCGTGTGGACCACCTCGCGGGACAGATGTAATCTGTTCCTGTGTCATAATAGGAGTACAAAATTAAGTGATAATTACATTTAAACACAGCAGCAGGCTAATCTATTCATCATGCTTGTGATCCACCTTCATTACTGGTCTGTCATCGCCAAATAGCAGTGCCTTCGGTGAAAATATATCTCCTCCTCATCCCCATCCAGAGAAATATGGTCAATCACAGGTAAATCCTTAAGACACCGAGTGACTTACATTTATTCAGCGAGCGTCTCTCTCTTTTTTCTTTTCTTATGACTTTCATGAGATGAAAGAAGCCGGATACTCCGTATCGGATGATGTGGCTGTTCGTGGTTGGCTGAGAGATGTGAACTCGTTAGTTATGACAAACGTCTCTGATCTGACATCAGATGTGATGGGACAATTAATATAGATACAAATGTATGTGCTGGTTCAGACGGTTACATTAAATAGTGGTTGCTGTGATTGTTTATTGCATTGAAATGTGCCTGACACTGTGGATACCTGCTGTGAGGTTTTGGTGATGTGTGCGCACTGTGCGCCTGTCAGCCAAATTACCACTGCCCCGAGTGCACCTCGTCTGCGCCAGGAATAGACCAGGTTGAAGCTGGCGGGCTTTCAGCGCACCTTCCGCGCGCTTTTTTGGCACGAAATTGTCACTGCAGCAAGCTGAATCTTTCGACACCTTCCCCTGGCGCGCCGTCACACCCATCTCGGCGCAGCTGATCTACCAAATTGCCAAATTGGCTGCGCACGGCGGTGCGCTGGACGAAATTACCACTGCGCGGGGTGCGCCAGGCTGCGTCACCCTGCGCCACCCTGAGTTGCGCCAGGAAATTAGAGCCCGTAGTATCCATCTCCCTGTGTGAGCAGCTTACAGTGTTATGACTGGAACAATTCTTGGCCCAAAAAAAACTCAATTAAGTGAACAAAGCAAGCCCAAAAGGCAAAAGGCAGGGTTCATTTTCAGTCCAAATCCGGTACACAAAAAGGCAGTCAGCAACAGGCAAAGGAATCCAAAAAACACTAGACAAAAAGGCAAGGTCTAGGCAAAGAGGGTCGTGAACAAACCATGGCTATTAAAAGAACGCTGGAAAGTGACACTATGGTACAAACAATGTGGCAACAAGACAGGAGAAGACACAAGGGTTAAATACACGAGGTGATTGAGGGTGATGAGACACAGCTAGGGAAGCACAATCAGGGATCAGGTGTGAAGGCGCCAGACAGGAGGCAAAACCTACGGAAACAAGGAAAGACGGGTGAATTTTCACAATAAAACTGGAGATACAAAGACATGAAATCAAACATAACAACAGGGAACTTAACTAAAGAAAAGGCAGGGTCATGACAGTACCCCCCCTCCTTAAAGGCTAGCTCCTGAAGGCCAAGGAACCTCAGGATGAGAGGCATGGAAGTCACAAATTAGGGAGGGGTCCATAATGTATCAGAAGGGAATCCATGATCTCTCCTCCAGGGCGTAACCCTCCCAATCCACCAGATGCTGGAAGCCACACCTCCGACGGCGATCAACCAGGAGCTTTTTGACAGTGAAGACAGGGCCCCCATCAACAATGAGGTGACGGTAGACAGCCACACCTTATAGCTGTCCTTGTAGACAGGTGCAGGGGCTCTCTTGTGATCTGCCGCCACCTTGTAAGCCGCAGACTGTCTCAGTAGCTGTCAACTCTCTCGCTCCCAGGCTCTCTTGCATCTCCTAACCAAGGACAGGGCTGAGGGAACTGTGACGTCCTTATCTTTGGAGGGGAAGAGAGTAGGTTGGTGTCCATGCACAACATGGAATGGGGACATACCTGTGGACGTGGTAGGGAGATGATTGTGGGCAAACTCCACCCAGAGGAGTTTTGAGGATACATGCTAAAGAGCAGCGTCTCTGGGTCCTTAGAAGCTAGGCAACGAAGTCCTGTCTCTAGCTCCTGGTTGAGTCTTTCAGACAGCCCATTTGATTGTGGGTGGAAACCTGATGAGAGGCTTACTGTTGCCCCGAGCAAGCCACAAAAAAATCATATTAGCATGGTGGAACAAAGGACAAGTCTATAGATTTGGTCTTGGTTTCAGTGTTGGGCTGTTTAAGAGTCGGAAAGCAAGTCATAGGGTAGTTAGCCCACCATGATAGTGCCTGTCCTGTCACCTAATCTTACTGGGATTTGTGCAGTCTTAGCTAAGGGTACCCAAGAATCAGTTGGTGTGTCATGGCATTAAAGATATAAAAGATTCATCTCTCAGTGTGAAAGTCAGGGAATTTTACTGTTACAGACTGGTTACGGTGGGTTTATTTATTTATTTACTCTTTGTTTGACATGGACACACAGTAACATTGATCCTGTGATATTTGAAAATACACAGGTCCCAAATGTACTGCTGCAAGTGTTTATAGCACAGTGCTAATTTTCAACACCAGTACATTTTAGGCTTTTGAGGATTAAAATTGCACCAAAGAAAAAGAAAAAACAGAGATACCAAAGACACAGTTCATTAGAAAATACATCAGGATTAAAATATCCAGAACAGATAAAAATACAAGTTCAATAAAAAAGCTAAATGAGATGGTTCCTTCAGGTAAACATGTATATTTACATGTATATATACATGTATATATTATAATGTTTATGTGGGAACAATATTGTTGCTCATTCAGCCATAATTTAATACCTTTGTTGAAGCCTTTAAAGCTAGTTTGCATTTTCAGCTCAGTAGGTAGACTATTCCAGAGTTTAGCTCTTGTGACAGAGAAGGCTGATTGTCCAAAGGACATTTTGCACATTGGAATTCGGCAGTTCCCATAAACAGAAACCTGTGTGTTAGCTCGACTGGAGTCCTGATTCCTGCTAACAAATCCACCAAGCATAGATGGAACGAGACTATGTAGGCATTTGAAAAACATTTTAAGATTACGGGGGATAATGAAACTTTCAAAGTTAAGCATGTTATGTTTCTCTAATACAAGACAGTGATGCCACCGGACAGGTTTTTTGTCCATGATTTTTACTGTCTGGTTGTATATGATTGGTTTTAAAGTTGTTTGTGAGGCTTGGGACCAGGAAGTGAGGCAGTATGACAGATGTGAAAATATCATAGCGTGCATGTAGAGTTTGGCTGTGTTTAATTAAAGATACATTCTGATGATCCTGAGTCAGTTTAAGTTGGATTTAACTTTTTTGCAAACATAATTGACTTGTTTTTCACATCGCAGATGTGAGTCTAGGATCATTCCTAAGTACTTTATGTCATTAACCACATTAATGGACTCATTATTGATCTGAATCAAGGATGATTCTCTATCATGTTGTTTACGAGTAGAGAAACATATTGAGAGAGTTTTTTAATGTTCAGTGTCAAGTGGGAAGACTCAAGCCAATGTACTACAGAGTGCGATGAATCATGTCACTGCTCAGCAGCTTTCTTTGCTGATCTATCTGGTGTGTATAGGACCATATCATCAGCAAACATTTGGCAACTGACAGCAGGACAAATCTCAGGTAGGTCATTGATATACATTAGGGTTGGGCATCTAGAGTATAATGCCGATACAATACGCATCTCGATACAGTGTCTTCGATCCCATATATTAAAGATACATGTGTGGCATTTTAGAATGCAATACAATATGATTAACATCCAAATCACGATACAGAGTGATTCAGCACGATCTAATTAGACAAAGTTCATGTGGAATTGTAAGAGGATGCTGTGCAATTAAATGAGGTTGATCATTTATTTACCAAGTATAACCAAGACTTTTCACAAACTGGCTTTTCTCATAGAGCCTGAGTGCCTGTTTTAAGTTTACAGTGCAGTGCCATTTTCAAACACGACATACTTAAGTATCCTCAAGATAAACAGGAAAATATAAGTGCAATATGAATATGAATGTACATATATATATACACACACACACACACACACACACACATATATATATATATATATATCCATCCATCCATCCATCTTCTTCCGCTTATCCGTAGTCGGGTCGCGGGGGCAGCAGCCTGAGCAGGGAAGCCCAGACTTCCCTCTCCCCAGCTACTTCGTCCAGCTCCTCCCGGGGGGTCCCGAGACGTTCCCAGGCCAGCTGAGAGACATAGTCCCTCCAGCGTGTCCTGGGTCTTCCCCGGGGCCGCCTACCAGTGGGACGTGCCCGGAACACCTCACCAGGGAGGCGTCCAGGAGGCATCCTTACCAGATGCCCGAGCCACTTCATCTGGCTCCTCTCAACGCGGAGGAGCAGCGGCTCTACTCCGAGCCCCTCCCGGATGACCGAGCTTCTGACCCTGTCTCTAAGGGAGAGTCCGGACACCCTGAGAAGGAAACTCATTTTGGCCGCTTGTACTCGCGATCGTGTTTTTTCGGTCACGACCCAAAGCTCGTGACCATATGTGAGGATAGGAGTGAAGATCGAGTGGTAAATCGAGAGCTTTGCCTTGCGGCTCAGTTCCTTTTTTATCACGACGGACCGGTGTAGAGTCCGCATCACTGCCGACGCCACACCGATCCGCCTGTCGATCTCCCGGTCCATCCTTCCTCCGCTCGTGAACAAGACTCCGAGATACTTGAACTCCTCCACTTGGGGTAGAATCTCGTCCCCGACCCGGAGAGGGCACTCCACCCTCTCCCGGGTGAGGACCATGGACTCTGATTTGGAGGTGCTGATTCTCATCCCAGCTGCTTCACACTCAGCTGCGAACCGATCCAGTGAGAGCTGTAGGTCTCGGTCTGACGAAGCCAACAGGACCACATCATCTGCAAAAAGCAGCGACCCGATCCTGAGGTCACCGAACCGGAACCCCTCAACACCCTGGCTGCGCCTAGAAATTCTGTCCATGAAAGTAATGAACAGAATCGGTGACAAAGGGCAGCCCTGGCGGAGTCCAACCCTCACTGGAAACGGTTCTGATGTACTGCCGGAAATGCGGACCAGGCTCTGGCACCGGTTGTACAGAGAACGAACAGCCCGTATCAGGGTGTCCGCTATCCCATACTCCTGGAGCACCCCCCACAGAACCCCACGAGGAACACGGTCGAATGCCTTCTCCAGGTCCACAAAACACATGTAGACTGGTTGGGCAAACTCCCATGCACCCTCGAGGACCCTGTGGAGGGTATAGAGCTGGTCAATAGTTCCACGGCCAGGACGAAAACCACATTGCTCCTCCTGAATCTGAGGTTCGACAATCCGGCGGACCCTCCTCTCCAGTACCCCTGAATAGACCTTCCCAGGGAGGCTGAGGAGTGTGATCCCCCTGTAGTTGGAGCACACCCTCCGGTCCCCTTTCTTGAAAAGGGGAACCACCACCCCAGTCTGCCAATCCAGTGGTACTGCCCCCGATGTCCACGCGATGTTGCAGAGTCTTGTCAGCCATGACAGCCCCACAACATCCAGAGCCTTGAGAAACTCCGGATGGATCTCGTCCACCCCCGGAGCCCTGCCACCGAGGAGCTTTTTGACCACCTCGGCGACCTCAGCTCCTGAGATAGCAGAGTCCACCACAGAGTCCCCCAGGTCTACTTCCGCACTGGAAGACGTGCTGGTAGGATTGAGGAGGTCTTCGAAGTATTCTTTCCACCGATCCAGGACGTCCCGAGTCAAGGTCAACAGCGCGCCATCCCCACCATAGACGGTGTTGACAGCACACTGCTTCCCCCTCCTGAGACGCCGGATGGTGGTCCAGAATCTCTTCGAAGCCGTCCGGAAGTCGTTCTCCATGGCCTCACCGAACTCCTCCCACTCCTCCCAGGTTTTTGCCTTGGCAACCACCGAAGCTGCATTCCGCTTGGCCTGCCGGTACCTGTCAGCTGCCTCCGGAGTTCCACTGGCCAAAAAGGCCCGATAGGACTCCTTCTTCAGCTTGACGGCATCCCTCACCGCCGGTGTCCACCAGCGGGTTCGGGTGTTGCCGCCACGACAGGCACCGACGACCTTACGGCCACAGCTCTGATCAGCCGTCTCAACAACAGAGGCCCGGAACAAGGCCCACTCGGACTCAATGTCCCCTGCCTCCCCCGCCACATGGTCGAACTTCGCCCGGAGGTGGGAGTTGAAACTCTTTCTGGTGGGAGACTCTGCCAGCCGTTCCCAGCAGACCCGCACAACACGCTTGGGCCTGCCAGGTCTGACGGGCATCCTCCCCCACCATCGGAGCCAACTCACCACCAGGTGGTGATCAGTTGACAGCTCCGCCCCTCTCTTCACCCGAGTGTCCAAAACATGCGGCCGCAAGTCCGATGATACGACTACAAAGTCGATCATCGAACTGCGGCCTAGGGTGTCCTGGTGCCAAGTGCACATATGGACACCCTTATGTTTGAACATGGTGTTTGTTATGGACAGTCTGTGACGAGCACAGAAGTCCAGTAACAAAGCACCACTCAGGTTCAGATCGGGGGGGCCGTTCCTCCCAATCACGCCCCTCCAGGTCGCACTGTCGTTGCCGATGTGAGCGTTGAAGTCCCCCAGAAGAACGAGGGAGTCCCCAGAAGGGGCACTCTCCAGCACCCCCTCTAGGGAGTCTAAAAAAGGTGGATACTCTGGACTGCCGTTTGGTGCATAAGCACAAACGACAGTCAGGTTCCGTCCCCCCACCCGAAGGCGGAGGGAGGCTACCCTCTCGCTTACTGGGGTGAACCCCAACGTACAGGCGCCGAGCCTGGGAGCAATAAGTACTGCTACCCCTGCCCGGCGCCTCTCGCCATCGGCAACTCCAGAGTGGAAGAGAGTCCAGCCCCTCTCAAGAGGACTGGTTCCAGAGCCCAAGCTATGTGTCGAGGTGAGTCTGACTATGTCTAGTCGGAACCGCTCGACCTCGCGCACCAGCTCAGGCTCCTTCCCCACCAGAGAAGTGACGTTCCACGTCCCTAGAGCTAGCTTCTGCAGCCGGGGATCGGACCGCCAGGGTCCCCACCTTCGGCTGCCACCCAGCTCACATTGCACCCGACCACCTTGGCCCCTTCCACGGGTGGTGAGCCTATGGGAGGGGGGTCCCACGTTGCCTTTTCGGGCTGTGCCTGGCCGGGCCCCATGGGCGCAGGCCCGGCCACCAGACGCTCGCCATCGAGCCCCATCCCAAGGTCTGGCTCCAGGGTGGGGCCCCGGTAACCCGCGTCCGGGCAAGGGAAACTGGGATCCAATAATATTATTCTCCATAATGGTCTTCGAGCCACGCTTTGTCTGACCCCTCCCCCAGAACCTGTTTGCCTTGGGTGACCCTACCAGGGGCATAAAGCCCCCGACAACATAGCTCCTGGGGTCATTGGGGTACGCAAACCCCTCCACCGCGGTAAGGTGGTGGCTTATATATATATATGTATATATATATATACATATATATATATGAGGGAGAGAGAGAGAAAAATGTGCACTCATTTAGCAGAAAGAAGGCTCACCAGTGAGCAGCTGAAAGTGATTTCTTTCATGAACTACGAATACAAAGATGTCTTTTAGCACTTGCAAAACTTTTGAAATACTTTGCTTACCACTTCTGGAGCTCACAGCTGCAGGCGAATCTGAGCTGGAAGCAGGGGAGGCGGGGGAGCAGATGCCTCCACGTGTCACCATGGCGCTGCTTCAAGTGAATTATCAGATCAGTCATACTGCCCGTGTATTTTACAGCAGCGCGGCACATTTTGCAAATTGCATCTGTCTTGTCAAGTCGCCTGTCTCGCTTGTAAAATCTGTAGTGTTGCCAAACTTTAGATTTAAAACTCCGCTGAGGATAAATTCACTCAGCATCCGACATGCTTGTTTACCTTACTCCTCACGCTCCCCTGACTACACATATTCATCCGTGGTACATGTATCACAGAGCACCCGCGGAGCTGATACTTTAGTTTGTAGTGTACACATCTGCAAGGCCATTGCTTACGTTATGTGGGTCAAATAAATAATGTACCCAAAATGAGTTGTTAACACTTATTAATAAATGTAGAAATACAAATTATGTATTAAATGGATCGGATTGTATCGATAAAATATTTAATAAGCGATGAATCTCAATATGCTTCCAAAATTGCATTAATTCTCAGCTGCTCTACCCGTGCACTTGCATTGTGCACGCGCATGACCGCGTATGGATACATATGGGAAGCAGGGGAGGCGGGGGAAAAGACGCCTCGAAGACAACACCGTGGCGCCACTTCAAGTGAATTATCAGATCAGTCGTACTGCCCGTGTGTTTTACAGCAGCGTGGCACATTTTGCAAATTGCATCTGTCTTGTTAAGTTGTCCGTCTCTCTTATAAAATCTGTAATGTTGCCAAACTTTAGATTTAAAACATGTTTGTTTACCTTACTCCTCATGCTCCCCTGACTACACGTATTCATCCGTGGTGCTGCGTATACATATGGGTTAATCTTCTCATCCCTAATATACATGCTAAAGAGCAGCAGACCAAGAACTGACCCCTGGGGTATCCCGATGCTATTAAAACAGAATGCGGACTTTTGCCCATCGACTCTGACACACTGCTCCCTCCCTCTGAGGCATAAGTCAAACCACTGTGAAGCCTGATTTTAACCCCTTGACGCCTAATAGCGCGAATTCGCTTCAAACCCCTTCCATTCAGAATGCATCCAAGACAGTGTATATGTTCCTCCAATACTGGTTCATGGGTATTTAATTGGAACCTTTTCCAAGTGTTTGCTTTTTTGGGGACCATTCAAAATCGGAACTACATCCGGCCGAAGCAGGCAGACACTTCCAGTTTTAATACAACAACATAAACAGCCAAAAGAGAGGAATTTTTTGAGATAAGTAGCTCTAAGGTAAAAATACACACCAGCTTATTGTTTGCTTCTACAGCTAAAATATAGACTACCTGTGATGAATATTTTTGAAGTTATTTGAGGTTTTCTGTTCGTCACAAATTAGCGACAAAAGGCCATAATGTTTCTGTCAATACGGCTACTGAAAGCCACACACACACCCAGGTTCACACCTATACTTGTCCTTGTGGATTAGAAGGACTTTTTTCAAACAAGTTTTTTGCAACACTAAACAGTCACCTCTTTCTACTTGTGCTAGAAAGATGTCATAAATCTTAAAAAATTCTATTTGAACTGTAGAACACAAATCTCAATTCAAAATTAGCAAAAAACACATCAGAACTCCAAAAACAGGAACCTGACACCATGCTGTATTAGGGGGACAAATGATAATGAAGTACTTAGCTCCGCCCATGACACAAATAGTAATTACAGTTACACTATACTTGTGAGGACCATAGCCATACACATACACAAACATGTCATTTCTGTGTATTAAAGGGTCAAACATGGATAAATGGACCATGGATTGGGTTTTACAGTGCCTTCACTTAAGTATTGGAGCAACAGAGTCCTATCTGTGAATATAAATGAAAACTAATGAATGGCAAAAAGAAATTATGCATGTCCACTGTTAAACCAACAGACAGATTACACATAAACAAATTCAGTGAAAAAGCTGAACTCACCTATTTTCTTACAGTAGAGATAAAACTAAACCGTTTGGTATGAGAAGTACAGTAACCGTTCCACACCAAACAATATATACTGTATTAGTGTCAGTAGGTTTACATATTGCCCTTATGAGGAGGGAGGAGAGGAGAGCTGAAGAGCCTGCTCCTCTGCCTTCTTGCATTGCTGGCATTCAACCATAGGGGCCAGTTTTCCTTTTTCGATGTGCTAAAATATCTCACGACTGCAGAAACCTCCATGGGGGACCACTGATGCTTTTCTGCTCTCATAGCACTTTCCAGAGAAACTAGAAAAATGAAAAATAAATCATCAATGAAAACAAACTCTTCTTCGAAAAAAAAGAAAAGTTTAAAAATTAAGGTAATTTGTTTTAGGTAAATTATTTATTTGATGTCATAGTGTTTCTTGGCTATAAATCATGTACTGATGTGACACCTGTTTATTTAAAATGTGCATTGATGAAAACATGAATTAGTGGGATGAGCTGAGGAATTGAGTATTAAAGCGATGGAAATGATTTCTGCCAATGCCAAACAGCTTAGTCTGCCATTGACTCGTGCTTGGTGTTGTTTGATTGATTAGATGATTTAATCTGGAGGAGAGACATATTGGTAATATAAATTAATTTTACAAACTGGCCTCAGTGGTGTGTGAAGAACCATCCACAGCCAAAACAGACTAGCCCCCCATGCTGGTCCCTAGCCTTGTTTTTCCAGTGAGGGCAATCCCACTCAGCACATCACACTAACTCCACCAAAAGATGTTTCTCTACAGGAACAGCATCAGCATAGCGTATAAATGTTATACTTCTAAAATAAAGAGTCATTGGACATCAAAATTACCTACTACTACTTAATATCCTTCTCATTAGCTCATACTTCTACAGTAAAAAAAAAAAGTCATTGGAGATCAAAATTACCCCTGGAATTTTGTCTGCAATGGAACAGCAGCCTGTCATGGCATCTCCCCTGTGATCTACAATTATTATGTTGTGGCCATTGCTTTAGCCCCATTCCATTATCATTACAGACCCTGATATTAAAAAGTCATATGAAATCGAACTTTATCATTATTAGGAGAAAAAAGATTAGTAATCATTTCTGAATAAATAAAGAAAATCTACTTTCAAATGTTTTTAATATATTTTGTGCTTAATTGAAAATGTGTCCAGAGTTTTCCTCAACACCATCAGACTTTTTGAAAAATTTGGAATAAAATCAAGCATAATTTAGGGCCGCTATAATTGGAGGGACAGCTTTCCCTCCCTCTTGGTCTCCCTGAACATTTGAGCTCCTTGAACATTATTAAGTTTTTAATAATTCTTTGTATTTCCTGTCTATATACCAAAGCGCACATGTCACAGCCATAGTGTGTCACACACCAAAATGATTAAAAGTCAACATGTGTGGACAATTTTCTGTAATATAGCCTTAGTTTATATAGATTGGCTGGTTCATGATCAACAGATAACAAACAAGACGGCTCGTGTAAGTAACGAGTAATATCAGAGGAAATGTGCTATTTTGTCAACACCATCAGAATTTGTGTCTGACAGTGCTGACTAATGCTACTTTATTGTACAATTTAAGCATTTTAATGATGTTTATACTTGACAATATAAATTCCTATGCATTTTAATACTATTGAAGCTCTATATCTCCAATTCAAAGTCATGGTGATGTATTAGCATACTTGAAAATGTTCAATATATCTGATACTCCTGCATTATTCCATCACAGCTCTGTTGTGTCAGGCCACTGCACACATTTAATTGAACAAGGAATGAGGACTTTTGGTACAGCATAACGCTAGTAGTGTACCCTTCATATGACTTGTATTAAACTGAAGATGCCCCAACCTGATATGTAATTTTTTTTCATCCCCATGGGCCAAATGTCAGTTTCCAACAAAAACAAAGATGTCCAATTGTCTGCTTATTGCCACTTACAGATGTTCTGGTTAAGTTGGGTGTAGAGATGGGATTTATGACTCTGCCGTTCCTTTCAAAGAGCCATTCAAAAGACTGGCTTGTTGTTTTATTTATATATTTTTTAGAACCCAACCAGGGAAAATAGTTTCTGACACCAATACTGGTGTGGGGTGCTGAGTTTTCATGTGGCGGTGTAGATTATTTGTTGACCCGAAATTGAAGGATATGGTTTTTTTTTTGTAGAAAATTTTCTGCAGAAAATTAGGGACCTCTGTGATCTTTGACCCTCAGCATCTGCTCACCCCACCCTGTGATTTTACGTGGCCTAACACTTTGTGGCACTTTGTTACTGTCCTTAAAATGCTTGCCGAGGTGCTTGATTCAATACACCTGTGGCCATGAAAGTGATTTTAACACCTGGATTCTTGATTTAGATGATGAGTAAATACGTTTGGCAATACAGTGACATTTCTCTTGAGGTCATGGATTTCATTGAAGAAGAACACCTAAATCATCTTTTAACTGTTGTTTGAACTCAGACTATGATGAAAGGTTAAACCTGTGTTGGTTTTGAGGGAATCAATGATTTTTTATATAGTATCGGACATTTGTGAGAGTTAAGAAGAGAATTTGAATGACATTTTTCAGTTTTTTTGTTTCTGAAAGTATAATATGTCATCTCCATCACTGACTTGTCCACTCCTTCAGACAGCGTTTTTGTGGTATTTTTCAAAAAAGGGAATCTGTTTGGTTCCTTGAATGAGTTTTGTTCAGAGACTAATTCATTTCCAATGTTCATGTGTATTTTTTATGCTTAAAAATGCTACTGTTAAGTTTTAGGGTTAAAGACAAATGTGATATACATATGATTTTAATTACATTTAATAAACCTGTAAGAAAATGAAATAACTATATGTTATTTAATTGATTTCAAGACATGAGTGCATAATTGGGGAATTGGGAAAATATTTCTGTTAAAATAATTTTTAACAAACTTAAAACTCTATTTATGTTTCTGATGATGTTGATGAGAACAAACCTGCAGATCCAGCAAACATATAAATTATATAAAAAAAATGTTTAACTGGGAGGTTGAACCAAAACAGGGCTGAATAGCCAAAACATAATCTAACAAATACATAGTCATAGATTTTGAAAATGCAAATTTTTCATTTTTTTGAAAATTATAACCTGTTTTGTTTCTTATCCCAAGAATCCCTGGGCTAATATTTTGGACAGAATTTGACAGTCTACAGAGATTAAACTGACAGGATGATAATTGTTGCAGTTGTTGCTTGATGTGAAGAGGATGGTAGTTTACCCTCTTCAAACGTCTCAGCAAGCATCTTTTCAAATGGTGGCAAAAGATCCTCTGAATGGGATTTAAAGAATTCAGCAGTATAGACATTGTGGCCAGGAGATTATCTGTGGAATGGGCCTTGTATCCATTATCTCTTTTGAGGTAATAGGTGCATGTACAGTGCTGTGAAAAAGTATTTGCCCCCTTCCTGATTTCTTTTCTTTTTTTGCATAATTGTCACACTGGAATGTTTCAGATCATCACACAAATTTTATTATTGGACAAAGATAACCAAAATGCAGTTTTAAACGATGATTTTATTTATTAAGGGAAAAAAAAAACTCTCCAAACCTACATGACCCTAGAAGTAAAGTAACCCCCCCCTCCCGTTAAATCATGAGTTAACTGTGATTAACCACATTTTTTGAAAGCTGAGTTCAATTTCACTGACCACACACAGACCTGATTACTTTCAGACCTGTTGAAGTAAGAAATCACAGATTTAGAACCTGTCTGACAGTGAAATAGGCAGCAAGATCTCGATAAGAAACACATCATGCCGTCATCAAAAGAAATTCAAGAACAAATGAGAAACAAAGTGATTGAAATCTATCAGTCTATTACAAAGCCATTTCTAAGGCTTTAGGACTCCAGCGAACCACGGTCAGAGCCATTATCCACAAATGGAGAAAACTAGCAACAGCGGCAAACCTTCCCAGGAGTGGTTGGCCTACCAAAATTACACCAAGAGCACAACGAGGACTCATCCAGGAGGTCAAAAAGAACCCAGAACAACATCTAAAGAACTGCAGGCCTCACCTGCCTCAGTTAAGGTCAGAGTTCATGACTCAACAATAAGAAGAGGATGGGAGAGTTCCAAGGCCAAAACCACTACTGACCAAAAAGAACACAAAGGCTCATCTCACATTTGCCAAAAAACATCTTGATGATCCCCAAGACTTTTGGAAAAATATTCTATGGACTGACGAGACAAAAGATGAAGTTTTTGGAAGGTGTGCGCCCCGTTACATCTGACATAAAAACAACACAGCATTTGATAAAAAGAACATCATAGCAACAGTCAGACATGGTGGTGGTAGTGTGATGGTCTGGGGCTGCTTTGCTGCTTCAGGACCTGGACGACTTGCTGTGATTGATGGAACAATGAATTCTGCTGTCTACCAGAAAATCCTGAAGGAGAACGTTCGGCCATCAGTTTGTGACCTCAAGCTCAACCACACTTGGGTTATGCAACAGGACAATGACCTGAAACACACCAGCAAGTCCACCTCTGAATGGCTTAAAAAAAAAAAAAAATTAAGGTTTTGGAGTGGCCGAGTCAAAGTCCGGACTTAAATCCAATTGAGATCCTGTGGTGTGACCTTAACCGGGCAGTTCATGCTCGAAAACCCTCCAATGTGGCCGAGTTAAAACAATTCTGTGCAGAAGAGTGGGCCAAAATTTCTCCACAGTGATGTGAAAGACTCTTCACCAGTTATAGCAAATGCTTGATTGCAGTTATTGCTGCCAAGGGTGACACACCCAGTTATTAGGTTCAGGGGGCAATTACTTTTTCACATATAGGGTCATATAGGTTTGGAGAGCTTTTTTCCCTTAATAAATAAAATCATTATTTAAAAACTGGATTTTTAATTTACTCAGGTTATCTTTGTCTTATGTTAAAATTTGTGTGATGATCTGAAACATTTCAGTGTGCAAAAAAAAAGAAATCAGGAAGGGGGCAAATACTTTTTCACAGGACTGTAGGTCTTTTTTTTTCTGCCATACGTATTTTAGGAAGGTTCAATGTATGTTGGAATGATATTATTTCTGCATCTGTTGCAGTGCTTTCAGATGTATAGAGATTTATATAAAATTCCTTGAATGTGTCATTTATCTCCCTTGTATTTGTCACCAAATTCCCAGCCTCTTCTCTCACTGCTGCGAACAGGATTTGGATTCTTTGGGCTCTAATTTCGTAGACCAGGCGCAGGTGCGCCATGCCTGCGCCTGGTCGTCGGGTGTGTCCAGGGCATTTTGCAATTTTCCTGCATGGCACAGTCTGGCGCGGCAAGGCACACACAAGCCTCTGTCCCTGCCACCAGCGCAAGTGGCAACGAGGGAGGAGAGAAGGCATGAGTGGGTTTAACACAGCCGAGTCTTCACCCATCAAATGAACGCCTCTCCTTGCCTTTGAATGAGCTGTGGGCGAGCCGCAGTGACAGTTTCACCTCATCATGGACCACGACAGCAGCAGCTCCAGGCGGCCAAACTTCTCTCAGGAGGAAACTGATGTGCTGGTCTAAGAGGTCCAAGCTTGCAGTACCAGAATATATGGTAATGCAAACAGACCTCCATGGGCTGATGATGCAAAAATAGCCTGGGAGGAAGTTACTTATATTGTCAGTCATGTTTGCCCACATATTCTGAGAACCGCTGCCCAATGTAAAAAACAGTTCAATGATGTAAGGAGATAGGCCAAACAAAAGCTGTTGGATCAAAGAAGGCACACAGTGGCCCCGGGGAGCGGCCCTCCACCAGCCTCACTTTGAGTTTGGCGGAGGAGATTGCGTCCAACAAACTCTCCGTGATAAGTATTGAGGGCTTTGGTGGGATAGAAGCTGGGATTACGGGTAAGGCATAAATATTTTTCTATTAATGAAGACACTCACATTTAGTGACATATATTTAAACCCCACATAATAAAGATGAGGGGTGTGGACAGATCACAACATGAATAAATTGCGTAATGGCAATGAAATGGACTTCTGGGTTATGGAGCACAACTGACGGACCACCCTAACTTGGCTCGTCACAGACTTTCTGAGAAAATACTTGTAAAAACGACTAAAAGTCAACTTAAACCCACCTCCATGTTTGGAAGAGCTTTGGAAAGAATATGCCACCAAAAACCTCTAAACCTGGACAACTATCTTCAAAGGCAACAGCACAAAACAACACAGCAACAACCAACGCTAGCCTTGATGCTAACGACAACCATGATGAAGCTAATGCTGGCGGGCCATCTAATACTGAGATACTGAACGCTATACGCTCGTTGAAACAGGACTTCGGCAAACAGTCTGGCGGCCATTAACAGCATCTAGGGAGATTTGTTGTCCCACTTGAGGGGAATTGGTGAAACGGAGAAGAGAATATCACAGGCAGAGGAGGATGTCACCGCTCTCCAGCAAAAAGTTAAACAACTAGAAGGAACAACAGAGATATTGTGCAATAAAATTCAAGAGCAATAAGACAGAACTAGGCTCTCAAATCTCAGACTGGTCGGTCTCCCTGAGAGAACTGAAGGCCCTGACTTGTTCAATTTTCTGGAAAACTGGCTTCCTAAGGTACTGGGCGACACTCTCACTCCAACCCCAGTAACTGAGCGGGCACACTGGGTCGGCCAAGCTAACACGAGCCGGTCTTCAGCGCCCAGACCAGTCGTTATCAAATTTCTGAACTATAAAGACCGTGAAAATACACCAAAAGCAGCCAGCAGACAGAGGGAAGTGCGCTACGATAACCAGCGGATCAGTGTCTTTCCAGACTTATCCACTGAAACCCAACAGTGTCAGCGTCTGTTTGAAGGAGTGAAGGCCAGGTTCGTGCCCTGAACATTCACTACGGGCTGCTTTATCCTGCTCACCTGGTGATCACCCATGATGGCAGGCGCCTGGTCTTCAGATCTGTCACCAAGGCAGAGGATTTTCTTTGCAACATGCAATCCACCGACATCCCCACTCCGTGAGAATCCCCATTAGGGCTGTCACCTTATATTTGATATTCGAATAACCGTTCGAATATGGGGATAAATATCCGTAACCGAATAGTAAATAAATATTCAAATGTAAAATATTGACTTTAGCGGCCCATCAGGGCACCTGGAGCAGTGGACCGTTTCATCCAACAGAGGGCGCTCTCAGCGCACCTTGACCCTCAGCCACATCTGCTGATCTCTTGACCTCGGTAAACAAAGAGCTGGCACTCCGAGCGGACATTAACAGCACCGAATCATCTGAGGAGCGCTGTATGGTAGTATTTTGGGTTCTACACCGTTGATGGCAACTTTAAAATCAAAGACTGGGCTGTGTGCCGGATTAGTGCATAGCAGCTTAGTCACTCATCCTCCACATTAAATCTGCAGGCTCAACCGTCGTCTTTTATCCAAGTTATACAGCCGAGTGCAGTGGCACTTCGTCAAGAGTTCAACCCCATGTGACTGCGTTTTTTTCGGCAGGGTCTTTACCAAAGGGGCAGATAAGAGAGTCTCTGTCCCTTACTACAGGGGGGGGGGCAAATAAACGAATATCGAAAACCGTTCGAGTTTGATTTTAAGGAAAAGTGACAGCCTTAATCCCCATGCTCCAAGAGCCAATGATTATATTTTATTTCCTAAACTAAGTCCCACCGCCCTCATCACTGCATCGGAGAGCAGACAAGATAACAGTATATATGAAACTACCTTGGTTATATGATGGAGGACCTGTGTTGTGGACAAACTCTTTTCTTTCCTCTCTATTCATTATAGGGACACTTTTATTTTGAAAATCCTTACTTTAATGCATGAATATTTGTTTTGAAATAAGGAAGCTGCACTACACTTAAGCTTGAGAGGTGTACATCCTTCAAACTTTCTGTAAGAGTTTTAAGTCATAAATACTGTGTCAATAGGTTGAAAGTTAGCTGTTCTTTATTTCTATGCTCTTCTATTGGATTTACTTATTTACTCAATTTTGCATTAAAACTTACTGCTGGTTGAACTTAAAGTCTGTTTTCAGTATGTCATGATGCTGCATCAGCTCATGAATCACGTTGCTCCTCATTGTGTGGATCAAATGTTGGACATAACCAGAGTTAATTACTCTTTTTGTACTTTACATGTACTTCGTTTAGGGAAGTGCATGAGGGGTTTTTGGGAGGGAATAAGATCTCGGTGCTATGTTTTACATTTCATTTTTTTTTTTTCTGTTTTTTGGTCATGTCTTCCAAATGTGCAACACTTTTTTAAACACAGATGACTACTAGATTAGAGTTAAAAATCTCTAGCTGGAACACAAGAGAGCTGAACAAACTGGTAAAAATGAAACAGGTAATAGATAGGAAAAAGCAAATTAAGGCCAACATAATTTTCCTACAAGAAACTCACTCGATAGAAAATTATCTAAATAGAGCTAAAAACAGGTGGCCGGGGCAAGTTTATTCTGCTTTTTTTTTCATCTCATGCAAGAGGAGTTATAATATTAATTCATAAATCAATTCTTTTTCAATTAAAAAACAACTACATAGATCCATCTGGGAGGTATATCATACTTAATAGTACCATAGTATCCAATCAAGTCAGTTTAATATGTGTGTAGGCTCCTAATGGTGATTACCCATCTTTTTATCTAAACCTCTTTCTCTTTATATCTTCCTACCCTGGTCAATACATAATTGGCGGTGATTAAAATTGTGTGTTAGACCGGGCACAGGATTGTTCAACTGTTGCTGATACTTCTCATCAACAAACAAGGAAAATTATCAAAAAAATCATGATTGATCTAAACTTAACTGACATTTGGCGAAACCTTAATCCTGACAAAAGGAACTATTCATGCTTTTCGAGCACACATAAGACATATTCTAGAATAGATTACTTTTTAATTTCAAATGGACTACTATCAAAAATTGATGGGAAAAAAGACCAATACTTCTCTTTAAATACAAATCAAACCAGTGCGTTAGTAAAATGGGAGGCATTCAAGACCTATTTAAGGGGTGAGATCATAAGTTATACTACGCATAAGTCAAAAAATATTATTCGCAGCTTAACACTCTCGAAAAAGTTAAAGAATTAGAGCAAGAACTTCATCACAATGACATCCCAGAAAAAAGACAAGAACTCATGTTACTGAAATCCCAGTACAATGAGTTAACCACCAATAAAATAGCTTCCAGTTTGTTGTGGCTAAAGCAATCATACTATGACCAGGGAGAGAAAGCTGGAAAGCTATTAGCATGGAGGCTGAAAAGGATACAAACTGATAGAGCTATTAATATAAATCCATCTGAAATAAACACTGCTTTCAAAGAGTTTTATGAGGATTTGTGTAAGTCAGAATATAGCTCACCCAACAGCTCAGAAAAACAAAAGGAGTTTCTGGATTAACTACACTTTCCAACATTAACTGAAGAGGCTAAAGCTGACCGCTGTCCTAGATAAATGTTTGAGTATTGAAGAATTATCAGAAGCAATGAAAGGCTTGAGCAGTGGAAAGGCTCCTGGGCCCGACGGACTGCCCATAGAATTATATAAAGCTTTTACAGGAAAATTCTTACCCCATCTTTTAGAGGTGTTTGAGTCATATGAAAAAGGAATTCTGCCTTCATCTTTAAGAGCTGCTGTAATTTCTCTCCTTTAAAAACCAGGCAAATGTCCTTCAGACAGAGCATCGTATCGACCCTAATCTTTAATGTCTTGTGACACCAAGATACTATGTAAGGCTCTGGCTATGCAGATAGAATCAATAATACCCAACCTGATCGCCAAAGACCAGAATGGATTTGTACATGGCAGACAAGCTTTTCACAACACACGTAGGCTGCTGAATGTTTTATATGCCAAACAAAATGCCAGAGACCACGCGATCCTGTCATTAGATGCTGAAAAGGCATTTGACAGGATCGAATGGAGCAACCAATTTGATGTCTTAAAACGAATTTGTTTTGGAGGAAAATATTTTAAAAGGATTCAATTATTATACACTGACCCAATAGCAGAAATTGCAACTAATAACCAAATTTCAAAGCCTTTTAATCTCAGTAGATCTACTCGCCAAGGCTGTCCTATAAGCCCCCTATTATTTTCATTTGCTGTTGAAGCACTAGCCATGGCAATTCATCATCTAACATTACGGGCATGACTATTGGTATGACAGAACACTGTTTGTCTCTTTTTGCGGATGATATTGTTTTGTTTTTTAACACAGCTAGGATCCTCAATTAAGGCCCTCAGACATCTGCTGAAGATATTTGGAGAATTCTCTAGTTACAAAAATAACAATAAAAAAAAGTGCTTTGCTAATACTCAATAGGGAAGAGAGAGAAGGACCCCAGATCCACACTGAATTTACTAATACCCCGTAAGGATTCACCTACCTTGGTATTAGAATATCACCTGTTATCGAAGACATAATACCAATCAACTATAACCCACTAGTTAAAGTCATAGGAGAATCTCTAGAGAAATGGAGTTTGATGTGCATCTCTATGATAGGATGTATAAATATTATTAAGATGTCTGTCCTGCCCAAGTTTTTGTATCTCTTTCAGGTGATTTCACTTCCCCTACTAGCCTCATTTTTTTCTGCTCTTCGGAAAAACTTTACCTGTTTCATATGGAGCAACAAACGCTTGTTTTATCTTGTCCCGGGCCCAGCCAAGACTGTCAGCTGGCCTGCACACCTATATGGGGAAAATAAAACTTTATTCTTGGGAGGCGTGATATAGGATTCAGACACTGGATGGAGAAAGGACTGAGCAAAATAAAAGCTCTTTATGATGAAGGCACTTTAATGTCATTCGCACAGTTAAAAGATAAATTTGACCTACCTGGGAAACATCACTTTAAGTACTTGCAACTAAGAAGCTTTATATACTCCCAAATTAAAACCACCTCGGAACCCTCACTATCTACCATCGAACAGTTCATGGTAAATCACTTACATAGCAGAGGTCAAATATCCATCTTTATTGTTTACTATTAGCAGGTTCCAAAGAAAACTCTCTCTCCTATCTATCTACAAGGAAAAATGAGCACAGTGTTTTGGCATGACATTGTCACTGCGCCAAGCTGAATCTGTCGACGGACACCCCTGGTGCGCTGCCACACCCATCTCGGCGCAGCCGGTCTACCAAATTGGCTGCGCACTGTGGTGCGCAGGATGAAACTACCACTGTGCGTGGTGCGCCACCCTGCGCTACTCCAGGAAATTAGAGTCCTATATGTTTCATGTACCTTGACAGAAATTTTCCAGGTCCATCCCCTGATTCAAAGTTGGTTTGCCTTGCAATAAATAAAAGAAATTACATTTTTTGATATAATAATATTGTACTCATATTTCAATCTGGTCAATTCATTTAGAGTTTCTTCAGATATTTTCCTCTTTAATTTGGCTTCCGTGTTTTTCATCTTGTTCTCCAAGTCTATGAGTTGTACTGCATTAAGCTTCTTTTTGTGTGGGGCATATTGTATGACCCCTTAAAGTTACGTTCATAGCCTCCCATGTGATTCTAGCAGATGAAGTTGTGGCGACATTGGTCTCCATATAGAATTTTATCTGTGCCCAGAATTACTCCTTAAAGATTATATTCCTTATAGGTATTAATGTAAACATTAAATTGATCTCTCCATCCATGGTTGTATTGATGACATATCCATAGTAAATATCTTTGCAACCATAAGAAGTGGGACCAAGTCATTGTTATGCAAGTCACTAGTAAGTCTCAAGTCATTGCCCTCAAGTCCCAAGTCAAGTCCCAAGTCAAGAGTGACAAGTCTCAAGTCAAGTCCTTAGTCCTACAGTTGGAGTTTCAAGTCCTTTTGAGTCTTTTTCGAGTCTATCTTGGCTGCTTCTCTCTGGCCTGTCATGTGTCCATCATTGGGTTTGGCTTAAATATATTTGTATTCCTGGTTGTATGTTGGCTAATATTGGCTGACAGGTGGATTTCTGTAAAATGACCCAATAGTTTCAGGGGTTTCAGGGTTCCCCCGTCACATTTTTTGAACTTGATAATGTTTGGGGAATCCCAGATGCTTAAAGGAAGACACAGACAGAATCAATCTGCAGCCTCTTGAGAATTTATTGAGAGAGAACAGCTTCAAACTGAATCATAATAGACAGACACCTATCACAGCTTTTGTTATGACTTTTAAAGTGCTTCAGTGACGTTGGTGCTACTCGGGCTCAAGCCCACCTATTCCAGTCCTGGTTACCGTCCTTGAGCTGTAATTTGAGATATTTGTATAATTTTTTATAACAACTTGTCCTGCCAAGTTTTCTTTCCTCATCAGTTCAGGTCAAGATGACCTTATATGGAAGGGAACATCTGCAAAATAGCTCTCCTCTTCAGGCAGCAACTCTTTATCCTGTAACAACAACTGTTTCCTGTTATTGTGAGCAATATTCTGGGGGCCGGTTAGGAGGCTGTGGAGGGCCTAATGTGGCCTTAAGGCCACCAGTGGATGATTATGATGATTATGATCCAGTATGATGGGAAATTTGTCAAACATGGTTAATTCTGGGGGTGACTATTTCCTTTTGCTGGAAATGTATAAAAGGTTTTAGCATTAGGTAATTTGAGAAGGGGAAGGAAACACTGATATTTGACACTTTTAGATAAAACATATACCGAAGGGATGGCTCTTACAGCTCTATCCTGAGAAACAAACACCATCTTAACAGTCATCATGACCCAAATCTCAAAAAGATCAACCACTTTAATTTGTTTGATGAAAAAATGTGGCAATTTGAACCTCAGATGAAAGAAAACATATTTTTGTGCAAAGAGACTGGAGAAAAAAAATGTTATAAACATTAAATAATAGTCAGAGCCCTGGTAAGGCATCCACCTATTAATCTTACTCACTGTGTTTCACATCATAACATTTATATGTTACTTTTCTATCTCAAGTCAAAGGTTTGTCATAGGAAAACCCCAATTCCTGTGCTAAGATGACAGGATATGTCAGGATCCTGAGAGAAAAATTAAAATTTACTTGATACCACACAACAGATTAAATTTAAATGTATGAATGTTTGTCCGCTTAGGGCCTCTGTACACTGAAGACATATTTGGCACATTTTTACCTGATTTATACACCATCCACTGAAAACAGCTCTGAGACCCACTTTTGGGCCTTGATCCACAGTTTGAGAACCGTTGCACTGGTAGACTGCATTTGGAGCTTGATTCTTTACAGGTTGATCTTATATCATGGAGAATAAGTGATGCAGGATACCTCAAGATGAATTTATCATTTAGAAAAAGTGAAAATAAGAGCTGGACTGCTCAGGAGTGTTTAATTAACCAAAAGGCTGACTCATCATTTTTTAAATAGATGTGTTCACTCAAACTGTGCACGAGCCAACAAGACACTGTTAAATTTACAATAAACACACAAAGTGAAAGGGCATATCTGACAGCCAACAGCGGTAACAGCCACACTTTAAATTAGAAACATCAGGCCCATCATCTACAGAGTGGATGGTGGCTGCATCACTTTGGATATGACAAGTATGAAAATGTTTTTCTTCATATTTTCATTCTTTGTATGAAAGCGTTTCTTAAATCAGTGAATGTTTCATTCATGTTACCGATGTTTCCTTGAAGTCAGTGTTTATTTTGCTCAGTGTTTGACATGAATGATCAGACATTGTGCGGGAGGGAGTGGATGGCTTGTACAACGTAAACGGTCAGATGTCTGAATAACCTTCAGGAAACTGTCCCAGATTTGAATTTAATACACACAGTAAAATGTCAAGTACATTCAAGTCATTAGGCCAAAGTCCAAGTGAAGTCAAGAGTCACTAGCGTGAGTCGAGTCAAATTTGAGATGTGGTTAAGTCAAATCAAAAGTCTGACTCAAGTCGAAGTCACGAGAAAAATGAGATGCTGCCTCTTAAGGGGCTTACCTTTAATATATTTATATTCAACAAAAAAAATATGGTGCTAATTACATACAGATTGATTGATTAAGTCTTAATTCAGCAGAGACAAATGTGATTTTGCCTGGATGGACACATCTCTGGATGTATGATAGAGTATATACAAATACATTTATTATAAGTATTTGTTTAGATGCATATATGCGTATTTATAAAATGAAGAATTTGTCTCCAGCTGCTCTATTGTAAAGTGCCTTGAGATAACACCTGAAATTCACAGGTGCTATGCAATTAAAGATTGATTAATTGATAAATTGATTGCTTAATTGATTAAGTGTACCCATGTATCCCGTGGAATGTGATAGTCACACAGGACACTATAGCTTGGGGTTCTTATAGCATGAGTTTCATTTTAATGACCACACAAAAAATACGGCAGTGGCACAGGGAGTCACCTTTCCAGTTCCACCTTCCAAATCAGACAGTGTCCGTGGGGAAGGCGCCGAAAATCCATAAACATCTACCTTGGCAGAGCTGTTTTAAACATTTTTCAAGTCCAGAAACAGCGGAATCATCTCAGCAGAACCGCCGATAATCGCGTGGAAACAGGAAGAGGAAAAAGACCATAATGCACCTGGCGGAGTGATGTATTTTACAAGCCGATGCTGCCACCTAGTTCCCATAATCTGCAACTCCCTGTGGAATTCCACTTACAATCTACCACTTGTTTACATAGTACAACAATATCAAACACAGGAAAAACAACATAGAACGTGGATTTGAGTACCAAAACAATAGAACTAAAATATCTAGTGGATAAAATAACCATTTTACCATCTGGTTACACCCATATACTACTTAATATCATTCTCATTAGTTCATACTTCTAC
The DNA here is from genome assembly GCA_037902135.1 of Cetoscarus ocellatus. Taxonomy (NCBI): domain Eukaryota; kingdom Metazoa; phylum Chordata; class Actinopteri; order Labriformes; family Labridae; genus Cetoscarus; species Cetoscarus ocellatus. The sequence goes on from JBAMNC010001286.1 coordinate 516,152, forward strand.
AGTAAAAAATTCATTGGAAATCGCTACCTCTGAAATGTTGTTGCAAAGAAAAAGCATTTGTCAACATCTGTAAAGAACAATCACTGAATGAGAATTTCTTCTTATGTATAAACCTAACAGTCCTCCTAATGTTTGAAACTGTCCAGTTGAGTATTACACAGGACCTGTGTGTCTACGAGCTCCTCATGTAACTTTCATTCCTTATTATTTCTTATATCCAAACTAAGACCTCCAAATGCCTGAACCTGACATGGTGAGGATTACACAGGACATGTGTAATGTACAATTACAATTATGTGGCCATTCCTTTTGTCCTATTCCATTATCATTACAAACCCTGACATTAACTTTAGAGAGATCAACAAAATTAAATACATGGAAGTTCCTGCAAACAGCACACATATGTTAATATGACCTTGACAAACAATCATGGATGAACTGCTGCTATGGACCTGCTCAACTCCATGAGCTCTATCCTGCATCAACCATCGACAGAAATGACATCATTTGACATAAATTTATACTTTTAGTCCAGTTAAACCTATTTTAATGGCAGTTCAGTTAGATGCTGCTATATCAATCAACATCGTTCCTCTCCAGATTATATTCATTACAGGTACTAATGTTAATGTTAGATTGATCTCTCTATCCATGGTTGTAGTGATTGTGAATCCTTAATAAATAACATTACAACCATATAGACATGAGGTTCCTCTTGAAAATGAGATGCCACATCTCAAGGGGCTTATCTTTCATACATTTATATTCAACAAGTACGGTGCTGGACGAATAAAGACTGATTGATTAAAGGGATCGTTCAGTGTTTTTGAAGTGGGGTTGTATGAGCTCCATATGGCCACTAAGTACATTAGATGCAGTAGAACGTTCTCTCCTCTCCCTCAGTAAGCCCCAGTCTGTAAGAGTCTGTTACACAGAATTAGCCACAAACAGGGACGTATTCTACCAAATACAAAGGGTATTTTCTCCACCTACAAGAACTCCCATCAAAAAATAATACCACAGCTTAAGAGTACGCTCCCTATACATGTTTTTAAGTGCATTAACTTCTAGGAAATATAAAGTTTATCTGGAACTAACTGACTCATATCATATATTCCTCAGCACAGCGCTGCCACTAGCCACGCAATGCTAATACACAACAGTAATGGCTATGTGTGTGTGAGAGAGAGACACACACACAAGTTAGTCTGCAATGTTATGGTAAACAGCCTCCTCTACTCTGCTTGTTTGTCTCTGACAGGTCATTATCACTTCCTTTGAGGATAAACTGTCATTAGGTCCTTAAGGTTTGGGACGTTTTTTCCAGTTTATTTTCGGGAAATTGAAGAATGTCCACAAAACTCTGGGATTCAGAAGAGCAGGAAAATCTGTTTGATGAGTGATACAGATGGCGTGAGAGTCTCCAGTATGCTCTGACTCAGACAGATCCTGAAGTTGGTCTGTAACCAAGATCCACTCATGGCAGCAGTAGCCCTCGGGGTAAGGCCTGTTGGGTTTTCATCTGCAGTAGCTCTTCCTCTGTGAACTCCGGGTCATAAAAATATCCTCTTGGCTCCAAAGTCAATGGAACTTCATCGTCGCTGTCATAATCACTCGCTTTTAATTTCCTACGTTGTCTCTTCCTCACACCGCTAAGAGTCAGAAAAAAGAGTTACAATACTTGATATAAGTTACACGAGGCTAAAACCGGCATCTGAAGTTGCTAGCTTGTTGTGTTTACAATTACAATTATGTGGCCATTCCTTTAGCCCCATTCCATTATCATTACAAACCCTGACATTAACTTTAGAGAGATCAACAAAATTAAATACATGGAAGTTCCTGCAAACAGCACACATATATTAATACGACCTTGACAAACAATCATGGATGAACTGCTGCTATGGACCTGCGCAACTCCATTAGCTCTATCCTGCATCAACCATCATCAGAAATGACATCATTTAACATAAATTCATAATTTTAGTCCAGTTAAACCCATTTTAATGGCAGTTCAGCTAGATGCTGCTCTATCAATCAGCATCATTCCTCTCCAGATTATATTCATTACAGGTATTAATGTTAATATTAGATTTATCTCTCTATCCATGATTGCATTGATTGTGAATCCTCTGGAGTGTGCTGGGCTTGAGGCAAACTTAAGCAGCCTACCCCCAACAGAGAAATCCACCTCCAACCACGATTTAAACTGACAAACCATAAGGCTAGACAACAAAAAACAGCCTTTGAGAACAGTAACCACCAGCATAACAATACAGAACTCTTATCACACTCACGGAATTATAGCAAGCACATCACACTTTAATTTACAATAAAAGAGACACTAAGCAGAGACCTTATGTTCAAGTGTGCCAATCAAAGGCTCAGAGGAAGTGAGAAACACTACTCTCTTTGGCACAGTCTAAAGGTCCATGAGTTGACAGAATGTAGGTTCCAAGGCTCAAAAAAAAACTCAAAAGATGAGTGTCCAAAAATCCAAAAGCAAGATTTATTACAGACCAGAGTTCAGTACACGTGATGACAGTCAGACCAGGCAAAGGTATCCAAATCAGCAGGCAAAAGGCAGAGTCTAAACTAAACAGGTCAAAAACTAGAGCACAAGCTATCAGGAAAACTCTGAACTGAGACATGAAGAACTACAATCTGGCAACAGGAAAAGGGAAGACACAAGGGTTCAATACATGAGGTGATTGGGGGTGATGAGAAACAGTCAGGAAATCACAATCAGGCATCAGGTGTGACAACGCCAGACAGGAAGCAAAACCTACGGAGACAAAGAGAGACAGGTGAATTTTCAAAGTAAAACAGGAAATATGAGACAAAACATAAAACACAAGGGCAAAACAGATAACTTAACTTAATCAAGAGCAGGATCATGACATGAGTAAATGTTTCAAAATGAAAAATCTTTCCAAACTAGCAATATTTTTTTTGGTGGGAAAAATGCACCTGTCCCCAATGTTTGGGGGGGGGGGGGGGGGCATGGCCGCTGCATGTGAAGATACTGTATAACCACAAACCAGGGGTCAAGATACAGCTGCCAGACAGGGTGATGCTGCTATAGATGTCTGCTTATATCTTTACTGAAGTTGAAGTAACTTGTGATTAAAAATAATCAGTATGCTTAACAAACATGGAACACAACTCCTGTCACATCCACAACTCTTCATGAAGATCTTTATGTGTGTATGACAGTTATTTGTTTTCCATTGTTCTTGGAAGCTAAAAAACTCACCCAGGTCCTCCTTTTCCTCATCCCAAAACACCTGTGTCTGAGTTGTCCATAATGTATCTCTCGTCTGCATTAATATCACTTTACACACTTGAGCCACACATAATTCACTAGTGCTGTCTTTTACCCCAGGCAGCACGGTGGTGGAGCAGGTAGTGCATGTGCCTCACAGCAAGAAGGTCGCCGGTTCGATCCCTGGGTCGGGCAGGGCCTTTCTATGTTAAATTTGCATGTTCTTCATGTGCATGCATGGGTTCTCTCCATTTTGGCATCAGAACTTTGGACCTATAAAATCGTATCACACATGTGGACTCTAGTATCCTTGACCATCATTAGCCATGTTTAGACCTGGTATTAACCTCCGTCCTTTGTGATCAGATCACAGGTGTTTATACCTGGTATTAACATCCGGCGTTTGTGATCAGATCACAAGTGGACAGCTGTAAATACATCTATTCACACATGGCATTAAATGAGTCCTCAATGCATCTTGACAGACCACTTGTGAACGGTTCTCACTCCCCCACTCTACAGGCAAATAAAACACACACATTACCCCTTCAGCAAAAACCAAGTATGGTGTTGTTTTAAATAATTGTTGAGCGGCAGCAATGTAAAAAAACATGCTTTGTTTGTGTTTTGTTGGTTATATCCTTTTGATTACCAAAGTGGCAGCAAATTAGTGAAGGGTGCAATCAGAGCTGGCATGATCAGCCAGGCTTTTGCTGGAGTAAGGAATATCATATCACTGTGCTCCACAGTGCTTCTGATACTGTTCTGATTTATCCACAGCCACGGCATGCAAACAAGTACTGACTTTCACCTGCTGAAAAGGCTTAGATGTAGGGTATGGCATCAGTTTGACACAGAAGTATTAACCAGGCTTTAAAGGTCCCATATTATGCTCCTTTTCTGCAGTTTAACATGGATCCTTGATGCCTTCATGAATCGTTAGTAACATGCTTTGGTCCAAAAAGCCAATAAATAAAGCACAGCAGCATTGTTTCCAGGCCCACATAGCCCCTCTGTTCAGAACGGTCTGATTTAGTGGGCGGGGACCTTAATATGTTAATGAGCCACTGCTGATACGCCCAGCTCTTCTGCATGGTCTGCCGAGGAGGAGGACGGCGTCGCGTAACCATGACGACTGAGTCCTGAGAGAAAATGGCTGCAGGACAACAAACTGTGGTTCAGCCGTTCGTGTTTGAGCCCGAGCCAGACCCTGAATATGAAGAGGCACCAGAAGAAAGTCGAGAGCCAAGGTTAAACCAGGAGGTTTCTCAGTGGTCGGTATGTAAAGTTTGTTTCTTCAATGCTAATATGTAGACGGACTAAAGCTGTTCTGCCTTTCTTGCTCCCCCTCCCCCTCCGTGTGTTGTTGTTATTAGCTCCTCAACTGTGTGGTTTGTGTTCATGCCGTGCTTACCAAAACTTAGACTGGCGTTAAATAGCGTTTAGTAAGGGATAGTGTAGAGTGAGCAGGTTACTACAGAGACATATAAACCCCGACGTGAGGCGGAATTAACTTTTATTGATATGTAACACTAAATGAATCGTTGCTACTGATAGTGAAATAAGACCGAGGGAAGGGGACTTCTTTGTTGTTGTGAAATGTAAATAATGTCCGGGTTCTTCAGGGCCGATCAGGGCCACAGTGTTTAACAGAAATAACAAATTATGTGACTGACCCATCAGAATACAGCATTTAATAGAGCCATATAGTGCATGGCAGCAACGTGCTGCCACTGAGCAAATGTTTGTCATAACCTGTAATTCTGAGCAATTTTCTGTGAACCGTATCTTTCATGTAAGCCACACAGTAGCTGTCTTAAACACCTCTTTACTTGCAATATTGTTTATTATTACACAGACCTGTGTATATTAGTATTATATTGTCTTAAACAAAAACAAGACATCATGATTGCTTAACTAGTACATTTCCTTTATATAAAACTTCTACTGAACATCCTGTTTTCACTCTTCTCCTACAGAGGTGCTCCTGTGGCAACTGTGCAAAAACACATAGAGCCTGAAAATGTCTGTTGCATGGAGATACCAAAGGTATTGTGAAAACTGAGTGCAAAATAATAATTTTGTACATTACCTTTTTGTACTATGATGTCACTTACTTACCCTTTTTAATTAACTAGGTCAGAGGAAGACTACAGGAACTCCCAGATCCACCATCCTGCATGGTGGACCATCCTGGACTTGGACCTCTATACTTTAATGTGTTTTTTCAGTGCAAAATGCCTTCAATATTTATAGATATGACTATGGGCCTTTACATCTAAGAGGAATAATGCAGAAGTATTTTGACATAAACGCTCCCATTACTGTAACACAGAATAGTACGGCTTAAAATTACATCACTGTTTCCTCCATCTTTCATTTTTACAGTCTATCTTTTTTGTTCTCTACTTATTAACATAACATGTAACATAAGGAACACTGAAAACACACTTAACAGTTCATGTAATCTTTTTATTGTGAAAAATATTTTTACATATAAAAACATCAAATGTACCAGCTGGTACTGCAGACAGTTTTTTAATAAAGGAGGTAAAAAAGAAAAGGAATTTTTAAACAGAAACTGTAAAGCCATAATAAACAATATATAAGAAAAAATATATACATAAAAACACCAATGAAAGTAACCCTTCAGTTCTGACAAACATGCACATCATGTCCAGCCGTCACAGATACTTGGCCTACAGACCCTCTGTGAGCTGGTGTTGGAGCTTCTGGGCTGAAGAATCAGGGTGGTGCTGCCTGCCTGCGTGGTGCTGCAGATAAGAGCGAAGTTTCCTGATGCAGAAGACCAGTATGAGGGCTTCAGAGCTCTCCTTGGTTGAACCTTGACATGGAGCTGGCTATCACATCCATCTTGTCAGGTCTGTCATACTGAGCAGAGAGGTCTTCTGGGTCTGGTATTTTCTGCAGCTCCTTCAGGTATGAGGCAGGGTCCTGGAAAACCTTCTCAAAGACAAGGTCCAACGGTGCATCTAACATAATCTGGAATGCAAGAAACAAAAATGTTTGATTACAAAAAGAAATTGCACTAAAATCAAAATGCCTCACTGCAGTGTTGTACACTTTTTTCATCGTCTTTTATTTACACAATTTCCTTATTTATTATTTATTCTCAATGCCATGTTAAAGGCACTTTTATTGAAGTTTTCTTTATGTTTTCCTTTTCATGTTATGCCTATTTGCCAATGTTTTTAAATTTGTGGATTTTTAATAAAGGCTTGTGCATTTTACAGAAAGTTGGCTCTGCTTTCACTGGCTTTGCTGTGCAGTCTCCTGTCTTGGATTTTGGAAAGCTGACTTTAAACAGGATTCACCATCAGAAGATGTTGGCTGAGGTCGACCAGCATAGACACAAGAAAGAAAAATGTTTAACCTTTTAAAGCAAGAAAACACACATTATAGCCATAAAATTTTATTAGTTTGTGGAGCTGAAATGTTTTTTTCACTTTGTACTGAAATAAACACAAAAAATCCATGAAATGTAAAATACAGTTTTTGAATCTCATTAGATACATTAGGTGTTTCTGGCAACTGAAAATTCACTTGAGTACTTTTATTTTTATCATTTATCTGCTTGTATTCATGTTTTTTTTAGATATTTGTTGATCATATTGATCAGACAGAGGTATCATAAAGTATATCAAATATGATACAACAGGCTTTCAGGGGTTAGTGTGTTTTCACTTACAAATGTCTCATTAAGTGATACATAACCAAATGTCTATGCCTATATGTTATAGTAAATAAATCAGGAGGATAATCATCTCACAGATCTTATTTGACTGCCTCAGTTCCTCCTAACATACTAACGTGCTGTAGTGTTATGTGGCTGTAACTTTTCCTCACAGCTAAACTCCACACAGTCACACAGCTCGTATGACAGCATCCTGGAGGCATTTCTGAGTCTTTAAACTTACAAAAATCAGATTAAATTAATGTGGTCAAAACGACACTTTGGCCACAAACACCGGTGACGCCGATCACATCTGCAGATAGACTGATCTGAGCCGACGTTAGAGTTACATGTTACATATTTTCCTCTGTTGTTAGTATTGATGTTTACATGACCTGCTGCAAAACGCACAGAAACAGTCTTCACCGATCGTTTCCCTCGTCCACAGTTTTCACATAAAAATTAGTTTTGAGACCATCAGAGATAATTTACTGATTACATTGCTTCAGTGAGTGCAGAGCAGTTTGCCTCGTACTCAGATCTCTATACATTTAACAGCAGACAGCACAGTAACACACAACAGGGACTTCACATTACAGTCCTGAACAAACACGACTGTAAAGTCCTGCTGGATAGAAAACAGAGAAGATCGTTTCCTCCAAACATTACAGGCTAAAACAACAGGCTAACCGCAGGCTAAACTTAGCCTCCTAAAGCTAACACTGAGGGAGGTATGAGAGGAGGGGGTGTATGAGGAATAATTATATTCCTCCAACTGTTAAACTCCTCTTGACTAATGTAGGAATATCCATACATCTAAGTTTACACTGCAGGCTGTCAGAGTAACTTTAACACTGAAGAAAATCTTGAGCTCTTACATCTGGTCCACTTCCCTCTGCTGTTAGCATTAGCTCGTAGCAATAAGCTAAATAAATACCACACAGCATTAAAATACTCAGATTTCCATGGTCCATGGTTTGGTGGCAGACAGTTGGTGGTGAGCCTGGATTCAGGAAAAGTCTAGTTCCCAGTCCTGTGTTGAACTGACTGAAGTTGAAGAAGCAGTCGGACGTGAAGTGACTGACACACACATACAGGTTTTAGCCGACTGTAGCTGCTCATTCCTTTAAAAAATAAAATTAATCCACTTGGTCCTCTGGTCCTCTGAGGCTGGTAGCCTATATGTGAAGATATATGTGGCTGTTTACTGCCAACAACTGAGCAGTGGTAGCTTTTTAGCTTAGACATGCTGAACACAGATCTCTCACTAAGAATGAAAACAACATGGCTGCTCTTCACAGAGGAATCTCTGCAGCAGGGTGGGGGTGGAGATACTCAGGTGGACCAATCAGATTAGTTTATGCAAATAAAAATATACTGTTACGTAACAGTATATCCGCAGATTCAACAGCTCACTGAAGGACATGATTTTACATTCATGCATTCTACTAAATACAGGTTTTGTTATAAAAGATAACATTTTGTGGGCTGGGAGGAAGGCCAAAGACCCAAAATTGTGTTCAAAAGACTTAAAAAAGTGGATTTTGCATAATATGGGACCTTTAACCTGTAACTTCACCTTTTTTCTTGCTGGCATTAGCTGTAAATTACCCTTGATGGAGTTTAAAAAGTTTAAGATAACCTGCCATAGGGGGCGCTATGGTGATACACGGATTATACACAAAATCAGGTTTATGTGTATTAACCAGACTTCTGTTCATTTTTTAATTTTTTTTAAATTTTTATTTTTAGGGTCTACGGACCCATAGAAACGCTTCTACATCTTTAGAATTTTCTCAAAATTAGCAGGACACTGCCCCTGTCCTGTTAATTCAAAATGTCCTTCCAGTGTGGTGTGTATTCTGATCAATTGTCCTGCTAATACATATATACAAACACACACACACTGTTCAAATTGCAATGTTCAAAGTGTAATGTTCATAAATGAGAATGCAAAGACTGCTCAACTACTGTCATGTTACACTTACACACAAGCCCACACACACACAAACCCACACGCACGCACACACACACGCACCCCCCCACACACACACAATGCCTGTTGTCGCTAATTTGCATCATACCTACATTTTTATCTATTCTATGTGCTAGACTCAAAATTAACAATCTCCTCTTAATTTAGCATCTGCTTGAAAGCAAAAGCACATAATATTTATTTTTTAATATAATTGTATATAAATTCAGGTGTCAAGGGTTAAAAATATAGTAAAACCAGAAATGTCAGAACCAGTCAGAAATGTGAAGGGGGCATCATGCGTAGTCCGTACACATCATGCTTGAGCACTCTTTTCTGTGCTTATAGTAACAGTGTTTACTTCATGGAATTGGGTTGTTAGCTATGTGTCTAACCACAACCTGCAGTGGATTGCACTGTCAGGCCTCGACCTTCAGACCTGTCCAACTTGGGTGTCCCACCTGAAGACTAAGCTCCTGCTGGTATAGCTTTAGCTCTGAAGGTCGCTGGAGCACGCAAACCCCTTGACCACAATAAGGTGGCTGGGAGACTGAAAAGTAAAAATGAAAAACAAAATAAAATATCCAGATTTTAACAACGAACAACATAACATTCACCTGAACTGGATGGTCCTATTCTACAATAAATTTGAACCTAAACTTCTATAGTCAATATTTACAAAACTGAAACTAAGGTAAATAAAAAAAAAAACACTTTTCAAACTAATTTATGAAAAACAACATATAGGGCAGAACATTTTATGACTTTTTTCTTTATTTTCTCGTCTTTTTTGACTTGTTTTTTTACTTTACAGCTAAACTTTATGTACAGTCGGGGTCTGTCAGACACAGGTCATTTGTTCTCAGTCTGTTACCCCAAATTCCACATAACGCGAATGCGCCGAGCCGAGCCGCGGTCTTACCCTGACCGACACACCCCACGCATCCCCAAAGGGGAGGGCTGATCCCCGGAGAGCCGCGAGCTCTCATGTGAATAGTGGTGTCACACGATAGCAATAGATGTAATAAACTGAGAAAAGTTCTGTTCTCCTGTGACCGAAAACAAACAAGAAAACTCAATATGTGCGCTTTCTCCATAGGGGCGTAAGGAGAAGGAGAGGGAGGACCGACACAATGAGGAGAAGCACACCCGCCTGAGATTTTTTTTAAGGAGATAAAATAAAATGTATCAATGGATAACATCAATACAAGCTCATGAAATGGACAGCTACACTTATATTTACAAATGTATTGATAACACGACGTAAACCGCTCGTTAGCCTCTCCTGTCTGATCAGGATGACAGGCAAATATTACGCACCAATGCAGAAAGGGCACATATTGAGTTTTCTTGCTTGTTTTCGGCCCCAGAGAACAGAACTTCTCCAAGTAAGTGTGTCAAGTACCAGATTTCAATAAAAACACAGAATGATGGAAAAACTTGTCAATGGCAGGAAAGCGTTCCGTGAGATACGACGAAATTACTCATGCATGAATCAGAATATGAATGGAAAATGGCTCTGTTGACTGGAAAGTTGACAGACCCTTGCTATGTAAGTGCATTGCATTCACTGGATTAAGAAAAAATGGACACCTTTTCTGGGAATGAAGAGATCAGGATCTCATTATTAAGAGAAAAGATAAAGAAAAGGAAACTTCCGTAAATCCTCTCACAGCGGCAATGATGGCACACGCAGCAGCAAACAGGAGACAGCACCAAATAAACAACCTGTGCAAAAAAATAAGACCCTTGTCAGCTGCAAGTGACCTGCAATGACGGCTGAGAGCTTTTGCGCTGGAATGGTGCTGCGCTCTCTGCGGTGCTGATCCGGTCCATTTGTCAGGTTCAGCACAGCGGACAGCGCAGAACACAGGTGACCCAGGCGGGTGGGCTTCTCCTCGCTGGTTGTCGTCTCTCAGGTGGACACAGAAAGGCTTTTACAGTAAATCCACAGGGATTAAAATAATATTCTGATAAATCATCCTCCCGATGAGCAAACAAGAGACCAAAACATCACAAATGAGCACTTTAAATGAACACGATCGTCCATTTAGGTTTGATTTTTGTGCAGCGTCAGCGCTTTTTTCTCTCATTCATCTCAAAGTGCACCTCAGCTCTGTGGTTCCCTCAGCAAGGTGTCTTGTTTGTTTACGGTCACAGAAGAGCAGAATTTTCCCTCTGTTTTAGAGTTTTTGGCCGTTATGTTCCTAATGTTTATGTCCTGAGCCGAAGATGCTAAGGGCAGATTCACTTCCGGGTCAAAGGTTGAATGGCGCATTCGTCCAATCAAGTCCTCCTTCTCTCTCACTTCACGCACACATTCGTCCAATCAGCAATGACTGGTGTGACCCACAAGCATAGATATGTATAGAAGTATATCTATGCCCACAAGTACCTACCTCTTCTGGTAGCTTAATCTTAATGTGTTTAGCTCTTTTCTGTTATGGTTTGCACTTCAGGGCCACCATAGCAGCAGGCCCGCCCCAGCACACGCAAACACACGCACACATACGCACACAGTCACAGCCCTCAGTAATCATCCAATCAGCTGTTAGTATACAAATGAGCCCACACGGAGCCTGACTGCGGTGTCAGGTTTCAGCACGGAGCGGAAGAAGCAACGAAGCTCAGCCAAATTCCCCTTAGTGACTGTGAGGTAATTAATACCCTAATTAATAATTAACAACAACAATAACAAATAAAACAAAGTAACATTAGATATAACATATATATTGGTTCAGTCATTTCTCCTGTTCAGGGGGCGTTTCTCAGTCACACAGGCACAGAGATGAGTGTCCACGTCCACTGCCTTTAACCCCCAAATTCCACATAACGGGAAAGTGCCGCACCGCGGTCTTGCAGCCTGTGAAGATACAATGGAGTGACAGAGAAATGAGAGGAAGCAGATACTGTATCTTGTCCATTTTTAGGCAGATTTTCCTGCACCTGCATTTACGTTCGTCAACTTATATATTACTTTTGGTTAATTCTGTTTACTTTATCAGAAAAAAACTGAGGAGTTAGTTACCTGAGATCCTTTTCCTGGCCAAGCCCGTGTCAGTAATATGCTGTCAAGTAGAGACAGTAGAGTTCCTATACTGAGGGTGGTCTAATCAGATATTTTATGTAAAATATGTTATATTCCATGTGATCAATGTTGCCCTTTGTCAGATAGCTGGTTCTTTGGTTCATTTCTGACCAAAAATGTATGAAAATGCTATCTGAATTTTTCCTTGGCAAGGCATGGTGCGCAGGGCTGGTTTTCAAATAACTCTTAAAACAAACTTACCAAGAGATAATCTTAATATTTTACATGCAGATGTATCTCTTTTCAAGTAACATACTTAGTTTTACAATGGTAGATACAAATTTTAATATGATCAGGGATTGGAGTAAGGTGACTTCTAGGGTGTCAGAGGTTCAATGACTGTAAGCTTTGAGTACATTTTTTCACTTTTCAGAAAAAACAAAACAAAAACTCCAACACATTTTATAGAGGTTTTGGATGCAAATACAGACCTTTTTTTCATTTAGTGTCAGGTCCTTGTCTTTCACATAAACTTGAAAATAATGTGTGTGCACTGGCTCACATTTCCCTTAAACATGACATATCTGTGTAAGTGGCCAAAGTCCTCATATTCCACATAAACTTGACAAGGTCCCAACATGTCACTGTAAATTAAGGTCTGACCAAAAGTTTGCGTTAGACAAAATCTCAACAGATGAATGTGCTTCTGTAAGCTTAAGAAAAAAAAAAAAAAATCTTATTCCCAGGACTGTAGGACCTTGGGAAAGGCACATCCCTGTTTTTCACATTCCTGTCATAAGCCCCCATATGTCACATAAACGTGTGTGTGTGTAATAGACAAAATCAAGATGACTGCCTAAAAAGAGTGCCTTAACACCCCATTGCTCAAAGGCATTTACAACCAGGACCACACGAGGAGTGGTTGGGGGTTAGAAAAGTTCAATAAACATATTCAATAAATCAATGCAGTGATTGTAGAAACCGAATAGTCTTGTGCTTAGTCATGCTATGCTAAACTATGTGAGGCCCAGTTACATTACCAAGTCCATGTAAGGAAAAGGTGTCCTTTTTGGTGATGCTCTGCAAAGTCCAGTACTACATCTTTGGTGGTTTCCTAGTGGGTTCCAGGCCGGTCTGGTCCTTCAGCTTCTGGCTCTGAAAACCACTGGTTGCTCCTTTGTTCCTTGAGTTAGCAGCTTGATGGGGGGTGTCAGGCTTCTGCAGGGACATGTTCCTTTTAGAGTATGCATGGATCCCAACAATTAGTTGGAAACATCAGTCCTGTTAAAGTCACATAAATACACTAATGTGTTCATATCTCACCCCTGCCTTTGATTCAAGAACAGGCTGTCCTTCTCTGGGCCCTCCCGGTCTCTCACAGGCAACCTCCTAAACCTAGGAGTCTAAAGCCAAAACTACACCCAAAGTCTCTTTGTTCATGCAGTAATGAGCCACAGCCAGGTCTTACCTGTCCTACTGTGTCCAGGTCACACACAGACGACACCATTGCATCCTGAACATCACACCAATACAAAGAGGCTAATGCTAGTATTAGGCTAGCTTAGCCTTACTGGGCAGAGCCTTGTGTTAGCTTAAACTTTGCTTGGGACTGTGATACAATAGACGAGCTAATACCTCAAAGACAATCTGACAAACCTTACATGCTTACAATCACTGCACAAAGCACCTTGTCGGATTTTGGTGAGTGACTTCAGGCTGTGACTACTTCCAGGTCATTGAGATTTCACTCAAAAACTCTGTAGCCAATCAGCAGGCCAAATCCTAAGCCCCGCCATAGGTCAGACTGGGTCAGGACTGCAAACAAAAGCCCTTAAGCCTAAACACCAGGTTAGGAATGCAAATGCAAAAAAGTCTGAGCAAACTAGATTCTGATGAATGCTTAAAAAGTGAATAGTTCAGCAAATAAAATACAACACATTTGATGGATTAAAATATTTTGTTTCCAATTTTTGCATTTTTTTAAACTACTTGACTGTAGTGACATGCTCTTCAAATCGGAATGCCTGTGGTCATTACTGTGGGCAGAATTGGTTATAGTTTGAGAGACATATGAGGTGGACATAAAAACAGATAGGCAAACATAAAAACACCAGGCAGACATAAAAACACCAGGCAGACACAAGGGGCTAAGGGGAGGACCTCCTTTAACAGCTTAGTTGGTGGTTTGGAGGAGGAGCAGGTTCAGGTGAAGGCAGGGAGTTGCTGATTTTATCTCCAATTTTAATAATTTATTATTAAAAAAGCTCGTAAAGTCCTCTAAGCTGAAGGCTAGAGGAATCACAGGCTCAGTAGAGCTCTAACTCTGTGTCAGCCTGGCTACAGTGCTGAAAAGGTACCTAAGATTGTTTTAATTTTCTTCAATTAATGAGTAGTAGGCAGCTCAAGCATGTCGTATGGCTGTCATGTAGTTATTATGACTTTCCTGCCAAAGTATTTGTGACTCCTCCTTTTTATTGGAGTGCAACATTCTCTCTAATTTACAGGATGCTTGTTTAAGTGCACGAGTTTCAAAAGTAAACCAAGGAGCTGTCCTTTGAAGTTCACTAGTTTTTTTTTTTTTTTTTAATCACAGTGGGGCAATTGAGTCCAAAGTGGATCTTAGTAGACTGGCAGAGCTATCAAAAAGCTGATCCAGCTGAGAGGGGCTATAACTAATATCACAGTTATCAATTGGCCAATGTGCTGAATTTAAGGCAACAGGAATGGCCTCTTTAAATTTAGCCACAGCACCACTGGACAGATTTTGTACTCTTTAATGTTTTATTACACAATGCAAAATCCTCTAAGAAGATATATATAGATTTATAAGAAGGAGCACGATGTGGCATCACCGAAGGGAGCCTAACTGAAATCAATTTGGATCATCTCTAATGTGATGGAGTAGGATATGGCCAATCAATCTCCCTCTTGTGTAATACAAGATACAAACTGAGGGCAGTGGGGGGTCTGCTGTGCAGATGACATTTTCTTAGTTCGCTGATGCTTTCTGCGGTGAAGCTACATTTTGCTCTATCTCACACTGAAGTACACTATGGTACGGTAAGCTCCCTGTGGTGCAACCACAACCTGCACCCTCTTGTACAGCAGATACAAAACTGGGGTCAGTGAAGCTGCCTTTTGTTCTGCTTCATTCTCCCAGTTTGATGCTACTCAGACTACAGTGATATATCATGTGGGTCCCTGATAGAGGGACTGATGGTGTCTTGCAAAGATCATGCAAACTCTCAGATCCGGGGAAGGCACACAGACTCTCAGAGCTCACAGTCACGCTCTCACTTCACCACAAGTCAAATTTACATTTCAGTTGGATGGAACCAAACAGCACTCATCAAACACTGGTTTACCTCAGCAGGTAATTATCGCACAGTTGGAGCTTAAGGTTGGTTGAACAAGGATGTTTGCTAACTTTAACATGTGTCTAAATTAAACTATTTATGCAGGACCTCACATTTATATAAGTGTTACTCAGCAGAACAGTCACAGGTCAAGGCTTGAAGTGTTTCTGTTCTGTCAGTGATTTCAGTTACACACCATTTCAGAGACTTTTTAATTCTAGAGCACAGGGACAAGACATCCCAATTTAACCTGGAATGTCCTGTTTCAAAATTTTGTACCCTGTCCTCACAAATACCTGTTAGACACTAAATGTGTTCTGTTCAAGGGCAATCCCTGTCCCATTGTCCTATTATGAACCCAATGATATAGGCTATCCTATCAGACCAGAGGGGTATTTCACATAGCCTAGATAGGATAGGATTAAGCTAGGATTTTCCAGTTATGCTGGATGAATTTAGCTGTGAATTGGTTTCACAAAAGTGAAGGCACATAAGTTACCATGGAGATTTATTCGGTGCAGCTAGCCTGCTCCTGGCCAGGCTAACAGGCAGGCTTAATAAATCCTGCTGTTCAATCAGCAGCACTCTCATCTGAAACCAGCATGTTTCTTATAGTTATAGGAATGATACTGACAATAAGAGGTATATGAATGTTATACATTAATACATTTCATTTAAAAATGCTTTTCAAAGAACTCCAGGACACTTTTAAATCAGGATAAAAGAGAAAACTAGGATTTAAACTAAGGAAACACAAATCACAAGTAAAAGCAAGTTATTAATTAATCCCATATTTTCATGTATTTGTTTTAGTTTTTTGTCTAATTAATAAAAATTAGTTTGTTTAGATTTTTAATAACAAGGACACATATTCTGAAGACTTTCAATCTTGGGCTAGGTTAATATGCAGTCAATATTCGGGTTAAGGTCAATATTCCGGTTTCTGAAACATTCAGAATAACCCCTTTACATGCGTAAGCAAACAGTACATGTAATCCCAATCAAAACAGTGACGCACGGACAACATCTCAACGCACGGAGAACGTCATGAGGCAATGCGCGTCATTTCCGCTTCTTCTTTCTGTATCCAATAGCAACAACAACAGCAGCAGCAGCAAGGCGGATAATGAACAGCCCGGAGCAGGTGGCAGTCGCCTTCATTTGTGCTTTGGTGCTGGTACTGACATTATTATTATTATTATTCTTTGTCAATTTCTTTTTTAATGGAAGGCGAGAACGTGAAGAAATAGGAAATGGAGCTGCGGCTGTGCCATTTTACAACAAGTACTTCCTGTACTCAAAAGACCAAGATTCTTTGCGAAAAGAACATGCGCAGAACACAAATTAATGTTCCTTTCGATGGGGATATCCCGATCGGCGTATACATGACCAAATATTCGGGTTAGAAAAGGAGTAACCCAGGGGTGATTTTCGGGTTTTTAAAAACTGGAATACGAGCATATTCCAGTTTTTCAAAAGGGTTATTGGTGTTTACATGGCCATATGCAACTGGGTTATTGCTAATATTCTGGTTATGAAAGGTTTAATGACTGCATGTAAACGTAGCCATATTGTTATTTGGATAGGAATATATGTAGGCTTCTATTAATATGATAAATGGAATACATTTAATGACATGCCCTTTCCTAGACTAGATGATATACTTAACTTGTTCCCAAGTTCAGAGAAAATAGAAACACATAAAAGTCAAATCTTACATGAAAAAGAGCAAAAAACAATAATATGATCTGCCCCGTTTTACAATAATTAACAAAGAACATTATAAAACTTCTTCACTTCCCTCTATTAAAAAATGGGAGCAGATTTACACTTTAACAGAAAAAGAAGATTACAAAAGAATTACTTAACAACACTATACAAAACAGAGCAAAACATCTGGTGTTCATATTTCATCATATCTAAATAACTTGAGGTTTTGTTTTAGTTTTCATTTTCTCCTTATTTATTACTCAACAAATCTTTAAATTTTTTCCATAGCATTGGGTCTTTCAGGCATTTCTTGGCTGGCCATTGTTAAGATCGTCATGATTCGATTCGATTTCGATTCTTAGGGTGGTGATTCGATTCAGTAAGTAGAAATACACAAATAATTAGAGTACCTGTTGACAATTTTTGACTTTTTTTGATGCCAGTGCCAGTGTTATTCATTGACAATACAGTCAATGAATAACGTAAATTCCCAGGCCCCAACGGGTATCCAGTGGAATTTTATAAACAATTTTCAGATGAGCTAACTCTCATACTGCTTGAAATGGTCAATTACGCCTATGAACAGGGCACCCGACCACCCACACTCATGCAGGCCCCTATTTCCTTAATGTTTAAGAAAGACAAGGACCCACTAAAGTGTGCGTCGTACCGTCCTTTATCATTCCACCTGGTTGATATCAAAATACTTGCGAAGATGTCAACGCGGCAATTAGAATCCATCATGCCCTTGATTATTTCAGAAGATCAGACTGGGTTCATACGGGGAAGACAATCATATTTCAATAGGTGAAGGATTCTCAACATAATCCACTCTCCGGCTTCCCCTAAAACCCCAGAGATAATTATATCACAGAAAAGGCTTTGGACCGGGTGGAGTGGGCGTACCTTTTCTTTTACCTGCAACAATTCAGTGTCAGTGCTGATTTCATTTCATGGGTCAAACTGCTTTATTCCTCGCCATATGCTTCATTGTGCAAAAACAACCAACGGTCGGCGCCATGCCGTGTCTTTTTGAGGTACACCTTGTCATGCCCATTATCTCCATTATTGTTTGCACTAGCAATTGAGCCCATGTTGGTCGCCTTAAAGAGGGAAGCAGGGTTCAGGGGAATTCAGAGGTGGGGTGAAGAACACCAGGTCTCACTATACGCGGATGACCTACCCCTCTATGCGAGAGATCCTTTTGTATACATCCCACATATTTTGACACTGCTGAATTCATTTGGTAATTTATCTGGATACAAACTGAACATATCTAAAAGTGAATTTCCCCCAATTAACCAATTAGCCATAAACGTATCATCATCTATACCCTTTAAAATAGCTAATACAGGAATTAAATACCTTGGTGTAATAATCACATGATCTATGCAAAATGTGGGAACAAAATTTGGTCTCATAAACAGCAAAAGAAAATCAGATTTAAAAACATAGAATTATCTTCTGCTGTCCTTAGCAGACAGGGTGTACCGTGTAAAAATGAATGTGCTACCAAGATTTTTTATATTTTTCAGTGTTTGTCAATATTCCTTTCAAAATATTTTTTCACTACAATAAATTAAATTATTGCCTCATTCATCTGGGCTGGTAAATGCCCAAGAGAAAAACTGAACACTGCTTTGTAGAAACAGATTGGATGGTGGGCTTGGTTTCCCTAACCTCATTGGTTACTACTTGGCAGCCAAGGCTCAAAAAATAATGTTATGGTTCACCTCACCTCAATCCAACTGTTGTCAGATGGAGTCAGCCTCCTGCTCTTCTTCTTTGCTTGCATTAGCAAGTGGTGCCCTGCTTTTCTCCTCATCAAGTTTCATCTCTAACCCTGTTGTCATTGGATCTATAAAAAATCTGGGCACAAATAAGGTGCCACTTCGGCTGGTTTTGTTTTTATTTCTTCAATAAGTGAGGAGTAGTAGGCCACTCAAGCATGTCGTCAGGCTGTCATGTAGTTATTATGACTTTCCTGTCAAAGTATGTCATGGAGTGCCACATTCTGTCTAATTTATGGGATGCTTGTTAAAGTGCACGAGTTTCAGAACTGAACTAAGGAGCTATCCTCTGATGTTTATTTTTTTTTTTTCCCCCAGTGGGGCAATTGAGTCCAAAGTGGATCTGAGTAGACTGGCAGAGTCATCAACAAGCTGATCCGGCTGAGAGGGGCTATAACTAATATCACAGTTATCAATTGGCCAATGTGCTGAATTTAAGGCAGCAGGAATGGCCTCTTTAAATTTTGCCACAGCATCACTGGACAGATTTCTACTCTTTACTGCTACATTACACAATGCAAAATTCTCTAAGAAAACGTTAAAAGTTACTAAGAAGTGATCGGATAACAAAGGTTAGATCAGATAACAAAGATTTTCGGGAAAGACTTTTAGTTCATTAATATCAAGGCCGTATGTTAGAACAAGATTGAGAGTGTGGTTAAAACGATGGGTAGCTTCACAAACAGCCTGAACAAAACCAATTGAGTCTATTAGGGACATAGAAGCTGAGCTAAGGTTATCACTTTCTTTGTTGACAAGGATATTAAAATCACCTACAATGATTATTTTATCAGAGCTAAGTTATCACAAATAGGACAGGCTGGCAGGTTTTTTAGTCAGTAGGAGATAAATTTAGAACAAGACTTTCAAAAGAAAAGTAATTAGCCTTTGGTCTAGGATTGATTTGGAGAGAAGAATGATAAATAGCTGCTACACCACCTCCATGGCCTGTGTCTCGTGGTATATGTGTATTTAAATGACTGGGATCAGTGGATTCATTTAAGCTGACATATTCCTCCTGGCACAGCCACGTTTCTGTTAAACAGAATAAATCAATGTGATTTTCTGATATAAGGTTATTCACTCATAAATATTTGTATCTCAGTGATCTAAGAGACCACATCTAATAATCTGATGTTTTGGTGTTTCTACATTTGAGTTTTAAATTTTAATCAGATTTCTATGCTTCACACCTCTTTTATTTGTTTTTGTGTTAACATCTATGTGAGGTTTGGGTCGGGGGACAGACACAGTCTCTATAGAATAATATTCATCATTATCACAACAGTCATAGCAGCTATAGTAGTGATGAACACAGCTGTCATAACAGTAATGGGTGGAAAACTGTCCTAAAGAAAGCGCAGAGGAGCGTGGAGGACTGCAGCTCTGCAACATGGTCTCATCTCTGAGAGGTCATAGGTCAGACTCTGCCATGTTTTTTAGATAAGAGAGATGCTCCAGCCAAAGTAGGATGGATGCCATTTCCTCCTACCAGACCAGGTTTTCCCCTGAAAGATGTCCAGTTATCAATGAAGCTCACATTGTTTGCTGGACACCACCTCGATAGCCAGCGGTTAAATGATGACATGCTGCTATACATGCCATCACTGGTCAGATTTGGTAAGGGGCCAGAGAAAATTACGGAGTCAGACATCGCTTTAGCAAATGTACACACTGATTCAACATTAACTTTGGTGACTTCCAAGCAACCCCCTCTACCACAGTTTACCAAAATCACATACCTATTGAGTCTTATTCTTTTATATCAATAGCATGTGGGAGGCATAGTATGTTAATTGTGGTCATTTTTAAAATGCTTGTTTTTTTGTTTATTTGTTTTTTTGTTGGTTTTATCCTTTTATTTTAGGTCTGGTTGCATAACAATGTCCACTCAGCATTCTCACTGCCTTGCCATTGTCTATATAAGGTGTGTTACGCTACAATATGTTTTCAAATCAGACATTGTGTAATCGATTTCTGTATCATGTGACCACTGTGTTTTGCTCCAACGCTTACATCAGAGGCATCCAACTCGACCATGAACTGCTGGTAGGGGTCCAAAAGGATGAGAACGGGGTGGAGGAGAAGCTCTCTTTTAGGTACGCATTCCTGGTCACACACGAATGTCCTATGAGGAGAAGTAAGGTTATTGTTGGAATAATTGTACATAAATTATCACGTGTTTGTTTTACTCTATTATTCTATTACATGAACTTTTGAACTTTTCACTGTCTGTGACCTCACATGATCTTTTTCTGTCTTACAGCATGCTGATTTACAGAAGTGTGCTTAAACTTGACCTTTTATCAAAACAGGAAGCCGCCCGAGCTGAGACTTCCTGTGAACTTTATGATGTATGAATCATGAGCTGAGCTTACGGTTTCTTCCCCCATCCTTTAGTGTAAGCTCGGCATATTGTAACCAGGGCACTCCCAGTTTTCAATAAAAAGAGAGGTGGCGCAGAGTGTGCTTCAGAGCGTAAGGAGATTGTAACTGTTGCACATCTCTGCGCTCTCCTCGCGAGTATTTTGAATTCTAACTGTTGTCTTTTGCCTCCTTTGTGTGTTATCTGAATGTCTCTAGGGGTTTAAACCTGACATTTCTTTGGTCCTTCGAGCCGGATGTCAATATACCTGAGGGTTCCAGCAGGACGATTGAACCTCAGTTAAAGACCGTGGCGACGGCAGGACAGACCCTTTCCGGGAGCTGGACTTCAATTCCCTGCTAGGGACCTGAAGGTTGACGACAAGCCGTGAGGGAAAGACAACAGTGGTGAGCATGTGATTTCATAAAAGGAATGAGAATGAATGGTGTACTGATATGACATAGAGGTGTTGTGAAAATAGTCACGGCGGACGCGAGAGTCCGGAAATCCTTGGAATTAGAGAAAAATTGCCAGAAGGAGGCGCGAGTCCTTCATAAAAATCAAAAGTACCGTAGACTATAGAGAAAACCCTGTGAATACTAGTCACTGGCAGGTAAACTGAAATAGGACAAGAGGTCCTGAAGGACGGCGGAGTCCTGAGTTAAAATCCGCATTAAAGCTTCTAACACGGTCATATCAGAACACGCAAAAGAGAGAAAGTGAGTGTGAAAAGACTGTATTTTATCACTAGATAAAATCAGTCATACCAAAACTGTGAGACAGTAGTGGTGAGATCCTCGTGGATGCAGAGGCAAGAACCTCCGCTCTGAAAAGAGTTGAAGTGAGAGTTACCACGACGATTTATTAATCACCACCTCACAGAAAAAACTGAAACCCAAGACCATAGAACACCCTAGGTGTTAGGTCGGGTCTAAATTCATAAAACAAACATGGGACAGGCTTGTACTAAAGGACAGGATCCTAAAACCCAACTTTCCACTAAAGATTGGAAATTTGTGGAACAAATAGACCCCGAAGCTGTTAAACATCTAAACTGCTGGATAAAACATTACAATTTTAATGGAAAACTAACAACCAGCTCTGTAAAGGGGCTATGCGAAAGAATGCAGTCAAAAACAAAAGGAAAAAAAGGAAACCTAAAAAGACATGGGTATCACCACACAGATAAATGGTTACAAATAGCAGAAAGCAGAGTAAAGAAACAAAGAAGCGAAGAAGAAAGTGAACATAAAAAGACTCAAAATATGATGTATTACAGAGAAGAAGATAATGAAACAGTAAGAGGGAGGAGAAGACCAGCTGAAGGAGCAGTGAGAGGGGAACAGGAACTACAACAAGTGAGACTGAGAGAGAGAGAGAAAAAGAGCAGACAGTAGCAGACAGGGATAGTGAAAATGAAGAAAGGGAGCAATTACCGCCACAAAAAGAATACCAAGGCATATACCCTGATCTACAGAAGGAGTGTCCTCCTAAATATGAGGAACACACACCACCCCAACAGCCCAGGAATCCATTCCATACGCCTGAAAGAACGACACGCTCCATGGGAGGGCGAATGTGGGACTGGTCAAAGACCATGGGTGGTCTCCTCTCTCCAATACGGGGCAGCCCATCGAGAGAGGGAGCTGAGGGGCCTTCTTCTACGGCCCCAACTGCAGACACTTTCCCTATGATACAAGTAGCAAACCCAAGAGATCAGGGAGGTCCAACAATGTTAGTGTACAGGACATGGACAGTTGAGGATGTGAAGAAAGCAGTAGAGGGAATTAATTCCCATAAGGAAGATGTGGAAGAATTCATAGAAGGCATGGAAAATCTCAGAAGGACCTACCACCTTAACGGTGTGGAGGTTCAGCAGGCCTGGATGACTAAAATGGGTCCAGATTGGCATAAGATTAGAGGAGATTACAATCCCCTAGGAGCAGGAGGAGTACCAGTGCCCCCCACTGACGCCAATCAAAATGAGCTCAATAATAGAGTGCAGGGATTAATTGACAGAACAAGAAATCAGTTTAGAGCAAGGGAAAATTACACTGAAATTGGTAGAGCTCATCAAAAAGATGGAGAATCATTCTCTGACTTTAAAGTCAGAATGACAAAAGTGTTCAAACAACATAGTGGGTTACAGGAGAATGCTGATCCTCAGGGAGCCTACCAACAACAGCTGAAAAATGCTTTACATCAATAGTAATGTAATTCCTGATAATTTTACAGTAGAAATTAGCAAAGCCTTAAAGCCTTGAAGAACGAAACTAGTTACTGAGGTCCCGGTATTAGCCATAAAGAAATATAAGGAAATAAATAGGCGGTAGAAATACAGAATAAAATAGGTGTGGAAAAAAACAGAATAAGTAAATACAGAATAAGTTAAAATACAGAATAAGGATAATATTTACAACATTAACCTAAAAATAGAATATCAATAAAAATAACTATAATATTTACAATTAGATAAACTAAGGCTTGTAGGATATAAGTAAAAAAAAAAATATTTACAACATTAACCTAAAATAAAACTATGTAGAATAATGACAGTATTTAAAGCACTGAACCTGATCCAAGCACAGTACACACTGGATTACACAGCATCAGAGTAATGGAGAGCAAAGAGGCTTGTTGTGCAAGAGATCAACAGTGGCTTAACAGATCAGCACAGTAAGGTGCAACTAAGGTAGTAGTATCCATTAGTGATTGTCTTTGTCAACATTGCATGTGCAGTATCCATCTCCCTGTATTAGCAGCCTACAGAGCAGCCCCAGAGTTGAACAGCCTCACAGCTGTTGGAAAGAAGCTGTTCTTCAGTCTGGTGGTCCTGCTTCAGATGCTCCGCGGCCTTCTCCCTGAGGGGAGAGGAACAAATAGTGCGTATGCAGGGAGGGTGGGGTCCTTCATGATGCAGTCAGCCCTCTTTCTGCACCTTGTGTTGTAAATGTCCATGATGGTGGGTTAACCCTGACCCGACGCAGTCTTCTTGAGGAAGTAGAGGCGCTGCTGAGCCTTCCTAACCAGGCATGAGGTGTTGTTGCCCTAACCCTAACCCATGAGATGGGGTCAGAGAGGCCAAGGTGGGGGCAGGGCACAGCTCTGTACGCAGCGCATACTTTTATGTACGCACAGTCCAATGTGTTATCTCCCCGTGTTGGTTAACTGACATACTGGTAAAACCTGGGCAGAACGTCTGTCAGATGTATGTGATTAAAGTCCCCTGAAACCATGTCAAAAGCCTTCGGTTGTTTGTTTTGGAGCGAGCTGATGTTGTCATGTAGCTTCTTTAGGGTGTTGTAAGCAATAACATCCGGCGGGATGTAAACAACCGTGACAAACACTGCCGTGAATTTGCGAGGCAAGTAGTGTGACCGGCATTTAACAATCAGAGGCTGGAACAATGGCTGGTCACCAGCTTGCAGTTTGTACACCAACCTTTGTTTATTTACATACAGAGTCCATTCCCGTGACTTTTCCCTGATAGCTGGCTGCAGTGAGCTCAGAAGAGTTGCAGGCCATTGATCTGTGTCTGGCATGCTTTCGTTTAGTCAGGTTTCCATAAGACAAATCACTGCACAGTTCCTCATCTCACGATGGACCCCAATGCTCGGGGAGTAAGTAAATCTTGTTTGTTGAGAGCGCAGATGTTTTCCAGAAAGAGTGTTGGGATCGGTGGTCTGCTACCTTTTAGCTTCGCTAGCATGCCCGTTTGCCTCTTTTCTGTCTCCGTGTACAGCGCTTCTTCCTGCCATTTAGCCTCTGTGCTAAGCTGCGCCAGTCCGGTGTCCTCAGGAGCCTCAATCTGCCTAGCGTAGCTTCGAGCTCTGGTGAAGCTGTTATGACTGAGCCATCTCTAATGTTTAAGATTACGGCTGGGCTGGACTTTGTACATGTACTATGTGTTCGATCTGTCAAAAACACACAGTTTGTCGCAGTGACATCACATTGTGTGTGATAAAGTGGTTGATGTCCGCTGATTCTCCCAAAAAACGCTCAGGGTGAGAGAGCTGGAAACATGAAAAAGAGTCAGTCCTTTGAATCGGCTCCACTGTCACTGAACCCGGAAGCGAGTCATCTGTAGCTGGGGTTTAGTTTTGTCTCCTGAAGAAGGCTGGGGACAGTTTAACTCCTGTAATGTATGCTGAAATAATGCTTTCAATCAATCAATCAATCAACCTTTATTTGTATAGCGCCAATTCATTTGTTATGTCAAGACACTTTACAATGGAGCAGGCTGAAGACAAACTCTTGAATTTATAGATATATACATGCATAGATACATATAAAATACCCATATACTTATATATATACACATACATACTGTATATTCAAAACCCAACATGAATCCACCATGAGCACAGCACTGGTCCAAGCAAACTACAGGAAGGTGCATCTGCAGGGGGGCTCACAGTAACAGCAGCAAGAAAGAAAACCTGTTTAGCAGCTGGAGGTCTTGAGCAGACCCAGTCTCATGTTGAACAGCCATCATACCAAAGCTGTGTTGGGTGTGTGGACAAGGGAAGTTAAGAAGGCAGAGACAAGTGGATTAAAGTAATAACTAAAGATAGTGACAGATCCATGGGCCAATCATAAAGCTGTCCTCATCATATTTGTATCTGGCTAAATTTAATATATTAGAGGTTAGCCCCTTGAGATGAAACATCTGGTTTTCAAGAGGGACCTCATGTCTAAATGGTACTAAATATAGCTACTATAGATGTATAATAAACCATGGATAGGTAGATCATGCTAATGTCTTCATTAACAACTAGAAAGATTATTAACTGACGAGGACTGATGTTGATTAATAGAACAGCATCTATTTGATCTGCCATTAAATTGGGGTTAACTTGTTTTAAAGTATGACCTTATGGTAAATTATGTAATTGAAGCTTCGTAACTCCACAGCAGCAGTCTACACCAAAGACCCCAGGTGGTGTTATGCCCCGTCTAGGGGTGGCCAAGACATAACATGAAGTGTCCCCATTTCCACCGAGTCCCAAGCAGCCACAGGAGTCTGTCAGCAAGTTTTAGACCGGAAAGCGGTATCATTTATTTACATAAACAACAATGATACTAACAATTCAACAACTTAAATTACCTCGAGACGCCTCTACTACCTTTACATGACACCAAAATCTAACATAAGAACTATCAGACGCTAAAGCTGAAGTGGCCGTTTGGATCACGGTCGAGCAAGGGGTTCCCTCCTCGCCGTGGTGACGTCACAGAGCCGTTTAAGTAGGGCCTTTCCCTCCTCCACAGCCAATCACAGGTGTACACGTGATGATCTCCGTCCAACTGGAGGCAGGGGCGGCGCACCTAATAAAATTTGCACACTGCACGCACACACACTCAGTCACGCTGAGGGTGCAGGAGAACCCTCTCAACACCGTCAAACAAATTAAAAAAAACACAATACAAAGCCAAAATACGACCAGGGTCGTAACAGCGGCCTACAAGACAAGAACCTGAGACAAGTGCAGGAGCTAACAAAAGGGGGCAAAGGCATATATATAGAGAGAGGACAGAGAGAGAGTGTTAGAGAGACAGAGAGAGATAGAGAGGGAGGAGCTCAGTGTGCCATATCCCCTGGCAGTCTAAGTCTGTAGAAGCTTAACTATGAGCTATGTGCTGGTCCAGGCGTGAGCTGGTTCCTAACTGAAAGCTTTATCAAAGAGGATGTTTTAAGTCTAACCTTAAAGGCAGAGAGGGTGTCTGGCTCCCGAACTGTGGTCGGTAAATGGTTCCAGAGAAGAGGAGCCTGATAACTGAAGGCTCTACCTCCCATACTACTTCTAGAGACTGATGGTACCACAAGCAGGCCAGCATTTTGGGAGCCTAATGTTCTAGAGGGGTTGTGCACTACAAGCACTTTAAGATAAATTGGTGCCTCTCCACTGAGAGCATCTTGAATTCTATTATAGATTTTATTGAAGCCAACAAGGGTTTCCTTGTGTGACTCACGTGTTGAAGCCCAACACAGAGAAGTTAATAAAGTCTAGAGGTAACAAAAGCAAGGACTAGCTTTTCAGCATCGCTCTTAGACAGGACATGCCTGATGTTAGCACTGTTACGAATATGAAAGAAAAGGCTGGTCTTGAAAATTGCTTTATGTGGGAATTACTTTAAGGAGTTCTTTATTTCATTGCTTGCAGCCACTTCTGAACCTTCACTAATCTCCAAGCAATGTCAGAGAGCACCACAGTGGCAGTGGCTTGTCCCACCTGTTTCCTTCTCAGTTGGTGTGAGAATGTCAGAGTGGCTTTACACAGATATGGCACAATGACCATGCCAGCCTTTGACAGGTACTGACACCTTCATGGAAAACACAGCATGAAGTATCCAGACCATGGAGGCCGAGCAGATAGCACATATGGAAAAGCAACAGAAGTGTTTCCTGTTAAAGGACAAGCTGCAGACTTTGTCTCTGATGCAGGAGTGTTACACTTCAAAGAGTCACCGTGTTAAATGAGGACTTTTGACAGGTTCTTGTCCTTTCTCAAACCCCCTCCACCACCACCACTGTTAACAGAAGACAAAGATGCTTTTGTTAAGACACAGTGACCCAAAATAACAATATACATCACAGCAGTAACTTTTGTACTTAATATCATTAATCCCTGTCAGATGTCAAAGGTCATAGTTTTTGACAGAGGTCCTTTATGGATGAAGCCCACTGGTCTGTATAATTGAGCATTGTCAGAATAAGCAAGCGTGGCAGTAGACTTGGTTCTTTGTGTCCTCATGAGAGTCAGACAGGGAGGGAGGATCCAGGCTGTCTATCTGTCAGTGCTCCTTAACTTCTTATTTATTCAGCATGAATGAGGTGTTACCAGATGACAGTGGAGATGAAGAGCAGATCAAAGACCAACTACTAATTTGCATTATTGATTTAGAGAGCGTGAACCACTCTGAGAAAACAGCTGTGATAATAATGACGCAGCAGGATCCTCCAGAACAGTCTGCAGCATCTGAAAACACAACCAGAAACAGGACCTGACGGGGGTGAAGGCCCACTGTCAGAGATTTGGAAGACAAAAAAGACTTAGTTTGTCATATCTTCAGAGTGTAAAGAATGAGTCTTGTCTTACAAAAAGAACAGTCAAGATAAATGTACGACATTGACAACTGGAATAGTTCTGGGTCATGCATTAACACAAAAGCAGGGTTTTCAGACTTTACTCTGAGATGTTTATTGATCTCAAAACAGCCAAAGACACCCAAAAGCATCGTCCTTCAGCCCCGTAGAGGTCGCATGTTGTATTTAAATTATGTTTTCAACACAACAGTATTTCTCCAAAGTGAAAACTCCAACACCAAACATTAAACATTTTAAATAAAATGTTTAATTTTTCCACAAACAAAAGTAAGATAGCAGATCCTTTCACATCCCAACCCGTAGGGTCCTGACAGGGGGGCGGAGGGGTTAGGGTTAGGGAAAGCAGGGTTTTGCCAAGATGCACCCCAGGTGCAAGATTCAAAGTAGCTTAGCTCTTGATCTGAAGGTAGTAGAGAGTTGAAATCGTTCTGTACCCCCACTAAATGACATGTTCCCTTTCCTATGGTGCCAACAGGAAGTCTGTATGACAACAGGAAGTGCTGCTTTCCCATTGGTCAAGACTGGCGCTTTCAGAAGGGTGAAATTATGGCAGGTGGGTCGAGTTTTGCAAGTGTCTAGGGTTCCCGAGTTATAAGCGTGTAAAGTTGGCCATTGTAAGTCAGTGGGAGTGGAAGGGTAGTGGAATTTGACCAAGTGTTCAGGAGTCAAAGTGTCTTCCAGAAAGTGTTTGAGAGCACATTTTGGGCCATTTGGAGTGGACTGGACTTGCTTTGAATGGCGTGTCTTTGGAAGTGTTCTTCCAGCAGTGCACTGTCCTAGCCAGTAGACTGCGATTGCTATGTTGCCTGTCTGGCTAGGTTTAGTGAAAGGAGCCAGGGAAAGGTTAAATAGAACTGTTGTCCTATTGGTGGACAGCTGTTTTTGACTATATCTGGGCAAGGGAAGGTGCTAGAGACACGGGACCCAGACAGGCTTATTCAGAAGGGTGGAACTAGTGGGATTACGTAGGTGCTGGTTTGAAGGCTGTAGGACACATGGTTGCCCTAGGGTTAGGTATTAAGGGATATCACAATGGCTCCCCCCACCTCATCCATCGACTGGGTAGTTGAAATGGGGAACCAAAGGCAATGCAAGGGCCGATGCATGTCGCTTGTTTCTCTTTGTTCCTAAGTTACTCAAATCCATATGTTTGTGTCTTCCTTTGTATACATTAATGTCTTAGTTAGGAATAAGTGACTTAAAGGTTTCCTTGTAGAAGAAAGTAACTTTTAAGAATCTGGGAAGGTTTCTTAGTCCAAAGATGTCATATCCTGGAGTTCCTGGGTTTTAATTACTGTTCTTAGTTTTTTTTTTTTCTATGAATTTAACTGTTCTTTCTTGAGGACAATTGTGTCTTATAGTTAAATGTTTGATTTTTTGTGCTTCTCTTAGCCTTTTATATGAATCTCAGTCATGTATAGCTCATTATTTATGCTTTTCCTAGCCTTTTTCATAGAAACTTAATCACATATTTAGGTTTGTTTATTAATTATGCACATCTTGGCTTTTAAACTTAATAAAACACAACCACCATAAATTGGTTTGTCTCTATGTGATATTACCCAGATCCTTGTATTAATAAGTGTCATTATTTGTGCTTATCTTAGCTTTTTAGAAGAAACTTGATCGTATATGTATCATTATTCATGCTTCCCTTAGCCTTTTACATGGAAACTAAATCCTATGGTTAGGTTAGAAATTATGCACATTTTGGCTTCTAAAATAATAAAACAATACCATCATAAATGTGTTGGTGTCTGTGTGATTAATTTATCCTTCCCTAAATGTTAGTACCTTTCCACCAAAGATGGGTTAATATTTTAGCCCTTATTGCTATAAAGCCCAGATGGGATATTATGAATTCTTAGCTTTATCAATGCTGTTTTTAGCCTTTTTTAATGCTCATCTTGCCTGGTCAGGGTTAGGGTGAAGTCCTCTAGGCTAGGACTTTCGTTCAAGGTTATAACATTGTAAAATTCAAACTTTCCTGGTTAGGTTTAGGATTCAGTTCCCTGGGAGAGGCCTTTAGCTAATTAAAACTATCCCTGTTAGGGTTAGGTATTAAGGGTTAGGTGTAAGGTGGGTTTTGGGGAGATGCCCACTTGTGTGGGCGTCCCAGGCACGGGCTCTCGTATTATTTTTTGTTTATTTTATCTTTGACCCAACTTTTATTTGTTTCTTATGTTTTATATTGCAGAAACACCGAGTGTGGGTTTGGACAGTGGCAAAATAAAAGGATGTGATGAAAAAGTTTAAAAGATACTATAAAAAAATACTGATAAAAACTGGGTTCCGAGCAGGGTCTCTGGGAATGGGGAAGTCTTTTTTGGCCTTTCAAAAGGGATTTCCGGTCCCCGAGCAATTCAGGGTTGGGGGTAAGGGTTAGGGGAATTAGTAAATCCGCAAACCGGACTAGCCGGTTTGACTGACTGCACTGGCCATCATGAGAAAGGTATTGGGTATTTCTCATCACTCACTGCTCGTTGAGTCCATAGGGATGTCTTGTTCTGAGTTTGTTAATCCATTCTTTTAAGCGTTTTTTGCATAAGAAGTCTGTCCACAGAGGGTTGGTTTGGATTCCCATGACCCTCTGTGACCCCAGCTGGTGTGCAATAAAGCGCTGAACAATGAAAGTGTCCATTCTTTTTTGGTGTCTATTATTATGTCTGTGTTGAATGAGCCTCGTTTGGATGGAGCTCTGTGTCTCTCCGACAGATTTCATGTCATACTTAATACAATGAATCAGATAGGAGCAGTTTGTAGGAGAGATAGGAGGCCAGACTTTTATCCTCATTTTGGATCTCTAATTACTCAGAAACTTCATATTTTCATACTCTGAGCATGTTCTCTTTGGATGCTGTGTAATTAGTTTTACTTCGCTATGTACCAGAAGATCCTGCAAATTTTTATTTCTGTGATAAGCCGGGATGATCCTGTGTTTTTGAAGGTTTTTGCCTTTTTCTAGGAATTTGGTGTAATTTTTCTTCAAAATGTGACCGAGTTGCAGACTCTGTTTGGAGTAAGTTACAATAAGGGGAATAATTTCTTTTGTTTTTTCTTTTGTTTCAGGTGTTGGTGACAAAAATGTTTTGAGGATGTTCCTCAGGAAGGAACGAGCATATCCTCTGTCTCTGAGGGCCTGAAAAAGCGTACGTGTAGCTTGTTCAAAGTCTTGCTTTAGAGTGCAGATCCTGCGAAACCATAAGAGTTGAGATTTAATCAAACCTTTAAAAGTGTGTTTCGGATGATCGCTACTTTTTCACAACAGGGCGTGTGTGTCTGTTTCTTTGAAGTAAACTTTAAAATGTAAAGACTGTTGATGTCTATGGTAAACAGCCTGGCGTTGCTTGATATTTGCATGTCTTTGATCTTTTGCAGGAAATCATACGTGTCCTTAATGTAGCTGGGATGTCTGGTTGAGATTGGATTTAGATGGTGCTCAATAAATTCTGCAGTTTGATAGGTTTCACTGTTGCAGTCAGAGACGATTGGACAGCCCGGAGGTATCTTGAATGGTTTACTCCACTGAGCAGGATCTTTATGGATTTTAGGTAAGAGGTAAAACCTTCGAGGTATTCCTTCTGTTTTTTAGTTATGTAACCTTCTCCATGCATCTGGTCCATTATTTCGGCTACCATAGGCATGGTGTCATGAAAAATAGGTTTTGTAAGTTTCTTGTAGTGTTTATTGTTTGTCAGTTGTCTGTTTGCCTCCCTTATTTATTGTTCCCTGTCCATAATTACCACAGCGTTACCTTTGTCTGCTGGTTTGATTACGATTCAATTGTTTGTTTTAATTGCTTTAGGGCCTCAGCCTCTGCCAAGGATGGATTATTTTTGTCTCGGATATTCCAAATAAGG
The DNA here is from genome assembly GCA_037902135.1 of Cetoscarus ocellatus. Classification (NCBI taxonomy): domain Eukaryota; kingdom Metazoa; phylum Chordata; class Actinopteri; order Labriformes; family Labridae; genus Cetoscarus; species Cetoscarus ocellatus. The sequence continues at coordinate 548,303 of JBAMNC010001286.1, forward strand.
TTTTGGATAGCATACATGTCTGCTCTGATTATCGATCGGATCGACGGAGGCATGAAACCAACAGCATTCTGAGTTTGGAATGAAAGGGAGAGGTGTTTTTTTCTTTTTCCCTTCAAAATAAGTAGCTATTTAAGTCTCCTGTGATAGGTCTGGATGTCTGCTATCATCTGTGCTTTCTGATTTTGATGTATTTTAGTGGTAGGTATGAATGTGAGGCCTCTATTTAATAATAAATGTGCGCATGTTGGCTTAAAGTTTTTTGCTAAGTTCATTACGTTTTTAAAGGTAGCATCCGTGTGTGTTGGGTAATTTGTGGTTGGTAGAGTAGTCGGAGGAGAGTGGTTTAGAAAATTTGAGATCTGGTGGCAGTGTTAGAGTCTATTTTAACTTTTAAAAGGCCTGACCCAGATTTAGGCCTTATTGGGCTCTCGAGTTTGACAGCTTGGACCAGTGCTGTAGCATGGCCAGAGCAGTGTCCCTAGTCCAGTGTATGTTGTCCTTGACTGTCTCAAAGTTTTGTTCTGGAAGTCGTGGTAAGTAGGGCATGTGTGTCTCTAGGTGCTTGTTAATGACTTCTAGGTTTTCTTGGTATTTGGATGGCAGCTTTTTATTGAACTTGATCCGAGGAACCCAAATCTCAGCAGCTGGAAAGGCTGATTTGGTGGCTCTGAGCGCTCCCTGGAGCTGTTTGATCGATGTTTCTTCGGAATTTTGTTCCTTGTTGTTGATTCCTACTGAAATGATCACTTTTTCCACTTTCATGTTGGGTTTGAGTTCAGAGAGGAGTGCTTCAACGTGTCTGAAATTGGCTCCAGGATAGTTCTCCATTTGGAGGTCTGGGATCTGATAACCTGGGATTCTTGAGATATTAGAATCTCCTATCATTAGCCACCTTTTTTGGACCGTGAACTTCCACTTGGTCGGTTTTAATCCCGTGTTAAGGTTTCTGTGTGGTCTTTAAGTGGATAATGTAGGGTCTTCCTCATCTTAGGTCTCATCTTGTTCATTTTCATCCATTCCAGGTGAAGCTTAAAAAAATTTGTCCTCATGAGTGGAGAGATCCTCCTTATGTAACTGATGGTGTTTTATCATGTGTTGAAGTTTCTACATCATGCACACTAAAGTCTAGTTCGTCACAAAACAGGTCATTCTCGGGAAAGGGGATGGCCTCACCCGGACTTGTTGCTTGGACTAGGACAGAGCACTGTGGCGCCTCTGTGTTGACCTGTTTTGTTGTCTTATTATTTTGGTTATTGCTCTAAGGCAAATTCTGTGTCTGGGCTGTGCTGATCTCCAGCTGGGGATCATTTCACTGTATGACACAAGGATTTTGGTTTATTGGGTTACGTTGGTCCTTGGGGCTGACCCTGATAGGAGAAGCCCACGGGGACCATGCATGGTCGGAGATGGGAGAAGTCCCTTTATCCACTCTCTCCAGAGGAGGAAAATCCTCCTCTGTGACGAGCTGATCCTTACACGGGGAGCTGGGCGCTCTCCCGAGTGTGTTTGTGGTTGTCTGGTTTTGTTTATTAGTGGTTTGTTTATTTGTGGGTTTGTCAGTGGTCCTTCCATTGAAGTTTGGCATGTGTGTTTGCTTGTTTGTGCTTGGCGCAACTGTTTCTTCATCATGGATCTGTTCTGTCTTGTCAGTCGTTTAGAGTTCATCTGTCATCTTGCAACCGTACTTTCTCTTGGTCCACCTCACAGCTACCTCAAAGGTCACTCTCCAATCTGGGGTCAGCTTGGCCTCCAGCTCTGAGAGGGTCTGCTGAATGGCGTCCGTGTAGTGCTCCTCTAAGATAAATTGGGTTGTGTGAGCCCAGTTTAGAGCGTTTCCTTCAATGAGCTGCTGTGATTTTTCAGTCTGTGAAGCTGGTTTCATTATGGTTTTCAGGTAGTGGGTCAGTCTTTTGAAGGTTGTGGGCTGTCTTTTGTCATCTGTGTCTTGTTTTATGGACAGATTCTGCAGGTGGCGTACCTGTCATATCAGGTTGTAGATTTTTCGAATCAGTTTTTCAAGTTCTGTGTTGTCCTGTGTCCAGTTATTGTCCTTATTGTTGTTAATGTTGTTCTTTTCTCGTTCAGTAGTGCTTGGTGGTTTTTTTTCGAAGTTTCTGAGAAAGCGTTCAATCGTTCTCCTGTCTGATGACTCATCTGCACTGTGCGCTGGCCTGCTTCTGTCATTCCAGCGTTTGTTTCTGTAGTCCTGTGTTCTTGTTTCAGTGTCATCGTAATAGTATGGCTGTTGACGCCTGCGCTGGGTATAGTAGCTACGTCTGGCTGTATTATCTCCCAGCCAGGGTCCTCTGTTATCATCCTCTTAAGTGCGGGAATGGTTTCTGTTGTTACTGTAATCATCAGGGTAGTTTATGCGGCGGCGCGGCCTGTTACGTGCTCGGCTGTAAGGCACCACTGTCCATTCATCCATATTTTAAAGATAGTTAGCCCAACGCGCGACGTTTCGATTGTAATCTTCTTCAGGCAAGGGCTTAATTGTTTGTTTGTGTAGCTAATTAAGGCTAACTATTTTATTGTATTTTAAAGGCTCAGCCGAGCTCTTTAAAGGTGACTAGTTTGATCGAAAATGTCAAAATCACTGTCAAAATCCAGTTGAGGTATCAAGTTGTTGAAGGTATATTGCAATGACTTTGCAGATATAATCTTTGTCTGTATTAAGCATAAGTAGCAGGTCTATTAAAGACTCAGCTGAGCTCTTTAAAAGTGACTAATTCGATAGAAAATGTCAAAATCCATATTATTGCCAAAATGTAGCTGAAATGTCAAGCTTTGATCTGTTAAAGGCTCAGCCGAGCTCTTTAAAGGTGACTAATTCGATAGAAAATGTCAAAATCCGTACTATTGTCAAAATCTAGCTGAAGTATCAAGGTCTGATTTATAAAAGGCTCAGCCGAGCTCTTTAAAGATGAGTAGTTCAGTGGAAAATGTCAAAATCAGTAATGATGTCAAAATGCAGTTTGAAATATCAGTTGTGAGGTTATTTTGTAATGATTCAGCTAGCATGACTCTTATCATTTGTCTCTATTGAGAGTAAATAGCAGGTCTGTTCTGTCAGAGAGTTGTGAGAGGCTTGGCTGCACTGCTCAGAATGAAATCAGAGAATCTCAGAGAGTCTCCTCCAGTGGCGGCTGGTGCCAAAAAATCTAAGGGGGGCGCAGCTTTAGAGGAAACAAACCAAAGAAGCGCTCCATACTACAGTGAAAAGAAACTAAAGACAAAACATAATCACAATGCAGCCTACTTTGAACAATGCAATATTTGAACAGAAATTTTGCCCTCCTTTCCTTCTGGGCTGCAAATTTCTCAGTGACCTTCCGATTGAAGTCCATCATCTCTGTCACCAGTCTCTCCTCCATTTACAGCATGGCCAGTGCATTCAGCCTGTCCTGGTTCATGGTGTGTCTCTGTAAAGTTTTGATTCTTTTTTAGGTTGAGAAGCACCTCTCAGCTTCTGCAGTGGTCAAGAGTGTGGTGATGAGGATCTTTAGCAGAGTGACAGTCTCTGAAAATACCTCTCCAAGATTATTTTCCATCAACAACAGGATAAGGTCCACAGCACCACAGCAGGCCTTGAACTCCTCCTTGCTGTAGATTAAGACTGAGCTCTGTCTTCAGCTTTAGTTGAGCACTGGGTCGGCCTTCAAGGTGCTGCTGAGAGAATCTTCAGGAAACATGGTGTGGTACTGTGTGAATCTGTCATTAAAAAATACATAGAAAAGCACATTTATTACCAAAAGTTAACATCAGTATTTACTGAAAAAAATCACTAAAACAGCCAAAGTTTAACCTGCTCCCATAAAATAAAGCTGTAATTTATGTCATTTTCACTATTTTAAGAACATTTCTTGTGTCACCTGAACAGTGTCTTATCTTATACATGATGTCTCATGGCTCAAGAGTGTAAACACAAACAGAATCTTATGTACCACTAAACTGATGCTTTAAAACTAAAGGTAAAACTATGTGATACAGTTTTGGTATAGATTAACTGTAAAAAGTATGAACAAAACAAACAAAAAAAAACCAAATAAGAAAAGAAAATCAGATACAAGCATGCAGCACAAAGAGCAGACGGCTCACACCAGCTGACTGATTCTCACAACTGAAATGGAGGCTGTCAGTGTTTGGATGACATTTATAGTTTTCAGCAAAACTACTTCAAATTTTAAAAAGTCAAATAAATAAAATTAACTTTTCCAGGAGTCTGTTTCCATCTGCTGAAGCTTTTGAATACTTTTACTTTGTACCGCTATGTGCAGTATTCAGTCAGCAAAAACCACCAACAGAATGTATAATTTATGTATCTAAACAGAACATTTTATCAAAGCAACTAAACATATGGTATACAATTATATAAAATGACTATACTGTATATATTTATACTGATATTTGTCATTTTTTTTAATCACATGTTTAGTTGCCATAATAAAACTACACCATTTAGAGACAAGATGAAACATTCTGTTGCTCTGTTTTCATTGATTTTATACTGTGCACAATAGTACAAGCTGGAAAGGCACAAGGTAAGTGTCAAATCTAAAAGCTCCAGTAGATTAAAAAATAATTCTGTAATGGACATACACCTAAGAGGTAAAGAATTTGTGTTGTTTACACTTTTGGGGCTAATAAAACCCCACTGTTTTCACCAGTAAATTGCAACACATAACTTGATAGCATTATCAAGTCTTCTTTTTGTAATTTTTCAAAGGCTTTCACACAATGTAACAGTAATATTTAATGAGCAGTGCAATAAACCTCTGCAATAATCTGCATGCACTTGTGTATAATATTAATATTACAATTTCTCCTATCTTGTTCCTGCTTTGCCATGATTTTTAAAAATAAATTTTTGAAGGTCCCTTTATATAATATTTTCATCAAAATAATGTATCAAATTTGTCAATTAAATTTAAAATTAACTTTCAGTGGGGTAAAAACAAACTTACCCACCCAATAAAAGCCCCAATACCTTCTAAAAGTATGTTGTTTTTGTAAAAATATGCAAGAATTAAAAACTATATAGATTTTTTTAGAACTTAAGTCTGTAAAAGGATAATGCTCTACTGAACAAAACATTTATATCCTCTTGGCAAACTCATTTTGTGGCTCCTAATCTATGGTTTTGTGCCATGTGTGACATAAAATGGAAAACTTTGCCCCTGAATTATGTTATGTCTACTCAGTAAGATTGATACATCCTAATCTAATCTTCAGTGCAGCATAGCCTCTTAATGATATTCTTCTCCAATACAATCTCACCTCTCCTGTGATCCTCTGATGGTTCTCTTGACGGAGTACCTGACGCCTCCTCGCTGCATGGGAGCATCGGTCGGACGCGTGAGGATACGTGAGATACTTGCGCATGAGTAAATCATATCTGCTGCTGTGACGTATTGATATGTTCGACAGCACTCGCTGTCCAGTCACAGGAGGAAAAGAAACACCAGAACAATTCTGATTCGCTGCCAGCCAAAGTGGGAGTGTCCGGGGCGCACCGGTCTGCGCCCCGGGGGCAAAGTTGAAGCGGCCAATCCCAAAGACGCCTCAGGTCACATGCTGAGCAAAAGTTTAAGGACTTGCATAGACACCCATTAGGCCGGCGCCCCTCTGTACGTAAACTATGTATTCACAACACAGTTCTTACGTAAAAACATTGTGAAACACCTTTTATTGAATGGTGACAGGTGCTGCTGACAGACTATTACTATGTGGTAAAAATAAATGTTTTTATCTGTTATTTTCTATAATTTAAAGACAAATTATGTTGTGTTTAAGTAGACTTTCTCTGTCAAATTTTGGAGGGGGCGGCACCCCAGCGCCCCCTATTGACAAACCGCCACTGGTCTCCTCCATACATAGACTCTGCCCCCTCCAGCAGTAGATGGGCCCATGTGTGTGGGGAGAGAGTTCTATGATGTTTTTGTGAGAATGAATTGGATTTTTTGCTGTGTTTTTAGATTAAATTTAATCTTTAAATGGTATTAAAATTATGTGATGAAAGGTAAGTCATGTATAAGCACCCTCAGAATTTTAATTCACATAATCATCATTGTATATTCATTTATCAATCAAGTCAGCACACTTAAGGAGTTTTTAATTCATGTAATAGTCCAGAAGTAATTTAATGTAATGAATATGTCCATAATCAATCCAGATAAATTTCATAGATGGATTCATGAATTTTTAATTCATCATTATCCTCATAAACTCATTGTGAATTATGTTACAACCACTTAGATTTTTCTTAACTAACTTTTAAATCATGAAGAGATGCCGAAGTGATTTCAAAGCATGAATAAGTTGAGAATTGATCAAGGTGGATACCCTGGATGAATTCGTAGATTTTATGTATTGCATTTGTCATCATAGAACCATTTTGAATCATGTTACAATCGTTTGGATTTTTCAAAAGTGACGTTTAAATCATGAAGTGGTCCAGAAGTGATTTTTAATCATGAATAAGTCTAGAATTGATCATTGTAGATAACCTAGATAAATTTGTAGATTTAATTTATTGCATTTTTCATCATAGAACCATTTTGAATCATGTTACAACAGTTTGGATTTTTTGAGAGTGACTTTTAAATCATTACGGAGCCCCTAAGGTGCCACGGAGAAAAAAAAAAATACAAATCATGCGCATGAGATAGTAAAACGTGCGCTCGATTTATTTATACAGGCAAGCGGCCACAGACAGCCGGGCTCATCAGTAGATGGCGGTAATGCCCCATAGTATTGTGGTCACCTGCCGGTAAAAACCAAGAAGAAGAAGAAGAAGAAGAAGAAGACAGCCGGGCTCGGTTGAAGCATCCCAGTAACCAGCCAACGTTAGCTGTGTCTGTGACTGTAGGAGTGCAGGGTATGTACAGTCCCTCAGGCTATTTATCAGTACCTTCAATAAAAGCTGCACAACTTTCAAGACTCAAGCAAAGCTCGTGTCTTGCTGCCACCCGCTGAATAAGGTGGAGGGAGTTAGCCCCGAAGTTAGCTACAACTTCGCCTCTGTAGCAGCAAACAAGTCCCCCCTGTGCCTCCCAGGTCAGGACACTGACTGAATCTGAGTACTCCTTCCGCCGGCTGAGCCTGTTGTCTTTTAGTATGCTCAGCAAAGTTCTCCAATTTAGGATTATTCCATCTCTCATGGCAAGAGCAGCAAGACATTCCGAGGTGGAAGTAAAAGTTAACTAGCTCACTTCTTCTCTCCATTGTGTGTGTCTGTAAACATCTGACATCACTACGGGAAGCCGTAGTGGACAAGGACAAGGACAAGTCAAAATGTGGTAAATAGCTTTATTTTGAGCGCACGTTTTAGCTTAAACGTGCGCACGAATAAGTACTTCGTGCGCACGTTTTAATATATCGTGAGCCCTTATTACTATCTCGTGCGCACGATTTATATTTTTTTTCTCCGTGGCACCTTAGGGGCTAAGTAAATCATGAGTGGTCCAAAAATGAGTTTTAATCCTCAAAAAGTTCAGAACTTATCAAGATAGGCATCCTGAATCCATTCGTAGATTTTATTTTTCACCTTTTTCATCATGGAGTCGTTTTTAATCATGTTATACTGGTTTAAATTTGTCTGTACTGTGTTTGAATCATGTGATTGTTCAGAAGTAATTTCAATTCATGAATTAGTCCATAATCAATCCAGGTATGTTTCCTAGATGGATTCATTGACTTGTAATTCATCATTTCACGTATGAAATCATTTTGAATCATGATACAATCATTTGGGGTTTTCAAAAGCAACTTTCAAATCATAAAGTGGTCTAGAAATGTTCCTTAATCAGAATATTTTTCAATTGCCAACCAGATTTTCTGTGTGAGGTTGGAATTCCAAATAGCAATTCATGGTGATCTTCTTGTACTCGAATTATTGATTTTTATCTTGGATCCCTTGTACTTCCAGAGAAATCTCGTAGATTTTACTCAAACCCTGAACCTGAAGGGGGTGGGTGGAATGGGTGGAAAAAAAAAAAAATAATAAAATAAATAAATTAATTGAAAGAAATGAAAAAAAAATTGGAAAAAGGTTTTAATAAATGAAAAGGAAAGAAAAAAGGTAAAGATGGAAGATTAGATTTAGCTGTGAAGAAGAAATATTAAGTTGAAGTACAAAGGTTAGGTTTAGGCATGAAGAGGAGAGATAAAGTAGAAGTCGAAATGGTTAGGTTTAGGGCAAGGCCCTGGGGAAGGGGTTAGGGTTAGGGTTCAGGTTGGGGGGGTTAGGTATTAGAGTATATCACGATGGGGTAGGTTTGGTTAGGAGTTTTCAGATGCTCCCGCTGTTGAAGCATCTGTGCACGGGCACACGCATTCTAATTGTATAGCTTTGATTCTCCAGTATGTTTGCTTATTTCAAAAGACTCACTGAGGATTCCCTGAAGACTGAGGGTTAGGTTTGTTTAGGGGTTTTCAGATGCCCCCGCTGTGAGGGCATCCGTGCACGGGCACACGCATTCTACTTCGTTCACTTATATTCTCCAATATGGGTGCTTTATCCTGTCGATCCCGGAACACTCTGGGTGACCCTAAAATTAGGCACAGCGACAATTAAAGAAAGGAGGAAAAAAAAGAAAAGAAAAATATTGTCAAACTAAAATCCTATTCAAAAAAATGATGAACTAACCAATTTTGAATAGGACAATACTAAAAATAATACAAGAAATGTCTGCTAAAAAAAGGAAAAGATTATATAAATCAAAGGGGAGAAATTTGTGTATGATTTGTTAATTTTCCTTGTGGAAACTAAGCCAATTTGTAGCCTGGCCAGAACATTAGGTACAGTCTGTGTCAAAAGAGAAAAAGGTAAGAAATAAATGAAAATTGATGGAATCGTGTATCTAAAAGGAAAAAGAACATAAAAGGTCAAATTAAGAAGGGGAAATCTTTGTAAAGAAGATTAAGTGATGTTGAATAAATGAGTGTCATCTGAGGGTCTAAGGGAGAGGAGTTTACAGGTTTCTATTATATTCACTATCTCAGGAGAGGGGAAGAGATGGTCAGTTCATTCCATGTATCATTTGATCTCGAAATGCGCCCTAATGTTAAGGAGAAGGAGGAGGATAATTATATCTACTTTTTAAGTCCTTGAATATAACAGGGTCCATCTATGAGTCACAAAGGGTTTTCAGATTAGGATTAGGATCAGAACTAAATTAAATTAGGTATAGTTTATCCTAAAGGGTTCCGGTTAGGTTTTAGGCATAAATTATCATTTTCCAATTAGGGTGAATCTGGCATGCTGTAAAAAAATCCCGGTTAGGTTTAGGCATGAATGAAAAATTTAGGTTAGGATTAGGGTAAGGGGCTGGAAGACCGGTCGTTTTATAAGAAATTAACATATACATAGAAGTTTAGAATTCTACGGTTCATACAGGTGAGTAAAGCAACAAAACACACCATAAATATTCATGCAAATGCGGTTTTGTTTACTGGAAAATATTTACAAAGTAATAAAAACATGCTAAATACATTTTGGTGCATGCTCGTATGTTCTGGATAATTCATGCTTTCTTTAATTTGTTCCATGTTTTGTGAATTCCTATTTTCGTCCCTGTGTTTAAATTTATGATTTTATCTCCCTGCCACTTTGATGTAGCCCCATCCTTGAAAAGGTAAGTGCTCTTAAATTTATTTATTTATTTTTTTAATAATAAATGCCTAACGGTCCCTTTAACTGCTTACGTTAATAAGCCCGATCCCGGTCCTTGATCTCACAAACAGGAAATATTAAAAGGAAACAAATGCCGTGTAAATTCATAAAGATAAAGTTGTAAACACAAATAATTAGATAAGGACAATCATAAATTAATGTTGAAATTAAAAATCATATTGGAAGTGTGTACTGTACTCAACTAGAATGGTCTGCATCTCAGGGTGTTGTTTGTACTTTTTTGCAGATAAACTCAAATCACACAATATTTTATATTTACACACACAAATGATAGGACTCTCCACTCTTTATATTGGCATTTCTGTTCAGCTTTCCATTTTTCAGTTGAGTTCTTGTTCCCTGTAAAATTAGTGTATGAGTAGACTCGTGATTCCTAAATCATTATTTAATTAAAGAAGGTAAACAGGTAAGTATGAGGAAGAAAAATTCATAATTTAAATCAATAAATATAATAATAAATAATAATAATTCATTTCCCGGCTTCGTTCCCTTAAAGTGCTGTATTTGGGGCTTAGTTATATATCAAAGGCTTTTAGGCTCCTCCCCCTTTCCTTCCTAGGATGCGTCAGCAGTTAGCATGCTAATGCTAATTCCTTTGTTTCTCATTCAGACCGTGTGGATGCAACGTAAGTAGTTTTTTGATCCATTTTCCCTCCCTGTATTTTCTTTGTGCAGGTCTCCAATTGATGTTAGTTTCCAGAGCAATGGCGAGGAGATTCTCCAGACCACATTCGGTGAAATGTTTATGTCTGTAAGTGTTTTATGGTTATGTTTAATCTTGTGGATATGTTCCTTGACTCTAGTTATTAGACTCCTGCCTGTTTCTCCGATATACCACAGGCCACATTTTTGACACTCAATTCCATAGATGAGATTTGTACACTGAGCGTCGATGGGCTCCGTGAGAGAGCATCCCCTCCCCGAGACCCTGTTGAGAATGTATGGCCTGAATTTCATCTCCCAGGTCCTCTTTTGCCTGCCACCTTTGTCTAGGGCTGTGTGAACTAGTACATCCTTTAAGTTTTTATTTCGCTTGTATGCCGTGATGACCTTGAGTGTTTGACCGATGATTAGGGAAGGGGATAGGGTGTGATGCCCCCCATCCCACACAGGTGCGTCTCTAATTTGCGGTCTAATGCTCGTCCCATTGTTTCTCATTTAGCCGGTTGGATGTACGGTAAGTAATTTTTTAATTAACTTTTCCTCATTGAATTTTCTGTGGTTAGGTTTCCAATTATTGCTGGTTTGTTGATTGTTGCTTTTGTGGATGTGTTCCCTTATCCTGGTCACTAAACTTCTGCCCGTCTCCCCTATGTACAAAAGGCCACATTTCTGACACTCAGTCCCATAGATGAGATTTGTACATTGAGCGTTGATGGGCTCGGTGAATGGGCATCCTCTCCCCGAGTCCCAGTTGAGGAGGTAAGGTCTGAATTTCATCTCCTGTCCTTCTCTGCCTGTCACCTTTGTCAAGGGCTATATGAACCAGGATGTCCTTTAGGATTTTGTTCTGTTTGTACGCTGTAATGACCTTGAGCATTTGACCTTGTTCCCACTGCAGCTGCCTAGTTTTAAGGTTATTTTTAATTTTAGCCCACAGAGGACCGGTGCGGGTGAATAATGGAGATATGACAAAGGTTGAAGGGGACATTTTTTTAGGGCCTCTGTTACGGGATGTTCAAAGTCATTCTGAGTTAATGTACTTTTGAGTAATTCTAAAATGGCCTCTTTTGGGGCCTCATGCACAAAGACTTGCGTGGATTTCCTACTAAAACATTGTGTATGATCAAATCCAGAAAACATCATAAGCACAAAAATATTCAGATGTACGAATCTGTGTGCACGCATGAATCCAAGCACATTTCCTTTGTACATCCCACTCACCGTGGAATTGAGCACACATGTTGGAGTACCCGACCCTCCCTGTCCACGCCCCCATTTACATACACAAATCATATTTAAATGATCCCTGAGCCTGTGATTCCCCTCTTTGCCAATCAGAAAATTTTCAAAAGAATGAGTAAGATGGTTTAAAAAAATAATTTCATGAAAAGCGCATTTGAGGCACTACTCAGGACAGCCCCCCCCCCCCCCCCCCCCGTCTGAACAGACACTGCTCTCTCAGGGGTGGGAGCACATGTGGGTGACTCTGATTAACCCCAAGGTAAATACCTGTGTACTTGTGTAACTCACAACAAATGTGTTCATACAGTAGCTGCTCACAGCCATGTAAGACAGAGCAGGGGTCGGCAAATAGCAAACCCCCGCCCCAGGCTATTTATTTTTTCTAAACCTAAAGGCGGCCGCTCTTTCCTGATGAGAGAGCGCTGCAGAAGAGAAATAAGACATCACAGAGCCATAACGCACGGAGTGAGCCATTGAGCAGGTGAAAAAAAATCTTTAATCATCTGTTCTGATGTTTGTTAGTTTATCTGAGAGCAGATCAGACAGGAGCAGACTGTTCCCTGACTGACGCTGTCTCAAAAACATAATGTAGTGCTGAAATGCGCACGGATGAAATGGCCAGCAGTGGGTCATCAGTGATCTGTTAATTATAAAAGCTCAGGAACACGTCTGCATGAATGCTGGCTGTGAATTATTTGTCTGATTTTTATGGAGAGTCATGGAAAGCTGCTTTCAACATGAATATTCCAATAGATGATAAAATATTTGACTTTCCTTGTCCTGAAAACTGTTATTTCTGCTTGATAGATCCCATTAAAGATGTTGGTGCAGTGTGAATAAACAAAATTTATCAGATATTATAATACAAACAGCGTAAAGACGTATGATTCATGTTTTTTGTCTCTTATTCTGTGCATAATGGAATGTCCAGTCGATCGCTCCAGGATCTCTCACTTCCTCTCCTCACTCCCCTGTATATGCATTAATCAACAATTATCATCCCTATATATTAACCTCTGATTATGTTCTGGCCCAACAAAAAGTGACTCGGAAAAATTTGGCCCGAGGCCAAACTTATTGCAGACCCCTTGGATAGAGGGTTCATGCGTAAATGCTGTATGTATGGTTTTATTTGGTTGGACATCTTCAGAATTAAAATTTTAACATGCCAGCATATCAAAGAGGATATCACAGTAGACTTGACTTAGTTTCCATTTGTTAATTTTATACACTGCTAATATGGATCAAACTATGTTGTTGCAAATCAGCACAGAATTGCGCCAGGGAAAAGGCTGATTAAGACATTTCACACTTTTACGCACAGGGTTATTAAGATGACTACACTACACACAGAGGCAATCAGGGGCGTGTTAAAAAGATCTTAAGCTGTAATTTAATCAGCAAAAACAGCAAGTCCCTAACTTCAACCACTGATTATTAATGATGCTGTAAAGACAGGATAGAATTGGGGGCGCACATGCAATTTTAAGACAATTACTCGAATAAATTTACTAACCAAGAAGCCACCCATCATACACAGTGCCGGCTTGTGGTCTGTTCCCACTGTTACTCAGGATGTATGAATTTTGCGTTGAACCAGGCCACTTTGTCACTTTGGCTCTTGTCTTTTAGGTGGCCTGGGATCCTTGGTGGAGACTGCCTGCTGCTGTGGAGTCACGAAACCTCAATAACTACAATTACAGACATAACACATATTTGGCCAACTTATTCCAGTTCATAATCATTATAGCTGTTAATGTAGATATTAGCATGATCTTTCTATCCATGGTTGATACATCTATAGTAACTATCTCTAGCTCCACATGGACATGAGATCCCTCTTAAAAATGGGGTATCACATCTCAAGAGGTCTACCATTAATACATTTATACTTAACGGAGACAAATATGGTAGGGATGCACTTGTGGTCTGGGCACCCATGAGTTCGTCACTACCATAAATTATTATTTTCAGTAAGACTTTCATTGATTATACTTCTATAAAATTATCACCACAACCACACAGACATGAGGACCCTCCTGAAAACAAGTTGTAGCATCTCAAGAGGCTAACCTCTAATAAATTTGTTCGCAGCAGAAACAAATTCGACGACGATAGGTCTATGATTGGTCCATTGATCTGTCACTAGCTTTAGTTCTTACTTTAGTCCACTTGTCTCCACTTACCTCCCTCCCTTTGCCCACATACCCAACACAGCATCGTGTGGTTTGCTGTTCATCATGAGACTGGGGTCCACATTCAAGATTTCCTGCTGCTTAACAGAAGGTTTTTTCTTGCCGCCATGATGGAGGGATTCATGATTGGCTATATGGATTCATGTTGGGTGTTGGATGTATATATTTGTATATATACGTATATGTGTATTTTAAATATGTATATATGTATCTATGCATATATGTGTATCCATAATATGAAGAGCTTTGTGCTCTATCGTAAAGTGTCTTGAGATAACACTTGTTATGAATTGGTGCTATACAAATAAAGATTGATTGATTGATTGACTTGTCACAATGTTGGTAAACTACATTTGAGCATCACATTTGACCTGTATATTAATCGAATAAAAATGTGTCCTGTTGGCCTACACAAATTCATCATGTGATGGCGTTTTTTTAGCAGTGTGTGTGCAGTCGATAGCTCTGATCACATTAGGACCGCCCTCAGGTACCTAAAGCGGCTGATGATCCAGTCCTCATCATGTGCCAGTAAATCTTTTCTATCTCTGAACACATGCTCTCTTTGTATTGCACCATTTACAATGTCTTTTTTTACTGCTAAGGCAGCCATTGTGTTTAACGGCATTTTTGCATCTCTTTGCGCATGCTTTTAATGTAATTGCAGACACGTGGGTGTGTTAATTGTTCATCAGTGTGAACTGTTTTGTCTCTGATGTGCACATTGCTCAGTCTGAGGACTAATTATTTTCACATTTATTTATTATAACAGTTTCCCAGCATCACCTCTAAGTGTTGCCAAAGGAACGAATGCTGTAGAAATGTGCATGCGCCAGTCCATGAAGTTGCCTTGAGGCACCGCATATTTCCACAGTCATTTCACTCTTGATACATCTGAATTTTGCTGAGAAAAAGAGCGTACGCCATGTTTTTGTGCATACGCACCCTTTGTACATAAGGCCCCTGGTCTTTTAGGGTCAGGATATCGCTGCAGGATTCTCCTGACAGACTTGAGCCCCAAATCAGTGTCAGTGTTTGTAAATAGAGCATCCACGTCTACAGAAAACAGGTAAGTATTCTCCGGCACGTGGAGAGCCCTGAGTTTATTGATAAAATCATATGTATCCTTAACGTAGCTATTGTGCAGTTTGGAGAGGGGGTTGAGGTGGAAGTCGGCTACGCGGTAGGACTCTGAGCTGCAGTCGCTGATTGGTCTTCCAGTAGGGAACTTATGAGGCACCGGCCAGGTGTCCGGTGCCTCGTGGATTTTCGGCAGGAGGTAAAAGAGACGTGGACGCGGTTCCTCGGGGCTGTTCAGGTAAGCAAGTTGTTTAAAGTTTATGTACTTTTGTTGGTAAAGATCAGAAGTAAGTGTTCTGATTAGGCCCTGTGTTTCCCTTTGCATGGATTTCTGTAAGGGTCTATAATATTCCTGATCCTTCAGCTGTCTGTAGGCATCTGTTAGGTACGAGTGTCGATTCTGCAGGACTATTTGACCCCCCTTATCTGCCGGTTTGATAGTGATATTATCCCTCTTTTTCAGGGCTGTTAAGGCTTGTCTTTGTTCCCTCGTGATGTTATTTTTTGTCGTGGGGCGACTTTAAACTTTTTAAAGAGTTCCCTGTCCGATTCCATAATTTGTTTCAGCTGTTCAGACAGGTTCTCCAGGTCCGGCTGCCACATGGAGGGTTCAACAAAGAGTGTAAAGTTGTCAATTTTGTTCTCACTGTGATAATAATCTGTCAATTTTAAATGCTTATGATATTTATGCAGATTGTTAAGGAGCTCCAGTCTGTCAGGAGGCCTGGGAGTTGAGATGAAGGTGAGTCCTTTTCCTAACTGTTTTTCAGGTGTGGAGAGGCTGAAGAGGGAGCAGAGGACTGTAATGTTTGAATCAGGGGGTTGGGATTGTGTAGTCCCAGCCCCCCCTACGTGTTTAACTCACTGCGCCAGTGGTTTAGGATGGTCTGTGGCATCTGTGTCTCTGTCCTCACAGACGGATGCCAATGATTGAGTTGTTTAACTGCTGCGGGATATGTTTCTGCTCCTTCTCCAGCCTGTGTGAAAAGTTTATAATGGGAAATCTGACTCTGGCCTGTGGGATGATTTTGGATATTGAAAATAATTGCTGCAACTGTTTATCGTTTGTCAGGGGCTACAGAGTACGCAGGCCATTGTTTAGGCCCACGGAGAGGATGCAGTAATTTTGGGGGATAAGAAAATGAACAGTTATTGCTGTTTGGGAGGTCAGTCCTCCCTGTGGGCAAGATGGAGGCTCTGCGTTTTTTCAAATTGTTTTTGTTTTACCCACAGGATCCAATGATGGCCCTTCCCTAGGCTGTATGAAGATCAGTGGTTTTTTTATTGTTTGTTTTATGGCTAATGAATATTCGGGGGATTCTCTGTGGTTTAAGTGGGGGGCTCAGGACCTGTGCCTAGACCGCAAGTACTTTTTTGGTTTTATTCACAGGCGGGACAGCAGTGGAGGGCTTTTGTCCGTGATGGTAGGAGGACCTGGAAAAGACCCTCGTTTCCCTACGAGTAAGAAACCCTCTATCTGGCTGTTCTCTGGTGGAGTTAGTGGAGGAAAATCCTCCTCGTTAAAGCTGTGCCCTGTCTGAGCTGCATTTGTTTGTTCACTGTTTGCAGGGGATCTCATCACCAGGTCCTTTAAGGTGCCAATTGAGGATGCAGTTAATTTGTTGCAGTGCCTCATCCGGCCCCATTTCAGGGCCCTCTCGAAGGCCTCGAAATCCACAGGGCCCAGGGGAGGTAGGTTGGAGGAAATGATGTGATCATAATGTTCTCTTAGTATATTAAAGTTGCTGATCATCCAATTTTGGTTGTTACTTTGGACCGCGTTAAATGTAGATTGGTTGGGGGCTGCTGATTTAATGAAGGTAGTTAACTTGTGTACTTTTACCATGCCTTTTGGGAGAGTTCCCTTCTTTGGGGCTTCTGAGATGATTTCAGCATGGTGTACAGCCTGCAGGAGTCTAAAATAGATTTTTGTGATCCCCAGGCCCACTGTGCCCTCCCCACTGTGGTCTAGGGTCTGGCTGAGGCTCCGACTGATAGGTGGGCTTTGAAATATATTTCTGATAAGTATAGTTTAGGGATTTGGATGTAGATAAGATGCAGGTTTATGAGAAGGTACCTCGGAGATGAAATCAGGTTGATCACACACTACCTATAGTTAAAGGAAGGGTTTTGGGCTTTACAGGAAAAAATCCTGAAGTTGAGATATTCTGAAATTGATTAATTTGAGAAAAAATTAAGACCAGTAAGGGAAAACTAATTGAAATTGGATTTGAATCAAGTTAGGTGTAATAAACGTTAAATATAATTTTTAATTTTAAGTGAAAGGAAATCAGAAATATGCTAATAATGTAAAAATGATTTTAAAAAAAGGAAACGAGAAAAAAGAAGTTGGTGTACAGGAATTATAGTTCTTTTTTCAGGTAAGTTGAAGCTGTAGTTTTCTTAATTGTAAAAATCCTACATAGGATTGCAATTGGGTTGAATCTGATTGGACAAAAAGAGCTAAGGGCAAGCAACTTAAAAGTATGTGCAAATATATGTAGATAATTAAAAAATTGATGGATAAAAGAAAGTTAAACTAGAAAAGCACTCAGAGCGCGCAGACCTTTAAACAATCCGGGTCAGTCCCAAAATTTAATCAGTTCTTCCATATCCCATTTTTGACAATTCCTGAAAATTTCATCCAAATCTGTTCAGAACTTTTCAAGTTATTTTGAACATAGACAAACAAACAGACGGATACATGCCGGCAAAAACATAACCTCCTTGGCAGAGGTAAAAATTGCAAATAAAATAATGCTAATAATTAAAAATGAAACTGGAAAGCACTCGGAGAGCGCAAACCTCCGCCAAGGTAGGTTTTTGTGGAGTTATGTGCACAAATGTCGAAAATGGTCCCATCTCCCAAAAGTTTAAGAATCCTGTGAGGAATTTTTTGAAAAGCTTCATTTAAACTCAGTGAGTAAAACAACACCAAGGTCTGACATCTCTTTTTAGACAACTTTTGACCCCTTGTAAACAGGTGGTGGGGTTAGTTTTCAACAGGGTGTGAAATTTTACCTGTATATGGTGTCCTGAGATCTATCCTCTTTCTTGAACAGATGCTAAATATACATATATTGTGTCATGTGATTCTGTGAGAGCTGTATTTAAGGTTGGTGAACTGTCTTGTCTTCAGAGGACACCTCTCCAGGTCTCCTCTTGTTTGTTGTTTTCTGAGATAAAGGAACCGTGATCCATAACACTGAGTCTCTTGTTTTCTTCTTTTTTTCTGGTCAATTTTCCATATTTAGGAGGGACAAAACTCACATTTCTTGGCGACGAGGATGGGATGGAAGTTCCACTGATCAGCGCCTGAATCTTCTGAAGGTTAACTGCCGGCAAGGGAAAGTTCCGCTCTGACAAACAGAGGACAGGATCCCGCCTGATGAAGGGTGCAGGTGCTGGACAGTGAACTCTCCATCTATTTTAACCAGTGAGTACAGTGTTATGGATCATTCCTATGTTGTTGTTAAATCCTAGGTACGGTTGCTTTGTGGTGTCAATCGTTTTGCGTAAATCCTTAAGGTTGCTATGCAGTGCATGTGAAGCCTGCAGACGCTGCAGTGTTGCGCGTCCTATATTCATGTAATTCTAAGCGTAGTATTGAATATAGCAAGTGAAGAAAATTTACAAAAGGACAAAAAAAAGTGCTATTGTTCCATATAATTCCTGTGAGGTGTTGGAACCCAAAAAACTTTAAAAAATATAAAAACAGAAAGGGAATTAACACTAAGAAGTTCTAAGGCACACTCATGGTAGAAGGTCCCACCAGAATAAATTGGGTCTATGAGTGGAAAATTTTGAGCTAAGTAAAATAAAATACTTTGGGATGACTCATTCAGTGTCTCACATACAGTCCTGTATGTTAAAGGGTGCGTTGCTCGGAACGAATGTGTCATACAAACCACCTGGCTGAATAAGAGTCTACCCAAAGTTAGTCTGTGTTTGATATGATCCGACCATACTTGTATGGGAAGATTACTCAATTAAACAATATTTATTTATAAAGCCTCACGTTTGTTGAATAGAAAATTATTAGAGGTAAGCCTTTGTGATGTGATGTCTCATTTCAAAGAGGGTCCTCATGTCTATATATTTATATATACATTTAAGTGTGTGTTAAAAAAAAAAAGTCACTATAGTTATAATTAATACAACCATGGATAGAAAGATCAATCTAATATTGAGGTTAATATTTATTATTATGAATATATCTATAGCTATTATATTATTAAAATAATCTTAAGAGTAATGATGTTGATTAATGTAGCAGCATCTAGCTGACTTACCATTAAAATGGGTTTAACTGGTCTAAAATTAAAGAGGAGAGTGAGGAGGAAGAGTGAGTGTGATATGTGAGTGGATGGTAAACTTTTTGAAATGAAAGCACACCTGTTACTGAGTCAGCAGAAAACATGGAGAACAATGTGGGTAAGAAAAATCAGATATTGGACCCTTTTTCAGGTCCTGTTAAAATATTGGCAGACAAATGGGGTACAAGCGTGGTTGAAAATGTTCCACTATGGCATCTGTTAACCAAGGGGGTGTTCCATTTTACAGGTACACTATGCATGGATAGTTTTAAAAAGTGCAGAGTTTACTGGAAAAAAAAAAAAAAATGAGTTCGCATGTTGACAAAGTAGAAGCAAGGAATAAGAGAAGAAGAGCAATTCACTGCGTCAATGGTCAAGCAAAGTCAAGAGGGTTTGTGCATGGATGAAAACAAGGTGAAAAAAGAGACGTAGAGATAGGGGTATTGCTCTCCCCCCTCCTTATGCTGTCTCCAGGCCTGAAGAGAATCCTACAGCACTGGTGACAGACGCAGCAGCTGACAGCCTAGCAGTTGAGGACGGACTCTGTACCTTGAACTCTTGAACCTTCTCTTTGACCCGAGCATCAGTATTTAAAGGACAACAGACTGAAAGGAAAGTAAATGCTAACCTGATATCTCCTACAAAACTGTTTCTACACTTGCAGCTTCATTCAACTGCTAATTTTGGAGATGATCATAAAGGGAGTGTGTTTCAGATGCTCATGATGACATTCACCAACCCCCAGCAGCAACCAACGAATGAGGAAACCAAAGAACTCAGGAAAAGTTCTTGTACAGACCCTGGCTGACTGATGGACTGAGGGATTACCTGATCCTCAAAGACAGTGGGTGAGAAATGGATCACAGAAATATAACAACTGTTGTCGATGTATAATCCAACCCTGCAAAAGATCAAAGCTGCCTGTCACAGTTGTTCTTTAAGCTAAGATGGACCAACATGAGAACTGACACACCAAGTGAGATCCATGGCATTTTCTGGCATGGTGGACGACCTCTATGATGCAGTGTGGACAGTGTTTCCACTAAGACTCTGCTGAACTGAGATCCACAACACTAAGCCAATAGGAGGTGAGTTAGCTGCTGATCATCGTGGCCATATGGAAACTGTCTTTGCAGCTCACTCCAGCATCAACTAGGACAATGCAGTGCACACTGACCTGTGAAAACAGCATTGGTGAGTGGTCTCAGCCCTGACCTTGGGACCCAGGTTTTGGTGTCATGTGTCTGCTTGGAAACAGCACCAATGACAACTATCTGGTCTCACGTGCTGCACGCTGAGAGGAATAAGGTGGACTTGGATACAAAGCAGCGTAAGAAACTCCAAACTGCTCAGTTAATGGTTTCCAGGATGAAGAAGCACAGAAAAAGAACCAGAAAGGATACAAAAAAAAAAAAAAAAAAAAAAACCTAAACAGACTGAGATGTTGCAATTGTGAAGGATATGTTCATGTATCTCGCAACTGTCCCACTTTCTATCAGACCCAACAGGAAGATACGGCATCTGGAGGACTCATGGCCACACACACCACCAACTGGACTTTCTGTTTGTTCTCTGGGACTCCAACCAAAGCAGGCATAGGAGACAGCTGGGGCAGGTCAGAGCATTGAGCGCATAAACACATACATAGGAGGAGATGACAAACCAGTTGGTACATACCAACAATATGTACAATTAACGGTAGATTTCAAAACACCCCCTAGGTTAACTCTGTGTGTACAAAGTGTTAATGTGACATTCCTTGTAGACTCAGGAGCAGAAGTCTCTGTTATCCAGACTAAATTATTACCTAATGCTAAAAAAAAAAAAAAACAGCCAAATTCCTAAAAACAATAGGTGCTTCGGGTGTCCCAGGTTTTGAACCAGTATCTGAACCACTAACTGTACGTTTTGGAGACCATATTGGAGAACACCCGTTCCTTCTCTCTGATGTATGTCCTGTTAATTTGTTAGGCAGAGACCTTATGTGTGCTTTAGGCCTTAACATGCAATGTGATCCCTCTGGTATAAAAGTGATATGTGAAAAAGCTAGTCTATATCCTGTCCTTTCTCCTGAGGGTGATCACTAGTATTCTTGGGTCATTCAAGATACTGAAGTTATACATGACTTGTTTTCCAAAGTACCACAACTTTCAGAGACACCTGAAGGTCTACGATGTGTGTCACATTTGTCACATAAAACGAGAGATTACATTTATGAAGAAAAATGGACTTCAATAAAAGACAAAGACATTTTACGAATTAATACCGTTCTCATAGGATCAAAGTTTGCAGCCACTGTAGTAAACTTATCTGAAACTCAGCATAAAATTTACTCAATGCATGATTCTGTCCCCCACATTCCTTTGAAAAAAAAAAAAAAAAAAAACCTCTGACTGCAACTGGGTGGACATTGGCCCCTGGGTAAAAAACAGTCTTACCAGTGTCAGACTGGCAACGTCAAACAAATGATAAATATTATTCCGTTTCAGTGGAAACCTACTCATGTCCCGTAAACATTACAGTAACTGCTGTACAAACAATGCATGCACAAACACCGCAATCCACACTGATGACATTAACTGCTGAAGAAGAAAGTTTGCTATCAACAGTACCGAATAGACTGTGGGCTAAAAGTAAATTTGATTTTGGAAACATAAAAGGAGCAACACCTGTTGTTGTACATCAAAAATCCAATTTTAGACCATGTAAGAAACAATACCCACTTAGTTATGAAGCTGTTGAAGGCATCCATTCTGTCATTCAGTCTCTCATAGAAAGAGGTGCTATCATGGAATATCCTAATTCACCATGCAACACCCCCATATTGCCAATTAAAAAACTGAATGATATTGGGAACCAGTTCAAGATCTGTGGGGACAAAGACAATACAACATCCAACCCCAACTGTACCTACTGTAATTACAGATGTCACAGGTCTCATCAAGTTCTTGTTAGTTTTCTGTAATTGCAAAGGCATTTTTAAGTATTCTTGTTCATCTGACTCTCAATTCTGGTTTGCTTTTAGGTTCAATGAGTAAAGATACCCTTGGACTAGAATGCCTCAGGGTTTTACTTCTAGTCCTACCTTGGTTTATGCAGTTTTATCTTGGAATCTGTCACATTGGCCATTACCATGTGGCAGTAAACTCATTCAAATTTTCAATGACCTTATGGTTAACTAAAACAAAAGAAAACTGTCAAGAGGATACAACATCACTACTGTGTTTTCTTGCACGAAATGTCGTGTCAGGTTCTAAAAACAAGTTGAAACTTATTTTCAGAATCAATACAATAATCATATAATCACACCAGAGGGGCGCCGTTTGGGTCCGGACCGCATTCAAATTATTCTGAAGGTACCAAAACCAAATTAGATAAAAATAATAAGAAAAATGTTTTTTTGTTTGTTTGTTTTAGCAGCCTATTGCTATCCATGGATTAGGTCTTGTGGAGATCTCCCAACCCCTGTTAACATCACTCATGGGGGTAAACATCTGGCCATGACTGACTTACTGACTTGGACTACTGACGCTGACACAACATTTACCGAATTAAAACAAGCACCATCTTCCTCTCCTTGTTTGGGACTTCCAGACCTACCTCAACAGTATGGTGACACTGCTGCACTGGAAAAAACATTCTACCATCTATAACTCATGTCACTATAAAATGCTGTATAGCTTCAATTTTACTTTCTGCTATTGATGATAAGAACTACATTCCTGTCTAAATGTAGTTGATATGGTGTCAAAACCACGTGATTCATTCATTGACACACCCCTTCCAAACTCTCATGCTGTGTGTTTGTTGATAATTCAGCCCTGCAAAATCAAAGAACTTGTGAATTTTGTGACATAATTTTCATGCATTGTCGAAAAATTGAGGATTTTTACATCAACAAACCAATAACTCATAGAACACCTGTCATTAATCTCTTGTCTGCCTTACTGTTGACAGCATCTGTTGCAGTATGTACATGCCGTGCGCAAACAAAATGAAAGATTGAAATGCTGCTACTAAATCTAAATTTCCCCCGCTTTTGCGAATAGCTCTTTCTCTCCATGATAACATTCACTCTCAAATATGTTACTTTGCTATAAAAAACAGCTATTGCTCAAAAATTAACACAATGGCAGGGAAAGGGATTCACAAAATTGGCGTCAGGTTTATGAATTACATCCAACAGCCTTTTACTTCTTTTGAAACCCATATTTCCATTTTGGATAGCTTGACTCATGGTTCTGTCCATGTCTCAAAATGGGGGATGTTAGAAAAAGTAACTAAATTATGGTATGCTCCAAGATTTTAAGGTTTTCTTTTACAGTTTGGTTAAAATTTCTGCAGAAAAATGTGTAATCTGTGCTACAAACAATATTGGCAGAGGTATACAGATGCCCCAGCCAGCCCATCCTACACCTGAGGGGCCTTTCGACCATTTAATGATGGATTTCCTTGAACTTGCTACATGTAATGGGTACAAGTATTGCCTTGTAATTGTTGATATGTTTTACTTGGATTGAGAGTTTTCCATGTAAGTATGCAACAGCTGTTTCAGTTTCAAAGGCATTGCTAAAGGAAATAATCCCACACTGGGGACTTCCATCAAAATTTGGTAGCGATAATTATTCACATTTTGTTAATACCGTAATTCCAAATCTATCTAAAAAACCTGCAAATATTAAAAAAAAAACAAAAAAAAAACATTATGCTTATCATACAGCAAGAGGAAGGGGTGTATGAACAGGTAATCAAACTTTAAAGACAAAACTAAAAAACTCATGGCAGGAACAAAAGAATCATGGGTTGAAATTTTACTTCTTGCATTGATGCTTATGAGAGGCCGTCCACATAGAGCAACTGGGCTCTCGTCTTATAAAATACTGACAGGATGAGAATGATTAACATTTTTTCCCTCAAGGTAAGTTAACATTGACAAATGATAAAAATATGGTTCAATATTGTTCGTACACTCAATAATTGTCTGAAATCTGTATTTCCTCAAGATAAAAGCTGCCCTCCCTGAGCCTGTGAAGCTCCATAGCATCGAGCCAGGTGGCTGGGTTGTGGTCAAGGCCTTGACAAGGAAAGACTGGCATCAACCCCAGTGAACCCATACCAGGTGATGCTAACAACTCCAACTGTTGTCCGAGTAGCTGAGAGGGACACCTGGATTCATGCATCCCAGTTTCAACCATTTACCAACAATACACCTACAAACCTACAGGCCCCAACGTGGCAAAGGGGTTTCTGATGAATAAAACCAGCTATCACCTCAGTGCTACTGTTTTGGAAAGACTGGAAATCGCAAATTAATGGACTAAAAGTCCACTGTCATCGTGGATGAAAGATACAGAGGAAAAAGTGGCATTGGCATGTCACCAATAAAGACTCAGGACAACCCAAAGAAGAGGATACCACTGTCAATAAAATATCAGTAAATGACCCAACTGCTTACAGCCTGTCAGAATGGACTCCTGGAAAACCGTGCAGTACAAGCGACTTAAATGAAGCCAATGTTAATAAAATCTATGATGGTATTACTCTGTCATCCCAAATTAGTTTTTCATGGTTTTGTTTTTAAGTTCAACCTAAATCAATTATAATGTTTTAATAAATGCGATGGTTTCTTTCAAAAAATTATATTGACACTTTGTGTCAAAATGGGGGAACTGTGAGGAATTTTTTGAAAAGCTTCATTTAAACTCAGTGAGTAAAACAACACCAAGGTCTGACATCTCTTTTTAGACAACTTTTGACCCCTTGTAAACAGGTGGTGGGGTTAGTTTTCAACAGGGTGTGAAATTTTACCTGTATATGGTGTCCTGAGATCTATCCTCTTTCTTGAACAGATGCTAAATATACATATATTGTGTCATGTGATTCTGCGAGAGCTGTATTTAAGGTTGGTGAACTGTCTTGTCTTCAGAGGACACCTCTCCAGGTCTCCTCTCCATGCCGCATGTTTTCTGAGATAAAGGAACCGTGATCCATAACATTGAGTCTCTTGTTTTCTTCTTTTTTCTGGTCAATTTTCCATATTTAGGAGGGACAAAACTCACAATCCTTAAAAATATTCCTGAATCAAGACGGTGATCCGGGTCAGTCCCAAAATTTAATCAGTTTTTCCATATCCCATTTCCGACAATTCCTGAAAATTTTATCCAAATTCGTTTCAACAGACAAACAGACAGATACACGCCGGCAAAAACATAACCTCCTTGGCGGAGGTAAAAATTAAAGGATAAGGGGGAACAGAATGGGTGATGAGGGTTTAAATCCACTCTCTAAAAGGCTGAATCCCCTACACAGACTAGGTCATCAGGATATCCTAAGCCAGTACTAGGCTTTGGCTCCCCCTGCTGGGGTAAAGAGGCTACTGGATCTAATTGGAGAATCCCGATTGGGAATTGAACCACAGCGATTAAAGGCGAGTAATACACATCTATAGACAGAATCACATCCCATTTAAAAGAGTCACTCCAAGCCAACAGTATATAGATTTCAACAGTTTATCAAGAGTTCAGGGTAAAACAGTTTTCTAGTGTGAGAGGAGGCTCCCTTTCCTCCAGTCGCTTGTTTGTTCTCCTTTTGAAGGATTTAAAGCG
Source organism: Cetoscarus ocellatus (assembly GCA_037902135.1). NCBI lineage: Eukaryota > Metazoa > Chordata > Actinopteri > Labriformes > Labridae > Cetoscarus > Cetoscarus ocellatus. The sequence goes on from JBAMNC010001286.1 coordinate 574,098, forward strand.
TTTGTGTGCTGTGCATGTACCCCTCTTGCTGTTGTCAAAAGGGTTCGGCGTCGTGTGATGGCCGCCCCTGCCGTGTGGATACCGCTGAGGAATGTGGGGCCGGAGGTCGTGCTGCGGCCTCCCATTGTGGTGGTGGAGGAAGAGGAGACCTTGCTGCGACACCCGGAGCACATGTGCCCCCGGTTTGTTTGTTGGATCGGAATAAAGGGTTTTTAAAGTTTAAAACCGAGGATGTTTGTCCGTTTCCATGGTGATACAATAAAACACAATGAACCCACGGATTCACTGTGATACTTTGGGGATAGAGAGTTGATTTAAACCCGAATCTGGGAAGGAAAAGGTCCAGACGTTACGCTTGTTCAGCTTCTTCAGCTTCTTCAGGGGATGCCACAATGGAAAGGCTGGGGAGGGGGTTAAGGAAGTAGGTGAATAGAGCTATGCCCCTGAGGTGAGTATTAATCCATCTGATTCGTCCAGGCTGATTAGTTCATTCAGTTCACCTGTGACAATCGTATGGTTTCACTTTTACTCGGGGGGGGGGGGGGGGGCTTTTGAGACTAAGGGCTCTAATTTCGAAGACCAGGCGCAGGCGGGGCGCACCTGAACTGCACCGTGCCTGCACCGCGCCTGCACCGCGCCATCTGTGTGTGTCCAGGGCATTTTGCACGTTTCGTGCATGGCGCAGACTGGCGCAGAGAGGCGCACCCACGCCTCCGTCTTTCCCACCGGCGCAAATGGCAGAGAGGGAGGAGAGGAGGCGTGAGTGGGTTTAACACAGCCGAGTGTAATCTTCACCAATCAAATGAACGCCTCTCCTCACCTTTAAATGCGCTGCGGGCGAGGCGCAGTGACAGTTTCACCTGGCGAAGAAGGTCAGAGCCGCTGTCACTTTTGCAGCAACTGGGAGAGCGCAGGGGCCAACGGGCCGCGCATCAGATGCCACGATGTGCGTCCCCATGTGGACCACCTAGCGGGACTGATTTAATCTGTTCCTGTGTCATAATAGGAGTACAAAATTAAGTGACAATTACATTTAAACACAGCAGCAGGCTAATCCATTCATCATGCTTGTGATCCACCTGCATTCCTGGTCTGTCATCACCAAAAGGAGAAACTTGGGTGAAAATATATCTCCTCCTCATCCTCCTTGCAATAATGTACTCCATCTTTTTGGATCACGTTACGAATAAAGATTAAAACAGAGATATATGGGCAATCACAAGTAAATCCTTAAGACACCGCGTGACTTACATTTATTCAGCGAGTGTATCTCTCTTTTTTTCTTTTCTATTTAATTTCATGAGATGAGAGAAGCCGGATTCTCCATATCAGATGATGTGGCTGTTTGTGGTTGGCTTGAGAGATGTGAACTTGTTAGTTATGACGAACGTCTCTGATCTTACATCAGATGTGATGGGACAATTAATATAGATACAAATGTATGTGCTGGTTCAGACGGTTACATTAAATAGTGGTTGCTGTGATTGTTTATTGCATTGAGATGTGCCTGACACTTTGGATACCTGCCTGAGAGGTTTTGGTAACGTGTGCGCACTGTGCGCCTGTCAGCCAAATTACCACTGCCCTGGGTGCGCCTCTCCTGTGCCGAGAATAGACCAGGTTGGAGCTGGCGAGCTTTCAGTGCACCTTCCGTGTGTTTTTTTGGCACGAAATTGTCACTGCGCCAAGCTGAATTTTTCGACACCTCCTCCTGGTGCGCCGTCACATCCATCTCGGCGCAGCCGGTCTACCAAATTGCCAAATTGGCTGCGCACGGTGGTGCGTTGGACGAAATTACCACTACGTGGGGTGCGCCAGGCTGCGCCACCCTGAGTTGCGCCAGGAAATTAGAGCCCCAGATGTTTTTCAGCCAACAGAAAACCACAACCTTATAAACTCTTTAACAAAACAATGGACACATTTAACAATGTGATGTTTGATTCTGTCATGAAAAATCCAGTCTGATGATGTGACTTCTGTTTTTCTAACCCTGAAAATGCCCTAGTTATGAATATAATGCAGTTAATCTTCTTAAATCCTCTTCTGACGCTTAGCCTTCTATTGGACCAATAGCGCCCCTCAGTGCAAGACTGAAGAGAGAACTCTATCCAGAAATGTACTCTGTACTCTGCATTATTTCCTGTTACTGAAGAAATGTTTATTACAGGACTTCTATACATTAAGTTTGATAGCATAGCATCTCAAAGGCATGCAAACTTATATATCTAAGTGTTAACCACATACATTTTGTTTGTTTGTATTTTTAATAAGATTGAAACTGCTTTATTCTTTCTTATTGTTTCGATATGGACTATTTAGTATCAAATAGATTACCGTAAGATTTCCAACTCAGTTGGAGTGTTTACATTGGTAGGTTATAAAAGTACAACTTAATATTTTGGCCAAATGTAAGTTGATAAAATCTTTGTTACTCATCTAAGGCCCTCCTCCTGTGAGACCCTCCTTAGAAGTCAAAACACTTTGTTTTACGTCTTCTTCTATGGTCTGATCCGTATTTCTTTTTGTCAACACGGTTCTCCTTTATCCGCTCCTATATCTTTTTCTAAGTTTAGTCTAAGTAAGGTAACACGCCTGCTGGTTTTCTTGATAAGCCAGTAAACTATAAGACTACAAAGATTTGTTTCAAAGTACATGGACTTTTGTCATTAATTTAGGAATAATTTTTGTCGGGCCAATGAATAATTAATTTTTGAAATTAATTACGAATAGTTTTTTTCATCTAATCGAGACCTCAAAGCTCCAGCTCCAGCTTCACCTTTAACAGAACCTGCTTAGTCCAATCTAAGATGACACCTCTCTCCCGTGAAAGCTATTTGACCAGCTCATGTCGGCAAACCCTTCTCTGGATCCCCTTCGCACTGGATTGAGTGTGGACTTCTCAGCCTCTCTTTGGGACGAATCCAAACCAGAACAGTCCTACAAGGCTCTCCAGTAGCTTCCGGACCAGTTTGAGATCTGACTCCAAAAGCAACGTCATAGTAAGACTGTGGTTCTGAACTCCTACAGATGGGTTTGAGTGTCTTGGTTTAATTCCCCATTAGTTACCCTTTATTTGACCTTTCTAAAGTAGATTAATTCTATAAAATAATCCTCCATAACCACTCAATACACTCAAATATTTCTTGAGGGTTCATAACTTCTTTCCGTATTCACAGCATCATTGATTAGTATGACCCCTACATTTATTCCTTCTTAAGTGTTTTGTTTTATTTTATTTTGTCTGATATATTCTTAATTCACTTTTAATAAATCACCCTTAAATTTAAAGTTCTGTCTGTTGGTATTCTATTTGGAAGATTGACATCACTGTATGAGAACTCTGTCTTTAGACTTGAGACTGAGGAAACTGACAAAGTTTGGTTTAATTGATTTATCTGATTTTAATTAAAATAATTAATAAATCAATTAATGAATGAAATTTTGCCTTTTTAAAAAAAAAAAAAAAAAAAAAGAAAAGGATGGTGTCCCTTTAATTAACAAGAGCAAATCAGATATTAAATGAATATTAATTTCTTTAATTAATGTTAATTAATATCCAGGCGTTTGAAAAAAAGTATTCCAGCATTGACTTGACCTCTGGCTACCCGCCATTGCGCAAGAACACCGAGAACCAGAAAAAGGCTCAGGAGTGCTGGACTGCTGCATGTGATCTTGCATTTGACTCCATCATAGAAAAGCTCACTATGGCCCCTGTCCTGAGTTTTTCTGACCCCAAGTTACCTTATGTCCTTCACACTGACACCAGCACCACAGGGCTTGGGGCAACATTGTACCAAGAGCAAGAGGGTCATATGAGAGTCATTGCATATGCCAGCAGGGGCTTATCTCGGAGTGAATCAAAGTCCGCAGCCCACAGACTGGAATTCTTGGCTCTGAAGTAGGCGGTAACTGAAAAATTCAATGATTACCTGTATGGGAGCCACTTCACAGTCATAACTGACAGTAATCCCTTGACTTACCTTCTCACCACAGCTAAACTGGATGCCACCAGTTATAGATGGCTAGCAGCCTTGTCCACGTTTGCCTTCAAGCTTCAATATCGTGCAGGTAAACAGAACCGTGATGCAGACGGTCTTTCAAGGAGACCCCACGGGGAACTGTCTCATGATCAGATGTCTCAGAAAGAGCAAGAATGCATCAATCAGTTTGCCCAAACACATTTGACTGACTCAGAAATGGGTATACGCCGAGACATTGTGCAGGCTATCTGTGAAAAGCATCTGGTTTTAATACAGGAGACAAAACTGGAGATGGTGATAGTACTGTTACACTGGTGCAGTCACTGGCAATCTCTTTTGAGGCCTTACCAGACAGTTTTGTCATTGAAGAGCAACTTCATGCACTTCCTCATCTGTCTGAAAGAGAACTCTGAGACAAACAGCAAGATGACCCCTGTCTCAGGGAGGTTATAGCTCAAATAGAGAGTGGAGAAAAGGTACCTCCAACAGTCAGAAAAGAGCTTCCTGACATTTCTTTTCTTTTAAGGGAGTTGAATCATCTTGAACTGCACAATCATGCTCCTTACCAAGAGAGCAAGAGATGCCAAGATGGCGGTAATGTCACTTATCAGTTAGTTTTACCTGAAGAGCTCCGAGCCATTGTCCTGCAAAGCCTCCATAATGATATGGGACATTTAGGTATTGAACGTACAGTAGATTTAGTAAGGACTAGATTTTACTGGCCAGAGATGGCAGCAGATGTTGAGAGAAAAGTAAAAACTTGTGACCGGTGCATTCAGAGAAAAGCATTACCAGAAAAAGCTGCACCACTGGTGAACATAGAATCCACAAGGCCCCTGGAACATGTCTGTAGGGATTTCTTGTCTTTAGAACCTGATAAAAGCAACACCAAGATGTTCTGGTGATCACTGATCATTTCACCAAATATGCTGTGGCCATCCCAACGCCAAACCAGAAAGCTAAAATGGTTGCCAACGTCTCTGGGACAACTTCTTAGTCCATTACGGAATCCCAGAACGCTTGCATAGTGACCAAGGCCCTGCTTTTGAGTCACGTGCAATCAAAGAGCTATGCAAAGTTGCTGGTATACATAAATTCCGTACTACCCCATACCACCCCAGAGGGAATCCAGTCGAACGTTTTAATAGAACGTTGGTAAACATGTTAGGAACATTGGAGAATAAAGACAAGTCACAGTGGCAAAACTTTGTAAAACCCCTGGTACATGTGTACAATTGTACGAAAAATGACGTAACAGGATTCACACTTTATGAATTCATGTTTGGTCGTCAACCACGGTTACCTGTTAACCTGGCATTCAGACTACCTGTGAAGGGGGGTGATTTCAAGTCTCAATCACAGTATGTGCAAAGTCTCAAATCCCATCTGGAAGAGAGCGACAGGCCACCCGTAATGCCAAAAAGATAGCCGACAAGAACAAAGTAAGGTTTGATAATCATGTAACTGCTTCCAAGCTGGAGGCTGGTGACAGGGTACTGGTGAGAGCAGTCCGCCTGCGCGGTTAACACAAACTTGCTGATAAATGGGAGTCAGATATTTACGTAGTGGTGAGGCAAGCTGGGAATCTTCCGGTCTACACTCTTAGGCCAGAGAGCAGAGATGGCCTTTTGCAGACCCTTCATAGAGACCTCTTGCTTCAGTGTGGTTCACTCCCACTGAATGAAGAGAAACTTGCTCTGCCAAGGCCCCGCAAACCAAAGACACGGAGTTCTGTTGAATCTGAAGATGCAACCATGTACTTAGATTTTGAAGAGGATTTCTCATATAAATGATTCAACGAGTAACCTACTCCAGGGGGTGAAGAGGAGAACCTACCTAATGTTGCTTCAGAGGGTGAAGAGGACAACCTACCTGATGTTGCGCCAGGGGGTGAAGAGGAGAACCTACCTGATGTCGCTTTAGACAGTGAAGAGGAGAACCTACCGGAGGAGAAAGTGTCTGTTGAAATTGAGGGAGACGCATTTGATAATGATTTAGAACAAAACAGTGCTGTAAGCCCGGAAGCTGACGTCCAAGATGATGCCATCCAACGTTCAACTAGAAATAGAAAACAACCTGAGAGACTGCAGTATTCAAGCCTTGGGAACCCACTGATATCCATCGTCCAGTCCTTGTTCCAAGGTTTGAGCTTGGCTTTCAGTGATGCTTTGTCGGAAGCAGAAGTCAAAGACACTCACGTGAGCCCTGCCTTCACACCTATGACTGAACAGTCGCTCCAGTGCACAGGAACGTGCATAACTTCAAGAGGGGAGGGTGTAACCCAGGTTAACAACAGACTTTTCTTGTGAAAGTAAGACTCTTATTGTGAAGGGGTGAGTCCAGCCGCAACTTCCTGTGGAGCGGCTACAACACAGCTGATCACAATCAGCGTGTCTTTCGAGCCACGGCACGGCTGGTCAGACACGACACACACAGAAAAGTTTGGAGAGAGGGAAAAAGTTAAGAACATGAGAAAATGACATCTTGAACTCCTGCAACACAACCACCTTTCATCTGAGAAGGAAAAGCATCTACTTACCTCCAAAGTATAAAAATTTAAAAAACTTTAAATCATAGATTGAATGTTTTCTTTTCTTTAGATGTCTTTATTGTGTTTCACATCACTTTAAAGGGTTACTTTATTTAATGTGTAACATTTTCAAATGCACTATATGAAGCTATATGATTGCTTCAATGTGTGAGAAATGATTTTAAGATGCCATTGCATGGAGCACATGGCTGAATGCACTTATTTATTTTTGGACATTTAATGGTTTTTGTTACAAAAAGGAAATTTTTGTTTAAATGTCATGATTAACTATTTCATTTATTGGTGAAGTGAATTGTTTGAGTTATGGTTAAGGTTATTTAATTACCATTTATTTCTGAATTTAGAGTTTTGTTACTGTGTTATTTCATAGATTTTATTTCTAATACCCCATTAGTTATAATTATAGTTTTGTTAATAACACATTGTACATGGACTTTGGGTTGAATAAAAGCTAGCTGTATTTCATTAATAGAAATTAGAAATTAGGTATTAAGATGATTCTGGCCTCATTTTAGGTCAGGTTTTTTGGACCACAGGGAACTAGAACCAGGATATAGAGGGTTCGTATGGAGACCTTAAATGGCGAGCTACCCATGGAACTGAACTGAAACCAAACTGCACGAGGGGACTGAAATTGAGGACTGTGTCCACTGTACTCCTCGACGGTGTGGTAGAACCAAACTGTCCGCTAGTGAAGTGGCAGCAGTATTCTGGTGACTAAGCCTTGTGTCCCTCATAAACTTTTTGATTTCAATTTAAATGCAGCTAATTGAGTGTAAAAGGAAATATTTCCCTCTTGAGCATCACCACATGCAGGTCAGTTTGGTTTCTATTCAAACTTTTTTGTGTTACTGGAATATTCTGTTTTATCTCAGATTTCAAGTGCAACATCTTTTCATTTAATAAATTTGAGAACAAGAAAATTTTCCTCGATTTGGGTCGCAGCTTGACATTAACGCATGATGATGGGTCCCAAAGCCAGACCAGTTCAGAACCACAGGTTTAGAAAATTTGTTTAAATTGATATGGCAAAAGGCTATAAAGTTTTATACTTCAAGGAAGATGTAATGATGTGATCTAATGCTGCAACCATCAAACAAGTTTGCTTGAAGTATAAATATGTTTTACCTTGTCTTTTGTCTTGATTGGCAACAGGCATAAACATTCCCTTCATTGTCAATTAATCGGTCACCTAAGGACTCTGACACCATCTGTTACTCTTAATCCAACACGGCCATCTTGCTGGTCTGAAACCATATGACCAGTTACACCACCACTACCACCATGACTTCCTACATGTTGACCAGCTACACAAGACTGGTCTACCAGCTGATCACCAGTTAAACTAGCTTGAGCAAACTGGCCCACCAGCTCAATCCAGCAAGACCAGCTACTTACCAGCTAAGATTTGTAGCTGGTTCAAGCTGGATTTTACAGCAGGGATATTTATTTATAATTTAGTATGGTATCTGATTTGTAATGAAGGGGCAGGACTAGATAAGCTCTTTGCTTTTTTCTGTTTCTTCTCAAACTGGTTGTTGTGGTGACATGCATGTGTATGTACTCACATGCTTAACTTGTTTGATGGACATGTACAGTTTGGTGTACATATTATTTGCATTGATTTAGATGTTGTTTGTTTGTTTGTTTTCTAAAGTTTGAGATAAATAAATAAATAAATAAAATTAAAATAAAATTAAAAGCTATCTAATGCTTTTGATTGAGAATGGGAGCAACTAATGTTGATAACTTTTTAGTCTGAACATGTTTGAGTCTGAGTTTTTTCAACACTGCTTAAAACATATTACAAATGATTGAAAATTAACATTTTAAGTCAGAATTCACAACATAAGTTATTGGACACTTTAAGTACTGTGGCCCTTCCAATAAAATTGGGGGGCAGGTTCTTTGAAGTGACTGTACATGTTGTACGGGGGGCTACACAAGCTGTATTGCTGGGCTTTGAATTCATGTGTCAGACTCATGCAATTATGGATGTGGGTCGTGGGCTTCTTAGCATTGGAGACGTTAACATTCCTCTCTTGCAGGCTACAGACTTTATTCCAACATGTTGTTATATTTCTATGTCTGCTGATGCTACTATTCCACCTTTCAGTGAAATGATTGTCCCTGTTCAGGTGGAGCCCCCTCGTACCACTGAACCAGCTATTGACTCTTACCTGGGTTATTTAGAGCCTGAGGTGTGTGACAACTCCAAAAAGTGGTGGTTCTCTGGGATCATGTCCTTCCTCGACCCGTTTACAGCTCTAAGGGAGACGAGCAGCAACATGGCTAGGGGGGTCAAGGAGGACGGGACCCCAGAGAACCCCCTTGAGATGCAGCTGACAGAGGATGCTGAGGCAACAGCAGGGCCGTCTCCACCTTCAGCAGAGACAGCAGGGCCATCAGGTTGGTGGATGAGTGAAAGGGATACAGTTGGAATAATGTCAGCTAAACCTATGATATATGATATATGATATAGGGCTATCAAAAACTGATACACATCAGGTGGCTGGCTGAGTAAAGACCTTTCAGTGTGAAAAAGCTACTGTAGTGCTGGTTTAAATAAAAAAAAAAAAGTTATAAATTGATGTGCTGTGTTGCCCTTCATTGTACATTTCAAACATTTGTATCACAACAATAGCTCAAGCCTCCAATGAAGATGAGGGCACAGCTGCTGGTCCTGCTGGTCCTGCTGCTGCTGCTGCTGCCCCAGCCTCCAGGTCTGTGGGGACAAGACCATGTGGTATGTAAAACTATAAATGTTAACCATGTCTAAATACTCTGTTGAATTCCCAAGAGTTCAAATACATAACAATCATGAGGAAATCATTGATAGTTTTGCTTTTGTTTTGGTGTTTAAATTTCTTTACAGTGACACAGAGGAACAGAGGGAGAGTGGCCGAGGTGATGGGGATGGAGAGAGAAAGGAGGATCGAGGAGCTCCTCATTCAGACACTCGAGAGGGTTACTCCCCCACATCCCCCATCAGAGGATAAATTGTTCCTCCAGAGCCTGGTTCCTTTCCTCCAGAGTCTGTCCCCCCAGCAAAAACAACATGTGAAATTTGGAATCTACACAATGATTAATGAAGCTACCACTGTTAATTTAGTAGCTGGGGGGACAGCCTCTGCAGGGGACGAACCAGGCTGTCAGTCGGCTTTAACTTTCACACTTTTTTTTTACCTCTGCAAATGAGTTTATGTTTTGCACCGGCCAATCAATTTTTTTTTTTTTTAATTTTTGTTTGTTTGTCTGTTAGCAAGTTTAGACAACAAGTACTTAATTAATTTACCAGATGTGAAAAAAAATGTACAAGACATATAATATCATGGAGGTAAATTTCATGGTAATCCAATCCAGGCCATGGGCCAGATATGGCTCACGAGCCCCAACCCCCCAACTAAACCAAACCAGCTTTGAAGCCCATAATCATACTGAAAATTATTTTGAATGTTAACAAAAATATTTGGGATGAAATTCGTGTTTGCAAGTTTGTGTGAAGTGATACATGACATCCCATATATATATATATATATATATATACCCACCAAATGTTCAATTTTTGTTTGATTTTAACATATGATACACCAAATGAAAGCTCTGACCCTAGTCTTCTTTAGTAGTATAACTTAATTATTATTTAGCCATTTAGTTTTGCACAAATAATCAAATTACAAAAAAAAAAAAAAAAGGATATTTAATTTTTTTTTCTATTGATCACATTACTTCACATTTCAATTATTCTCTCATCAGAAGTAATGACTAAGTAATCAGTGAGTGGTGATTATTAGATGGTGCTAAAATGTACAGTGTTATATATGATTTACACTACTGTGTATTAATCTTTATTCTCTGGAAAATTTGCTCATCATCAACTCATATGTGAGAAAATGTCAGCCTATGTTATTTTTTTTTCGTACAGACAGATATGTCCATCACAGATAATTAACATTTTGGAACATTCAGTGCCTGAAAACAGATAATGTGCACATTTCAAGTTGTTACATTTCCCAAAAATAGGGGATGAAGGGGAAATAACAATGAAAGAAAAATCCCGCAAATGAGGAGACAGGTAGGAATCATCCAAAAATAAGTGAAAATTTATTTAACAAAGTCAACTAAAGACAAACAAACTAAAGGGAGTTTCCACAAAACTTGAGGGTGAGCCTAGAAGAAAAAGAAAAAGTCTGGGTGTCTTCCACTGAAGACGACGGCGTTTTCCCCATGAAAACCAGTGTAGAGCCTTCACACTATCTGCTGACTTTTAACCCAGCTCCTTGCTGCAGCCACAGGTGTAGTCCATTTTGCAATCTGAGGGTGATTCCTCAGCCTGCAGCACAGTGAGAGGAGGAGAGGAGAGAGGAGGAGGAGGAGGAGGAAGAGAAAACACACAAAAAAAACCCCACTACCCGTGGCAAAGTTGTATTGCAGATTATTCTCATCAGATGAGACTGGATCATATTTCATTTTCTAGTAAAGGATTAATGCATATTGCAGAATACAGGTAGAAGTTTTACTTAAGTTAGCTAAGCATAAACCTACATAATTAAAATTTCTGTTCACATATCATGCCTAAAATAAAGAATGAGTGATATTACACTTAAGTTGAAATACATGCAACATGTAACATTCTTGCTTATGAGTTTGCCCATGTATTTGCAGATCCCTTATGACATGACTGAGGAAGGAGGGTGATAAACCTGAAGAACACTTCAACATCCAAATGGAGGACACTGTGTCAGACACAATGGGCTCTAATTTCCTGGCGCAACTCAGGATGGTGCAGCATGGGGCACCTCGCACAGTGGTAATTTTGTCTGGCGCACCGCCATGCGCAGCCAATTTGGCAACTTGGTAGACCAGCTGTGCCAAGATGGGTGTGACGGCACACCAGGGGGAGGTGTCGAAAGATTCAGCTTGGCACAGTGACAATTTTGTACCAAAAATCCGCGCGGAAGGTGCGCTAAAAGCTCGCCAGCTCCAACCTGGTCTATTCTCGGCGCAGGCGAGGCGCACCCCGTGCAGTGGTAATTTGGCTGACAGGCGCGCAGTGCGCACACGTCACAAAAAATCTCAAAGGCAGGTATCCAGAGTGTCAGGCACATTTCAATGCAATAAACAATCACAGCAACCACTTTTAATGTAACCCGTCTGAACCAGCACATACATTTGTATCTACATTAATTGTCTCGTCACATCCGATGTCAGATCAGAGACGTTTGTCATAATGGAAACTCAACCTGACGGCAGCTGGAAGAGTGACGCAAACTAACGAGTTCACATCTCTCAGCCAACCACAAACAGCCACATCATCCGATACGGAGTATCCGGCTTCTCTCATCTCATGAAATTTCAAAAGAAAAGAAAAAAAAGAGAGACGCTCGCTGATAAATGTAAGTCACTCGGTGTCTTAAGGATTTACCTGTGATTGCCCATATATCTCTGTTTTAATCTTTATTCTTAACGTGATCTAAAAAGATGGAGTACATTATTGCAAGGAGGATGAGGAGGAGATATCAGGGGGGAATATTTCACCAAAGGTTCTGCTATTTGGTGATTACAGACCAGGAATGCATGTGGATCACAAGCATGATGAATGGATTAGCCTGCTGCTGTGTTTAAATGTAATTGTCACTTAATTTTGTACTCATATTATGACACAGGAACAGATTACATCTGTCCCGTGAGGTGGTCCACACGGTGACACGCATCGTGGCTCCGATGCACAGCCCGGTGGCCCCTGCGCTCTCCCAGTTGCTGTAAAAGTGACAGCGGCTCTGACCTTCTTCGCCACCGAGGTGAAATTGTCACTGCGCCTCGCCCGTGGCACATTTAAAGGCAAGGAGAGGCGTTCATTTGATTGGTGAAGATTACACTCGGCTGTGTTTAACAAACTCACGCCTCCTCTCCTCCCTCTCTGCTACTTGAGCCGGTGGGAAAGACAGAGGCGTGGGTGTGCCTCCCTGCACCAGACTGCGCTGTGCATGAAACTTGCAAAATGCCCTGGACACACCCTGTTGGCGCGGGGCAGGGCAGGTGCGCCCGGCCTGCGCCTGGTGGAACTCCGACCTGAAAGCTGTTGCTGATGGTGCGGAAAGAGTCCCCAGTAGCCAGAAACCTGAAGCACAGATAAACACATACACATTAATATAATTTTTCTTGTTTATCAAATCAGTTTTTATTTGAAGGCCATATAAAATACAGTACACAACACAAGTTACTGGCTCCTTTCATAATTGTAGGTACACTTTGCATCTCTGAGATACACCCTTTGTAATTCCTGCCTTGGCAAATCATTATTGAATCAGTTTAGAATAATGCAACCAAATAAATTAAACTTAAACAAATAATAATACTTCTTGCATATATTTTGAAAAAACATACTGAAAATGTGAACGAAATTAATCCCATCCTTACAGCAACATATATGAGGCCAGTTAATTATGTAATAAACACGAATAAAATCTTCATTTATGACACTGCAACTCACCTCAGACAGATAGACAGTTGCTCCGCAGCTGGAACGGAGCACCAGTAGTTAGTATCCTGGCGGGAGATCCTGCCACCAACCCGGGTTAGCAGGTCCTCAAACTGGACTGAGGTCAGCCTGAAGTAATGATGGAAGCGGTGATCGTCCAGGCAATGCTCCTGGAGGAGGCGGTGAAACTCCCCCAGCTCGGATCTCCTCCGTGAACCCAGACACGAGGGCGAGGGGCTTTCCGTCGTTTCTGGGACTTGTACATCAGATAAAACGCAGCAATGGGTGCAGCAAAAGATGCGATCTCTGCCAGTTTTGGAAAGGTCTGCGGTTGAGCGGACGAGACGTCACTGAGCAACGCGATGCGACAGTGACAAAAATGAGCTATTTGTGGACAGGCGACGGGAGTTGAGAGGTCGCCGCGATCTTGGTTGCTCAAGTCGCATTTGGTGTGAACGCACATTTAGGCCAGAGGGCAAAGATGGCCCCTTGTGGAGTACGTAAAACAATTCAAAAGCAAAGTAAAGAAGGAAGCAGGCTGGAGCAAGGAGGAAAGCGTCTGCACTCTTCAGAAGCAGGAAGATACAAAAAAGTGCTAAAATGTACTACATGAAGCTATATGATTGCTTCAGTGTGTAAGAAATGATTTTAAGACGCCATTGCATGGAGCATATTGTTGAATGCACTTATTTATTTTTGGACATTTAATGGTTTTTGTTACAAAAAGGAAAATTTGTTTTAAATGTCAGGATTAATTATTTTATTTATTGGTAAAGTGCATTGTTTGAGTTATGGTTAAGGTTATTTAATTACCATTTATTTCTGAGTTTAGAGTTTTGTTACTGTTTTATTTCATAGATTTTATTTCTAATACCCCATGAGTAATAATTATAGTTCTGTTAATGACACAGTGTACATAGACTTCGGATTGAATAAAAGCTAGCTGTATTTCATTAATAGAATTTAGAAATTAGAAATTAAGATGATTCTGGCCTCATTTTAGGTTTTTAGGACCACCGGGAACTGGAACCAGGATATTAGAGGTTCGTATGGAGACCATAAATGGTGAGCCACCCATGGAACTGAACTCAAACCAAACCGCACGAGGGGACTGAAATTGAGGACTGTGTCCACTGTACTCTTCGACGGGTGGTAGGACCAAACTGTCCGCGAGTGAAGCGGCAGCAGTGTTCTGGTGACCTTGGTCACAAGCAAAACTAACATTCGAATCAAGTTGAAAGGCCTGTTTTTTTTTGTTTATTTTCTTGAATATACCCGGGTAAAAGATGGTTTTGATGTTGTTACTGTCAATATTTGTTACTTAATATGAGGAGAAGTCCTTTAAAAGCAGATTATGTGTGCAAGTGATTCTTCTGGTATTGTCTGGTTCTATTTAGGCTCCATAGTCATTCCTAGTCTTCTGTGATCTAGCCCATATGCTAAAGTACCTTTACTTAACATTACTCATTTAATATTGAGATACCCTTGGTGAAAGGGTTACATTTGGGTGTGCAAAGTTAACTTTAAAGTGATTTTTATGCTCACGAAAATATGCACAAAATGGCCGCCATGTTCTGTCATCACATGATACATATGCTCATGAGTAGTTAAGCAAAATGGCCGTGCAACATTCCATAGTTGCTATGGATACTGTGAAGGTGCATCATTTTAACCCATATGGTTACCATGGTGGCATCTGAGGTGCATCATTTCAGTTTGATCCTCACTTGAAGCCAAACACGATCAGACACAGTCAGAAAGAGTTTTTCTCCTGCTGAAATCTGTGAATTCTTCAATCAATCAAATCCCAGGTACAAATTTTCACCAGACAAGGAAAAAAAAGATCTCCCCATAACAGTGAAGCAAAACATCAAACTTCTGAGATGGAAAATGTAAGATATTCACTTTTTGATGGTCACAGGTGGCTAAGCTAACTAATGCTAATGACTGAGAATGAAGTAACAAATGCTGATAACTTTTTGTTTAAACATGGTTGAGTCTGAGTTTTCAAAACTGCTTGAAACATTTCAAAATTGATTGAAAATTAACAGTTTAATCAAGAATTCACAATGTAAATGAAAAAGTCAAACTCTGAGCTAACACAGTTATCCCCTCTACAAGGAGACATGAATGAGTTTAATAACTGTACTTTTTAAATTTCAAAGTAATTTTGTGGCAAGCATTTTTCGGGATAGCTAAGTTAAAAAATGTTTTGAATTTAAATAATATGATGACTTTTTAACAGTCACAGGGAGAGGTTAAATCTCTTAGTGTTCATGTTTGTCAGACTCATCAGTCTGACTCTCTGCAGACTCTTGGTCTATTTAAAAGTGAAGTTTTTTAATCTTTCATGTTAAAATAAAATGACAAAACATGAGAGATGCTTAGTTTGAATAAAAATAGTAAGTTTGGGGGATGTAAATGTAAGATATTCACTTTTTGATGGTCAGAGGTGGCTAAGCTAACTAATGCTAATGATTGAAAAAGAGGGAACTAATGCTGACAACTTTTTTGTTTGAACATGGTTGAGTCTGAGTTTTCAAAACTGCATAAAACATAATGATTCCAAGTTTGTCATGAAGTTCATCACTTCATTTTAAAATTTAGCATAGAATAGGTCATAAACATTAGTGAAATGTAGTCATATTAATTTTACAGTATGGCTTTTTGATTAAGTAATGTGATAAAGATGAATTTGGGTCAAAGTAATGACTTTAGTGTAAGAATACATCATTAAATAAGACTGGAGTGAAATGTCTAAAGTTTCCGTTGACCCACACTATATCATAACTGGCAGAAATATGCAAATGTGACCAAAACTTATGAATATTTTTTTTAATAAGACTGTGATTAAATGTCAAACAGCTGAAAAACCAGCACTCATCTCTGTTCACTTTAAAAGAGATATACATTTTTTTAATGTTCTGATTAATTCAATAATCACTTTAAGTATGTTTCACAAGTTTTGCACAGTCATTTAACAAAGTAGTTTGTAATTACTGATGTCCCATCCATGCAAAGTCTGCAGGTCTGAAAACAAACATAAATACAACACAGCAGACATACTCTTATCACAAATATCTGTGACTATCCTCCCCCCCTCTTTTGACTCCTCCACCCTACATCAACCAGTCATCTCCTCCTCAGACTCCTCCCTATAACTTCGAGTCTTCCCCCTCCCCCTTTGACTATGACTATAACTATCCTCGTCCACCTCAGACTCCTCCCCACCCCCCTGAGTCCTCTCTGTGCCCCTCTATCTCCTCCTTAGACTCATTCTCTGCCTCTTCTCCCTGCCCTCTGACTCCTCCTCAGTCTTTGAACCAGCCTTCTCCTCCTCTATCTCCTGGCTCCAGGGATGGGAAAAGTACTCACATTCTGTACTCAAGTTAAAGTACAAGTACTTGTGAAAAATTTGACTTTGGTTAAAGTAAAAGCACTTATTCAAATAATTACTCAAGTAAAAAGTAAAAAGTACAGGCTCTGAAATGTACTTGCAGAGTAAAGGTAAAAAGTACTTTTACCAGATGTTTCTGTGCCAAGCCAACTTTAACCTCACATCATAATTTGAAGGCTTTTAAATTTTAGATGCCCACCAAATCTTAAAACTGACCCAGGATTGGTTTTCAAACTGATGTGATGCATCATCAAGTAGGCCCACGTCTTGAAATCAAGAATTGTTTTATTTGGCAGAGTCATCCTGGCCGAGACATCTTCCACTTTAAGCAGACAATTTTTTTACAGTCTTAACAGTCTGTTACAGTGAAGCTCAAACATTCAACTGAAAAATAGAAACAAAAGCACAGTAAATAATAAAGTGACAGGTGGCTGTGCCTTCTGTAAACACGATATGCAGTCACTGCATTCTCTTCTGTAAACAATATTTGGCTACATGGCAGTAAACATTGAAGATTACATTAACAGTGCTTTTAAACATTTAACCATAACCTTTCCTCTTACTTTTTACCCATCTTCTTCCCACCCCAAAATATAACCATCAACTTCTTAATTGCACTTTCTGAATCAAACAGATTGAGGTAGAACTGTCAATCAATGTATGTTCCTCTGTGCAGTGTCATGCCATTAAGTGGAGTGGTGATTAACAGCAGCTCCAGTAAACTTCTTCAAACATCTAACAGCAATCTAAACATGGCTAAAACAGATTGATAAACAGATTTTAAGCAACTGCTGTCTCACTCACACAGACATTAATGCTCCCTCTACTCTACAGGACTACCAAAATCCTTTGTTTAGCTTGAGCAAAAGTTGGTTCTCAAAGTTCTTTGAGCCAACACGTGCCCTATTTGGGCGGAAAATCAGTCCAGCAGTGCTAAAAAGCCTCTCACAAGCAGCTGAGGCAGGTAGTGGTGTGTTTAGCTTGACAGACAAGTGGCAAACAGCTGGGTAAGACTTGAGGGCATCTTTGGTATCAGCTGGACCAGCCAGGTAGGACTCGAGCTGTTTAGTGTTTTCGTGTGCATTACCCTTCTTGATGTTGGAAAAGAAGTCATCATCATCAGAAGATGGGGAAATGTCACCTGAATGTACCGTGGGCTGGTCCTTCAGATGGCTCCTTATGTAGTCCAGGCCTTTGGAATTGCAAAACAAAGGGATAAAAAATTATTGGTATGTTATGGATCCAAAATATCCTTATCTTCAACATTTTTTTTTTTTAAAGACACAGGTACAACAGTCCAACTGTCACTTACCAAGTTTTAGGGTGCCCTCGTCACGTGTCCAGCATGTCTTAAACTTGGGGACAAGAATGGCTGCCGCAATAAGCTCCGGATCACTCAGCATTGGTCCAAAACGCTTTTCGATTCCTCCCTGAAGAGCATCCAACAAAGGCCCACTGTACTTGGAGGGGATGCGGAGCTGCTCGAGCTTAACCTTGATAGATAAAATAATTTATTAGACACCTAAAAGAATAACAAAAAAAGCCCAGTGAACTTAACATATGTACACACAAAAGGAGGGGGGCTGGTTAACACACCTTGAGTAGTGTTATTGTCGGTATAAGCCATCCCATCTGGACGCTGGCTTCTCCCTGGAGAACATCGAGCGCCTTTGCAACTGGGCTCATGACTTTGGCATATTCTCTGAGAAACGCTATCTCAGCAGGAGTCAACCTGTCAACAAACATGAATGGCAAGATAAAGTCAAACAATTAACTTATACCACATATTTTCAAAGGATGGGCATAAGTGACTACAGTGATTTTTTTTCTAAAAAGTAAGAATTTTGTGCTTTATTTTAGTAGTGAGGGTGTGTTTGTGTGGTTAGTGGGAAACCTGTTAATAACAAAATAGTGCATTTTAATCCGCTCATTATGTAAATAAGTCAATCAGTTTTAACAGTGGTGCTCACATGGGAATTTTTAGTGCACTGCACACAGCTGTTGTAGCGCCTTCTCCTTGTTCTCTCATGATCCTGATGATCCTCTCCACAGCCAAGAAAAGAGAATTCCACCTTGTCTCAACAGGCCTCACAAGCTGAAGTTTGCATTTTTCTTGGATGATCTCTGAAGCTGTGCTGGATCGACTGCTCTTGTTCCAGAGACTATAGCATTTAGCGAATGTTGAGCGAGAAAGCTTCTTATACACCGAATCAGTGTTTGCTTCTGAAACATCAACTGTTGACACCAGATTTAGAAGGTGGCAGGCACAGCGGTGGTGTTTTGGCAGTTGATATTCCAGTCCATCATCTTCATCCAAGAGACTTCCAGCTTCAACAAACTCATGAGATTCACCCTCTTCCTCTTCACTGCTTTCTTCTCCAGTTTGACTTGGCCCTGGCCCCTCCAGTAGTTCTTCGGTGTTATTGTTTTCATCATTACCATACACTCGAAATGCCTTTATAAAATTAGAGCCATTATCAGTCGTTGTGCGTACAATTTTCTTATGGATGTTGTACTCAGCATGTATGTCAGTCAGGGCACCAGCAAGCACAGCAAAGGTATGTGGCCCTTCTAGTTGTCTGCAAGCAAGAGCAGCAGAGCATCTCTCCATGGTCAGAGGCTCTATCCAATGGGCTGTGACACCAATGAATCCCCGTCTGTGAGCTGTCCAGCAATCTGTAGTAGTGGCAATGAACTCAATCTTACACATGGCAGCCTTTAGACCCTTCTTCATTTCTTGTGTTGCTTTCTCCACTTTGTTTTTCACTGTACCACGAGACATGACAACAACACCTGGTTGCAGGTGATGTACAAGAGATTTAAACCCTGGCTGTTCAACTACACTAAGAGGTTGCAGGCCTTGAATAATAAAGTTGATGATGGCATCATCCACACTTCTCTGTGACACCCTCTTGGTATCCCACACTTTAAGCTGCTTGGCAGAAGGGCCGTCACCTGGCTCTGATGATTTCCTTTTGACAGTAGTGAGCTTCATGTATTTTTCTAGCTGATGTTCGTGTTTTCTCTGGAGGAAACAAAGGGGAACGTTAGTCAACCACTAATGCTAACAAACTAAGAACATGTTCCCATATAATGTCTTAAATAATTAAAAAACTAGCCTAGTATCGTTGTCGACCACTGTCGTATATCATTTCAAACACGCTGACATTGCATAGAATGCTAAGCTAACATAATGTTACGTTATTAATTCAATTTAGCGCCGTCACTAACCACAATGTGTTTTTTCAAATTTGACGGAGAATTCTTGTAAGCCAGAAGCTGTGTGACTTTTGGTTTGCACAGGACACAGATCATTTGCATAGAATCGTTCTTGGAGCCAACACAACTGAACATTTCCTTCAAATAAGGCCACAGGTGGGCAATAGTCACTTCTTCAGAGTTGGCCGCTTCCTCCGCTGCACTCTCCTGCTCTTCAGTGTTGTTACTCATGCTGTTGCTTCCAGTAGTTCAGTTTTTAAACTCTCAATATGTCTCTAGAAAATTAACGACGTCAGTCCGCTGAAAGCCATGTGCTCTTCTGCTTTTATCGTTTAACTGCAGATCACAAGCAAGCAATGTGTCCTTTATGTATCCGGGTCTGTGACCAATGAAATTGCAGCTTAGTGGCAGAGAGCCAATCACAAGTTGGTATGTTGCAGACCCCAAGTAAAACTTCATACGATTGGCGGAGCCTGGAACAGCTACCGGGGCTGTTTTTTTCCCCCAGATTATATTAAAATAACCGTTTTCTTCTATTAAAAAAGTCAGAAGGCCTTCTAAAGTAACGCACAAGCATGTTTTGAAATTGTAACGGGTAAAAAGTACAGATACTTGTGTAAAAATGTAACAAATAAAAGTAAAAAGTCGTCAGAAAAATAAATACTCAAGTAAAGTACAGATACCTGAAAAACGTACTCCGTTACAGTAACGAAGTATATCCCATCTCTGCCTGGCTCTCCCCAGACTTCTCCCTGTGCCTCTGAGTCTTGTCCCTCCTCTTCTTCCTCACTTGACTCCGGGGACCAATGGCGCTCTCGTAAGACATGTGCCGAAGAGCCTGAGGGCGCCCCCATGAGGACCCTGCAAACATTTAACCCTTGCAGAGGTGCGCTGTGACTAATGTTTTGCATCTTCAAAAATAAGTGCTATGTGTTGTCTTGTGTGATGTGATGTGTCTGTGTTGTGTTGTATCATGTGCTCTTGTGTTCTATTTTCCTGTTTAAAAAAAAACACAAAACAAAAAAAAAGAATAGATGTTTCATGTTGTGTTGTGTTGTGCATCTGTGTTTAAAAAAAGAAAGAAAAATCCTACAAGAAAATACATGTTACATGTTGTGTTTTGACTTTATGGAGTTGTATTTTGTTGTAATGTGTTGTGTTTTGTTTTGTTTATTTGTTTGAAAAACAAAAAAGTACAAAAAAATTAGATGTTGCATGTTGTGTTGTGTTCTATTATGTTGTGTTTCCCTGTTAAAGAACAAACAAGAAAAAAAACGTCCAAAAATAGATGTTACATGTTGTGTTCTGTGTCTGTGTAAAGAAAATAAGAAAAAAAAAGATCATGTTACATGTTGTGTTTTGACTCATGGTGCTGTATTGTGTTGTAATGTGTTTTGTTTATTTGTTTAAAAAAACACAAAAAGAAATAAAAAATATATGATGTGTGTTGTTTTGTGTTTTGCTGTGTTGTTACCCTGTTAAGAGAACACAAAAACCTACAAAAACAAAATAGATGTTTTATGTTGTGCTGTGTTCTGTTCCCCTGTTTAAAAAGCAGAAAGTTATAAAAAAATGTTATACGTTGTGGTGCATGTCTGTGCTTACAGTTTTTCACAGTTCTTAACACACTTTTCTCAAAACACTAACGGATTCCTTTAAATTGTACACACAAACCTGAAAACCTTACACACAAAATGCTAAACCTGACACTCCCTTTTCAAGATGAGTCTTTGGCATCAAGTCTCTTTACTGTTCACAAAATGGAACTCGTATTCTCATTTTGGTACACACAGCCACATTCTCGAATGACACACACATACCAGTCAATTGATACACACAGCTCAGCATTTGCTGCACACTACCAAGCATTCACAGCACACTGAAGTGCAAAATTGAAAACTCAATTATAAAAATGCAACACCCAATGTGAATGGCAATGACTCATGAGAATTACTCATTTTTCCTTTTGGAAAATGTCTGTGTAGGCCCACTTCTTCAAACATAAAATATCACACAAGTATGCAGCAAATCATTGTTTTATTTACAGTGTTTCAGTGCACACTGAAACACTGTAAACTATATTGAATCACAGGTACAATACGTGTATGTGTCAGTGCTGAATACTGTATATGGAACTTACAAGCACAAACTCTCGCCGGAGATCCTTTATGCTTTCAGCGTTCCTGTCAAATGGCACACGGTACACTTGCTTCATCCGCATGCTATTCTTACGTAGGATGCGGTCCGGTGTTGAGAGACTTATTGTTCGTATGTTCCGGAATATTGCGTGGTCTGCAAGGATCCTCGTTTGGATTTGCTTCAGTGTGATGGCATTATTTTCCCTCACCTTGTTCGTAATTTCTGTCTCCTGCTCTCCAGACACAATGCGTTGTCTCCCGCCCCCATAATGTTGTCCTTCAGTCCTGCAAAATACAGATACTGTCAGCACGTTGTATTCTATTGATATGCAGTATTACTGTACAGTAGAGAACACAAGGCAAATAGATTTACTGTAGTACCTGTTCTCTACTCTGAAGGTCCTGATGATTCCAGCGACGTCGAAACGGCTGAGGATTGGCTGGACTCTCAGGTCAGCCCCTCTCATGCTCAGACCATGATTCAGAACATGGTCAATAATAGTGGCCCGGATCTGAATACAAATTATTGCTCTCCTCCTCCTTTCTCCTCCTCCTCCTTCTTCTTGTCCTCCTTGTCCCACTCTTCCCCCTCTTGTCCTCCTACTCCTCGACCTCTTACTCCTCCATCTCCTCCTCCTCCTCGTCCTCCTCCTCTTCCTCTTCCTCCTGTCCTTCTCTGGTTGTCGTCGTTCATTGTTCAATGCTCACCAAACAAAGCAGAGGCTCAAGGCCCTTTTATGCTGCAGTTCTCCTGATTGCAAATTGCTCACCAGACCTGGGTGTTTAGAGATTTGCATAATTGTGTGTTGTTGGTTGATGCTTTGAGATTTCAATTGGGGTGTGTGTGCAACAACTGACCGTTGTGTGTACAGCTTTGACAACAAGGTGATGTGTAATTGACATCAGAGTGTAAAGAAGGAAAGCCAGAGTCTAATGCAGATAAGGGAGTGTTTAGATGTGGCAAATTGGGCCGAGCAATTGGTACTTGAAGTGAGGGTTTTGCAAACTGTGCCAAATTATCGATCGTTGTGAACCGTGAGAACCGTGAAAAACTGTGAAGAAATCTACAAAAAAATGTATGTTACATGTGTTTTGACGAATGGTGTCATATTGTCTTTTGTTGTGTTTTGTTTACTTGTAAAATAAAAATACAAAAACTTAAAAAAATAGATGTGTGTTGTATTATGCTGTGTTATGTTGTGTGTCCCTGTTTAAAAACACAAAAACTTAGAAAAAAATAGATTTTATTTGTTGTTCTGTGTCTGTATCTGTGTGTGGATGTGTTTTGAGTATGGTGTGAATGTAAAAGTTTATATGGTGCTACTGGGTTGTTATTGGGGTTTAAATGTTGTGTGAATGTGATGTGAATGTGTTTTGAATCAGGTGTTGATATGTTGTGTGCAGGGAGAGATCCCTGCCATCGCTCTGCCACCAGGAGATGTACTGGGGTTAAAGGAGCGAAACATCTATGACTGGTGGTCCCCAGCTGATGACCTGTTTAGGTCCATAGGTGTTACACCTGCACACCTGGTGGAGGTGCGTCAGGCAGAAATGCCCAGCAGGCAGACCATCAGCCTGTCAGTTAAAGTAAAACTTCTGCAGAAAACAATTGGAATTAATTGATTGAAACGATATATTTCCCAGCCCTATCCAGACTCCATATAAAGCAAAGTACAAGTTTTGCAAACTGTTTTGCCAAGTTGCCTTCAGTTGCTTGTGACAAATTCCCAGTATGTAAATTTTATGTCAGAAGAATTCTTCTGTGTGTATAATGCTCAAATATGTAAGGGATAGTATCATTTCAGAGGGCAAGTGCACCATGGTATAATTTGCTTTAAAACTTTGTAGAGCACTTTAAACCATTATAAATTGGAATAATGGTCCATATGAAAGGCAAGTTTTTATACAGACCTATTTTTAAACAGTTTATTAATCAAAATTAACTGTGTTGGGGATCATGTTGAATCTCAATAGGAGGTCCAGCGTGCATCCCACAGCACATTTAAATACCAATTTATATTCAAATATTAGTTTAATACATTTGATCCCTGTATTATGTAGTTCCAAAAATGCAGTCAAAGAAACTATTTTAAGGGCTGAAAGTTGATATTACATCAAAAGAGTTTGTTTTTTAACAGAGCAGAGTAAAAATAAAAAATAAACTACAGTCGGTGAGAACACAGGAATACTAATGATGATAAATATACATCAAAATAAATCTATGGATTAAGAAATGCTCAAACAATGACAGTATGCACAGTTCTTTTTGAGCAACAGTAATAAAATTTTGATTATAAAACCTACTCTGGTTGTAAATAAAGTGTTTAGACTTCACAATATAGAGACCCCCCAGATGTAAGCAGTGCCCTATAAAGGCCCCATGATTTGTGAGGTGAAAATAATATCAAGTGAAACTGGATATTTGACACGGACTAACTTTGCAGTTTAAATTTGATAGAATATACAATGAAAAAAAACAAGATTTTGGATAATGTGGCACTGTATAAAGGCTCAATCAGTCTTTACAGCCAAATCATAACCAATGTTATTCACTGGTGAAATACATGCTGCTGAAATCAGCGGGCTCTAATTTCGTAGACCAGGCGCAGGCGCAGGTGCGTGTGTCCAGGGCATTTTTTGCAATTTTCCTGCATGGCGCAGTCCAGCACAGCGAGGCCATCCAAGCCTCCGTCCCTCCCACCGGTGCAAGTGGCAACAAGGGAGGAGAGAAGGCCTGAGTGGGTTTAACACAGCCAAGTCTTCACCAATCAGATGAACGCCTCTCCTTGCATTTGAATGAGCTGCGGGCGAGGCGCAGTGACAATTTCACCTCATCATGGATGACGACAGCAGCAGCTCCAGGTGGCCAAACTTCTCCCAGGAGGAAACTGATGTGCTGGTCTGGGAGGTCCAAGCTCGCAGTACCAGAATATATGCTAATGCGAACAGACCTCCACGGGCTGATGATGCAAAAACAGCCTGGGAGGAAGTTACTAATATTGTCAATCAAGTTTGCCCACATATTCTGAGAACCGCTGCCCAATGTAAAAAACGGTTTAATGGTGTAAGGAGAAGGGCCAAACAAAAGCTCTCAGATCAAAGAAGGCACACGGTGGCCACGGGGGGCGGCCCCTCCGCCAGCCTCACTTCAAGCTCAGTGGAGGAGGTCGCATCCTCCACACTGTTCGTGATAAGTATTGAGGGATTTGGTGGGATAGAGGTTGGGTAAGGCAAAAATATCTTTCTAGTAATAAAGACACTCATGTTTAGCAACTTATATTTAAACCACACATAATAAAGATGAGCGGTGTGGATAGATCACAACATGAATAAATTGTGTAATGGCAATGAAATCAGAAGCACCTGTGCTGAAATGACGCATTTTCATTGTTTGCATGTGAAATTAACTCGTTTTACCCTATTGAATCATGATCGTTTTGGCATTTGGCTCCTGATTACACAAAAGATGTGAATACATTTGATTAACTGTTTATTGGCTACATAACCAGCACCTGTGTCCTATCTCATTAGATAAAACTGGGCAGCAGGAGGAGGAGGAAAAGGGGGAGGGGGAGGAGGTGGTTGCCGACCCGGGGACCGAGGAGGTGGAGGGCGCAGGGAGACAGAGCCTTGCGGAACAGAGAGGTGGAAGACGCGGGCAGAGACGGGCCTGCGTACAGAGCCAGGACCAGCCCTCCCTTGATATCCAGCGGGGGGGGCTTCAGGATGCTGGAGAGGCAGCTGGAGAATCTGAATGCCCGGCTCGAGGGCGTGGAAACCCGGCTCCGAAACCTGGAGTTCCATGTCTCCTCCATTGACTCCAGCCTCGGTGGGCTGGCGAATGTGGCCTCCTACCGCAGGGGACATCCGCGCCCCCGCCCGCCGCAGGTGGCCACCGAGACCCCAGACCAGGGGAGGACAGCTCTCCTCAGTCTCCCTCCTTACTTCTCCAACCAGCAGTCAAAGCGCATGAGGAGGAAGAGGAAGGGGGCGTTTTTAATATAATTTATTTTTCTCATGAATGAGTTTGTGTATCTTTAATTTGACTGAGAAATTGTGGCCAAAACATGTATAAACAGTGGGCATATACTTGCATTTAAGGACAGAGCTGTGCAGCCAGGTGGTCTCTCCTCTCTCGTGCGCTCTGCTGCTCTCCCTGCTGATACAGCACATTCAGTTCAGCCTCTCTTCATCTTAAGTCCTGTAATGTCTCCTCCATGAGGTCAATGTGGCATTCATGGCTATGTTGTTAAGCACGCAACATGTGACAAAGAATGCACTGACACTCTGAGGGCTTTATGATAATGAACCACCCGTATGGTCCAGACACCTGAAACGCATTTTGAGCACTCCAAAAGTACGTTTGAAAACACGAAAACGCAGTTAAAACCACGCTGCCTTCTTGTTGTTGGTGTGATGTGTGGCGTTATCAACCATGTTTTAAGTGGATATCCATTGTCACCTAGCAGCCACCCATCCAGAGGGGTGTCCCCCTGAAAGACTGTAGGGATGACAGAATTCACCAAGATGAATGAGTCATGAGCAGACCTGGGGAAATTAGCGAACACATGTGTCACCTGGCAATTTGAGTCACAGATCACCTGGATATTAATGGCGTGCGCTCCCTTACAGTTCACATAAGTGGTGGCTTGGGTATCTGGTGCGCACATCTGCACGTGTGCAGTTGATGGCTCCCAGTGTACAGGGAATCTGCATTTTGACAAGAAATCATGCCTCGTTTCCAGCTGCCTGTCAAGTGTTGGTGGAAAAATTATGTGCTCATTTGCATGTCGGACAAGACTAGAGGACACTGCATGTATGGCCGAACCGACAGCGGTCTGACTGATCCACGCCACTGCGGACACGGTGTGCTGGAAAGACCCAGTATCGAAGAAGGTCAGAGCCACTGTCACTTTTACAGCAACTGGGGAGAGCGCAGGGGCCACCGGGCTGCGCATTGGGGGCCACGATGTGCATCACCGTGTGGACCACCTCGTGGGACAGAGGTAATCTGTTTCTGTGTCATAAATAGGAGTACAAAATTAAGTGATAATCACATTTAAACACAGCAGCAGGCTAATCCATTCATCATGCTTGTGATCCACCTGCATTCCTGGTCTGTCATCGCAAATAGCAGAACCTTTGGTGAAATACTCTCTCCCAGTACCTTCTCCTCATCCTACTTGCAATAATGTACTCCATCTTTTTAGATCACGTTAAAGAATAAAGATTAAAACAGAGAAATTTGGGCAATCACAGGTAAATCCTTAAGACACCGAGTGACTTACATTTATTCAACAAGCGTCTCTCTCTTTTTTTCTTTTCTTTTGAATTTCATGAGATGAGAGAAGCCGGATACTCCGTATTGGATGATGTGGCTGTTTGTGGTTGGCTGAGAGATGTGAACTTGTTAGCTTGCGTCACTCTTCCAGCTGCAGTCAGGTTGAGTTTCCAGTATGACAAACAACTCTGATCTGACATCAGATGTGACGGGACAATTAATATAGATACAAATGTATGTGCTGGTTCAGACGGTTACATTAAATAATGGTTGCTATGATTGTTTATTGCACTGAAATGTGCCTGACACTCTGGATACCTGCCTGTGAGGTTTTGTTGACATGTGTCTACTGTGCGCCTTTCAGCCAAATTACCACTGCACTGGGCGTGCTTCGCCTGTGCCGTGAATAGACCAGGTTGGAGCTGGCGAGCTTTCAGAGCACATTCTGTGCAGTGTTTTGGCATGAAATTGTCACTGCGCCAAGCTGAATCTGTCTGCACCACCCCCTGGCACCTCCCCCCACCAGGCAGTGATGCCTGGTGCCGTGACGCCGTTGTAGTCTGCAAACACTGCTCACCACTGGGGCAGTTTATGATTATTAAGTGCCGGCCATTCTACCTGCCAAGGGAATTTACTGCTGTTTTGCTGGCGGCAATATACATCCCTCCTGGCTCCACCAACAACAGGAGTGAGGCACTGAACGAACTCCATCAGCACATCAGTCTGCAGCAGACAGCCCACCCTGACACCTTCCTCATCCTGGCCGGGGATTTCAACCACGCTAACCCAAAGAGCGTGTTTCCACAACTCCATGGACACATTAACTTTCCCACAAGAGGCACCAATATCCTGGACAATGTTTTCACCCCTCACAGTGGAGCCTACAAAGCCATCCCCCTCCCCCACCTCGGGGCCTCAGACCACACTACTGTTATGCTAATGCCAGCATACAGGCCGCTGGTTAAAGTCACCAGACCAGCTAAGAAGACCATCCGTGTGTGGCCAGAGGGGTCGTCAGAGGCACTCCAGGACTGCTTTTCCACCACAGACTGGAGGGTGTTCAGACAGGCAGCCACCTCCAATGACACCGTAGACCTCCAGGAGTACACAGAGACTGTCACTGCCTACATGAGAAAATGCATGGATGACGTCACGGTCTCCAGAACCATCTCCACTCGAGCCAATCAGAAACCATGGCTGACAGGGAAAGTCCACAGGCTCCTGAAGGCTCGAAACGCTGCCTTCAGAGCTGGAGACGAAGCGGGCCTAAGGACAGCTAGGGCCAACCTGTCACGGGGTATCAGAGAGGCCAAGAGACAGTACTCCAGGAGGATCGCCGACCGCTTCAGCGACAGCAGAGACACCAGGAACCTGTGGCGAGGGATCCAGACCATCACGGACTATAAGCCCTCTCCGCAGAGCTGTGACAACTCCACCTCTCTGCTGGATCAGCTGAACAACTTCTTCGCTCGCTTTGAGGCCAACAACAACACCCCAGCACAGAAAACCCCACCTCCTCCTGACGATCAGGTGTTGACGCTATCCTCAGATAGTGTGAGGAGATCCCTCAGAGGGACCAACGCACGAAAAGCCCCAGGTCCTGACAACATTCCTGGTCGTGTCCTGAGAGACTGTGCTGAGGAGCTCACCGATGTCTTCACGGACATCTTTAACATCTCGCTGAGCCAGGCTGTTGTCCCCACATGCCTCAAAGCCACCACCATCATCCCGGTCCCCAAGAAGTCATCTCCCTCCCACTACAACGACTACCGCCCAGTCGCACTCACTCCCATCCTCATGAAGTGCTTCGAGCGGCTAGTCATGCAGCACATCAAGTCTGCCCTCCCATCCACCCTGGACCCCTACCAGTTTGCTTATCGGTCCAACCGCTCGACCGATGACGCCATCTCCACTGCCCTCCACTCAGCCCTCACCCACCTGGAGTCCAAAAACTCTCACGTCAGAATGCTGTTCATCGACTTCAGCTGAAGTGGTAAATGGACTTTTACTCTCACATTCACTAACTGGTGGTTGTGCATCTATGTGGCCCATCAGTAGCCACCCAACACATTCACGCCCTTTCATACTCATTTACACAACACCGACGCAGCAGTGGGAGCAACTTGGCGAAAAGTGTCTTGCCACTGGACACATCGCCATGTGACAGCAAGAGCTGGGCTTGAACCTGCAACCTTCCTATTACTTACTAAGCACAGCTTCAGTGGCGCATCAGCCTGCACCACTGAAATAAAAATTACTGAGTTTTGATAAAGTCAAAATTTGGCCCAAAACCCGATGATGCCAGCACTGTTGTGATCTGGAGTTAAAATCGACAATTTCTGAAAAAATTCAAAATTTCACTCTAAACCTGATGGTTCTGGACCTCCCCTTATCTGGAGTGAAAATCAACAATTTTGGAAAAAGTAAACATTTCTACTAAAAATCAACGATGCTGGCCCTGTAATCATCCAGAGCTAAATCGTTGAGTTTTGAAAAAAGTCAAAATTTCACCTAAAACTCGATAATGCCGGTCCTGTCAACATCTGGAATAAAAATCTATGATTTATGATAAAGTAAAAATTTCATTCCAAACCTGATGATGCTGGACCTGTTCCGATCTGGAGTGAAAATCAATGATTTTTGAAAACAAAAAGATCAAAATTTCACCCAAAACCCGATGATGTGAAGTCAGACTTGTGTGTTGATGTTGAGGTGACCCTCAGTCAATGAGCAGCAGACAGAAGAGTGTGCATACATTTTATTCATTTTAAATCTAGTGTAGAAAAAAGAATCAGAGAAATAGACGTTCTCTTTTTCTTCAGCCAATAATTTTCCCAGTCCTCAGAATATATTTGTTAATCAGGTAAAATTCTTACAACAGCATGTACAAAAGAAAGCAAAAATGAAACCTTAGTCTCAACCAATCGTCTTTAATAGAAACTCAAAACGTCGGAAGGCTGTGAATAATTTACACACATCATAACAGAAAGGAACAGGTTTTCATCATCAGTGTAAAAAAAAGGGGGGGGGGGGGATTAAAAAATAAACAAAAACAGAGATTTGTCTAATTTCATGTCTGCTCTGTGAGGTGTTCCAGTGGTAAGAGTGAGGCAAAAATCAGACCACAAACACTGACACCACAGACTGATCAGCCGACACACAACGCTCTGAGGAGGAGGAGGACCACATGACCACCATGAAGAAGAGACAGGAGGAGACAACCAAAGCATTCAACGTTCAACATCATTTGGGCAACAGACAAAAGGAAAGGAGAGCTACCTGGACTCAACAGAGAGTTTGTCTGAGGTGCTCTTTGGAATGGGATTCACAAAGTCGTTGAAGCAAAAAGAAAAGGCGCCACGGCCTCTCTTATACTATTAAAATGCTTTTATTTTAAACAGCTCATGTAGACCTTAAAAACAAACTTCAACGTGTTTTGGCATCAAGCCTTCATCAGGAAGTCATGCAAACAGATGCTAGGCTGCAGCAGGCCCTTTTAAAGGGGTGCTCCACCAATAGGAAAGTGCCACTTAGGCTTAGAGCAGAGGCGTTCAAACTATGGCCAGGGGGCCAAATGTGGCCCGCTGCCCATTTTGAATTGGCCCCTGAAACAGTTGAAGTTTGTAAAGACATTTCAGTTACAGCAGCAAATACCATCAATCATGCACATTTTTATATTTACTTTGTCACAAGGTCTAAACCCTAAAACTTTAACTTAAATACACTGAAAGAGAGGTGCAGCTGGTGGCTCAGTCGTCCATGTGTTCCTCTTTATGTGGCCTGCAACTGGTGACAACTACCAAACTCTCCAGCAGATGGTGTTATTCAGGCCAATAGAAGCTCCAGCAAAGTTTTCATCTCAAAAAACCATGCATGGCATGACACAAAACAGATAAAATGAGTGAAAGCACACTAGAATTCTGCTTAAAAAAATACAAAATGACATTCAAGTTTTAAAGCTATGACTCAGTTCTTAAACAACACCCTTCCTGTACAGTAAAGCAGTATAATCCTGCTCTTCATTTAGCCCAGGGTATTTTGTGGCCTGTAGTTTGTTGGTCCAGAGCCTCTTTTGGTTCAGTTTCTTTGTCTGTCACCTTTTCTGATGGTCAGTGGGATGTGGTCAAAGCCATTGGTCTGTCATGAAGTTGTCTTGCTGTTATAGAATTCCAGGTGATGTTTTGCCATGAGGTAGTTCATGTTTCTGAGCATGTTTGTGTTCTGAGAGTCTGTCCTGTCAGCGGCTTTTTGTTCTGCTGATGTAAAAAACTTTGCAGGTGGGACGTTCTAGCCTGTAGATAACAAAAGTGGTCTTTCACTTAATAAAGTGATTAATTTTGTACTCTTTTTTTTTTATGTTGAGTCCAGAAATGTCTTTGTCTGTTTAACATTTGAACTGTGGTTACAGTGACTGCATTAAAAAGACCCTTTTGGTTTTTGTCCAGTCATGAAGTTTGATTGTTGGGTTTGAGGTGACTGTGAACCAGTTTATCTTGTAGGGTTGGGCATCTTCTGAAACTAAAACATAGAGGGTGTGGAAAAATGTTGTTAAGTTGTGCATCGCTCTGAATTATGTCCCAGTTTTTGTTTATTATCTTTTTGATGTCCTCTGCTTCGGTACTAAATGTGGTGACAAAATTTGGGCAACAACCAGATGTGTTTCCATAGTGATCAGACTGTCTGCCAGATCTCAGTTTGCTCTCAGTGTCCTGATGTTAGAAAAGGAGAAGTGTCTTCTACCTAATGAGGAGCAAGAGTTCTTTTGTGATCAGCATCTCTTTGGTGCTTTGCCTCCTTTTTGATGTCTTGGTGGACTTCAGTGGTACTGAGGGCAGAGGGGAGATGGGATCCTCCTCCTGGAGTCACTGGTGGTGGTGAGGAATAAAGGATATGAGGAGTCGACTGTAGAGAAGCTTGCTGTGATCCTGATGTGATGGTCTGAGGTGCTGATGAGGCCCACAGGATGAGGGTTAACCCTTTAAGATCTAGAACTTGTGTGGAGAAAACTGTAATAAATCTACTTTTAGGCTTTTCAGGCTATTTTAACTTTAAATACTCGTTTTTGTTTGATTTTAAATGTCAATACAACAGATCATTCGATTCATTTCATTATCCTTTTTATTTATTACCTCATATTACACTGTACCAGAATGTTCTGCCATCCCTCCAGATGAAAACCTTGACTCTGATGCCCCCTACTGTCAAAGCAACATCTTAATCCTAATGTTTCTAACTTTCTGTTAGTCTTCATATCCTCCCTTATGAAATTGTAATGAAGCAGTGCAAGGTTTAGTGTTTCAGAAATGTGTTACATTGTTTGACTGATCCATTAAAGCATAAGTAAACAAAAACAAACAACAGAATGATTGTGGCGTTTCAAAGTTTATTTTGTGAACCAGTGAAGGGAGAAAAAGCCAGATAATCAGTTTTAGTCTCAATCAAACTTTATTCATAGAGTTTTCATTAAAATAAAATGTACCACATAGTGCTGTACATTCAAGACCACAACCAGATATGTGTCAGGGGGCACAAAATTAAATACAGAACCCCGCCCAACCTACCAACCCACATTCAACACACACAACCCAGGGCTCTCAAGTCTCACGCATTCAGCGTGTGACACACGCATTTGAACCTTTTCTCACTCTCACACGCCAAACCTGGTATTTCTCACTCATAAAAATTTATTATGCAACAAGATGCTGTGAGCATCATAGAGCTCGACCCAGTCAGTAAGATCAACTACTGACCAGCCAATCAGAAAATAGCACTGCTGTATCCGGGTAAGATACAGTTGATCTAACCACAGAGGATGCATACTGCACGCACACGACAGCAGAGCCTTATCAGAGATCACTGCTGGGAAACTGGAAGAGAACGTGGAAATCCTCCACGAACATGCCGGTTAGTCTATGGTCGTCATGGTTACTCGGTGATACTCGGTGAAATGTGCTCTCCTCAGAAGTTTACCGGGAGAACTTGGTAGGGATTGTCTTTGATGAGGTTCATGTCACATATAATTGTTAAATAATACATCCGTATGGTATAATTTAATGTAAGATGATAGTCTAAGGTAGTTTAAGCTAATGGCTAACCCCAGCGTGAGCTGTTACGTCATATGTAGCAGTGTTGCTTGATGTGGAAGCGTCTGTGATGAATGTGACGAGCAGAATGATCGTCCAATCACAAGCTGCTGTTGTTTTTAAATGTTCTGCCTCTGAAAACATTTTCGAACGGCTCTTTCCCAGATTGACTAGTGAAATATTTCCGTGGCGGATATATGGAACTGTCCATCTGGCGTGTCAGGTTATTTGCCCTCAGTACCCCTGAAGTTCTCCAAGACATCACAATGGAGGCTAAGCACCAAAGAGATGCTGATCACAAAATATACTGCACATTTTTAGTCGTACAAACTTGCAAATGAATAATTATTCCCTCAGATTTGCTCTCTCTTAATGTTTCTGCCTACTTCATCTGTTTTTCTGTCTGTAGGCAAGTTGACTCAAAAAGTCTTTGGTTATACCGTTGACATCCACTATGTGTTCTAGATTTTACATTGCTGTGAAAAAATCTAAAACTTGTGTATGAATTGATTATTATTAATGAATTTTTTTGCAGTCCGTCACAGCCTGACTCATGGTCAGGTCCTTTCTGTGTGGGGTACATGTTATTTTGCACATGCCTGGGCTTTAGGTATGTTGGTTTTCATGCTCATCAGGCTTCAGTCTTCTATGTCTCAGGTGTAGGCGTGATCTAGTCAGGACTGGTCTGATCAAAACCCTGAGGGATGTACCTGATACAAACAGCCTGCACTTCATGGGCACAGAACGCCTACAGTACCACCCATGTTGTGAAGGTCACACTGAGGACAGAGGACATCTTGGAACAGCTGGACTTTGCTGAATAGTTTCAGCAGTCCTACCCCACACTGTGACTCAGTGCCCCTCATCTTTCCTTGACCACCAGACCAAAGTGTGGATAAGCTCCTGCATGAGCTGCCTCTATGTCCTTTACATGTTTTGAACAGTTGGTGATTGTGGTCCTGATCCAGCACTGGCTGCTGGTCTTTGGCAGCCCTCACATAGCCTGATCAGACAAAGACCAGGATCAAGTCCACAAGGTCAGGACCAACAGACAGTCTGATGGGCTGAGGGACAAAAGAACAGGAAGTCCGAGGATGGAGGCGCAGTACCCAGGCTGGTAGCCATATTTGTGTTTTTTATTAATTAAATTTTATTTTTTCATATTTATTTATTTTTTGTTTATATCTATCTTTTTTTATCTATCTTTTTTATCAAATTTTTCAAACTGCTACTGGAATCCTAATCTCCCTGAGGGTATTTCCCAAAGAAATTAATAAAGTTCTATCTAATCTAATCTAATCTAATCTAATCAAGGGCACAGCAGGTTGTGCGCATGCTTCACACAAGAAGGTTGTTGGTTTGATCCCATGTCAGTCAGGGCCTTTCTGTGTGAAGTTTCCATGTTCTCCCCGTGCATGCTTGGCTTCTATCCGGGCACTCCAGCCTCCTCCCACCAACCAAAAATATGCTCATTAGGTCAACTGGTGACTCCAAATTGCCCTTAGGTGTGAGTGAGTTTGTGAATGATTGTCTGTCTGTTGACATGTCTGCATGTTCCCTGCCCCTTGTCCAATGTCAGCTGACACAGGCTCCAGCCCCCTGCGACCCTGAAGGGAGAAGTGGCATAGATGATGGATGGATGGATGGATAATAAATAACATAAATAATCTTCCTTACCTCGTTATGTCTTCATGCCTGACCCTGATTCTCTAAATATATTTAACTTAAGTGAAGTGAAAATTCATCTTAATTGATACTATGTGTAGTTTCCAGCTGTTTGTCTCTTGTGTCCTACAGTATCTGTATGGACCACCATCTTACTTTTGTAATTTAATAAAAAAGTCTGTCATATAAGGCTGTCAAAATAAAATGAAGTGGTTTTTTTTTTTTTTTTTTCAAAAGTATTACTGTATTTGCTGTGTCATTGTCAGTCCTGTCTCTATTTTAACAATTGGTTACAATGGAAATATTGATAGTTTAATTGCTGTGTTTTTCTGGGATGAGGTCTTTCTTTTGTAATGCCAACAATCAGACAGTAGATGGGGACAACAGGCTGGTCAATGGCATTCAAATCTGGGGCTTCCCACTCATGTCTCCTGTTTCTAAAGGAAAGAAATATTCAATATCATCAGACTAGCATGTAAATATATAACAGTGAAAATGTCAAAAATCTGATAACTTCATCTTTAATCTTGTACTGATAAGATAATGAACATGCTTTGTTCTAGATGCAAAGATCCTTAAAACAAAGGACTCTGAAATTATGAATCATGATCTACTGGGGATTTCATCCACAGCCATCCCTAGGGTTTAAGAGGATGGTCTGACAAAGAGCACATATCCATTTTGGGGCAGTGACATCAATGCCTGAAGTGTATTTTTACCCCTGGGCCTGTGCAGGACAAAGAAAACACCCCCTCCTGATTTTTGCTCCCTTCTTGTGTATCTGTGCTCTCACTGTTTCAAAGTGGAGAATAAACACCTCTGAAAAGTTTTTGTAATTGGGACCACAGCAGTATTCAGAGAGCAATAATTGGCTTCAAACTGCTCGGGGAGCTTCGTTAACAGCCATCGAGGGATTTGTAAATCTGCCTTTGACACAGCTGCCTGTTGGTGCAGCTAATCCCCAGAGGCCCAATAAGAGACATAAATAAATCACTGCTAAAGTGTTTTTTAAAACCTTTTCCAATAATTCACACATCGTCTAAAGCAGGATTGTTACTCTGAATAACCCCTGAAATTTAACATGGAGATATCCGGCCTTTGTC
This sequence comes from Cetoscarus ocellatus, assembly GCA_037902135.1. Lineage (NCBI taxonomy): Eukaryota > Metazoa > Chordata > Actinopteri > Labriformes > Labridae > Cetoscarus > Cetoscarus ocellatus. The sequence continues at coordinate 609,996 of JBAMNC010001286.1, forward strand.
TGCATTAGTTTGGTGCATTCAGAGCATGAAAAATGACCGTGTCAGCTCTTCATTAAAGTGGCTTCATACAGCATTTTCCTTTGTTCCATATTACAGCGGAGCACCCGTGCTGACTTCTCTTAAAGAGCTTAATTATTATGAAATAAAAGAAAATGAAAAAATGATAAAGGCAAGAGTTAAAACTCAATACTGTTTTTAAAACAGTGATCAGTTGGATCAGATCATAACTCCACTCGAGCTTCTGATGCCTAATTATCTACATAGTAATTAGAGAGGACGGTGCACTGTCTTTGAAAAACAATGACCACGGCAGGACCGGAAATATGAATTATTCAGTAAGAGTTTATGGGGCGAAACCAGCATTTTAATGGCTTCTCAAGGTAAATTAAATAATCCTGAGAGCCACAGCAAACACCAAACAGAGCCACTAATGATCCCTAATGCATGATGACTATAACTATGTGCACTACAGACTTAATCTTTATTTTTCTTCATTCATCTGTTGGCCTTTTCAGACTGTATGCTATGGCTGCTTCCAAGTTTTTGTTTGTGTTTACAGGGCATGAAACAATCATACAGACATGTAACCTGGCAGAGCAGATGGACCTGCCTGATTCATTGTATGAAATCCTGCAGGACCATCTTGCTAACCTCCATTGTCCAACGACTTCACCGGTTAAATGCTTAAAATCAGGGGAAAGAGGCGGGAGCTGCAGACGTGACGACCGTGGGAAGTGACTGCATGTTTGTGAAAGAATGTCACTTAAACCTGTCTTATGGGAAATCATGTTTTTGCTCTTCTCCAGAGCGGGGATCACTGCAGGGAAACTGGGAGAGATGTGAAAATCCTCTGCAGATGATGCCATTTAGTCTGTGGTAGGTGGTTACTCAACGATACCTGGTGAAATCTGCTCTCCTCAAAAGTTTACAGGGAGAACTTGGTAGGGATTGTCGTTGACGAGGTTCATGTCACAGATAAGTGGTAAATGTTACATCTGTGTGGTATAATTTAATGTAAGATGATAGTCTAAGGACTGAAATGTAGTTGTAGCTGCAGTTGTTTTTGAAGGTTTCGCCTCTGAGACTTAGACAGCTCTTTCCCAGATGGACCAGTGAAATATTTCCATGGCGGATATGTGGAACTGTCTGTCTGGCATGTCAGGCTGGCAGACATGAGGACCCTCCTCAAAACAAGATGCTGAATCTCAAGGGGGTAACCTCTCATAAATCTGTATTCAGCAGAGACAAATATGGCGAAGACAGGTCTATGATTGGCCCATGGATCTGTCACTAGCTTTAGTTCTTACTTTAGTCCACTTGTCTTCACTTACCTCCCTCCCTTTGCCCACACACCCAACACAGCATTGTGTGGATTTGCTGTTCATCATGAGACTGGGATCCTCATTCAAGATTTCCTGCTTAGGTTTTTTTCTTGCCACCATGATGGAGGGATTCATGATTGGTTACTGGATTCATGTTGGGTTTTGGATATGTGTTTTTGTATATATATATATATATATATATATATATATATATGTGTGTGTGTGTGTTTGTATTTTATACATGTAATTATGTATTTATGCATATATGTCTATCCATATAATGAAGAGTTTGTCTTCAGCCTGCTCTATTGTTAAGTGTCTTGAGATAACATTTGTTGTAAATTGGCGCTATACAAATAAAGACTGAAAGATTGGATTGATTGATTAACCAAATGACGGATTGACATTTTTGATCCAATCAGAGACTTAAGGTGAGTTCACACTGAACGCGACTTTGCGACCTCGGCGACCACTCTCTATGTAAAGTCAATGTACAGCCGCGATGGGGCGGGGTTAACCCTCCCGACAGACAGTTTTTATTCCGGTTCACAGAGTGACAATCCATGTCCGTGTGGGAACATTAGTTAGTGAGGACATTAGTTCCACCTTATACATCCTATTACATGATATGATATGATCGTGGTGAAACTCGAGCGGATTTGACGTCACTGAGTGACGGTGATGGACGACAGTGACCAAAATGAGGTATTTATGGACACGCAACGCGACTTCAGTGGGCGATGCGATTATGGTCCCAAAGTCGCGTTCATTGTGAACACAGCTTTAAAGAGAGAGATGAGATTGAACTTTATTAGGTGACTTTAAAGGTGACTTTAGGTGCAATGAACATGTACTCAAAAGACTTACATCAGTTTCACACTCTCAGCACGATAAATGCCACCACAGCCTTCACACAATGGGCGTGAACATCCTGCTGTCATAGCTCTGTCATCAACGCAATAATGAGCTTCTATTGAGAGTTTAAGAAGGACCACAAAAAACTCCCCACAAGGAAACTGATTTAATGCACAACTGAACTTAGAAACCTGAAGAATAAAAGCTTTCTGACAAACAAGGGGAGTTTCTATATGAAAAAGACAAACTGAACCTCTCAGGCACAGAGAGGAGAGTTTGGACAGTTTCTGTCGTTTTTGGGACATATACCTCTGTGTACATACATACTCACTGCATTAAGGTTAATGAGGCTCTGTATTTGTCACTGCCCTGTTTGGTCTGGTCTACATCAGGGGTCTGCAACCTTTCCAATCAAAAGAGCCATTTTACCCGCCACTCCTACCAAAAAATATCTGTCTGGAGCCACAAAACACATTTGAACCTTAAAATAAAGACAGCAGCACCTGATGACTCTCCATCAGTATAATGACATCAGATCTATGAACAAACTGCTTTACCACCTGACATGACTGCTCTGTAATGAGCCATGTTATTGTTGTTGCTTTATTATCGTGTTCCATATTATATTGCATTAATTAATATTGAAACTAAAATGACAATAATGGTGTGTATAGTTTGATAATAGGGCTCATCAACAAAAATAAGTGAATTAATATGAGTCTGTGTTATCACTGTTATGTGGGGAAATCCTAAATATTCATTTGACATCATCAGGTGGGATAGGGGTGAGAGGGTCTTCCCCTGACATTTTAAACTTAAATCATTTCTTTCCTGCATTCTTATCACTTTTAATAATTTTATAATAATCATGAGGTAGTCTTGTGATCTTTGAGGTGCTTTTTGAAATCTCATCAGTGTTTCAGAAGCTTATCTCACTTAAATAGTCCATCAATTCTTAGATTCATGTCAATCTTGATATCTTTTAAAAAAAATGTCAGATGAAAATGTTACTCAGTAACCCACACACCTGAGTTTGTAGAAACTGAATGAGAGAGAGAGTGATGGGGAGAGAGGCTGACAGGTATCACACAGCAGACATGTTAATAAAAAAAAAACATCCACTTGATATCTTTGTGTAAAAATCCCCCATTTCTCTCGTCTTATACAAAGCTTCGTCACCAACATACCTCTGTTTTAAAAGTTTGACTCTGCATCCCTCCACAGCAGCAGCTGATGTTTTAAAAGTCAGAGTGTTCAGCAAAACATCAGCAGGATAAGCTGCATAAAACATTTGAAACAATGTCACAGGTGAGCTCAGAGCTAAGGATGCAGCAGCGTCCTGCTCTCCCTCTGAGCTGCTGCAGGTCACACAGAGGTCATGGGAGGTGCACACATGACGAACATTAAAGTTTACAGGATGTCAAAAACAAAGAAATAATAATTTAAAGAAAAAAAATGCACATTGTTAGCAGATAGTACTAAAACATGCAGAAATAATAAATAAATCAGAGTTTGATGCAAGACAAAGAGCAGGTTGTTTTCTTTGTTCTCTAAGTCCAGAAAGCCACTGGTAAGGGACAAAAGACCCCTGGTCTAGGTAAAGGCGTGGCTCACACAAAATAATAGGGCAAGCCACCTATTCTTGAGATTTTCAGTGCGGAAGACATGGCTGCCTCACCACCTGTGTTGCTTGACTGTGCAGACTTTACACTCAGGCTCTCTGTCCCTGTCACCTCTGTGATGAATGAAAAAGTGCAACTTGAGGTGAACTTGAGGTTAAACCTTATGCTAATGCGCTCTTCCACCTGTGCTCTGGACATATATTTAAATATATTTGACTCTGCATGGTGCGTGACTGGAGATCGTCAGAACTGGTCCATCAATAAATTAGAAACATCAGATCAGCTGTTGACCCATGGATTAAACACGCACTGTCAGCATCATATGCGTGCCCCATTACATAAAACCAGAAAGTTGTACAAAAAGGTAACTGTTAGGGGGGTTAATGCAGACAGGATAAGGGATTGTAAAGATGCTTCTGTGGGCCGGAGAGACTCGGTAACGTCTAACTGATGGTAGCCCCCAGAGGGAGTAATGCGGGTGAGTGGTTGTTATCAGAGAAAAAAAGTCCAACTGCTTTATTTGGAAACAAAACTCAGCTGAAAGCTCATTTCAAAGTTCACTTTACCTTGTGTTACAACTTTGGTGAAGCAATAATGAGTTATAGAGCATATATAGCACATCATAGCTTCAATATTCTAATCTTAAAACATAAGCCATCAGTCTTTACCACACCAAGCAGGAGCTGGTCTTTGCAAATACATAAAACATAAATTTCACTTCATAAACAATCCAAACAACAACTCCACCAGAGAACAAAGGACCAGAAAGCATGTGACCGACACCACCCAGGACTCGCCCACCAATCACACCTTCAGGGACATCTAGGTCACCAACTGTGCTCTCAGGTGAGCCCCAGACCATTTAAACTTTAGTGGCTGACTCAGGCTTTATATCCTCCCTTAGCAAAAAGTAGTACACTTGAAGTTCATTTTATTAAGTATGCTGGGGTAAAAGTATAAGTATAGCAAGTATACTACGGACCACATACTTGTAGTGTACTAGAAAGTATATTAATTCAATACTTCTTTGGACTAAACTGGAACATTTTGAAGTTTATAAAAGTATACCTTAAGTATACTTTATAAGGTCATTTCAAATTAACAAAGGTATACTTTCAAGTATTCAACAAGTACACTTATCTATATATGACTAGTGTACTAGGTATATACTTCTAGTCTACATTTTAGTTTATTACCTCCACCAAGGAGGTTATATTTTCCCCAGGGTCTGTTTGTCTGTCTGTTAGCAAGATTACACAAAAACTACTGGATGGATTTACATCAAAATTTTAACAGAGGTGTGGTTTGGTCCAAGGCAGAAACCAATACATTTTGTTGGTGATCTGCATATTTGTCTGGATGCAAAAAAATTCAACAAAAAAAACAATTCTAAAAATCCAATAACTTAACACTGGGCAGTATTTTGTCCCACCCACAGCACCATCCAATTGGTTACATGCTCTGGTTACACGCAGAGTCACGGCTCAGCAAACAGCCAATCAACACTGAAAGCTGTGCATGCAGTTTTGCTCACAGACACAGCGGACAGACACTGACACACTTAATTTATTTCCAAAGATAAATTAAGCCAGCAGACTACTGACATTGTAATAATCATCCCAGTCCTCTACAACTCACAGCTACTGGTAACATTACTGTGAGTCCATTAACGTTACAGAAACATACGCGGCAGCTCTGCTCGCTCGCAGTCCCTCTGCTAATAACTCGAAACAAGGCTGCGGATAATGTCAAGACGGAAATAGTCCATCATAGCAGAAGTCTGTGTGTATGTGAGTATAAAAACCTATTCCCCAAATTCCACATAATAGAGTGAACACGCCATGCATCGAAGCTCCGTTGTTTTGCTCCGACCGATAGGCTGGAGACCATTACAGTTTATTGGTGGAACTGAGCTGCTTGGCAGAGGTCTGCACTCGGATTGCTTTTCTAGCTGAAATTTACTTTAGGTATACTTTTATGAACTAAAAAATACTACTTTTTTGCTATTTTACTAGTATACTTGTTGTTATACTTTAAGTATACTTACAAGTTTGCTTAGCATATTACTTGTAGCATACTAAATATATACTTGAAATATACTTAAAGTATCCTTAAAGGTAACTCATACTGTATGTATGATAGACTGCAATGTATTTGCAAAATCACAAGACTGAAGTTGAGAACAGGTTTAATATATTTCAGATTTTAAAACATACCGAACAGTGTATTTACAAATACCTGCCTAAATCATTAAAGATGTGCATTTCAAACACAAAAAGCCTCTATGAAATCAAGCCATTCTTTGTTGAAAAAAAATGGAAGAAAAAAGAACAGGTGCATGTAAAAATGTAAACACAATAGTCTCTCCAAGATCAAGTCCCTCTTTGTCAAAAATGGTAAAGGAAAAAGTGTGCATTTGCTGGTAAAAATGAAAGCAAAATAATGTGTCCAACTGAGAACTGAGTGAAATTGAGCACACATGCTATTAAATGTAAACTTTTAAACTCCAGCACTATATGATCTTGAACATTTACGTTTACAACAGGGGTAATACCTCGAAGCATAGGCGAAAATCCCAGGGGTTATGCAGGGGTCCTGTCCCCCCTTCCATAAAGTTGCCCCCGCCCAAAAAAAAAAATCCTGTTGCTAACACGAATAAAAGTTTTCTAATAGTATACGTTTGTTGATGGAACTAGACACGCTGCTTAAAAAGACATTGTTAGACAATTTTAACTATTGAAAGATTCCAACCCCCCCTCCCCGCGATCCTCGCAGTGGTTTGGTACAAATGTTTCTCCCAGCGTGGCTCCTGCTGCTCACATGCACACGCACACACACACACACACACACACACACACACACACACACCCACATACACAGATAGAGCGCTGAAGATCGCGATTAAATAAGTATATTTAAACACTGAAGAGATAATACAATCTTTATCACTCCACTTGTTCACCAAGCAAACACAGAACATGAAAAGCAAAAATTCACCTCCTTTGTCCAAAGTCTGCTTTAAATAAAACAGCACGGTATTTAAGCTAATTAAGAGCTTGTTAATTGTTATGACATTTTCTCTGTATAGCACACAGCTGTTCATTTTGGTTTGCAGTGAATCCGTGAACTGTCCAGGGTTTTTCACTGCTGCTGCAACAGGCTCTTCTCTGCCTAATGATACAGACTGTGACAGAGTCTGACATCCACATCCTCTCATTTATGACACAAATATTACACTGTTTTAGACTTTTCTAGTGAATATAATGTCCATATTCACAAATTCATTTATGTAGATTATTATAACTTGAGTTTGATGTTCTATTTTAGATTATTGACTTAAAAATAAAGTAGTTATAACTTTGATTTAGATGTTCACTTGAACAGATCCAATTTCTAATTACATTCTGACTGTTAATTTCCACTCCTTATTGTCCTCAAATTAAAATCACCACTCCGTACATTAGATTTCAAGTCAGATGCTTTTATACTGGATATTTAGTACATAGTGTTGAGGACTTGTAGCCTACACATTCATGCCAAAACATTTTTCATTTACTGAAAAAAAAAACTTAAATCCATGCTAATGATGCATATTCAGTTGCACTTTATAATTTAATTGTGTAAAGGTTTGTGTATTTTTAAGTTTTGTGACATATTCAGATTTTGTTTTGCTGTTGCTTGTTGATAGTTTGATAAAAACATATTTTTGAAGCATAGTTTGATGTAGTTTGGTTATTCATATAAGTATTTCCTCTAGTTTTAGGAGTTGTATTGAGCTTTCAGTTGTTGCGAAGATGCTGTAGTGGTGATCAGACCGGTGTTTTTGGTGAGCAAGAACTTCTGTTAGGTCACATAACAGAATATTACACCTAGGTCACATAGGTGTAATTGACAAATACCACCCAACACCAGTCTTGGAGTTGCTGGTTGAGCACAAACAAATCTGTAAACAGGTAGGATACGGCCTTATAAGGAAAAATTACATAATTACAGTTATTATTTAATATCACTGTGTAAAACATTTGAGAAAGAATCAGACAACACAGGATTTTCGCCCCTGCCTCAAAGCAAATGTGTGTAGTGAAAAACATTTTTATTCTGCTAAATTAAATGTAAGCACAATGACGTGACCTTATTCTGTACCTGGATTAAAGTTTAAGTACTATGTGGCAGAAAGAAGCAAAAAATATACTTAAGTACAAGTTTTAGTATTAAAGTATAAGTCTTCGTATGAATGTACTTAGTCTTAGACTTTTCTTTATACTTTTTAGTTTAAGCCAAGTATACTTCACTATACTATTTTTAAGTATATAAAATATAGTATATAAAAAGTAAACTTCAAGTATACTGCCTCGGTTTTATTATGAAGTAAGTATAGTCACAGTACACTTGAATAAACTACGTTTTGCTAAGGGCTACCTCTTCCAAAGTCAACTCATAGAACTGAAGAAGCCTTCTGGAGAAGAGGCGAAACGTCTTTAAGAATCAGGACCAGTTTCCCTGCACTCACTGTTGACCTGCACCGATCGGAGGCCACTACACTTCCTGAATTGTTTGAGAGACATCCATACGTCTCATGTTGGTCACTGTATTACCTTGCATTAGTGCCATGTCTGGCCTTGTGAGTTGCAATTGCTGAGGGGTCCAAGACTCGAAAAGGCCCAGCAGTGTTGTGCATGAGTGTGCTACATGAATCTGTTCATTGATGCAGTCTGCAGGCAGTGAATGACCAAAGGCAGCGGAAGGTTAATGCTCCTTCCACATGCTGTGTGTGGAGGCTCTTGGTGCGCTGGATCATGGATTTCATTCACCTGAACGATGTGATTTCTTTTGAAATCACATCGTTCAAAGTAACAGCTCGATCGTCATCATCCCCTTGGTTGGAATACTCACATTTTCACACAAGGCTTTTATTGTGAAGAAAGTTTCCCGACCAATAAGGGACAGTAATGGCCAAGGTGTTTCTCTTGGTCTCTGTATTGTTTTTACACAAATACAACTCTTTATTTCTGTCTCTGTCCACCACCCACGTGGCTTTCAGAAAAAGAAAAGACATAAAAAAGAGAAGCATACCATATTTGCTTTTGTCAAACCATATGTCATTTTATTCATTCAAAAAAATACACAACCTTGTGCTTTATTTTGGGCCATCTGTTCACTTGCTCAATTATTTTCACAAGGACACAGTCTGAAACTTCTCTGATGCACACTGAGTCCAAAAACCAAAGAGTAAGACACAAGGGGACAGAAAAACAGAGTGTCAAAACTTGTGGTCTTGAAGTTTGTGGAGAATTTGAAAAATCTTAGATTTGGACCTCGTTATTGCAAACAAAAAAATTAAAATCCAATTTGGGCATCCAGCTACTAATCTGATTATGTCTGTGCACACAATGCATGAATTATGTACACCTAGTGATCACCTGCAATCAGGATTTACTTGTGCACCTCTTGTGTAACTCTTGAGCAGTTTCTGACCATTTTCCTCCGTAGGTGGCGATTTGTCGCTCCTGTGTGTGCCTGATCAGCTGGAGAGACATGAAGAGGAAGACGTCAGTCTAATGCAAGGTTTGACAAAACCAGTGGGTCAAAATCGGCAATTTTTGAAGAAAGTAAAGATTTGGCCCAAAACACGATGATGCTGCACCTGGTGAGGTAAATCTGTAAATGAAATGGTCATGAAAACATTTTCTTCATGCAGCAGATATCATTGCATGCTGTTGACCGTATTAAAATGTGCATTTGAGTGTTTTCAAGTGGACCTCGTTGTTTTTGAAGACTCAGGATTATATCTCAACTGGAGAAGGAAAGCCAATGTTTTCAAAAATGCAAACCTTCATGTGGACATAGCCTAGAGTACAGAGGATTAATTATTGTGACTTAAACCAAAGACTTTTTGTTTAACATATCTCCATCCAAACATAAAAAAAAAAAAAAAAAATCACAGCACACATTGGAGGTGTTCTCATCTTTCCAAAGCTCTTGGTCTTTCATAAGTCACAGAACTTAGATCTCATGTTCACATTGGAGGGACTGAAATTAGAAACATCATCTGTTCATCACTTCACTGGAACAGAGAGTTCATACTGAACATTTCAAACAAGCTGGTGTCATAGTTTCTGTCTGTAAGCATGTTTATTTATCTGAAATCTCTAAGTCAAAGATGAAGACTGTGGAGGGAATCTCATACCAAAACAAGACTGTTGATGCCTTTGTGCTCCGTGTTGTGTGTCTTTGTGGGGAAAGAAGGTGTAAACCAGTTTGAGCCTGATAGAGTGATAAAGCTTGTGAAGAATGTAGTAAAGAAGTCTGATCTGCTTATTTAAGAGATGATGGCACATTTTAGTCAGGAATGATCTGGTCTTATCTGCCAACCAGAGAGGGACGAATGACAGTCGGTGCTTTACCTGGACAAACAAAGGTAAATATTCCTGTTATGAATCCAAGGGAAAAACTTTCCCAAGGAGCAGTGTTGTTTCTTTAGAGTTGGGGTTGTATAACGTTTTTGTCAATAATTTGTGAAATAACTGCAGGAAATGCCAGTCAATGTTGCCCCTATAAGGAGAGACCAACTGGGGGAAAGGCAAAGATGCAAGGTTTTACCCGAACCACCTCTAACACAGAACCTTTAATAAAGTAAATAAAAATCAGCTGAGGGTGTCAAATGTTTGCTACAGGAGAAAAATCTTTGCTTGACTTTTCTGTCAGCTAACTACTGCATCACATATGTGTTCTCCCATACAACAAAAAACCTGTAACCTGATGCACCAGACAAAATATTTCACCATCCATCTGGGAAAGAGCCAACAGAAAGTGTTTGGGGAGGGCAGAACCTTTAAGAAGCATATCCAGCAGGTGATTGAAGGATTGTTCAGTCAATCAACATTTATTATGGGCGAATCAGAGAATGTATGAGGAAGGCACTGCTGTTTAGTGTTGTCTGTTTTTCTTTTAATAAAGAAGTGCAGTCAAAATCTGATAACAATGCTACTGAGGCTGTTAGCATCTATGCTAAGGAGTCATGTTGTCATCTCACAGTCCAGACCTGCTGTTTGCGGCTGATTTTGTTGCCATTTGACGGCAGCTGCGGCCTCCCTCAGCAGCTCTGGCACAGATGTGGTCATGGTGGTGATATTCCTGCTGTTTCTGAAAACATGTACCACAGTCTGTGGTACCAACACAACCTTCACACTCTCCCCTCACCACTTCTCGTCTAATGTATTAGATGTGCAGCACAGTCAGAATACGAAGAGCGGCCACTGACGTCACTATCCTGCGCCGTTTGGGATTGCCAGTTCAGTTGAATAATGGACTGTTTTTTGCGGGTTGGGCATGAAAACGAAAAAGCAATGTCCTCTTTGTTTCTTTTAGTTGTGTCATAAAATGTGAAGCCTAAAGAAGAAAATGAAAATATAGTTTAGATGATTTAGTATAAATTTAATTTATGAATCAAATAATGCAGCCATAACTTTGAAAAGAAAAAGCCTTTCTGCTAATGCATTTCAGTTTTCAAATTTGACATTTTAAATTGAATTTTGGTAATTATTTGCCGGGCATCTTTTGAAAATTAATTCTTAAATGTCCTTTTCTTTTTCTTTTTAATTAAGTTACAGAATGAGCAGTCTTGAAGAAGAACCTAAAAATGCAGTTTGGATTATTTATTAATCATTTTATTTATGAGTCAAAAAATGCAGCTTTATTCTGAAAATGAAAAAGCATTTCTGTTCATCCATTTTAATTTAGATTATGGTCCATATTTTCTTCCACACTGTTCAGGCCCTCTAGATCAACTCTCCTTAAAGGGGCCGCAGTTTCAGATCAAAGACTGCATTATAAACGAAAGAGCTGAATGCATTTATTCCAGGAGTTATCTATTTATGTTTGTCAACAATATAAGTGTGGGTTAAATAATAAATCAAACAATTATGTATTTTTGCTTTGGCATATTAATTCTCGAATGTGTCACGTGACCTGCTCCTAATAAAGAACAACTGAGAAAACGCTGGTAGTGCCAGAATCTTCTGAGACTGACAGTGGTCAATATTGACCATTTGCAGACACCTGTGGATGGTGGCAGTCCCGCTGTTGTCAGAAACTTATCGTCTCATTATTGTTTTAATACTTATTAAGTAGGGATGCACAATATAATCTGCAGAAAATCTGTATCAGAATATATGAACATTTCTTGTCGGCTGTATGCATTTCATAAAACCGTGTCAGTCAAACAAATCACTACAATAATGGGTCAGTTTTAAGAAAAGAAATGAGTTTGTGCTCTCAACAAGAAATTAGTCAGTTTTGGTGTTAGTATTGGTAATAATGCCAAAACTCATTAATTTTTAGTTTCAAATTTCTTAGTGTTTTATCATCCCCACCCATGCTTTTATCTGTTTGATGGCTTATAAATAGAGTTTATAGTCCTCCTCTATTCTTTTACCGTAATTTCTTATTTATGTATTTATAATCACTATTATTATTTTTTTAACTCTCATTTTTGTCTCTAGTTTCAGTGTTTTTTAACATCATCTCCAGTGTTTTCTACCTTGTTCAATATGGGTCTAATTTACTTTACTTATGTGTGTCTTGCATGTTCTTTTGTTGTTTCTGTCCATGTAAAGCACCTGTTACTACACTCTTAATTGTATGAATAGTGCAATATAAATATAGCCTGATTTACTGATTGAATGATTTAAAATGTTTGGAATTATCAATATTGATTAGCAAAAATCCAACATTGTGCATCCCTGTGACCAAGTTTTAAGTTGTTAACTTGCAGCTTTGCAGACTTAATTTGTTGTCATTGTCATCAAACGTGTTGTCACGTAAGTTATGGTGCTGAAAAGCATTCAGTAATGACCACTGTGCTAATCATTATTATGCTAATAAATAACATGGAACAAGGATCTTGAACTGAAGTGTTTCCTAACCATCTACTTAAGCTGTGTCCACAGCTGCTGATCTTCGTTCTGGCCCTTCGAAACTAAACCGTTGTCTTTCATCATTTTGAGTTCTCAGCATCAACATGCCGGCTTTGTATCCGTGCTCACAGCACTCTCAGGGGGAAACCCCACCACAGCCCAGCTGGGCACGCTACAACGCACCACACAGGTCTTTACCCATGGACTCAGTTAAATTTGGGGGTGTGTTCGAAAAGTCAAGAAAACTCCTTCCTAAGTCCTCTCTCTTTTTTTTTTTTTTTTTACAAGACTCCGAATTACCACCAGTAGTTTTTTTTTTTTTTTCTTATCTTCTAGTATTCCCGCTCACTTGAGTGGTGGTGGTTTTTATCGGCATTGTCTTGCTTTTTAATTATTTATTTATTTTAATTAATATCTATTTCATTTTTCTTCTTCTTCTTCATTTGTTTTAAAATGGGGAAAGAAAGACAGGGACATTTTATTAGAACACAATATTTAAAATTAAAAAAAAAAAAAAAAAAAAAAAATTACTTATCATTCCTATCCACTTCACCTTAACCCCAATGGAAAACATCACAGGGTCAAGGAAAGGAGGGAATAAGAGGAAAGGAAAGGAGAGCTGCGGTAAAAGAGGAATTCGACTGCACTTTCACTTGGTGTCATATTTATGAGATGATATTTCTTGAGACGTAGGTAAGCCATGACAAACTACATCGTTCTGAAAATGAACTACAAGAAGTGTCTTTGTCATCTGCTTTACCTCACAGCGTTTTGTGTCGGCTTGACCTGTTAATATTAACAATTCATGATCAACGATTTACCTGTGACAGGTGTTTTGTCCTTTGGTCACGCAGTGTGTGTTTTCTGCTCACAGCTGTGAGGTTAGGTCAGAGCATCAATAAATGTTGACTGTTGACTGAATGTTGAATGTTATAAACATTACTAGATACCCCATGGTTCTGTCTTATTATTTGCATAATTTACTTCATAAGTTAAGATAGATGGAAATGTGGTAATGAATATATAATATTAAGATAGGAAACAAGTACAATGATTGTATGTTTAATATTCATCAACATTGTGGAGAAAAAGAAATGCTTTAAAGTAAGTGCTTTATAAATTATAACGTAATTGTTTATCTGTCTACCAATTTAAAAATGGTTGAAAAGAAATAAACTAAAGGTTATATTTTTGAAAGCACTGACTTTGAGGCATATTTTTTCTTTATGCCTGCCATAAACGTTTACACAGTAATGCACATATATATATCTTCACAAAACTCGTCCTTTCTCCTCTGTTAGTTCCTGTAACATTCGGCAGGTGCCATAGGTTTCTGCTGCAAGGCATTATGGGGCACTACTTCAACAAACTTGCTTTCCTTAACTTTTGGAGAATTTGAACAGCTCTTATCATTGTCGACGCTGAGGTGCTTCTGGGTCATTTCTTCAGTTAAGAAGGATCCTAACCAAAAAGGACTTTTCGAACGCACCCCGGGTGTTGTAACAAAGCTGCACTCCATCACATGCATTTATTTCTCAGCTATCCATCGTTTTAGTTTCATGAATAATTATCACTTTTAAGGAGAAAACTGCCTTAATTGTTATGACTCATCTCCGCTCGTAGCTGAGAGGCAGTGCATCCTGAAGCTCCTGCAGCGCGGGGATGCTAAAGCACTGGAAGTTTCAAAAGAACTTTTGACATATCAGAATGATCCAAGACATGAAATCAGTAGTTTATGTATCAATGGATACACTTAATTTCTTTTGTTTGAAGAGGCTTCTTAATTTAAAGAAGATGGTTGGTGTTGAGGCAGTTTGTCCCCGGCATCAGGGAGGAGTGAAGTGGGGCTTCACTGTCAGTGCTCTCAGGAGAAAGCAGTTCAACTCTGAAACAGTCCAGCCTCTTAAATCAGCTCTTGACTCAACAAACATTCAAACTCAAGGACTGATGGACGTCTGACACCAGCTGTGTTAACAAGAGTAAGGAAGGGAAACTGATCTCTCATCTTGAACTTTACATGTTTATGCTTTTGGTGGTGATATCTCCACAAACAGGCTGTTTAAAAACTACCTCACAGACAATGTCAAATGAAGTGGAAGCCACACAATAATTGTGGCACTCTAATACTGCTGTGTTAAAAACATGGCAGCTGTCGACACAGGCCCTATGAATGGTTGCTGAATGAGGCTCCAGCTTGTTTGAAACAATGGACGAACACAAACTCAGACTCTGACCCAAGATTTACTGAGTTGAGTCACAGAAACAGAAAAGAATGAGAAGTGAACCTTTTCCACTGACACACTAAACAACCCGAGCGGAAAGACGAAGTCGTATGCAAATGAAGCTGTCATCTCTAAACCCCACTCCTCACACAGCTTGATTTCTTTTGACTCATTTCAGAAAAGCATATTTGGATATTTTCATCCAGATTTTCTCAGCTCGTGTATTTTTCTCTCCTGTGAAACACAAATGGCTTTTCATATCCTTTGATTTATATAACAGCACAGTTTCAAAGTTTGAAGCAGTGTTTTTTCTTTCTCATTGCATCAAAGTGGAAATGGCACAAGTAAAAACTGATCCGTCTCTGCAGATCCAGACAAGGGTACGAAAAAGTCCAAATAAAACCTCAGGACGGTGATTCCTTATGAGTCAGAGTGAGCAGGGCTTGAAGCCAAATGTTCTCCAGCAATCCGTTCCAGCATTTGCTCGTCTGGCTCCCAGTCCTCCAAGTCTGCGTAGTTGAGTTCGGGCACAGCTCCGGTTAATCCCAAAGAGCTGACCGACCCGGCTAAAGACCCCCGCCCCTCATAAGCATAAGTCTGGAGTGAGTCATACGGTGGGCCTCGAGTGTCTAAGTCTGCTTTGGCCACCTTCTGCTGCAGGATCTGCTGGATGATGTCCTGACCATGGAGCAGAACCGAGGGCTCCGACTGGCTGATGTCTCTGGGAAGGCTGTCAATGACAAACCAGCTTGGATCGGAGTCTGGGCTGTAGTTTCTGTAATCCATCTCCTGAGACTTCCTCTTCCTCCACACCACAAACTCATCATTCTCAAACTCCTCCTCCTCCTCGTACGGGCTCGGGCCGCAGCTGAGGTAGGCGTGGAGCTTCCTGCGAGGCTCAGAGGCTTTAGGGTTTCGAAGTGCGGCGATGTCAAATGCCTCGGTGTCCTCCTCGCCACCTCCCTCGTCGTCGTAGGTCACCACGTTCTCTCTGATGTCTTCTTCAGACAGAATCAAGGGCTCTTTGCTGGCTTTCTTGTTCCGTAGCTGGGTGAACAGCATCACTATGGCTGCAGGGTGATAAGGAGAAGAAGAAGAGGAAGTGAAAGGAAGAAGGGGAGGATGAAGAGGAGAGGGAAGAACATACAGAGAGTAGAAAGCACTCCACAGGGCTTTAATGATGGGATGAAACATAACTGCTGATTGGATTTTTCTGCCAAAGGAACACTTATATGAAGCTCTCTGAAATATCTTAAGAGATGTGTCAAACTCTGCAGGTTCTTCCTGCAACAGTT
Source organism: Cetoscarus ocellatus (assembly GCA_037902135.1). Classification (NCBI taxonomy): domain Eukaryota; kingdom Metazoa; phylum Chordata; class Actinopteri; order Labriformes; family Labridae; genus Cetoscarus; species Cetoscarus ocellatus. Next base: position 626,227 of record JBAMNC010001286.1, read on the forward strand.
TAAAGAAATAATCCCTCAAGTTTAGGAGAGATGATGAAGTTGGTGTGGAGGAGAAATGATCAAACGCTTAAAAATGTTTTAATGCTTTAAAAAGCCGATCCTTCACCCCTTGTGTTTGCTGTACAGGAAGAAGTAAGAAAAGACCAAAGCAGGTCACACACTACATGATAATCAGCCTGAGTTTTGGCTCATATACTCACTTCTGGACAGCAAAGGCCTGATTTTCTGATGGTTCTAAAGATTATGCTTCCTAATTATCTTGTAGTGTGAGGGCTGTTCGAGTCATTTTTTCGTCTCAGAAATGGATCAGAGATGCTTGAAATCAACCACCTTGAAATTTGCACCAAAGAGAGAAATAGCGGACTGAGGAAAGGCTGTCCTGAATTAAAAATGAGAAAACACAGGAGCTCGGACTAAAATTACAATAAAAAAAATCATGTAAAGAAATTAGATAAAAATACTATAGGGAAAAATAAATCAATAAAATAAAATTTAAAATAATAATATAGTAAAATGGGATAGCCAAACACAAAATGCATGACAGAATCTGCTAAAGTAGGATAATGAAAAGAAAATCGGTTAACAGGGAAAAAAAAATTCAGAACAATAAATCTAAACTTAAATGGAAAAAGAAAACAAATTAAGATGATTAAAATAAATGAATAGATAAGAAGGCATAATAATAATAAATATAATCAGCTAAAACTAAAAAGGTAGTTCTTGAGTTTGCTTTTAAAAATATGAACATAACAAAGCTAATCAGGGGGCAAGCTGGCTGAAGCAGGAAGAAAATGTGGCCATGGTAACAAGAGTAAAGGCAAGGTGTAAAGTTAGATGGATGAATAAACTTGATGATTTGTGGCAAAACATAACCTGTGAGATATGAATACGAGACTGATCAGGAGATGAACTGGATGAAAATCACAGCCCTCAAGGAAGCTAACCGTTACGCACTAGGGCCCGACCGATATGGATTTTTTAAGGCCGATACCGATATTTGGCCGAAAATAATACCCATTAATCGGCCGATTAATTTAAAAGATATATATAAAACGAATTTTAAAAAATTTGGTCCCAAAATACTTACAACAATTGAATATATGAATTACAGGCAGAACATTTTACTGTTTTACAATACTTTGTTCCTAACTATTTGTTTAACTTTATAACAGAGAGGAATTTTCAAGTGCAAAAACATGCAGAAAAGCATTAAACCTCTGGGAAATAAAATATAAAACCTCAAGAAAGAGTCACTCTTTATCTGATACTCAAGTAGACCAATCAGGTTAGGCATGTTAATAAAAAAAAAATACTGTTACGTAAAATTATATCCACAGACTCAACAGCTCCTCGAATGCCTTGAGTTTACATTCATGCAGCCTGCTTCATACAGGTTTTGTTGTCTAATATCACATTTTGTGGGCTGGGGGGAAGGCCAAATACCCAAAAAATGTGTTCAAAAGCCTTAAAAAAGTGTTTTTTGCATAATATCTTCTTTAAGAGACACGGCATGGTCCTTAACATGATGAGTGGGTCCTACAGCGAGGACAAAGACTAATAAAATACAGTTAATATGTCTATGTTATGTATATATTTCTACTGAATGTAAACCACAACAATGCATCAGCACTGTTCTTGCTGTAATCTTATTTCTGTGATAGTTATGTTTTTGTAGAAGGGGTAGTCTTAAATAAGATTTGGCTTCTGCCTACACCCTTATGGTCAGCTTGAAAACTTTAAATTTTTTACTTTGATATTTAAAGTTGTTTTATTGCAAGTGTACCAAAATAAATTTCTTTCTTTCTTTTTTCTTCCTAAATACGTGACTCGGCATGTGTCACAAGTCAGTACTGGGTGTTGCTTAGGTGTGACTTGAGATGGCAGTGGATGTTTCTATCTCCCCTGCACCCACAGGTAACAGATGCTACATCAACACGTACCAACAGGGGAAACAAGGAGGAGCTGTTAACCTGTTTACTGATCATGAAGAGGGGTTAAAATAACTCTAAATTATGATGATTTAACAAACAGAGCGAAGTGTTTTGTTAATTACTCTTATCATGCACTGCTGCAGCATTTTCAGTCAGTGTGAGTAAATCTGAATAAACTGCAAACATATTAAGTGAGAATGTGCCCCACCAAAGATCTCCAGGTAACATCTATCTCTGATGAATACTTCTTCAGTAAGCTCGATTTCCCCCTCAGTCTTACCTAATAAAATGACGATACACAGCAGGATGGCCACGAAAGCTCCGGTGCTCAGACCGGCGGATGACAGGAAGGCCTGGGCCCGGCAGACGTTGTTGGTGCTGCGCCCCCTGGTGTTCCTCTGACACTCACACACCCTTAAGGAGATGGTAGCTGTGCTGCTGAGAGGAGGCTCTCCACCATCAGACACCACCAACACCAGGCTGAACAGATCCTGGTCCCTGTCCTGGCTAAAGCCGTCACGCCGACGAGACATGATGCTGGCAGTGTTATCTGGGAACATGAGAGACGGGGTGAGGGAGGTAGAGAGGGGGATTGTGGTGAATGAGAGGGGAAGGAGACAAAAAAGTACAGCTGAACTTTAAGAACTGTGACAGGTGGACTGTCTGATGAGTGTTGTATGGTGGGACCTGACCCTGAGGAGAGGTCAGCACATACTGTGATATTCATAATGACTGTTGAAGTACATAAATGTCTCATACATTGAGTACATTCAGTCCTCAAAAAAAGAGGAAAAATGGATGTCAAGGCACGAGTACAGCAAGAGGAGTAATACAATAAAGTAGATGAGACAGATGGAGGTAGAAAGCCAAAAGCACTTCAGTGAAATATACACCATATTTATAATATATTATGTACATCATTATTTTTCCCTTGAGGGTCTTAATGTTTTGTGTCACATTTCAAACATCATTTTGTTCTCTCGTCAAAATCTTCCCCTGCTTTTTAATCCCTGTACCATGGCTTTCCAAAATGCAACTTATGTGACAATACTTGGATAAGTAGGATACGTTTTTTAAGTTTTTTTATTAGGAAGAGTACAAAGAAAGAAAAAGACCCAACTAGTAAACAGATGAAAATAAAATTTAAAAAAAAAACTAAGAGGGAAAAAGGGGAGCAATTGTATTCTTCCTTATAAACCAGGCATTACTATATCTAAACTTCAGGTTCTGGTATCAGAAAATATAACTTTATACAACGTAAAACTTCATGGGAGGAGTAGTGGTATTGATCATTTACACTTTCACTGGAATTCTTGTCTTTGGGTTTTATTACATTCGATCCATATTGACCATATGTTGATAATTTTTTCTTGCTGCAGTCTAAGCAAATATGTGAGTTTCTCCACTGAATATATTTGATACACTATATCAATCCAATCCTCATCTGATGGGGCTTGGGGTTTCGGCCATTTACAGACTATTGCATTTTTTCCTGCTGCCAGCAACAATACCATATTTTTTTTTATCTTTTCAGTTGCGAGCCATTCTTAAATGCAAATGGCCTGCAAAAATGAACGGCTCACTCACAACTGTGAATCGGTTCTCAAAGTTCACTTAAAAGAGCTGTTGAAAAGACTCAACTTTTTCGTGGATGTGAGTCACATCTGCCGCGGAAGTAGGTCAACAAAACAAAGTCTCTGTTTATATGTAGAAGACAATAATAGATGGGAGAAGATAACGTAATGTAAAAAATGATTCACAACAAGCACACAGGACTGTTTGGAGTTGCTGAAGAGTTTATCTGATGACTGTACCAGAAGCAGGCTAACACTACCCACTGACTCCCAGTGTTTAAGATAAGCTAATTAGCGGTGAGCTTTGCCTGTCTCTTCCTTGTTGCTGTACAAACATTCAAAAGAATGGTGTCCCTGCTTGTTATGGACTTGGGAGCAAGGCAAGACATGAAAAAAAACAACGCCATATCCCTTCAAAGACACACTGCTTGGTTGTTCTCCCATCTCGTGAAACTGTACTTTTCATTCAAATGAATAGCGCTCTCTAGCGCCTCACTTTTTCAAATGTGCGTTGCAACCGCTGTATGTGCCTAGAAGCTATGTCAACATGTCATCCAACACTTCGAGTTTTCTTTCTGGTGAAGAGGAAAGTTATTTCAAACAAACTGCATTGAATCATTGGTGTTAGGTTTTCAAATTTGCCAGGGCAGTGACAAGCACATCCCATTGTGCTCTTTCTCCCAGAGTCCCACTGGCTCTGAGTGAAAGTGAAAGCCAGTAGGACTACATAGTGCTTTATGTCCCTCTTGGCTGTTCATAGTTTTTATAGACCAGAAGGACATGGAAGCCTCTATAGGACTTACCTGTTCTATGTAAATACAGATAAGAAATTCTTCGCTCAGGAGGACAAGTCAGATTGTTTTCATAGGCAATTTGACTCAAATGACATATTTATGAATGTAGACATGGTTTTAGCTCATAAATTACTGAAAATGCTGCACATTGTCCCTTTAAGAATCTAAAAGTAATAGACCAACAACCCGTGATGTCTCAGCCGACATGGAGAGGACCACAATGGCTGAGCTGTACAGAAGGGGAGGATGCACTGCAAAAACTCAGATCTAGACCAGTGTGTTTTTCTATTGTCAAGTCAAAAATATCCAATAATTACTCTAATCTATGTTCACTAAACCAGTTGAGATAAATATCTTACTTTAAGGAATAAAATGTAAAAAATAAGGCATTGAATTGCTTGTAATGAAGAGAAGATACCTGCCAATGAAGCAAGAAAAGCTTGACTCAGTGAGCGTCTTAAATTAAGGTTTAATATCTGCTCAAGTTAAATTTGTCTTGTCTTATTAGCTTATTATTACCTCCGCCAAGGAGAACATGTTTTCGCAGGGTCAGATAGCAAGATTACGCAAAAACTACTGGATGGATTTACATGAAGATTTTACTAGAGGTGTGGTTTGGTCCAAGGAAGAAGCCATTACATTTTTGCATCCAGACATATTTGTCTGGATGCAAAGAATTCTCAAAATTTGCAAAAAAATCCCATAAGTTAACAGTGGGCCGTATTTCAAAAAATCAGATCTCTGACATCACTCGATGGATTTGCTTCAAAATTTACATGATAATATATAATATAACTCAATCATCACGGTCAGTTTCATCTGGATCCAATCCAGATAGACGTCAAAAAACACTGAAGTTCATAATGGCAAATCCCATTTATTTCTCCCCGGCTGCTGCATTATGGGAATTGCAGTTTATTTGCATACTCACATCAACATTTTTCAAGCCAATGGGCTCTAATTTCCTGGCGCAACTCAGGGTGGCGCAGCCTGGCGCATCCCCCGCAGTGGTAATTTCGTCCGGCACACCGCCGTGCGCAGCCAATTTGGCAATTTGGTAGACCGGCTGCGCTGAGATGGGTGTGACGGCGCACCAGGGGGAGGTGTGGACAGATTCAGCTTGGCGCAGTGACAATTTCGTGCCAAAAAAACGCGCGGAAGGTGCGCTGAAAGCCCGCCAGCTCCAACCTGGTCTATTCTCGGCGCAGGAGAGGCGCACCCCGGGCAGTGGTAATTTGGCTGACAGGCGCACAGTGCGCACACGTCACCAGAACCTCACAGGCAGGTATCCACAGTGTCAGGCACATTTCAATGCAATAAACATCACAGCAACCACTATTTCATGTAACCGTCTGAACCAGCACATACATTTGTATCTATATTAATTGTCCCGTCACATCTGATGTCAGATCAGAGACGTTTGCCATGACTAACGAGTTCACATCTCTCAGCCAACCACAAACAGCCACATCATCCGATACGGAGTATCAGGCTTCTGTCATCTCATGAAATTAAATAGAAAAGAAAAAAGAGAGAGACGCTCGCTGAATAAATAGTGTCTTAAGGATTTACCTGTGATTGCCCATATTTCTCTGTTTTAATCTTCATTCGTAACGTGATCTAAAAAGATGGAGTAGCCTACATTATTGCAAGGAGGATGAGGAGGAGATATATTTTCACCTAAGGCGCTGCTTTTTGGTGATGACGACCAGGAATGCGGGTGGATCAAAAGCATGATGAATGGATTAGCCTGCTGCTGTGTTTAAATGTAATTATCACTTAATTTTGTACTCCTATTATGACACAGGAACAGATTACATCTGTCCCGTGAGGTGGTCCACACGGTGACGCGCGTCGTGTCCTCCGATGCGCAGCCTGGTGGCCCCTGCGCTCTCCCAGCTGCTGCAAAAGTGACAGCGACACTGACCTCCTTCGCCACCGAGGTGAAATTGTCACTGCGCCTCGCCCGCGGCGCATTTAAAGGCGAGGAGAGGCGTTCATTTGATTGGTGAAGATTGTACTCGGCTGTGTTAAACCCACTCAAGCCTACTCTCCTCCCTCTCTGCCATTTGCGCCAGTGGGAGAGACGGAGGTGTGGGTGCATCTCCCTCCGCCAGACTGCGCCGTACACGAAACTTGCAAAATGCCCTGTACACACCCCGTTGGCGTGGCGCAGGCGCAGGTCTACGAAATTAGAGCCCTATGTCACCACATTACACAGCTTCCCTTGCAATGCCAGCGGAGGACTTCTCCACATGGACAGACATAAGCGGAGACTCGGCCGTCATAACGGAGCGCGTGGGGATCCAGAAATGTATCTTGGCGGAGGTCTGCCTTCTCCGAGTGCTTTTGATCGACCTGTTTAAGGCCTGCTTAAAGGATAAGTTCGGTTTCTACAGCTTTCACATAGTTTGTAGAATGAAGTAGAACAATATACTCACCCAGAAGGCTTTCCTGATCCAAACAGTGCTTCGGGAGATATTTAGATCCAAAATCGAGCGGCAGACATCCGTATAATGGTGGCAGACGGGGCATCTGTAGCGCCGCTCCTAAAACTGCATTAATCGTCCAAAAACTCATTAGTTTCACCAACATTTCATCATGGTCCACTCGCGCTACTCCTCCATGACAGGTCGGTGTCGCTCCACCCATGTTTTTGTGACTGTGCTGACCTCTGAACTGAAAAGTTTCTTGCCTCCGCGTCCTCCTTTCGATGAGCTCCTCATCTGTATACTCTGGCTCGAAACTGTAAGGACACCCATCATATTCGAAGTTCTCATCCACAACATCTTCATCTGATAGATATTCGTCCATTTTGCACAAAACTGGAAGAAGAAAGTTATTGTGTAGCCACCGCTCGCCGCTGAAACAATGAGCCGTACTGTGCATGTGCGCGCAACCGGAAAGAAACTTTTCAGTTCAGAGGTCAGCACAGTCACAAAAACATGGGTGGAGCGACCCGACCTGTCGTGGAGGAGTAGCGCGAGCGGACCATGATGAAATGTTGGTGAAACTAATGAGTTTTTGGACGATTAATGCAGTTTTAGGAGCGGCGCTATACATGCCCCGTCTGCTACCATTTATACGGATGTCCGCTGCTCGATTATGGATCTAAATATCTCCCGAAGCACTGTTTGGATCAGGAAAGCCTTCTGGGTGAGTATATTGTTCTACTTCATTCTATAAACTATGTGAAAGCTGTAGAAACCGAACTTATCCTTTAAGGGAGGAGCTCACATGTGAAACTACCTGCAATGCACCAGTAATCATCTGTGTGTTTGCACTGGAAGAACAAGTCAACAACCACAGCCCAAACCGCCTACAGCAATGAGCTTCCAGACCACCACGTGACCCCCCCCCCCTCCAAACGCCTGTCACTGTGCCTCATTAATGAGACTTACCCCGCCACAGTGTGTGCATGTAAAAAAGCAGCAGGTTAACACCAGGAGAGACCGGAGAGACGTTTAGAGATGAGAGGAAGAAAATAAGAGCTGACAGAGAGAAGGTGAGACAGATTTATGGAGGAGCGGCGGGGTGGAGGAGATGAAACGACAGAAGACCTCCGAGCTCCGGGAACATCACACCATCTGACACCAACCTGGGAACTAAAAGATGACCTGTCCCCTCCACTTTAGTCAGGAGAAAAGTATCTAAAGCTAAGTGAGAAGAGGGAGCAAACAGAAAAACTCAAGCAGCAGTTACTATAGCAACAGAACCGTTTTTTTCTTTTTTTTCTTGGACATGAAGGTAGATGTCAGCAGGGGGTCGCTGGTACAAGCTGCAGCAGCAAAGAGAAAGGACTGTGGTTGTTAGTGGAGCTGCCAGGATTAAATTTCATGGTGAGGCACAGGAAACATCCCAGTGCATGTTGGAAGCCTTTATCCTCTAAATTAACATGAGCACGTACATAATCACAGCAACTGAGCAAAAGAGAGCAGCCGGTCCAAACACCCAAACTCAGATTTAACAGAAGAAGTTGGAGAACTAGGGCTGAGGGTTATAACATGGATTTTCTAAAGGGAGGTTTCCACATAGACGCTGTCTCTCCGTGTTTGATAATCTAAACTGGATCTTTACTCTCACAGAAAGGAAGTGCAGTCACATCCTTCTTCAAATGAACTTGCGGCTCTGCATAACTCACCGCCAACATTGAGCAGCCCCATGTTTTTACTTCTAAAAGCTTACTGCATTGCACTGCTCAGCATCTGTATTTTTCTCAGCTCAGACAGTTTTTGTAGACAAGAAGTGTCCTCATAAACGCCTCTTTGTTTAGATGTTTACCAAAGACATTTTTAATGAGTATTTATACAATTATGACTTAAAGAAAGGAGAAAAATAGCTGAAAGTCTCCATTTAACATGAGGACTCCTTGTATTGTAACACTGCTGGGTAAGTAACAAGCATTGCCTGTTGCTTGTACATCCTATAGCTGTGTTCAAAACGGTTCTCTATTACAAGTATAGTGCACTATCTAGTGTGTTCACCATTTTGTAGAGTTGTTCGAATTCTCAGTGATTAATTTCATCCACTATATGGTGCACTATAAAATACCCTCAATGCGCAGCAAATGTGAGTTTACATACAGTGTACCCTATATTGTACTCCCGTATAACACAATGCAATGCAGTCGTGTTTTTCTGGAGAAGAAGAAGAAGAAGAAGAGAAATATGGTTGCTACGGCACAAATTGGCGCTGCTTTCGTTTATAAATGTAAGTAACGTCTCTGCCTGTGCCTGAGAAGCAGCAGTTGTGATTGCAGCATTCAAGGAACAACAGGAACTATTTTTGTTTTGAAAACCTCACAGTTTTACCATATAGGGGTGCTAACTCATAGCTCGTAAGCTAACTACAGCCAACTGTTACTTCACTAGCTCGCTCTAAGTAGCTGTAGTTAGCTCAAGAACTATCGTGGGCCGTTACAGCTCACAATAGAGACACAAAACCATAGATGACAAAATCAAATTTCCATACCACTGACATTTCAACAATTTACTGACATCAATACAACCATTGTTATCCTCCTGAGTGCCTGGTTTGTTTACGTGATGCTTGGTATATCCACTTGCATCACAGGAATATCCGGTGCATCTATTGTTGCAATGAGGTTTAGAAAATTTCAGTGTAGTGTCCGAAATCTCAATCGGTCATTCCCTATGTAGTTCACTATTTCATTAACACTATATAGGGAATAGTTAGTGAGTGAGTGGGTGAGTGAGTGAGTGAATGGTTTCTAACACAGCTCGTGTCAGCTACACGTATTATTGGCTATATGCAGACATGTGATGTCAATATGATGTCACTCAGTGCAGTGGATGTACCGTTGTTGTCAATAGACTGTAATGCATTTTGGCTAATAATTACTGCAAAGATGCATTTTTGAACCACTAAAGTAACAGATAGTATCATTAATACAGAACAAAAATATCACTGAGTCTGTCAGATCAGGCTGATCGCCTTAAGAAGACTCACAAATGGAGAAATGAGTGTAGACCAGACTAAATATGACGCTGGTCAGCAGTCTGACAGTGTGTGAATTGGCCAGTTTACAGGGAGGCCCACAAGAGGAAAAACAACCACTGACCAAAGAGATAACTGGCGATTTTTCCAGAGATGATGACCACTGTTTGTCTTGGATACATGAGGAGACTTGTGTGAACACAGAGTACATACTGCAAACATGTCTGCTGATGGAGACTTAGCAAGGTTCAGTGATCAGTGGTAGAAACCTCAATGGGAACTGGAGTCCAGGAGAGCATCCAGGTAAACTGCAGGTGTATAAATTTGGGCTTATGTTGTCAAATTTGGTGAACACTTCAGGATGTTTCAGGGTCAGAGAATACCAGCAGCTGATGTGTGTAAATCTGCAGTCTGTGGCAATTCAACTTCTTTCTAACTCAAAAGACAAAACAGAAGAGCCGAATAAAAGTGTATCTTTAAAGTAAGAGTTCTGCTCAGGAGATGTTGTGAAGACCTAATGGACAAGGTAGATTTACTTACTCAGTTTACATTTAAATTATGGTTTAAAGTAACACACAGGTATAAACTGGAGACAGACCTGAGACTACTTCGCTGGGAAGCCTATGATAGGCATTTTACCCCAAACACTTTAGATCAGAGGTTCAAACAATGGATCCCAAGTGGAATAACAGCTCTTATTAAAGATGGAAAATTTATGAGTTTCCAAGAACTGAAACAACACTACTCCTTAAATAATCAGGACCACTTGTAGATATATACAGCTAAGGGATATTCTCAACAGAGAAATAAAACATCAAATAAATGTAGAAAAAATACAATAATAGCAACTATAATAGAAGTTTACAATTCAAAGAAATACCAAATAATATCTACTCTATATAAAAACTCTGGAGAGAAGAGGAAATACAGTATGTGTGAAACAGAAATGGGAAAAAGAACTAAAAGTCAGTATTTCAGAAGATGAATAGTTAATCATACAAAGAACACAACAATTCTCTACGTCTTCACGTACCTGGAGAGAACACTGTTGGAAAAATGTCATCAGATTTTTTGTTACACCCATGATTAAGAGCAAACGCTGTCTGTAGCACAGCCATGTTGGAGAAAATGTGGGGCCATGAATGCTGATCATTCACACATATTTTGGCTCTGTATGAGAATCATACAGTTTTGGGGAAAAGTTTATCTGATTATAAAGAAAATACTTGGCTATGATATTCCTCTGACATGTAAAGTGATGGACTTTGATGTGATGACTGGAGATATTGTTTTTAGAGAGGACAGATATTTATTGAAAATCTTGTTAGCAGCTTGTAAAAAGGCTGTCACAGGGAGATGGTATAAGACTGATCCACCAACACAAGAACATAAATATATGTTATGGAATATTTAACCCATCGCGTGAGGATTCAGGAGGATCAATTCCAAGAAAAATGGAACAAATGGACGATGTTTACATTGCAGCATCAAGAAAGAGACTGAACTAATAGAAAAAAGGCTACAGCTACGTAATCGTTTCAGAGTCAAGGCAGTCATGAACCCTTTATGTTTTTTTGTTATTGTTGTCTTCTGGAAAAAAAAACAATAGAAGCAAAGTGTTAAAAAAAGACAGGCATGTTTTAAATGATAAGTTTACTTGACGACTGGTTGCATTAGTGTTAGCCCACAAAATGTTTCTGTGGCAAATAATAGTTTAAGCTTCTTAAAATGACTTGCAGATATAAAACTGACAATTAAAGCCTTGATGAAATGGTTCCCTACAGAACAATTAGGGTTGAACATTTAGCTATATTTAAAGCTAATCAGGAGGACATTTATATTTATTTAGTGCAAACATCCATTAAATTACATGCTGGATGGCAGTGTGGTTTCACATGCAAATGGTCAGTTGTCTCTGAGAAGGCCTTCTGTTGGTGATATCTGACAGACTCTTATTATAAAGTCAAGAAAACTGGCAAATTTGGCTGCCATCAAAT